>JBBPBO010001986.1:58586424-58729568 GCA_037974295.1 Cicer cuneatum | reverse complement strand
AGAGTTTTTTTTTTTTTTTTTTCTGTTCAATTGCTGTTTTCAAAGTTTGCAATGTCAATTATTGATTTTATTAACATATCATTAACTATTTTTCGTAGAGAGAAATAAGTGAAATAATGTAATTTATTAGTTTTGTTATGTTTAAATATTCTTAAAACAACTAAAAATGAACAAAATAAGTAAATATTATTTCATCCATTTCAAATGAGTGTCACTTTATAAAAAAAAAATATTATAAAATGAATGTTATTTTTGTTTTAGATAACTTTAATTATTATTTTATCTAATTCTACTCTTCCATTATTATATCTATCATATATTTTTAAAGTAATTATTCTACTTTACATTTATGATATTAGAAAACTAACCAATAATTAATAAGAATAATGTGGTAAGATGACAATTTTTTCTTTTAATCATTGTATTTTTTAATATTAATATGTGTATAAAAATATAAACCACATTTATTTTAAAATGAAAGATGAAGTCTATTATTACATAGTCAAAGCATGCCAAGTGGCAATAGTCCCTAGTAACATAGAACATGATAATAACTAGATATATGAGACACGTTATTCATCATTCATCCTAATTAAGCCTATTAAAATATACAATACACCATCAAACTATATTCTCTTTCATTTCCACTATTGAAGGGAAATCCTCTTTATTTCCATCACCACAACCATATTCTTGATGCTCATTACTACTAGCTTCTACTTTATTCTTAGCATTCTTGTATACGAGGTATAAGATCATTTGAGAGATTCCAAATAAAAATCCTAACACATTTGGCAGCTGATAATACCAAAAAAACAAAAAATTAATTAATTAGTTTAATTGCTTTCAAGCATACAACGTAAAACATTCTTCTTCAAAATCAAATATAAGCAATAATATATTTGAAAAGTTGAAGTATCTGATTTAAAATTTTAAATTATATACACCAATTTTTTAAATATTTTTTTTATATTTTATTGTAGAGAAAATAAATAAATAATAAATTATATTTTATATCCTTACCATGATGTAGTTATCTTTGTCAAAGAGTCCATAGAAAAACCACATGGTGGCGCATAGAGTAAGAAACAATGATAAGGAAAATGGCATGTACTCTACACTTCTTGTTTTAATGACCTTCCTCTGCAATTAATGTACAAATTTTAAATCTCATTTCATTCATTCACATACAAACATAAAAATATTGCACATTATATACAAGAAAATGTTGGATTTGTCACAATGATTAATTTGATTGCATCACAATTACAAAAAGTTGAATTAGTCAAAATGATCAATTTATTGCATCCTAAATAGAAAAAGTTGGAATACTACCAAAAAATTAGAGACCAAAAATAATAAATAAATAAAAACAAGAAATTGATCTTCAATTCCATTGCAAAGTGTTAAAGACATCAAAATTAGTGCCAATTTTATTTTTTATGTCATTTAGAAAAATTTGTAAAAACAGATAAAAAAACATGAAATTCATCTCCAATTTCCTTGCAAAACAATAAAGACATAAAAATTAGTGACAATTTCATTTTTTAATGTCTAATTTTTGTGGAATAATAAACTTTTCTTTAGTGCGTGTCAAAGTTATATTATTCTGAAATAAAATATAAGTAAATAATATCTAAAAAATTAATATATTTAGTTAAAAATTAAGACTAAATATAACAATTTTTTATATTTAATTTCGAATGAAGGATAAAATAAATGGTAAAAAGAGAAAGTACCATTATGCTTAAGGGAGCAGCAAAGACAGCAATGTTAAAAATGGCACAAATCAATCCAACAGCATGAACACGATAGTAGCCTTTCACAATAAAGTTGGTAATTATCAAGGTCAAGCCAAGACCTCCAAGATCAGCCACAAGTATCAAAGCTAAAGTTGATATCTACAATCATTAAAATATTTATATCCAAATGTTAATATTCAATACTCATAAAATTATATCTCTACGGTTAATTAAAAAATTCTTAAGAACAATATTAAAGCATATATGATGCGAGAAAAGAGTTCAATTTAGTTATGGTTTTACCTTGAGCTTCCTTGGAGCATATATGATGTAAATTATTAGGTATGCAACTTCTATAACACATCCAATACAATTGATTGTGATAATCAAAATGGCATTGGTTTTTAGAAGGCCATAATATAGCAATAACATTGCACTTAGAAGTGCAACCACATATGGGATTGATTGAAACCCTTCAGATGTTTTTTTCTTGTAAATTGAATAGAAGGTTGGCCTGCAAAAGACAGAGTACCCAATAAGAAATTTCTTGCATTACAAGGAGTAAAAAATGTATATGAAAATTTGATGTATCTGATTTGAATTTTTAATCGGATATATTTTATATTTATATTTTATTTAAAAAATAATATTTTTTAATTTGTTTGAGATAGAACTTACAAGGGAGCTAAGAACACCAAAAATGACACGATGTTACCTATACAGAAAAGAAAACACATAGCATTAGAACCAAAATTCAAATAGTAGGTGCAAAATTGAAAACTACTATTACATATATTGGTGCATACATGGTTTCTGTCTTTGTTTATCTATATTTCTCGATAAAACAACAGAAGTTTTAAAATTTTATATGATTATTTAAAAAAAATTAGTTATTAAATTTGTAGGGAATGATAAAATTGTAAACAAAATAATTTAAATTTAAATGAAGACTAAGATTGAAAAACAATGTTAACACAAAAACTTTGTATCTTTTTATATATAGGTATAAATGTTTTAAAACTCAGTTATTTAATTGCATAAAGATGAATAACATAAATAAAATGATTTAAATGAAAGAAATAACTATACTAAGATATGGTATTTCCTTTATATATATAGATAGATAGATATTAGTATATTAAACTCATAGTGAAGGAAACCTTAATGAGATTGTATGGAAAAAGTTACAAAATAAAGAAGACTAACACTTTTGTTAGACTAATTTGGAATTAAAAATAGAAAAAAAGTAACTAATTAAATTAAAACATCCAAAACATTTCAATGACATCAAAATTGAAAATGCATGGTGTATTGAAAAGGATGGAATGAGAGTAGAATTTTTTTATAAAAAAAAAATTAATTTAATTTAATACCGAGGAGACCGAAGATCAAAACCATCTCATGATCAGAAAAGGTAAACATTTTAGACATAATGAGGTGTTTGCTTGCTAAGTCTTGGAGGAAGCTTTAATTTGCCTTATGTGTGGTATGAGTATTGAACAATATGTGCTTCAACCAATTGTGCTAGCTTCTATATATATAGTAGATAATATATATTTCTAGGACTCTCCATTAGGACCACACCAATTGCATACCATTTTTTTTTGTATCATAGAACTTCCTCTTTTTAGAGCACTAATATATTATCATCCATAAAGCTAACCAAACCAAACCCCAAAAATCATCAACTTGGTAACTTCTAACATTTCTTCATGCAAAATGTGCCTAGCTTTTTCTCTTGTCAAACACGTAAAAATCCTATTCATTGATTTCAAGGGCTATGATGACATTTCCTCTTTCATGTGATAACGATTACATTTGAAGAAAAAAAAATAATGGTCCTAAAAAAGTGTTTCTTTTAGTTTTCAAAATAATTTTAATTATTTTTAATTGTATTATTTAATTGATATTATGTACACCGTTCTTAAATTATTATTCTTCATTTTATATTTATGATAATAAAAATGCACCAATATTTAATAAGATTGACTTAGTGTAATTGTTATTCTTTTTCTTTCATTTACTATTTTTTTTAGTGTGTGTGAAATGACCTAATATGATAGTTATTGTAGAATTAATGAAACCAAGTAATTTATGCTATAGAATTTAAAAAATCAAACAAACGTTTTTGACAAAAAAGCTTAAATAAACTTTTTTTTTTATATATATAAAGATGTTTATAGCATTTCATTGATAATAATATCTTAAATACACGTTAGAATATCAATGAAAACATGGAAATTAACTAAAGAGAAACCATCTCAAGAGTGATAAAGTTATAATGTTTTTATCTATATACATTTTTAACATATTTTGTATGCTATTGGAATATGATATATCTAAAATATTTGATATCTAAAGAAGGTCAAATGAACATTATCTTATCATAAGGTAAAAGACAACAAAATAATGATGCAATGGACCGCATCCACTTTGTACAGGACGGTGGATTGGAAGCAAGTGTTCATGCATGGCAGGATAATTAATGTACTTTATATGCTTTTAAAAATACACCAAGATTTTTCTTCTTGTTTAAAGTTTTATTTGCTCCTATGGGTATAAATAAAAAGATCTCATCCAAAAATTGTACTTTTGTCATAAATTAATTTAATTGCAAATTAATAAAGACACATTTTGGACTATGAGGGGAGTTGAGAGATCTGATTAAAAACAATGAATACTAGTCAATTGAATATTATATCTTCGTCTAAAACCTTAATCAGTATATAGTTATATATTTTTCAACATTCATTTTTCTAATCAATGTAAAACTTTTAACTCACACTTGACATCAACAAATCCATCGAGACAACACAACTAAAAGAAGTAATTAACACTCCTCTAAAGTGAGCAACTCACTTTAGATGATAAAGTGAATAATATCAACCATTGATGATAAAATAAATTGTTAATATTATGTGTTCACGTATGACCAATCATTGGTGGTTATAATATCCGTTACTATTCACTCACTTTACCAACTTCTCACTTTATAATAGGTAAATTAATAAAATTCATACTTTTACAAATTTACTTTTTATTTTTTTAAATTTATTTGTCAGCAATTCAATTTTTTATATGAAAATGTTAATACATTATATTAATTTTCAGCATTTGAATTCTAGACCTTCTTATTAATACTGTTTTAACGTCATTCAACTCACCAATAATTGATTGATAGCAAGGTCGCTTCAACAAGTTTAGAAGTCTAAAGCGGCCTTTAAAAATGAGACTTTAAATTGTAAAAAAAAAACATAAAAATACTGACATAGTCTAAACTTGAACTTGGATAAAAGACTTAAAATCTTATACTTTACCTATTGAGCTAACATATAACTACAATTAAATTTGTAACATAATTAATGATATTATAAACTATTTAGTTTGAAGATATTCTTTTTCTTTGTTTTAAACATTTTTTAAACCTAGTTTTAGTGGCTTGATCCTTAAGCCGACTCTGATTGATTGGACAATAATTTAGTTTGTTTAATATTGTAAGCAAAATCATACTTAGAGATATACAAAAAGAACTTTTAGAACCGTGCTTACTTAAAAGTTTAGAGCACTTTATATTTTGAAAGGTTTTTCTTTTTATCTTCCGTGAGTGATTACATATGAAATGTAAATCTACTTTCACTATAATCTCTTTTTTTGTGTGAGTGGGATGCCAAACGAAGGAGAGAATTTCACAATGGAAAGAAATAGGGAAGATGGCACTATATAGTGAAAATAGCATGGTTTAATTGACTTGGACACGATGTTAAAGCCTATTGATCATACGATTATTTGTTATACAAATTTCTTTGGTATTTTCAACTTTTCAAAACATGTCCAACAAATAATTTGGATATGGTAAGGAAAATATTAGATAAACCATTTAGTGCTTAAAAGAGTTGGGGTGTTGTGAATTTAGTTTCTGATTCAGCCAAAAATCTAAATTAATAATTAAATCGTCAAATAGCTCCTAACTCATAGAGCATATTATCATAATAATTTTTGACCATTATGTATTTTATAATTCAATTACTAATTTAATTTTTTGACTAATTTAAAGACTAAAATAATAGTATAATGCAATTTTAAAGAGTAAAATGGTGTTTTACCTGAAATATATTTGTAAAACGATGTAGACAATGTTGGTATAAAAAAGTACTTTAGATTTAGGACTATTGACTTTTTTTTAATAATGGACTGTTGACATAACTATTCAATTTTTGGAGAAATTGAGTTGAAATGATTTTATTTTAACGTAGAAAGTCAAATAAATTCAGACAAATACAGCGAAATCATTGGAAAAGAATAAAAGATTAAGCTAGAATTTACTGAAAAATATGCTAATAATAATAAAAGGATATAAATTAATGAAAATTTAAATATTCATGCATAAATTATTAACAAACTCAGTGTATAACTATAAAATTTGATATTTAAAGAACTATTTAAAAATTCCACATAATTTAAAGACCAAAATTAGAATTAGTTTTTTAATATATTACATTTTTAGAACCATTATTTGTTATCTATGGTTTTATTATTTTTGGAAATTATAAACTAGTGCATTAAATTAAGGCACATGTTAATTGATATAGAAATCGTATTTTTACGACCAACGAGATTAAGTTAACCTAAGAGTAGAGCTGGGTATCTAGATCGATGTCCATGAATTGATTAGTTTAACTCATAGTTTGTGTGGATTAAATCAATATTTTTTGTCGTTTATATTTTAGTTCGCATGGGTTAAATTGTTTAGATTGTGGGTTATGAGGTTTAAAATCTTGTCTGCGATCTGTGTACAATTTAATTTTTTTAAAATAATAAGTGTACTTTTGTCTATTATAATTTAATCCAACATTGAATTTGGCCTATATTACAAAAAAATTGGACTAATTAATGCTTTTATAGTCATATAAATTAAAGAAATTCTAATAAGTGCCTTAGATATATTTGTTAACAAATTCAAAAAGAAAATATATTATGAAAAATTGTGCGTTCAATATCTTGAAATGTTCAAAAGTGATCATTCCTATTTAAATGTTTCCTAAAAATTATATTCTATCATACTTTTTGTTATACTCTTTTGAACTATTATTTTTGGTTTTTTTCTTACTTATTATAATATCAATTTTTGCAATTATTTTTTTACAAAAAAAATTGATTTTTTTTAATGATCCATGAATCTTGTTTGACTGCAGATTAACGTAGGGCGGACTCAAATCAATATATTACAACTCATTATTATTGGTAGTTAGTTTAGTTTGACTTATTTAATTGTACAAATTTATACAGATTAAACGAGGTGATCCAATCTATATATCCAACCCTACATAAGAGATTAAATGACACGATGAATTTAAATTCAAATTCATATTAAGAGAATTATTTATATTTAATATTTGACGCATCTTAAATAAAATTAACTTGAACGAGGAAACCTATTATAAAAATAGTATATTTTAGAATTTGTATATTTAATTTTTTAAAAAAAAAAGTTATTTTTCTTACACAAATTTTTTACACAAAATTTTTATTTTTTTTGGGTATGTTTCCTTAACACTATTTTTACCTGCATAATGCATTGATTGAATAATACGTGCAACCTAGCAAGCAAATTAACCGATATGTATACGTGGCACTATGGGAGTGGCTATGAGTCTTAAAACAATGTGAGTTTAATATATTATCCAATCAAAACAAGTCTTCCTACTTTTGTTTGTCCGGTAAACGTAGAAGAATTTGAGAGAATCATATCAGAAAACATGAATCTAGGATCAAAACAAGTATTCGACAATTACATGATAAAACATGAGGTGACATACCATGCATGCATGTGTCTAGATGTGACTTGTCTTGCTGCCAAAAATTAACATGCCAACACCACTCATTTCTGTGTACGTGTCTTCACATGCGTCTACTTCAAAAATACAATGGTCGGAATTCATCCTTCATGATTGAGGCAAGGTTAATTATTTTATTTATCATCGGTTGATTAATTTTAAAAAATATTTAAATATGTATTTTGTTTAATAAAAATAAATAAATATAATTAAGTCACAATTTTATTCATAAAATAAAAAGAATTATGAGTTATTATTCTAAAAAAATATCGTCGACTGTCAATAGATTTTTTAATAATTTTTAAATACCGATTAATGATGAACCATTTATAAATGTGGTTCACTGTAAAATTTACCCATATTATAGATATATGATAATAAATAAGGATTTTGTTAAAATAATAAATCTTACTTTTTACTTTATAATTTATTCATTTCAGAAAATATCCAAATTTGTATTTAATATAATTTACTAGTATATTTAAAAAATATTTAACATTTTGTTGTATTTGCAACAATAATCTAATCAATATTAATTTAACAAAAATAATAGAAAATAAAAACCATATATAAATCAAGTTTTGAGATATTAATATTTATTTTTCTTGTTTTTTGTAGATTGGATCACTCACTGGTTATCTCAAATTGAAGGACATCTTTTAATTTCGATGAGGGTTTTAAGTTGTTCTTAAACTTTCAATCTATTTTCAAGTATATATTCACTTACCATTTATTACATTTATCTCACAATAATCTTACATTTGCAAAAAAAAATTGTAATAAAATAAATGTTATGAACTTAATACGTCATTTTTTTTACTAAATCATAATTTAAATATCTTTTATAAAAAAGACTGAAAATAGTGCTATATACACCAATTTTAAATTATTATATTTTATTTTACATTTATAATAATCATAAATACAATATTATTTAATTAATAAAGTAATTTAATAAAATAATTTTTTTATCAATTTTTTGTTACAATATAGTTAAATGTAATGTTCATTATAGGACACATGTCCACAACAAAAAATAAAAAAAATGTAGTTATCATAAATTTAAAATTAAATACCTATTTTTTTATTAGATTTAAATCATTTCTCATTTTTTTCCTTCTCTCTCTCATGTAAGAAGAGAAATAAACACAAAAAAATTTTGTTAAATTTTAGAGAAAAAAAATCATGCAAATCAATTTTGCGGTGACATTTAATAATCACCCTTTGATTTTATCCTCCTATTCATGATATGTAACTCTCGAATTAAAATAACTATGAAATCAATGGTTTATGTTAGCCGTAAGTGTAAAACGATTTATACTGACAATGTATGTCCATTAAACCTTAAACTTTATAAAAAAAATAAAAATGAATAAACAATTATTTGTGTATCTATCTTTAAGCAATATCTAACATGAATTGTGGTCTACCATCCAATAATAATTGTCTTTATATTTATGACTAAGATAATAACTTAAATAATATCTTTCGATAACAATACAAAAAAATAAATATATATTTCATATTGAATCGACATCAATCAAATAATTGTTTTATTTATAAAGATAAAGATAATCACAAACTATTATTTCTATAAATATTATCAATTATTGTTAAAATTTCAAATAATTTTCACTAACCATTTATATAAGTAATCAACCGAAAAATTATCTTAATCTTTATATCAAGATGAATAATATAAAAAGGAGATGATTCAATTTATTTATATTTTACTATGAAAAAGTAATATAATTTTCACTCTAGCTAGAGTCGCTCATGAGTCATGATGGATGATAGGCACACTTATCAACGATGAAAAAACAAAAACAAGAAAAAGGTAATATCCGTTAGTAAGTTAATGGAGTGGTGGAACCTTTACGGCGTTAAGATTTGATTGTGTTGTTTTTAGCACAATATAGGCACGTGTACGTTCACAATTACATTTGCTTATCTTCAATCACTTCACGTATGTAATTGTACAATCTTCCTACCACACCCACCCTTTTCTTCTTGCTTTTTTATCCACTATTAAATATATTTTTAGTTTTTATAAAAATTTTAAATTTTAACTTTTATAAAATAAATTACTTTTTATAAAATAAAATTATAATTTTTAGATTTTATAAAATTATCATATGTGTAAGTGTTTTGATTGATACAACGTATAATTATAGACTAGAATTAATATATATAGACTTGATCTTCCTTTTCTTTTACCATGTTCGACAATGTGGGACTTGTTTCAAGATGTTACAATTTCAACCAACTCAATCTTTACATTGATTAAAATTGATACGTCTTCTTCTACATCGACAATCATAGTTCAAAACAATTATCATACTTCACCATAAATAGTATACTTCACTTGAAGGTAAAACTACTTCAAGAATTTTCACATTGTCTAAATCGACAATCATCATAGCTCAAAAAGAACTATTATATTCCACCATAAATAACATACTTTGAAGTGGAAACAATAGTCACAGGAAATAAATTTAAATTAATTGTGACCCTTTTTAAATTTAATCTCACACTTAAAATACATTTCTCAAGTATGAACATGGAAAATCTATATTTTGTTAGAGAAAATACTTTAACAAATGTATTCAAGAGTACCAGTAGTTGACCTGTGTATACTAGCATTAAGGAGTAGAGTTAGAGATCATACTCAATAAGCATTTAGAGAAGTTCAGTCATCACAATTGTGAGATTTTCACTATAGTGCTTAGAGAACATTCTATTCTTAGCATTTTCACTTTCAATCAATCTTGATTTTACAATATATATTCTTTTTCTGTTAGCCTTAATATGCTTACACTATATTTTCTTAGTCTTAGTAGCCTTACAATTTGTATTTTTTTTAGCCTCAACAAACTTCCATGATTTTCTCCTAGTCTAACTTCATAAGAAAAACTTGAGAAAATTACAAGAGTATGGTAGAGAATTGTAGGATCTCTTTACAACTCAAGTTAAATGAGATTAATACACTGGCTTATAAATACACTCAGAATATTGAACCACATATATGTAGAGCTAGAGTGTGTTGAAGCTGAAAAGATTACGATACTTGCACTTTGAAAGTGGCTTATAGTTTAAGTGTAGTATCCTAGTCTTAAATATTTGAAGCCCCTTTTATTTATAGATTAGGGAAGTTTTCTTTATCATGTGAAAAATGAATATGATCGGTGGCCTCATGTCCTAAAAAACCAAGTTAACTTTATGATATATCCTTAAGCTTTAAAGTAATATCCTTTCTTTTGAGTTATAATTTTCTTAATTGGTCATTGAATACTCTCAAAGTAACATAAAAGTTTTCACGCCCTTTTAGACAAATATGATCATTAAACACAGTAATTTAAGTGTCGCGTCTGGTATGTATGCGAAAAAGGAGTTGTCACAAATTTTATTTTTTAAAAGGAAAAATTAGATAAAACCTAAAATAAAGTTTTTGAAAAAAAAAAAAAAGATTCGAAAGTCGATTCCAAATAGAAAATTAATATTACTCTACATCGTCCGTTAAAACGGTTACCATATAATTAATTGTATACAAATTATTTATTTATTTATTTAATTATTTATTTTATTCCCTAAAAGATTAAAACAAGGAAAATAAATTATTTACATTAATAAAAGAAAGAAAAATGTATTTTTGTTAATTTGGTTTGATAAGGGGATGACCTTACTTCTATGTATCTCCAAGTGTAATAGGAAAATCAAAACACACAGTTCTTGTGTAGAAAACATTTATGTGTTATCCGATTTTTATTATTACTCTATTTTAATTATTGTTTTATTATAGTTATTATTATATACGTATCCAAAAATAAAAATGTAATAATAATAATAATAACAACAACAACAACAACAATAACAACAACGAGAAAAAAAGTGAGATATCTGTTCATAGATTGTATCTTTTTATTTTTATATTTTGGTTTTAGAGTAAAGAAAAATTGATTTTTGTTAGAAAACAACAATAATGCGGCGGTAGGTGAACGAAACAGATGGACGCGACGATGGAATAACCTATTAAAGGATTTGCTCGTGCGTTGTCGGATCTGTTGTGGCACAAAAAAAAACTATTTATTCGTTGTTATGGTTTTTTTAAGTTATTTGATACAACCATGATATGAGTTTTCTGTTATGTTACAATATGGTGAAGTTTATTTTCCTTGGTGATTGATTTATAAACATCAATTATTTATATATTTTTAGTATTTGCGTTGCCAAAACAATTTTATGAACAAATCACTTAAGAAAAATGAAAGCTTAACATATGAGTTTATTTTTTTGCATAAATAGAAAAGAAAAAAAAACTAAACTGCATTTTTTTTAAAGGATGCAATACAAAGACTAATAAGAAGAAAATTAGAGAATAATAAGAAAATGATACCTTATTGCTAAATTGGTTTTGCTGGACTGATTTTACCAAGTTCAGATTCTCTACTCCTCTTTTGCTTATTATTCTCTCTTTTTTTTTACTCAATAGTGCTTTCCTCCATCCGGTACTCTTGGTGTCGATTATTTATAATCTTTTTGTGTGTAGGTTACAAAAGACAAGGAAATAATTGTGGATTGATTACCATTTTTATTACTATTCATCAATTTCTTTTCGGTTTCTTTTCATTCAATTGTTCACCATTATACTAATTTTTGTTACCATCAATTTGTTTCTTTTCGGTTTCTTTTTCTTCAATTGATCACCGTTATACTGATTTTTTTTTACCATAAATCCACTTATTTTCGGTTTCTTTTTATTCAATTATGTATTCCTTTTTTTTTTTTATGTTTTAGAAAAGAGTGAAACGTCTGAACAGAAATCAGAGACAAACAAAAACTAATTATTTATTTTTATTTATTATATTTTTCTCATTTTTTTATATATTTATTATTATTTATTATTTAAAAAATATTAAAAAAAACGAACAAAATTAGGTGTCAACAGCTGCCCATCTTTACTTAGAATTTACTTGAGAATCAAACTAAAAGATACGTAAAGATGACAGCTCTAATTTTGTCCGAAAAGAATTTTTGTAGAAGGGTTCAAATCTTTTTCTCGACTTCAAGATACTGGTCGTTTTCTCAACTTCGGGTGTGAGTCGTTTTCCCGACTTCAAGATGCGAGTCGTTTTCTCAGCTTCGGGTGCGAGTCGTGTTCCCGGCTTCAACATGCAGGTCGTTTTCTCGGCTTCAGGTGTGAGTCATTTTACTGACTTCAACATGCGGGTCGTTATCCTGGCTTCAACATGCGGGTTGTTTTCTCGGCTTCTGGTGCGAGTCGTTTTCCCGACTTCAACACGCGGGTCGTTTTCTCGGCTTTTGGTGCGAGTCGTTTTCCCGACTTCAAGATGCGGGTCATTTTCTCGGCTTTGGGTGCGAGTCGTTTTCCCGGCTTCAAGATGCGGGTTGTTTTCTCGGCTTTAAATTTATGTTGGCTTTTATTATTATTTTTATTGGACACGATTGTTCAAATCATGGATGAAAATGACACATATACGTTTTTCTTGAATCTAATATATTTGATCCCTCTTCAGGTTTTCAACCTAGTGGGTATTATTATTTTATTTTATTTTATTTTATTTTATCCTAGGTCGCCCTTTCAGGTTTTCAACCTAGCAGGTATACATTATTTTTTTTTGTACCTTAATTTTTGCATAGGTTGCCCTTTCAGGTTTTCAACCTAGAAAGTATTTTATTTAATTTTTGTTTGTATCCTAATTTTTGTCTAGGTCGCCCTTTCAGGGTTTCAACCTAGCGGGTATTCATTATTATTATTTTTTCCCCTAATTTTGGCCTAGGTCGCCCTTTTAGGTTTTCAACCTAGCGAATATTTTTTTTGTACCTTAATTTTTGCCTAGGTCGCTCTTTCAGGTTTTCAACCTAGCGGATATTCATTATTAATTTTTTGTACCGTAATTTTTGTTGGAACCAAGTTGGTTCTAAGTACTTAGGATTTTGATGCTTACAAATGTACTCAATGTAAACTTATTTTGTACTTTGAATTATTAAGTTAAATGCCCCAGAAACTGAAGGAAACAGAAGTAGAGATCAAAGGAAAATGAATTCTGAAATTTCCAGAAGATGTTCCAGGATGTCAAAACATCACCAGAGGATATGTTTGGTGGCCGAGAACAGAAGGAATAAAAAAATCATAATGAAACATGGATCATATCATTGGAAAGCCTGCCAGAAAGAGAGTTGTTCCAGACAAACAGGAGTCGAATATCAATTTTATTCCAGAAGTTATTCTGACCAGAAGATGGCCTGGCAGTGAAAAATTACACAGTCCAGACTTGTTCCAGACTTGACCAGAAGGTATGTTTATGAGTCCAGAACAAGAGGATCAATTCAGATTTGGCCCAGATCATGAGATAGTATGATTCAGGGCATGCAACTAAGTCCAGACCAAAAGAAATGAGTTCCAGAATCAATCCAGACCTGGTCCAAAATTAAAGGTAAAATGTCAAGACTGAAATATTTTTTGTTCAAGTTAATTTCAGTTTGTTCCAGACCAAAGTCCAGAATCTGTCCAGATCAGAGTAAAAATTTCCAGATCAATGGTTCAGAAATAATTATTTGGTCCAGTGATGATCCAGATCAGAAAATCAGACCATGGCCCAGTGGTGGCCGAAATCAGAGGGTTAGGAAGTGTGGTCCAGGAATGGCCGAAATCAGAGGATCACAAAATATGAAATAGGCTGGTCCAGATGTGGACTATCGCATTAAGATCCAATGGTGTAGATTTGATCATGAGAATTAAAGAATCTGAGAAAAACGCTCAAAACAGAAGCTGAGCAAAATGCTCAAAACAGATCAGTGAGCAAAAGGCTCAAAACAGAATCTGAGCAAAATACTCCAGAATATTTTCAAAACAGATTAATCTAAATATACTTCAGAAGTAAAGCATCAGTGAAGTTCTAAAGTTCAACTATAAATAGAGACTTAATGCTGAAGAATAAAGAATCGAAAAATCACAAAAGAGTCATACACTTCCAAAGAAACAAACACCCAAATTTTCATAGAAGTCAATTGTGAGTTTTAGCTTTCAAGAAGCAAGTACTCGTGTTATTTTCTTTCCACTGTGGCAAATCTAAGTTGTTGAAGTAGAGTCTACAATCTGTGGGAGTCAGTAGAGGTAGCAGGGTACTTGGCAATTAGATAGGGTTGTATCTAAGTTGTTGAAGTAGAGTCTACAAACTGAGGGATTCAGAAAGGGTAGCAAGGTACTTAGCAATTAGATTCATAGTGTTGTGAATTCTTCTACAATCTGGGGTTGTCAGATTGGCTGAAGACAAGGTTGTTTTCCTCAAGAAGTCTAGGATTGTTAGACTATTGAGAAGACTGACTTGGAGGGTCAGTAGCAAGGTTGTAATTCAAGATTGAATTAGTGAAATCCTTCAAGGCGAAGGGACTGGACGTAGCCTCGTTAACGGTGAACCAGTATAAAATTTGTGAGTTTTTATTTTTATTTTTATCCGCTGCTAACTCAGTTTTAATTATACATTAAGTTTTGTTTTAAAAGTATTAAAACAAGAAAAGTATTCAAGTTAAGTCAAACACAATTCAACCTCCCCTTCTCGTGTTTGCACCTTCAATTTTTGCCTAGGTTGCCCCTTTCAAGTTTTCAACATAGCGGGTATTCATTATTTAAGTATGATACTTTTTTACGGCATATGAGTTTACAGGGAGGAATTAATCTTTTCCATCCATATTCGTGTGGATCAAAGCTCCACCTAAGAAAACTTTCTTCACAACGTATGGCCCCTCATAGGTAGGGGTCCATTTCCCACGATAATCCTTTTGAATGGGTAAGATATTTTTTAACACCAAGTCTCCTTCCCGAAGTTTCGAGTACGTATTTTTTTTCTTGTATGCTCTTTTCAGTTTTTTCTGATATAATTACCCATGGCATAAGGCCGCCGACAATTTTTCTTCAATTAAATTCAATTGATCAAAACAGGTTTGCACCCATTCTGACTCCTCTAGTTTGGCTTCCATTAATACTCTTAGCGAAGGTATTTCTACTTCAATGGCTAGCACAACCTCCATCCCATATACTAGGGAAAAAGGGGTTTCCCCCATTGAAGTGTGTATGGAAGTGTGATACCCATGTAGTGCAAACAACAACATCTCATGCCAATCTTTGTATGTTACAACCATTTTCTGAATATTTTTTTTGATGTTTTTATTTGCTGCTTCAACTGCGCCATTCATTTTTTATCTGTACATCCTCCGTTGACTTTTCTTTGATCCATGACCAAGATAGAAGCTTAACAGGCTTCACAATTTGAACTACAATACTTTCCAGCCAAATTATCAAAATACAAGCCAACCAAATCACCTGCACTTTTTGCCTTGATGGCTTATTACTAATAACTAGACCCTCATGTTGTTGAGCTTGAACAAAAGCATAATTATGTAAAGCACTTTGAAGTCCCAGCCAAGCAAATATATGCCACTAAACACAACCAAAAACCTAATATTGAAAAAATAAATGTTGTTGTTACTCCTTCTTCTCACATCCCCAACACACATGGTATTTTGATTGTTCAAACCTCCAAGTTTTGCCAAGTTTTCCTTAGTTGGAATCTGATTGTCGAAGATACGACAGCCAAAACACGAAACTTTAAGAGGAAACAATTTGTTCCAAATAAAGGTGCTAAACGGTAAATCACCATATGTAGAATCTTGTGACAAGATGTATGCTCCTTTTAGTGAATATTGATCACCGTACACGTTTTGCCAAATCCACATATCAACCATATTGTCCTGCCCAACAAAATTTCCTAATAACATAATACAATCTAAAACTGAATTTTTTCCCACACAAACAACTTCTTCAATTCCACGTGACTGCTACCTACGAGTGTACATCTCTACTACTAAAATATTTCTATCTGTCACGAACACAAACAACCTCTCAAATCTATCACACAAATGACCCCCTCCATTATCTACAACAAAACCAAGTTATTGAAGAACCAATTAGTCCTCTCACCTATTATACTAGCATAAACAAAATTTAAGTCCTTCCACCAACTAGATTCCTTATTCGCATTCCTACCCACTCCATTTTCCACCAAATCGTATTTTTTATCAAGTACTTTGAACCACAAGCGATATGGTTCAACCCTTATCCTTCATGCCCATTTTCCTAACAAAGTAGTGTTGAAGCCACACACTCTCTTAACACTTAACCCACTTTTTTCACGATCAAGCTAGACCTTATCCCATTTCACCCATTGAATATTTTTTTAATCTTCCTCCCCACCCCCAACAAAAATAATTTGAAAAGAGAATCAATGCGAGAAATGATATCTGTCGGGGCTTTGAAGAAAGAAAGAGAGTAAATTAGTAATGCAGACAAAACTATTCTAAATGTGAATAGCCAAAGGTTCCCAAAAAGGAAAACCTACATGGGTTTCCACCAATAGGAAAATCTAAATATTTAAATGGGATAGTTCCAACTCTATAGTTAAGCACAAATGCAAGTTCTTCCAACCACAAATGGTTTACATTAATTCCCACAAGCAAGCTCTTTTGAAATTTCACTTTAAAGCCGTACAACAATTTAAACAATAACAAGTTGACTTTGTATTATGGGGCTTTTATAATAATTGTAATATTTTTGTAGTAACTTTACATTGGATAAAAATTTTGAATTGTTTTTGAAAAAATCACTTAAGACTTAGAAAGATACACACAAAATGCACGTAACATAATCACAATGAAAATAATTCAAAAACAAAATTCATAAATATTTCCAACAATCTATGGAAAACAATAACAAGAAAATCTAAAAGATAGTTTAAAATCTTTACAAATATTATTAAGGAAGATAAACCATCCATTATGTCACCATCAGAGTTGGAAAAAAATCCTAAAACTAAAACACTTGGCATGCAAGCCAATAAAACCAAAATAACTGAATAACTTCAAGTAAATAGAATGTCACATCATTTCTCTGCGTCACTTGTCTCTTGCAATGATCTACACCATCACAATGCCAAACACAAATAAACGAATGATGAATAATTGAATAATGCTTAAGTATACTAATAACAAAGTATATATGCAAAAGTATTCACATATACACATTCAACAAATAAATCGAATACACCGCACATTTAAATTCAAATATTTCACATGAGATTAACACGTTTATTCATGTTTATGTAAATCATGAGATGCACGTTTTTTACAATGCTTCATATGACATATGATATTAAATCTATTTTGAAACACTTAGAAAAGAATATGGTACTATGTCACATGCAGGTGAACGAGCACATTCAAATCCTCGCAAACTCACAACTTATTCGAGACTTACTATAAGTTACTAGTCAATGTAAAATAGGATTGCACGATAGCTTCCAACATTAATGAATTATCCTCTAGCCACTTATGAATATTCCCTTGAGGACCCCTTAAATTAAAAAACATGCACATATACACTGGGTCAGGTCAGACACACTAAATTTGCCTTCTTCCATTTGGCATCGTTAGTCACTCCTTAATTAATGGATCATCATTTGCATGGATCAAGCATGATTCACATGTCAAAGTTTAACACATTAATTCACATTTACCCAATTTTTACAATCACATCATAGTTACAAAATTTCACAAACACTAACAGAGTACAATTTTTAAATTTTTAACAAACACTAGTAAGTAGTAATTGATAACAACAAAGATTTATTTTAAGCAAGATAAGTCTAAGCCGTTAATTTCAAATAATTAAAATTGAAGGGATATTATTGATTGTTTTCATTTCTCATAATAACCAAACGTTCTCACTTTAGTCGCTTCCTATATATATAGGTGGCATATCTAGTGAAAAAAATGTTTTTATATGAGACCTAGATGATTGATTTTCAACAATTAGAGCAAGAAAAGTAGCTAGAAAAGAAATTGCAACACAAAACGAACTAAAACGAAGAGTTTATTTAATGGATCTTGTCGACATTTCAAATTTCCATTTGTTCTTAAACAAGGAGAAAAAAACAAAAGCACAAAGTTTGAAAAAAATATAATAAATGGACTATTGTTTTTCAATTGCAAAGAAGAGATAGTTGTAATATGAGCTCTAAGTTGTTTTTGGGGGCATTGTCGGTGTACGAGAGTTGGCATGGTCATTGTCACTGGTAGGAGAAGCTAAAATTATTTTCAGGTTGTTTTGATTCAAAGCAAAAAATGAAGAAAGGCATAACTCTAGTGAAATAAGGAAAAGAAGTTCAAGAAAATTTATTCTTAAGTTGAGGGCGTTAATGGTGTGGCGGGTGCAAGCAACTTGGTTGAGGGTGATGTGTGAGTGAATATAAAAAGGTAAATTAGTCTGAAAAATGATAGTGGATCTTAGTGTTTGGCATGTGATCAGTTAAAATAAATGCTTTAATCTTAGCAATTTATTTTGATCCAATTATTAATAATTGTTCCTCTCACACTCACATAAAATGTCTATTCTCACTAGATATGACCTCTATATATATATATATATATATATGTATATATATATATATATATAGGGGTTTCCTAGAATTTAGATTACTCTTAGTATTTTGAGTGAAGTTAAAACTAGCATTGTCTAAAGTAGATGGTGAGTGTATGTTAAGAATGATCTCATTTTAAATCTTTTGCAAAAGCTCTTTAAACTAGAAGATAACCTACGTTGTATGTTCATATTATATTGGCACACTTTAAAATACATTAAAAAAATTTTCTAAGTTATTTTTAACTTTGAAAATAGACTTATAAGCTTATCAATCGACTCATAGATGTCAATAACTTAATTTGTAATGTTCCAAACATGTGAATCGATTCAGATTATTGCATGTATCAAAATTTGTTTTCAAGACTCATGTAAATCAACTCACAACATGTGTAAATAAACTCACAAAACCCCACACCTTGTGCGATAGTTATGTTTTTCCGGAAGTTATGGCAATTATGGCAGGTACAAAGTTGTTATTTCATCTGAGAAGCATATTTCTTTTGTTAATCTTTTTCATGCATCATATAGAAACAATCCTTAACCTTTTGAACCGTAAGAATACTTTCAAAAATTGCAAAATTTCATGCATTCAAGATCATAATACAAATTGAAAACTATTTCTTATTCAAATTGGGTTTGCTAACTGTAATACCCCGATTTTTAAACAAAGTAAATAAAAGAAATTTTCAAAATTAATTCAAAGGAATTAAAAGAAATTAAAATTAAACCATTTCAAAATAATATGGCGTCGTAATCCAAAACGACAAAAGTAGTTAAATAATTACATCATAATTATAGCCAAGTAATTTAATTTTGGGAATTAATACTTTTAATATATCAAAAGGTAGTACATCAACAAAAGTCACTGTCAAAAATTCTTTTGTTGATGTACTACCTTTTATCAAAAGAATGGACTCAAAAACTCTAATAATGGACTCACTAGTACATCAACCAAATACGCAGAAGTTAAATCCTCGCACGGATAGAATGGACTCTCTAATACACGCGGAACCACTCCGTAGTCCGGATAGAATGAACCGTCTAATACTCGCGGAACCACTCTAAAACCCGGATAGAATAGACCGTCTAATACATGCGGAACTACTCTATAACCCATCACAGTTACTACTTAACTTCGCGGCCCATCACGGTCACCGCATCAACTCTGTGGCCCATCGCGGTCACCACCTGACTATGCAATGCATGAACATGCTATGTTTTCTCTTCACTGAAAACAGAATGCAATGCAATCTGAAACCCAAAACGTCATCAACACAACATTAATGATTTTACTCATCAACACAACAACAAAAGCATCATCAATGCATCAACCAAGTCAGCAACAAAAAAAGCAAGGACAACAACATCAATGACAGCAACAACAAAAAAACAGAACAACAATAATAACTGCATCCAACATGCATCATCTCTACAACATGCATTTTAATCTTCAACAACATAACAATGATCATCCACAACAACATGCAAGGACATCAATATCTCAACAACAAGACAACAACAACAGTCCCCACAAACATGCATGCATCTTAACTCCAACAACGTAACATAATAATCAATCCATCAAACATGCATTTACATCCCTATATGCAATCTAGAAAGTTGGAAGGAGCCCCTTACCTTCGTTACGTTTTCTTGTTCATTTACGTTACCGCGACTAAAACCGGCAAAACTCCCGCTCGCGTCGTCGCTACCAAAGTTGATTCTCTAGTGCCGTAAAGATGAGAGGAATAACTTTCCTTCTTGACACTTTCTTATTCGAGGCTTGGATTTCGAAGTAATTTGAGTTTTGAGTATCCCTTCTCACTACCAACACAAACAGAACTGAACAGAGGAAGAAAAAGAAGGCAGCTCGGGTAGGTGAGGGAAAGGAAAGAAACTGTTTTCTCTTTCTTTCTGATTCTGATTTTCTATTTTTCCCTATTTTTCTTTCCTTGCTTCTCACATGCAAACTTATATAAAGACACATACTCTTGCCACCTCATATATATATATATATATAATAATTAAACTTGACCCTCAAGTAACTAATTACTCCCATCGCAATTACGTCGACAAATAAAATCTTAATTAACTGCCCGATATTTAATTACTCATAATTAAATTAAATAATCCTTCGTCCAATAATTTTACTCAATCTCAAAAATATTTATATATATATATATATAAAAATATACATATATCAAATATTTTACAAATATCCCAAAATATACTTGAAATTAAATCCATAATTTCATTTTAAAATTAAGGGTCTTACATTACTACCCCCTTGAATTAGTTTCGTCCTCGAAACTACGTGTCGATAAACAATTCCGGATGTTGCTCCCTCATGTTACTCTCCAGTTCCCAAGTCGCATCTCCAGTAGTCGGATTACAAATCACTTTGACTAGTGGGACTTCCTTATTCCTCAACTGTTTAATCTTCCTGTCCTCAATTCTTACAGATAATACTTCAAATGACAGGTTATCCTTCAGTTGAATTGTGTCTGGTTCGATCACATGTGACGAATCCGAAATATATTTCCTTAACTGCGATACGTGAAATATGTCGTGAATATTGGACAGTATGGGAGGTAAAGCTATCCGATAAGCCACTGGTATAATTCGTGCAATAATCTGATATGGTCCAATAAATTTCGGAGTCAATTTCCTTGATTTAATAGCTTTGCCAACTCCAGTTGTTGGCGTGACCCTTAGAAATACATGATCACTCTGCTCGAATTCCAAAGGTCTGCGACGCTTGTCTGCATAACTCTTCTGACGATCATGTGAAATCTTCATTTTCTCTTGTATCCTCTTGACCTTCTCTGTAGTTTGTTCCACCATCTCAGGTCCTACAATCATACTTTCTCCATCCTTATACCAGCATAAAGGCGTCTGACACTTGCGTCCATACAATGCCTGATAGGGTGCCATTCCAATACTTGCGTGAAAACTATTGTTGTAGGTAAACTCAATCAATGGCAATACATCATCCCAACTCCCTCTATCATCCAATACATTTGCTCTCAATAAATCTTCCAAGGTCTGATTCGTTCTCTCAGTTTTCCCGTATGTTTACGGATGGTAAGTTGAACTCAATTTCAGTTTCGTTCCCAACGCTTCATGCAGCGCTCCCCAAAAGTGAGATGTGAACTTTGGATCACGGTCCGATACATTACTCGATGGTACTCCGTGTAATCTCACAATCTCAGCAATGTAGATCTCAGTCAGCTTATCTACCTTATAGGTGGACTTTACTTGTAAGAAATGTGCGGATTTAGTCAATCGATCCACTATTACCCAAATCGAGTCATTCTTTCTCCTTGTCTTGGCAATCCGGTTATAAAATCCATAGAAACGCTATCCCACTTCTATTCTGGTATATCCAAAGGTTGCAACATTCCAGCAGGCTGATGATGTTCCACTTACGCTTTCTGACAAGTTAAACAAGCCGATACATATTCCGCTACATGCCTCTTCATTCTTGGCCACCAGTAATTCTGTCTTAAGTCCTGGTACATCTTTGTCGCTCTAAGGTGAATACTCAATTTGCTTTTATGAGCCTCTTCCAAAATTGTTCTCCTCAGATCTGCAACGGCTAGTACGCAAATCCTCCCATTACATCTCAAAATATTATCTGGTCCAATCTTGAACTCAGTTGTCTTTCCTTGCACTATTGGGTTCCTCTTCTCTTGGATTAATGCGTCATCTTGAGAATTCGCAATATCCTCGAGTAAACCACTCAAATTTTTTATGATTCCACATTTTAAAATTCCCGGTGCAAACTCTACGTCCAAGTGTAGATCTCTAAATGCTTCCCACAACACTTGTTGTCTAGCCATTATCATTGAAGATACTGACACACTTCTCCGACTCAATGCATCAGCCACCATGTTGGCTTTCCCAAGGTGGTACCGCAATGAAATATCAAAATCCTTGAAAGTCTCCATCCATCTCCTTTGGCGCATGTTCAATTCTTTCTGATCAAATAGATATTTCAAACTTTTATGGTCACTGAACACTGTGAACGTGCATCCGTATAAGTAGTGTCTCCAGATCTTTAATGCAAAAACTACTGCAGCAAGCTCTAAGTCATGAGTAGGATAGTTTCGTTCATGAGTTTTCAATTGCCTTGAGGCGTAGGCTACAACTTTATTGTGTTGCATCAAAACATATCCCAAACCTTGGTGAGATGCATCATAGTAAACCTCATATGGTTCCTCTGGTTGTGGCAAGACCAATACTGGTGAGGTCATCAGCTTTTCCTTAAGCAATTGAAAACTTTCCTCACACTTCTCTGTCCATGCAAACGGATGATTCTTTCTGGTGAGTTGTGTCAATGGAGCCACTATCTTAGCAAATCCTTCAATAAATCTCTTGTAGTATCCTGCCAGTTCGACAAAACTTCGTATGTCTGTGATAGTTTGAGGCTGTTTCTAGGCAAGAATTGTCTTAATCTTTGCGGGATCCACAACGATTCCTTCTTTGGTTATCACATGTCCTAAGAAGTTCACTTTTGCTAGCGAAAATTCGCACTTTGACAGATTGGCATACAATTGCTTCTCGCGTAAAACTTCAAGAACTTGGCGCAAATGCTCTCCATGTTCCTCTTCACTTATTGAATAAATCAATATATCATCGATGAACACCACAACTTATTTATCTAGAAACGGGCTAAAGATTCTATTCATATAATCCATAAAAATTGCTGGTGCATTCGTAACTCCAAATGGCATAACAAGATATTCATAATGTCCGTAACGGGTTTTGAAAGCAGTCTTTTGAATATCTTATTCTCTTACCCGAATCTGATGGTATCCTAACTTCAAATCGATCTTTGAAAACACCACGACTTATCTTAATTGGTCCATCAAATCATCGATACGTGGTAAAGGATAACGAGTCTTCATAGTTACCTTGTTAAGTTGCCTATAATCCACACATAACCGCGAACTTCCATCCTTTTTCTTAACCAACAGCACCGGAGCTCCCCATGGCGACACACTTGGTCTGATAAATCCTTTCTCCAACCAACCTTCAATTTGGCCCTTAAGCTCGCTTGATTCCAATGGAGACATCCGATACGACACAATTGAAATAGGTCCAGTTCCTGGGTGTAGATCAATAATGAATTCCACCTCACTTACTGGGGGTAATCCTGGAATTTTTATTGGAAATACGTCCTGGTATTCCTTGACAAGCACCACATCTTCTATGCTCACATCTATCTTTGCCCCCATGTTAGCCAATGATAGAAACTCTTGAGTTCCTTCTCTCAGCGACACTCCGAGTTTGTTAGCAGCCAAATACCGAAGGACTCTAGGTTCGGAAAAAAGAACTAATTTGCGAGCACAATCCAAGACTACATAATTATACGAGATCAATCCATGCCGAGAATGATCTCGAGTGATTGTAGGGGCAAACATATTAAATTAATCAAGAAATCTCTATTATGAATAGTTATAGGACAACATAAACATGCAGAATTTACGGTCAAAGTCTTAACAGGTGTGGAAACAACCAAATCAAAAGGCAAGGAAGACATAAATAGCTTCAAACGATTCACACATTCCATAGAAATGAAGGAATGGGTTGCCCCTGAATCAAAAAGTGCAGTTAGTGTGTTACTTGCAATCTCGCAATCTCGTTGGATCAAATTGTGGGATTGATTCCCGGCTTCAGCACCCATGTGATAAACGCGTCCCCTAGCAGTAGGACGAGTAGCCCTAGTTGCATTTACTGTTGGTTCCACCTTCAGAGCCTTGCAATCCCTTGCAAAATGTCCTGGCTTCTGGCAATTGTAGCATGAAGGACTCATAGTGGTACAAGCAGTAGCATAATGTCCCTCTTTCCCGCATCGAAAACATCTGACCCCTTGTCCCAGTTGTCATCCAAAATTCTGGTTCTCCGGGCGATTCTGGCCCCGGTTGTTGTTCTGTGGCCGGTTATATGGCTTAGCAACCTGCTTCCTTTTATTGTTCTGATAGTTCATTCGGCTAGGCCCTTATGAATTAAAGTCCCCTCGTCGGTTGGCCCTCCTGTTCTTCATATCCTCAACATCTCTACTGTTCTCCACTAAGGCTTGAAAACGTTGAATTCCCAATGGTAAGACCAAGTCTTGAATCTCATACTTCAATCCCTTTTGGAAACGATGACACATAAATTGTTCATCCACCTCTTCACGGAAAAATTTGAAATGCCTTGACAAGGACTCAAACTTAGCAGCATACTCACCCACCGTCAGGTTTCCTTGGTGCAATTTAAGAAAATCATCACCTAACTTATTTCTAGTGCTCATTGGGAAGTATTTGTCCAAAAACTTCTTTTTGAACGACTCCCAATTCACCTCTTCATGAGCTGATCCCATCAGAAGCCTTGTACTTCTCCACCAATATTCTGCATCCCCTAACAGCAGATATGTAGCATAGTTGACCTTTACCATTGCCTGGCAATTTATCATTTCGAAAATTTTCTCCATTTCCTGAATCCATTCGTTCGCTCTTTCTGGACCCTCATCACCCTTGAACTTTGGAGGATTATGACGACGAAAATCCTCTAGTCCTCTCGATTCAGCAGCATGAATCTCTTTCTCTTTTCTCTAGATCTCGTTGAGTCTTTGCAGCCGTCTGTGCAACAACATACGCAGCCATATTATTCATCGCTTCAGCCATCCGATCATCCCGACTGACGTTGGTTCTTGCAGTGTCATCTCTTCTTGGAGGCATTGTTCCCTAGAAAACCATCCTCAAGTAGAAATCTCACACCACTTAGAATAATCCCAAAAATATAACTCAAGAGCATCATCACTTCAGCACATCACAGCTATATAAGACTTGACACTTTAACTACTTGCTCCTATGCATGATCAGATAACGACTTTCACTCAACAATCTAACTAGAGCTCTACCCAAAAGTCTAACCAAAGCTTAACTAAAACATTAACCAAATGCTCTGATACCAAACATTGTAACACCCCGATTTTTAAACAAAATAAATAAAAGAAATTTTCAAAATTAATTCAAAGGAATTAAAAGAAATTAAAATTAAACCACTTAAATAAATTGAAATTAAACCATTTCAAAATAATATGGCATCGTAATCCAAAACAACAAAAGTAGCTAAATAATTACATCATAACTATAACCAAGTAATTTAATTTTGGGAATTAATACTTTTAATATATCAAAAGGTAGTAAATCAACAAAAGTCATTGTCATAATACTGTTGGAACCAAGTTGGTTCTAAGTACTTAGGATTTTGATGTTTACAAAAGCACTCTATGTAATCTTATTTTGTACTTAGAATTATGTCACCAGAAGATGACGTCACTAGAGGCAGAAGATGACACCACCAGAAGATACATCCAGAGGAAGCAACCAAAGGATAGAAATGTCACCAGAAGGTTAGGCCAGATAATGCATCCAGAAGGTACCAGAGGATGCATCCTGAAGGCACCAGAGGATACACCTCTAGAGGATATCATCAAAGGTTAAATAACATCATCAGAGGATATCTTTTCTGGCCTAGATCAGAAGGAAGCAGAGTCTAGAAGGACACCTGGTCCAGACCAGAAGGAAACCTGTTTGAGGGAGACTTAGTCCAGACCAGAAGGAATCATAAGTCAGACTTGGTCCAGAATTAATTCTGATCAGAAGATAGCCTGGTAGTAATTATAAGAATTAGTCCAGACTTAATCAGAGCTTCAGATAACTGGTCCAGAACAAATGACTTGGGTCAGATTTGGTCCAGACCAGAAGATAGCATGGTCCAGAGTATAAAACTAAGTCCAGATCAGAAGAAATGATTGTCTAGATTTAATCCAGACTTGATCTTGATCAGAAGGTAAATGTCCAGATTAAAATATCATAAGTCCAGACCTAATTTCAGTTCAATCCAGTTTCAGTCCAGAATTGGTCTAGATCAGAGGGAAAATGTTCAGATCAATGGTCTAGATCAGATCATATGGCCCAGTGTTGGCTGAGATCAGAAGATCAGATCATATGGTCCAGTGTTGGCCGAGATCAGAAGATCAGATCATGTGGTCCAGTGTTGGCTGAAATCAGAGGATCACAAAATTGGGGAAGATCAGATTATATGATCCAGATGTGGTCGAGATCAGAAGATCAAATGGTCCATATTTAATCATGATGATAATTAGTGAGGACTTGATTAAAATTCGAAGAAGACTTGATTAAATTTTGATAAAAATTTGATCAAAGTATTAAGGGGATTTGATTAAAAAGTTACTGAAGACTTGGAGAAATTCGAATGCAATATGAAGTTTAAAAAGATATGGTTTGGAATTAAAAGAAACAAAATTGGTCAACAGAATTTTCAAATGCAATATGGAGCTAAAAAGATATGATTTTTATTTAAGTGAAACTCGATTGGCCAAGTTATTTTTGCAAGAGAATCTGGGGAGATTCAGCTCGAATTTAAGCATGGAAGAAACCCTAATTATTCATCTATAAAAGGAGGCTCAAGGCAGAAGACTTAGCATTGAAAATACTTGAGAGTCATACACTTCCAAAAGCAAAATACTTGAGTTTTCAGTGAGGTCAATTGTGAGTATCCGCTTTCCAGAAGCAAGTACTCTAAGTTTTTCTTTCCCTTGTGCTAGGTCTAAGTTTTTGAAGTAGAGTCTACAATCTGAGGGAGTCAGAAGGAGTAGCAGATTACATAGCAATTAGATTCAAGGTTCTTTTCCTCAAAATTCTAGGGTTGTTAGACTTTTTGAGAAGACTGACTCGGAGGGTCAGTGGTACTTTGTACTTCAAGGTTTTTGAATTAGTGAAATCCTTCAAAGTGAATGGACTGGACGTAGCCTAGTTAACGGTGATCCAGTATAAAATTCTGAGTTTTTATTTACTTTATATCCGCTGCTAAGTTTGTTTTAATTCATACATAACAGGTTTTCTTTTAAAACAAAAAAGTGTTCAAGTTAGTCAAACACAATTCAACCCCTCTTCTCGTGTTTGCACCTTCAATTGGCATCACAGCTCGGTCTCAAGGCTGAGCACTTAACTAGTGTTTGAGGAAAGGTCCAAGGGGTCAACAACATGGCAGAATCCAAAGATGATTTTGGAGGAAACATCAACAGACCACTACTATTTGATGGAGACATGTTTGAGTATTGGAAGGATAGAATGAGAAGTTTCTTCATATCTTAAGATCCTGAATTATGGAAGCTGGTAGTCAGAGGATACACTGCACCTACTGTTCCAGGAGATCCAACTCAAGAACTGGACATGGCAGATATGAGTCCAGACCAGAGCAGATTATACAAACTGCATCACAAGTCCAGAACCATCATGATCAATGCCATCACATTCAAGGAATTTGACAGATGCACAGATAAAGAAACAACAAATAGCATATTTGACAGTCTGGTTCTGACCTATGAAGGAAGCGAGCAGGTTAACATACTGGTCAAACGGTATGAGATGTTCAAGATGGAAGATGATGAAGACATTGATGGAATGTTCTGTAGATTCCAGAGTTTGATATTTGGACTGAAGGTCTTGAAGAAAAGCTACACAACAACAGATCATGTCAAGAAGATTCTAAGAAGCTTACCAACCAAGAGGAGACCAATGGTTACTGCAGTGATCTGAATAACTTAAGACTTGAAGATCTGATCAACTCACTCAAGTCTCATGAAATAGAACTGGAAGCAGATGAACCATAGAAGAAGAAGAATCTGGCCCTGAAGTCAAAACAGAAGAAAGCTGCAAGGGCAGCACCAGAATCAGAGGATAGTGACAGTGACTGTGATGATATGGCTTACTTAACCAAACAGATGGTTAACATATGGGAAAACATGAAGAGGAGAGGCTCCAAGAAGAAACATAACAGCAAAGGAAAGGAAGAATCTGACAAGAAGAGCATCATCTGTTATGGATGCAATGAACCTGGACATATCAAGTCAGAATGTCCAAATTTGGAAAAAGGCAAACAACACAAGAAGAGTTCTAGATTCAAAAAGAAGGGTCTGATGGCAGCCTGGGATGCATCAGAATCAGAAGAAGAATCGTTTGATGAAGAAGAGGTAGAAACAGCAATGATGGCACACATCAGGTCTGCCTATGGACTCTATAAAGGCACAGTTTCAGGAAGGAAAGCAGGCAGAAGGAAGAATGATCAAAGCAGTCATTCAGGCAAGTCTGTAAGCACATCAGAGAAAGAAATTCTGGCTCTGATGGCTCATACCAACTCAAGTTCTGGATACAACTCAGGCTCTAGAACAGATTCAGAAGATGAAGACAATAAGGTATTTTCTGATCTCACTAAATCTGAATTAATTGATGCTTCAAATGATTTTTTAAATGCAAACAATAAGATGTCTTTAAAACTGAAAACTCTTAGAGAAGATAAGAAAAATGTGACCAAAGAAGTCCATGTTTTAAAGAATCAAAATTCTGAGTATGCAATTGAAAACAAGGATTTTAAAACTGAAGTTGCAAGACTCAAATCTGAAAACCAAACTCTCAAAAGTAATATTTGTTCCACTTCGAAAACTGTTTGTGAATCTGATATGCATGAGCAATTTTTTCAAAACTTTGTTTCTAATGGAATGGATAGAAGGAAATATGCATCTATGATTTATGGAAACAGTAACATTGGAAAGAGAGGTCTTGGTTTTACAGAAACTATTGCTGAAACTAAAATTGTTCATTCTAATGTTTTATGCATTGTTTGTGCTAAGAAAGGTCACTCTGAATTATCTTGTCCAATGGTAAAATCTGAACAAGATCAGAGAGCTGTTAAAACTAACAAACCTGGAGCCAATCAGTTCTGGGTACCAAAAGATCAAATTGTCTATGTTGCAGATATTCTGAGCAACCAGAAGGAGACACCAACAATGGTGCCTGGACAATGGATGTTGGCAATGCACAAGCAGAAGAAGGTTTATGTTCCTGCTACAACTAGACAGAGGCAATCTGAGTCTGATGGAAGAAGGTCTGGTCAACTCAACCAGAACCAGAATTAGAACCAGAACTGGAACCAAAATCAAAACTGGAACCATAATCTGAACAAGAACTGGAACCAAAACCAACACTGGAACCAGAATCAGAATCAATACTGGAACCAGAACCAGAACCAGAACAGGAATCAGTATCAAAGGTTCAGGTATGATCATCAAAATTACTTCAATTATCAGAATCAGTATAACTACAGGAATTATTAGAATTATCAGATTCATCAGAATCACCAGATTCATCAAAATCACCAAATTCATCAGAATCACCAGATTCATCCAAATCCCCAGAATTATCATATTCATCCAACTCATTAAAATCACCAGAATCATCAAGGTTATCATAATCACCAGATTCATCCAAGTTACCAGAACCAAAACATGTTCCAGAATCATCAGAGGAACATGATCTATCAACCAAAGCAGAATCAAGGAAACTACTCAAACGGGCCAGAAGTTGAACTGGCTCTGATGGCTCGAACTGAGTCTGAGTCTGACTCTGATTCTGAAGCAAGGTCTGATCAGCAACATAAATTATGGTACTTGGACAGTGGTTGCTCCAAACACATGACAGGAGACAAATCTATGTTTCTGGATCTGACCATGAAAAATGAAGGCAAAGTTTCCTTTGGAGGAAACCATAAAGGTCAGATTATTGGTACAGGAACAATTGGTAACAAATCTTCTTCCCTTTCTGTTAAAAAATGTTCTGTTAGTAAAAGGTCTGAAGCATAATCTTTTGAGCATAAGTCAACTAAGTGATTGCAAATATGATGTCATCTTTAACCAGAAAACATGCAAAGCTGTTAGTCAACTTGATAAATCTGTTTTGTTTATTGACATTAGGAAAAATAATGTTTATAAGATTGATTTGTTTAGTCTTGCTAAGCAACAGGTTAAATGCTTATTATATGTAAGTGAGCAGAATCTGATTTGGCACAAGAGGCTAGGGCATGCAAACCCTAGACTTATATCTGAGTTGAGAAAACTCCAGTTGGTAAGAGGGCTTCCCAAGGTAAGTTCCAAAACTGAGATTCTGTGTGAAGCATGTCAAATAGGTAAATAAACTAAAAGCTCTTTTAAAACAAAAAAAAATGTGTTTCTACCTCTCAACCACTTGAAATGCTTCACTTAGATCTGTTTGGTTCTGTTCAAACAGCTTCACTCAGTGGTAAGAAATATGGATTTGTGATTGTTGATGATTACTCAAGGTGGACTTGGGTAAATTTTTTAAAGAACAAAGATGAATCTCACAAAGTGTTTATTTCTTTTTGTAAGCAAGTAATGAATGAAAAGGGTGTCAAGATCATAACCATCAGAAGGGATCATGGAGGTGAATTTGAGAACAAATACATTGAAGAATTCTGTGATGAGAATGACATCTCTCACAACTTCTCATCCCCCAGAACACCACAACAGAATGGAGTGGTGGAAAGAAAGAATAGATCACTACAGGAGATGGCCAGAACCATGCTGAATGATATGAAACTTGCCACCTACCTTTGGAAAGAAGCTGTCAACACAGCTTGCTACATTCAGAATAGAGTGTACATCAGGCCAATCTGAAATAAAACTCCATATGAATTGAGGAAAGGTAAGAAACCTAACATTTCCTATTTCAAGCAATTTGGCTATACTTGTTTTATGTTGAACACTAAAGATAATCTAGCTAAGTTTGACTCTAGATCTCAAAAGTGTACCTTTATTGGTTACTCTGAGAGATCAAAAGCTTATAGAGTGTTTAACAAGGAAACTAACACTGTGGAAGAATCAATCCACATTAAGTTTGATGATAAATAGTTTGACTCTGAAAAGTCAAAGCAAGATGAGGAAATTGCAGGTGAACCAGAGGCACAGGAACCAGAAGCTGGACCAGCAGCAGAACCTGAGAAAGATAAAGATGGAAGCAAGGAAGAAGAACATGCTGACTCTGAAGACAATAGAGGGAAAGAATGGATGGAAGTACAAGTCTTCACATCCAGAAACTCTCATTATTGGCAGTGCAGCAGAACCATTGAAGACCAGATCATCAAGTAGAGAAACCAGTCTGTTTGGTTTACTCTCAACAATTGAACCAAGCAATGTTGATGAAGCTTTGGAAGAGGAAGGTTGGATACTTGCAATGCAAGAAGAGCTAAATGAATTTCAAAGGAATGATGTTTGGGATCTGGTATCTAGACCAAACAAAAACATTATTGGAACCAAGTGGGTGTTCAAGAATAAACTCAATGAAAAAGGTGAAGTGGTAAGGAACAAAGCCAGACTTGTAGCTCAAGGATACAGTCAACAAGAAGGTATTGATTACACTAAGACTTTTGCTCCAGTGGCCAGGTTAGAAGCAATTAGAATTCCTTTATCATTTGTTGCTAATCATGATATAATTCTGTATCAAATGGATGTTAAAAGTGCATTCTTAAATGGCTATATAAGTGAGGAAGTCTGTGTCAAACAACCCCCTGGATTTGAAAATTCTGATTTTCCAAACCATGTTTTTAAACTTAAAAAATCTTTATATGGTTTAAAACAAGCACCAAGGGCATGGTATGACAGACTTAGTAACTTTCTGCTTAAGAATGAATTTGATAGAGGCCAAATTGATAATACTCTATTTAGGAAATCCATTAAAAATGATATTTTGATTATTCAAGTTTATGTTGATGATATCATCTTTGGATCCACTAATGGCACTTTGTGCCAGGAGTTTTCTGACCTAATGCAGAAAGAGTTCCAAATGAGCATGATGGGAGAACTTAAGTTCTTCCTGGGAATTCAGATTCACCAAGGTAAATCAGGTATACTCATTCACCAATCTAAATACACTAAAGAACTTCTCAAAAAGTTCAAGATGAGTGACTGTAAGCCAAAGACAAAGCACCATTGCCATGTCAACAGCTGAAGCTGAGTGTAACACCCCGAGTTTAAAACACAACGCGAGTGTATTTTTTTTTCTTAAAGTAAATAAACAAAAGAATTTTCATAATTAATTCAAAAAGAATTAAAGTAAAATCTTCATTAATTCATTTCATAAAAATAGTACGTCGTAACTCCATTGATGAACATAATTAAATAACTTCATCATAATATCACTAAGTACTTAACTTTGAGAATGGATAGTAAACATTAATACATTTCAAAAGAAGGACAGTGTCATATCATCTCAAATGGAAATATTAGAGTGCGGAATGTGTTAGCGGAAAAGTGGTACAATAATTTCCAAATTAAAACAAAATTACATTTTCCAACTCAAAATCCTATACATCAACTCTAACTGATCATGCACTAAAGCTACAGTAGCACGAATTTCCTCCGCATCCCATACAAGTCTCATCCGACTCCGCCGCTCGCCTCGATGTAACGTCCTCCTCCTCATCATACAGAGAGGGATCATTCTCCTCCGAAGTCAGATCAATGCACAATCTAGGTCGCTTTGGCGGTGCCGGAATCTCATAACAATCATCAGATATCCTAGATGGACCCGAAATATCAGCTACTATTAGCGTCTGCCCTTTATTCTTTTCTTCCGCCTCGGGTTCACGTACAACCCCTCCAATCACCGGGTTAGGAGTCACCACTCCTACTGTGGCCTCCGTCTCAACCCCTCCAGCTGGCTCCTCCGCGTCATAAAAAATTTCATACGCCTCCAATACTAATTTGGAAGGCACTGGAAAATCGATACTCGTATAAGTATGCTCCACGTAATCCTCTACTCTATCGGTCCTGCACGTCCTTTCCAACCTCCCCGTATAAGTCGCCCTGCTTGAGAGGGGATCATATGCCCAAGCAGTACGCGAATGTCGATCAAGGAAATCTAGCGAGGTTTCCGTCGTCTGGGTAACCACCGGGAGTGTGGGTTTGGGGGGCATCTGAGGGCAAAGCCCAATTTCCACAATAATAGTAAAGGGTCACCAACTGAAATTAACAATTAACACATAACATTTATATCACAGTAACAAACATATCCATGGCATATCATATAACAATGATGATAAATAAGGATGCTCATTTTGAAATTTCATGACATGTATGCCTTTTCAAATAGCAACCAATTAATATGGAAAACATATTGTAAGTACAACTAACACTTCAGCAATCACAATCATTCATTAGAAATTCAGATTTTATAAAGTACTTACACACATCAATTTCCATTCATCAACCTATATCCAATCGTGACCCTCTGGTCAATCACCCCGATGCAATATGTATATGCTCATGTATTCAACTTCTTGGAATTACCAAGGTGCAGTCACTCACAGACCAACACAATTTAAATATGTTTGACTTTAACGGCCCTCAAGACCAGGGTGCAATCGCTCAACAGATCAACACCAGTGCAGTCGCTTAACAGACCAGCACTCGTGCAGTTGCTCAACAGACCAACACATTTTACATATACCAAGGTATAATCGCTCAACAGACCAGTACCAGTGCAGTCGCTCAACAGACCAGCACTTGTGCAATCGCTCAACAGATCAACACGTTTTTGCGCATTTCAGGGTACAGTCGCTCAACAGACCAGTACCAGTGCAGTCGCTCAACATACCAGCACTCGTGCTATCGCTCAACAGATCAGCACGTTTACGCATTACTCTGTGGCCCATCGCGGGTACCACCTGACTATGCAGTGCATGAACATGCAATGTTTTCTCTTCACTGAAAACATTATGCAACATCAATAAAATTCAGCCTTTCCATCATTTCCCCAAAATATCTCAACAGAATTAATTTCATTATCATCACATCAATAATTAAACATTCAAGCATCTCATCATTACCACTTCACATTATCTCAAAACTCCATTTCTTAATTATCATACGTCTTCCCAATGTTCCTCTAACTCTTAAAATTCATAAAATAATGTTTAAAACTGAGATTTCTGGAAAAACACGAATCTGTATTCGAATACAGCTTCCTTGTATTCGAATACAGAAGGCAAAACAATATTTTCACAAAATCAGTAGAGGTCTCAAAAGCTTCACCATTACCACTTCAAATTATCACAAAACTCCATTTTAATTTGTCACAAACCTTCCCATTGCTCCCCAACACTTAAAGTTTTATAAAACAATGTTTAAAACTCTGGATTTCTGAAAAACACGAATCTGTATTCGAATGCAGATCCCTTGTATTCGAATACAGAAGCTGAGAATGCAATTTCAACACTATGTATTCGAATACAACATACTTGTATTCGAATACATGAGACAAAACAGTGTATGTTCAGCATTTTCCCAACTTCATTAAATCGTTTCAAACCTATTCAAAACTATTTCAAAACTCCATTTTAAATCGTTTCAAACCTTTCCAATGTTCCCCAACACTTAAAGTTCACAAAACAGTGTCTGAAACTTGATTTTCTGGAAAAACACGAATCTGTATTCGAATACAGAAGCAACAATAGTGAAAATCAACATCCTGTATTCGAATACGAGGGTGTTGTATTCGAATACAGTGTTAAAATTTCACTTCTGTATTCGAATACGACAGGGTCGTAGTCGAATACAGATGCTAAGTCAGAAACAAAAATCCTTCATCTGTATTCGAATACATAAACTCGTATTCGAATACAAGTTCAAAAATTTGAATAAAACATAAGCTTTTCAGGTTGTATTCGAATACACTCATGTCGTATTCGAATACACCTTCGAATTCAGTGAAATTTTCCTGAAACTTCAATACATTTTCAAACTTTTTCCTTTGTAAAACCAACACAACACCAAAACAGATTCAACATTCTTTTGAAGCACAAAACTCAGGCATTTTTCATCAAGAACAGATTGTCCAGAAAATCACTTTCATCATTCTAAATCATTTTCTTTTGAAAACATCAGCAACACCAGAATCATCCAAAACAGAATGTCAACCCCCACAAAATAGACATTTTTACACAATTACATTTGGATCATTTCTCAAAACACATGCAAGGTATTTTCCAATATTCTTACACAGTCAAAACAACATGCAAAGCATTTTCCAGCTTTCTCACACAAATAGAACATCATTGATGTATTTCATCCAAAACAGCAAACATCACATAACATCAAATATCAACAGAATGCATTTCTCGCATTTTATAACAAGATGCAAAACAGTTTTATGAACATGCATTTTGATCATCTTCAAAATAACATGCAAAACATTTTTCAGCTTTCCCACACAAACAAAACAGCATTGAGATAACCACCAAACAACAACATCACAGATTATTTAAACCTCAACAGAATGCATTTTTTTCATCATTCACAGTGACATGTAAAACAGTTTTTCTTCAAAAACAGTAATGAAACAACATTAATGCCATAACAGTATGCATTTACAGCCCTAATGCAAACTAGAAAGTGGAAGGTGCCCTTACCTCTGTTTCGTTTCTGCTCTCGTTCAGTTTTTTGCGACAAAAGTCGGCAAAATTTCCGCTCGCGTTCGCCGCTACGAAAATGGGTTCTCTAGCTCCGTAATGATGAGGAGAACAACTTTTGTACTGGACATTTTCTGATTTGGTGCTTGGATTTCCAAGTAATCTCACTTTTGAGGAACTCTTTTTGTTTTTGAACGAACAGAACTCAGAATGGGATGAAGAAGGGAAATGTTACTGTTACATGCAGTATGGAGGGGTAATGGTGTTCTGACTTTGCCCTTCCTCCTCACTCCTATATATAGGCATATGTGGGTGTCACCTCATCAAAAATAATACTAAAATATTGCTGAACCCTCCAACACTTAACCGTTTTCATCGCAATTAGCCGATAATCCCTTAATTAACTGCCCGATAATTTAATTATTCGTAATTAAATTAATTTACTCTTCATCCAATAATTTTAATTCATCTTCCAAAATAAATATTTATATATATATATATATTCACTCAAAAAATACATATATTAAATATTTTACAAATGTCCCCAAAATACACTTAATATTAATTTCGTAATTAAATTTTAAATTTAAGGGTCTTACACTGAGTATATATCAGCAGGAGGATGCAGCTCACAGTTAATCTGGATGAAACATCAACTTGAAGATTACAACATCTTTGAAACCAATATCCCTTTGTTCTGTGATAACACTTCAGCCATAAACCTAACCAAGAACCCTATCTTACACTCTAGAGCCAAACACATTGAAATAAAACACTATTTCATTAGGGACCATGTTCAAAAAGGGACTTTAAGCATCTAGTTTGTGGACACTGATCATCAATGGGCTGATATCTTCACCAAAGCATTACCTGAAGATAGGTTCGAGTTCATCAAGAAGCATCTCAACATTATCTCCATATCTGACTAGCTCAATGACTTAGGAGTTTTTAATTTTCTTGTAATTTTACTTTATGTCTTTTATTTTCTTGTTTTTACTTTCTGTACTTTGTAAAGAGAAAAACAAAAATACAAAAATAGTAGGACCTCTTTTTGGCTGATGACAAAAGGGGGGAGAGAGAGAAAAAGGAGAAATAAGCAGAAAAGGAGAGTTAAAAAGAAAAGAGGAGTGAAAAAGAAAGAGATGAAAAGAGAAGGAGTTGAAAAGGAGAGGAAACAGGGAGAGAGAAAAATAAAGTGAGAAAAAGAAAGAGTGAAAAGAGAAGGAGTCGAAAAGGAGAGGTAATGTGAAGAGAGAAAAGAAAGAGAGAATAAAGAAGGAGTTGAAAAAGAGAGGAGAAGAGAAAAAAAGAAATAGTGATTTAAGAAGGAGTTGAAAAGGAGAGGAAAAAGTCATCTTTAGACTTAGGGGGATAAGCTTGGTCTGACGGGGAGAATGTTGGGACCATGTTGGTTCAATACTTAGTTTTGATGGTTAAGAAAAGTATTTTATGTAAATATTATTTTGACTTAGAAGAACAAATCAGAAGCTGGGCAAAATCAGAGGATGGCACCACCAGAAGATACATCCAGAGGAAGCAACCAGAAGATAGAATGGTCACCAAAAGGTTCAGCTAGAGAATGCATCCAGAGGGTACCAGAGGATGCATCCAGAGAACACCAGAGGATACACCTCTAGAGGATATCAGAGGATGTCATGAAAGGTAAAATAACATCATCAGATGATATCTTTCCTGGCCCAGATCAGAAGGAAGCAGTGTTCCGAAGGAGACCTAGTCCAAAGCAGAAGATAACTAGTCCATAACAAGTGACTTGGTCCAGACCAGAAGATGGCATGGTCCAGAGCATAAAACTCAGTTCAGATCAAAAGAAATATTGTCCAGAATTAATCCAGACTTGATCCAGATCAGAGGATAAATGTCCAGATTAAAATATCATAAGTCCAGATTTAATTCAGATTCAATCCAGACGTAGTCCAGACTTGGTCCAAATTAGAGAGAAAATGTTCAGATCAATGGTCCAGATTTAAGCATCATGGCCGAGATCAGAAGATCAAAACATATGGCCCAGTGTTGGCCGAGATCAGAAGATCAGACCATGTGGTCCAATGTTGACCGAGATCAGAGGATCACATAATTGGGGGCATATCAGATTATATGGTCCAGATGTGGTCGAGATCAGAAGATCATACGGTCCAGATTTTAATCATGGTTTTAATCAGTGATAACTTGATTAAAAATTCGAAGAAGACTTGATTAAATTTTGATAGAAATTTGATCAAAGTATTTAGAGGATTTGATACCAATAAAATGAAGTCTTGGAGGGAAGTCAGAAGCTATTGGCGGGAAGAAAGGTTTGGTCCAGAATTAAACAAGAACAGGATTGGCCAAAATTATTTTCAAGTGCAATCTGGAGCTAAAAAGATACGTTTTTTATTTAAGTGAAACCCGAATGGCCAAGTTATTTTTGCAAGAGAATCAGGGCAGATTCAGCTCGAATTTAAGCATGGAAGAAACCCTAATTACTCATCTATAAAAGGAGGCTCAAGGCAGAAGACTTAGAAATCAAAAATACTTGAGAGTCATACACTTCCAAAAGCAAAATACTGGAGTTTTCAGTGAGGTCAATTGTGAGTATCTGCTTTCCAGAAGCAAGTATTCTTAGTTTTTCTTTCCCTTGTGTTAGGTCTAAGTTGTTGAAGTATAGTCTACAATCTGAGGGAGTCAGAACGAGTAGCAGATTACTTAGCAATTAGATTCAAGGTTCTTTTCCTCAAAAGTCTAGGGTTGTTAGACTTTTTGAGAAGACTGACTTGGAGGGTCAGTGGTACTTTGTAATTCATGGTTTTTGAATTAGTTAAATCCTTCAAAGTGAAGGGACTGGACGTAGCTTAGTTAACGGTGAACCAATATAAAATTCTGAGTTTTTATTTACTTTATATTCGCTGCTAACTCTGTTTTAATTCATACATAGCAGGTTTTGTTTTAAAACTAAAAAGTATTCAAGTTAGTCAACCACAATTCAACCCCCCTTATCGTGTTTGCACCTTTAGTGTAGACTAAATATTGGGGCTTTATATTGATTGACTAATATATATACATATATATATACATATATATATATATAATGATGAATATTGTGAAGTACAACTGAAAATTATTGAGTTATGATAATCCAGTACGTATGAGATAGATGTTGTAGTTTTGGAGTGAGGATGATTTTGTCATCATATAGGGTGGGTTTGACAAACCTAGTGATTCGGGGAAGTACAACTGAATGAACCGGATCATGGAGGGCTACAATCGAACCGTAAGGTAAGACTGATAGACCTTGGGGGTACATCTAGTTGGGAATTCCTAAGTGGATTAGTGGGTTCTTCCCTAAGGTCGAGAGCTACCGTGCAAAACAAGAGTACCCCGACCGTCGCGTATATGTTTCTCGGGTTGAGTTGAGGGGATCTATGAGGACTTGGCCATTCATGAATTGTCCGTCCACTCTTGTAGTGGCATAGTATCAGGTCTCCTAACCAAGTACTTCAGAGTAGAATAGTACCAAGTGATAAAGAAATATAAAGTATAGGACATGCATAACATTTTCTCCACGTGACGGTTTTATTGTGATTGAATTAGATTAACCTTGATATTATGTTCTGGAATGTTAACTTTCGTGTTCTTCTCGTTTACATTATACTATTACATAATTTCGATACTCACCCCTCGTTGTTTGTGTTTGGCGTTTGCGATGGACGCAAACTAGCTGCAGGTGAAGATTAATACTCTCAGAGTGTAGGAAGCCGTCTCATCTTGAAGACTTTTATCATCTTCGTTCTGTTAATTTCATATTTGAACATCTGTAATTTTGGGAAATTTTGCTCTGATAGTGACATCGGGTTGGGACTACATTTATATTTATCAGGAACTTATGTACGTGTGCTTCAAAAAGAATTTAATTTGATCACTGTTATGACCATCAAATTGTTAAGCTGGTGGAAACTTTGGATTAATATGACTTGTCCATGATTAAGTGATACTTTTTCCTTAAAGAAATCGTTCAAAAGTTTTATTTATTTATATTCTATTATTTTTAAATTAGAATTTGAAAGAAAAAAAATTTTAAATAAATTTGGGATTTAGGGTGTCACATTAGTGGTATCTGAATAGGTTTGTCCAATCAGACCGTAGGTGTGTTATGTGTTCACTATGTTTCCTTGTGTGCTCTGTAGTGTAGAACTAAGTTAGAGTCCTTTCTCCCTAAGTGCCCCACTATATTCAATTGGCCTATCTGATTGATGTAGGTAGTGATGGCTAGTGGGAGGAATGACGCTGCAATTGCTGAGGCTCTAGAGTCCATGGCAGGAGTTACAGTGTAGGCTCTACAGGCTTTGGATGAATCCCAAGCTACTGCGCAAGCCTCTGCACAAGCTGCTGCTCAAGCTGCACAGGTTGCTGCTCAAATTGTTGCTCAAGCTAATAGTTACACTAGTGATCAAGGAAATGTGCAAATAAATGAGTTCATGGTGATGGATCGATTCCATAAGGATAATCCTCCATCATTTGAAGGTCACTATAATCCAGATGGAGCCCAGAAGTGGTTGCAAGAGATTGAGAAAGTTTTTAGAGGAGTCGCATGTCCCGAAGGCCAAAAAGTGCATTTGGGAACTTTTATGTTGATAGAAGAAGCTGAACATTGGTGGGATAATGCGCGTCAGCGTTTAGATAATGCAGGGACTGCAATTACTTGGACAATATTCAGAAACATGCTCCTAGTCAAGTATTTTCCTGAAGACATCCGCAATAGGAAGGAAATGCAATTTATCAAGTTAGAACAAGGTAATATGTTAGTGGCAGAATATGCCGCTAATTGAGGAATTGTCCAGGTACTATCCACTCTATATAGGAGAAGCAAGAGAAAAATCTAAGTGCATCAAGTTTGAAATGGGACTCAGACCAGAGATCAAGAAGCAGGTTGGAATGCAAGAGATCCGTGACTTCCCTACCCTAGTGAATAAGAGTAGGATCTATGATGAGGATAGTCGTGCTGAAAGGGCACATTATCGAAACACTGGAACCATGAAGGAAAAAAGGCCTATGCATCATAATAGGGGAAAACCTTACTCTTTCCCTCCTAGTAAATTTGAAAGTTGTTCGATTATCACCAACACGGTTCTCCAGTTGGAAGAGGAAATGGTAATGGTAATGGAAAAGGAAATGAAAACAGTTATAGTTATGGGGGTGGTAGAGGAAACCCGAATGGAAGAGGAGTTAGTTATGTGAATAGCAACAATAAGAGTCAAGTCTTGAGCAACAACAGTAGTAACAACAGTGATCCAGCTACCCCTATTCGATGTCACAAGTGTGGTAAGCAAGGTCATATGGCATTTGAGTGCAAAGATGTTGTAGTTACTTGTTTTAATTGTCAACAACAGGGCCACATCAGCACCACATTCCCCTATCCAAAGAAGACTCCCCAAATCTGGACACCAGAGTTCCTAAGCCAGCCGACCTATGTCTAATGGAAGAGTCTTTGCCCTTAGTGGTGCAGGAGTATCTGAGAAAGACAACTTGATCCAAGGTACGTGTCTCATAAGTGATACTCCTTTGTTTGTGCTATTTGATTGTGGTGCTACTCATTCCTTTGTGTCTCTTGATTGTGTTAGACGTTTAGGACTACCTGTGTCTCATTTACAGTATGATTTGATTGTGAATACCCCAACTAGTGACTCTTTTGACACATCTAGTGTTTGTCATAATATTTCTATCCATGTGTGTGGAAAGGACTTCCGAGTTGACTTAGTATGTTTACCTTTACGTCTAGTTGATGTGATCCTCGGTATGGATTGGTTATCTGCTAATCGAGTCCGCGTAGATTTTTTTAGTAAAACTATTGAATTCATGGAACTAGAAGAGAGAGAGAAGTCTAGCAATATATCCGCCAACCAAGTGAAGGCACTCTTGACAGAAGATGCCCAGTTATACATGATCCTATCCTTATTGGAACTTGAAGAAAAAGATGGTCCTATTGTGCGTGAATTCCCTGAAGTATTCCCTGAAGATGTCAATAGTTTACCACCAGAGCGTGAGGTCGAGTTTAACATTGACCTTGTACCAGGTACTGGACCCATATCCATGGCACCATATAAGATGTCTCCCTTAGAATTGTCTGAGCTTAAGAAACAATTGGAAGAGCTTTTAGATAAACAATTTATAAGACCTAGTGTGTCACCATGGGGTGCACCTGTGTTGTTGGTTAAAAAGAAGGATGGATCTATGAGGTTGTGTGTGGATTACTGCCAACTTAATAAAGTGACAATCAAGAATAAGTACCCACTACCTAGGATAGATGATCTTATGGACCAATTGAGAGGATCCTCCGTATTTAGTAAGATCGATTTGAGATCAGGTTACCATCAGATTCGGGTGAAGTCTTCTGATGTCTCGAAAACCGCATTTAGGACCCGTTATGGCCACTATGAGTACTTGGTCATGCCTTTTGGTGTTACTAATGCACCAGCGGTGTTTATGGATTACATGAACCAAATCTTTCATCCTTACCTAGACTCATTTGTGGTTGTGTTTATAGATGATATCTTAGTGTACTCTAAGACTAAGGAAGAGCATGGTGAACATTTAAGGATAGTCTTGCAAACCCTTAAGGAAAAACAATTATTTGCCAAGCTGTCTAAGTGTGAATTTTGGTTAGAGGAAGTAAGTTTCCTAGGACATGTAATTTCAAAAGGAGGAATAGCTATTGATCCTGTTAAGGTAGAGAGTGTCTTAGAATGGAAAGCACCAAAATCAGTGACTGAGATTTGGAGTTTTCTAGGATTGGCAGGTTATTATCGTAGATTCATAGAAGGATTCTCCAAGTTGGCCTTACCTTTAACTAAGTTGACCTGGAAAGGGGAATTGTTTGTGTGGGATACCAATTGTGAGAATAGTTTCCAAGAGCTTAAGAAACGATTGACCTCTGCACTGATCTTAGTGTTAACTAACCCGAGCGAACCCTTTGTAGTATATTGTGACGCGTGTGGCTCAGGATTAGGTGGAGTGCTTATGCAAGATGGATAAGTCGTAGCGTATGCTTCTAGGCAACTGAAGATTCATGTGAGGAACTACCCTACCCACGACTTAGAACTAGCAGCAGTTGTCTTTGTACTTAAGATGTGGAGACACTATTTGTACGAATCTTGATTTGAGGTTTTTAGTGATCATAAGAGCCTTAGGTACCTTTTTGACCAGAAGGAATTGAATATGAGACAACGTAGGTCGATGGAATTTCTTAAGGATTTTGATTTTGAACTTAACTATCACCCTGGAAAGGCCAATGTAGTGGCTGATGCCTTGAGTAGGAAGAATTTGAGTGTGTTTGCTTTAATGGTTAAGCATAGCGAGTTGCTGGAACAGTTTAGAGACCTTAGCTTAGTTTGTGAATTGACACCAGAAAGTATTAAATTGGGAATGTTAAAGGTGACTAGTGGACTATTAGAAGAGATTGAAAAGAGTCAGAAGTTGGACTTATACCTTTTGAATAAGTTATAGCTGATTGACCAGTGGAGAGAACCTGATTTTAAAATGGGTGTGGATGGAATTTTGAGATTTAAGGATAGAATTTGTATACCCGATGTAGAGGAGTTAAGAAAGATAATCTTAGAGGAAGGACATAGGAGTTGTTTAAGTATTCACCCTGGAGCCACAAAGATGTATAAGGACCTCAAGAAGATATTTTGGTGGCCTAGGATGAAAAAAGATGTTGCTGAGTTTGTATATACTTGTTTGACCTATCATAAGTCTAAGGTAGAACACCAGAAACCTTCAGGCTTGATGCAACCTTTGAGTATTCCTGAATGGAAGTGGGATAGCATCTTTATGGACTTTGTTGTAGGCTTACCTCGAACTCCAAAAAAGTATGATAGTATTTGGGTTATTGTGGATAGAATAACCAAATCTGCTCATTTCATTCCGATAAACATAACTTATTCTATGGAAAAGTTAGCTGAATTATACATAAAGGAAATTGTTATGTTGCATGGAATCCCATCAAGTATAGTGTCAGATTGAGACCCTAGATTTACCTCCAAATTTTGGCAAGGTTTACAAAGCGCTTTGGGTACGAACCTTAAGATGAGTTCAGCCTATCACCCATAAACAGATGGTCAAACTGAAAGAACCAATCAATCCCTGGAAGACTTATTGAGAGCTTGTGTGTTGGAACAAAGTGGAAGTTGGGATAGCTTTTTGCCACTTATAGAGTTTACCTATAACAATAGTTTCCACTCTAGCATTGGAATGGCCCATTTTGAGGCGTTGTATGGAAGGAGGTGTAGAACCCCTCTGTGCTGGTTTGAGACGGGCGATAACCTTGTGTTAGGACCAGAGATTGTCCAACAGGCTATTGAAAAAGTAAAAATGATTCAAGAAAAGATGAGAGCGTCTCAAAGTAGGCAAAAGAGTTACCATGATAAATGAAGGAAAAACCTCGAGTTTCAAGAAGGTGATCATGTATTTCTGAGAGTTACTCCAACAACTGGGGTTGTCCGGGCGTTAGAAATGCGAAAGCTTACTCCTCGGTTTATAGGACCCTACCAAATTCTTAAACGCGTCGGTAACGTAGCATATCAAATCACGTTGCCTTCGTCTCTTTCTAATCTTCATAATGTCTTTCACGTGTCTCAACTTCGCAAGTACATTTTCAATCCTTCACATATAATCGAGTCAAACAAAGTCCAAATAAAAGAGAATCTAACTTTTGAGACCTTACCACTACAGATTGAGGACCAGAAAGTCAAAAAATTAAGGGGTAAGACCATTTTATTTGTTAAGGTTGTCAGGGGAGGTGCTCTTGGTGAAACTGCTACGTGGAAAGTCGAAAGTCAAGTGCGTGATTCGTATCCAGAGTTGTTTTCCTCAGGTAAATTTCGAGGACGGAATTTTTTTTTACAGGGGGAGAAATTTTTTTTTTACAGGGGCACAACTATTATTATCTGTATGTTGACATGTGCGATAATTTCCTTCATGTTTGTCCTATGTGTTCGCTCTAATGATTTATTTAAATTATTAATATTAATAATATTCAATTTGTTTTAAAATATATACATATATTTATATAAAAAGAAAATAAGAAGTAAATGTGTGTGTTGCTACATTAGTATATTAACTTAAGCATTAGTAGAATGGGTTTATGATTGTAGTAGTAATAATAATAATAATAATAATAATAATAATAATAATAAGGGTCATGGGCTAAGTGTATAGGTCTGATAATAAGCCTAATAATATACCTAAATACTACTAGTACGTGTAGATAGGTATTTAAGTGAATGAACGAGGCTGTCGTGCATCCCGTGTCTCTGTTTCCCCGTTCTATTAGGAAGAAAAAAATTGAATTGACTACTGCCCTGTTGCATCCAGCCGCAACTCTTAATATCAAAATCATACATTGATTTCAAAGACTAGGCTGTTAGAGACGGTGATTGGTGAAGACGAGACACATTGCATCAACAGATTAGCTTCGTTGAGAAAAATCTTCAGCCAAGGTAAGGGGTGAGATGAGGTTCGATATTATGAGTATAAAATGACATGAGATGAACTAGAATACTGAAATTCCCAGATATTCATCCGGGGCTTACTAGGTATGGTCGAGCCCTATTGAGTGATCATAATTAATTAATAATATATGGATGGTAATAGGGAGGACTAAAATATATTTTAGCAACCTATAGAATTGCTGTGAATTTATGTATATAAAGATTTCATTTGTCTAATTTTATGAACCTTATGCTGATTGTTATTGTATGAATGATATGTACTTGAGTGTTCTTGTAACTTGATTGAAATTATGATATTACTTGAATGTTCCACCTATTTGATTTCTTATTATGTGATTGGACTGTGTATTGTGAGTAGTGTAGACCAAATATTGGGGCTTTATTGTGATTGACTAATATATATATATATATAATGATGAATATTGTGAAGTACAACTGAAAATTATTGAGTTATGATAATCCAGTACGTATGAGATAGATGCTGTAGTTTTGGAGTGAGGATTATTTTGTCATCATATAGAGTGGGTTTGCAAACCTAGTGATTCGGGGAAGTACAACTAAATGAGCTTGATCGTGGAGGGCTACTGTCGAACCGTAAGGTAAGACTGATAGACCTTGGGGGTACATCTAGTTGGGAATTCCTAAGTGGATTAGTGGGTTATTCCCTAAGGCCAGGAGCTACCGTGCAAAACAAGAGTACCCCGACTGTCGCGTATATGTGTCTCGGGTTGAGTTGAGGGGATCTATGAGGACTTGGCCATTCATGAATTGTCTGTCCACTCTTGTAGTGGCGTAGTATCAGGCCTCCTAACCAAGTACTTCAGAGTAGAATGGTACCAAGTGATGAAGAAGTATAGAGTATAGGACATGCATAACATTTTATCCCTGTGATTGAATTAGATTAACCTTGATATTATGTTCTGGAATGTTCTCATGTTTGTGTTAATTTGATTACTTGTTTGTGTTAATTTTATCCCTGTGATTGAATTAGATTAACCTTGATATTATGTTCTGGAATGTGATTGAATTTGATTAACCTTGATTACGTGTTCTTCTCGTTTACATTATACTATTACATAATTTCGATACTCACCCCTCGTTGTTTGTGTTTGGCATTTGTGATGGACGCAGACGAGCTGTAAGCTGCAGGTGAAGATTAATACTCTCAGAGTGTAGGAAGCCGTCTCATCTTGAAGACTTTTATCATCTTCCTTCTGTTAATTTCATATTTGAACATCTTTTGAGAAATTTTGCTCTGATAGTGACATTGGGTTGGGACTACATTTATAATTATCAGTAACTTATGTACATGTGCTTCAAAAAGAATTTAATTTGATCATTTTTATTGTTGGAACCAAGTTGGTTCTAAGTACTTAGAATTTTGATGTTTACAAAAGCACTCCATGTAATCTTATTTTGAACCTTGAATTATTACATTAAATGCCACCAGAAAGTGAAGTTTCTAGAGGCAGAAGATGAAGACACTAGCAAATGCATCCAGAAGGTACCAGGGGATGCATCCTGGAATTACCAGAGGGTATCTTTGCTGGCCTAGATCAGAAGGAAGCAAAGTCAAAAGGAGACTTGGACCATACCAGAAGGAAGCCTGCCAGAGGGAGACTTGATCCAGACCAGAAGGAATCATTAGTCAGACTGAGACCAGAAGATAGCATGGTTCAGGGTATGAAACTAAGTCCAGACCAGAAGAATTGATGTCCTGATTTGATACAGAACTGATCCAAAACAGAAGGTAAAATGTCCAAACTGAAATATTATTTGTCCAGGCTTAATTTCAGTTCAATCCAAACCTAGTTCAGAATTGGTCCAGATCAGAGGGAAGATATCAAGATCAATGGTTCAGATTTAAGTATATGGCACAGTGTTGGCCGAGATCAGAAGATCAGACCATGGCCCAGTGTTGGCCGAAATGAGAAGGTCAGAATATGTGGTCCAGCATTGGCCGAGATCAGAGGATCACATCAGATCAGTTTGCTGGCCTAGTGTTGGCCGAGATCAGAAGATCAGAAAGTGTGGTCCAGGGTTGGCCGAAATCAGAGGATCAAAACAGATCACTTAGTATGGTCCAGATGTGGACTAGCGCAGAAGATCAAACGGTCCAGATTTAATCATGAGGATTAACGGTGGAGATTTAATTAAATTTGATCAAAGTATTAAAAGGATTTGTTACAAAAATAAGTTGAAGTCGTATGAGAGTTTAGAAGCTGTTGGCGAGAAGAAACTAAAGACATGATTGGCCAGTTACTTTTGAAAGCAAATCTGAAGCTTAAAAAGATATGTTTTTTATTTAAGTGAAGCCCGATTGGTCAAGATATTTTTGCAAGAGAATCCAGCAAGATACAACTCGAAATTAAGCTTGGAAGAGACCCTAATTCGCATCTATAAAAGGAGGCTCAAGGCAGAATACTTAGCATCGAAAATCACAAAAGAGTCATACACTTCCAAAAGCAAACACTGAAGTTTTCAGTGAGGTTAATTGTGAGTTCCAGCTTTTCAAAAGCAAGCACTTTGTTATTTTCTTTCCCTTGTTTTAGATCTAAGTTGTTGAAGTAGAGTCTACAATATGAGGGAGTCAGAAGGGGTAGCAGATTACTTGGCAATTAGATTCAAGGCGTTGTAATTCCTTTTACAATCTGGGGTTGTCAGATTGGTAGGAGAAGACTTGACTTAAGAAGTCAAGGTGCTGTATTCCTCAAAAGTCTAGGATTGTTAGACTGTTTGAGAAGACTGACTTGGAGGGTCAGTGGTATTATTGTAATTCAAGATTTTGAATTAGTGAAATCCTTCAAGGTGAAGGGACTGGACGTAGTCTCGTTAACGGTGAACTAGTATGAAATTATGTGTTTTTATTTTTACTTTATATCCCGCTGCTAACTCTGTTTTATTCATACATCAAGTTTTGTTTTAAAACTACAAAAACAGAAAAAGTATTCAACTTATGAAACACAATTCAACCCCCCTTCTCGTGTTTGCACCTTCAGTTATGACCATTGAATTGTTAAGCTGATGGAAACTTTGGATTAATATGACTTGTCCATGATTAAGTGATACTTTTGCCTTAAAGAAATCGTTCAAAAGTTTATTTATTGATTTATTTATATTCTATTATTTTTAAATTAAAATTTGAAAGAAATTTTTGTTTTAATAAATTTGGGATTTAGGGTGTCACAAATTACACAATGTTTCGTGTTCCCATCTTTGGTTGCAAGTGGGTCGATAATAATAATGGCGTTCGGATTGATGAGTCAGGGTTCTTACTTGTCGATTTTAGTAGGGTGGGATACAAAGATGAGCCTTTTATTTTAGCGTCGCAAGCTCAACAAGTGTTTTATGTCACTGATCCTGCTGATGATAAATGGTCTGTTGTCCTATCGACCAATAAAATAAGTGATGATAACCACAGTGTTGAAGATGTTGATAATGATATTTTCTTTGCGACATCACAACCATGTGAAATTGATTCAACTGATGATGGTTTATATCTTAGAGATGATCATGATGGGGGAATTTGGATTAATCCATCGTTTCGTATTGTTAATGGACAAACAAATGTGAATCCCACCAGAAAAAGAAGAAGGGCATCTTAAGGTGTTTATGTGTTTTATATAAGTCATGTAATGATCTATACTCATTGTGTAATTTATATTAATTTCATGTAACTTGACCTTCAAGAACTGAGTATTTGATTTTTATGCTTATATTGATTTTCTGCCAGAACTTGAACTGATCATGTAATTTAGCATGCATTGATATATACTGATTTTCTGCCATAACTTGAACTCATCATATAATTATTTTAATTATATTATTTAATTATTTTAGAGATGACAATTTGATAAAAAAATTTAATTATAATCTGAACTCATCATATAAGTTGATATGAACAATTTGATAAACAAATTTTAGAGATGACAATTGGTATCCATGAGTATGGATATTATCTCACATTATAAAATGATATACATAAGCGCTTTGGTCCATAAGCACTGTAAAATGCTTTTAAAAAATAAATTATAAATTACAAGTACAAAACATTTACAGCGCTTTTGTCCATAACCGTTGTAAATAGCTTTTAAAAAATAAATTATAAATTACAAGTACAAAACATTTACAGCGTTTGCCTTTTAAAAGATAAATTACAAGTACAAAATATTTACAGTGCTTATGAGAAAAAGCGCTATAAAATTCTTTTAAAAAATAAATTACAAGTATAAAACAGTTACAGTGCTTATGGGAAAAAGCGTTGTAAAATGCTCATATAGCGCCTTTTATATAGTGTATCTATAACGCTGTAAAAGACTATGAAAGACGCTTTTTATATAGTGTATCTATAAGCGCTGTAAAAGACTATGAAAGACGCTTTTTATATAGGGTTTTAAAGCGCTTTTTGGAAGAGCGTTATGATAGGTTAAGTCTTTTAAAGCGCTCTTTGGAAAAGTGTTGTAAAAGAGTGTTTTAAAATATTATGTAAACTGATAATAAGAAACCACCTCCTCATTTTCTTCTTCATTACGTATTCTCATCCCTACGAATTTGGTAGTGTGAAACCCTTATTCGTTACGTACTCTCCATCTTCATTACTCTCTATACGAACTCTTCTCCCTAGTGGGAACCCTACTGTCCATATTTATTACGTACTATCTGTTTTCATTACGTACTCTCCATTTTCACTACGTATACTATCCCTACGAACCATAAAGGTTTTTAAGGCGCTTTTTGTTCAGTTTTTTAAAGCGCTCTGTGGAACCCTAAACTTGTATTTCTGCTTGTATTTCTGCGACGTCGTAACCCTAAACTACAGGTATTATTATTAATATCTTGTTGTCACTAAACTTATAGTGCATGTTGTATTTATTCAATCTGTTGTTGTCACTAAACTGAATGTAGAACTTATACTATGTGAAATGTGTAGATAAATGGATTCCAACAACAATTTAGGTCGTCAAAACGATGAAGTTGTAAACAATGAAGCTGTCAACGCTAAAGGATATGAAAGCGAAGTGAAGCGTGGGGCAACTATAATGCAAAAAGTCATTATAGCAAGAAGTACTGGAATAAAATTTGAGGTACATATACTATACTTTTGTTTAGATTTTATTTTTTTCTTTTTTGAAAGCAAGCAATTACACTCAATGAGTTTATTAGGTGGATGGAATGAAAGTGGCCAGCTGATTGAGCTCAACAGTTCAACGATGGTAAGCTACATTGGTGCTGTTGTCCGCCAAAATTTCCCAATAACAATCGATGACTGGAGAGACAAAGCATTGAAGGATGCTAAAGACATGTTGTGGAGTGATGTACAAGTAATTAACTTTTTTACTCCACTTTTTTGTTACTAAATTATAATTTTTTCCATTGAAATACTTTTATTCAAACTCTTTATTTATTTGGTTTGCAGAGCGCTTTTAACATTGAAGATATGCGAAAAAATTACGTATTTAGAGTTGCTGGTAAAATTCACAGAGGATTTAGATCTCATCTGTCGAATTGTTACCTAAGAGACAAGTGTGGAAATGTGAATGTTGAAGCTCCACACATTTACAAACACTACATAACAACTGAAGAGTGGACCTCTTTTGTAGCTAAACGTTCAGACCCCGCATTTGTGGTAATACTTATTTATTAGCATGTGTGTTTTATTCATATTCATATCTTATTTTTTACACGATCGTTATTTTTTTTATTTAAATATATAGAATATAAGTACAACAAATCGAGAGCGAGCAAAGAACCCAGTGCATCCATACAAAAGATCGCGTATGGGGTATGCGCGTTTAAAGAAAAAAATTGTAAGTAAACATCACTTTTATACATTGTGATAGATTATAAATTATAGTTTCTAACTAATATTTTGTTTATGTCTTAACGAACAGCTGCAAGAGACGAAATCCGGTCAACCATTGGGTCGTCATATCTTGTGGAAGGAGACTCGCGTAAATAAAGATGGAATAGTGGATAACGAAAATGTTCAACAAGTTGTCCAACAATGTGTAAGTATATATACTATCACTTTAATATTTTTTAATATTGTCTTTTAAAAATGATATTGAACTTATCTTTTTAATACTACATGTATTTTAGGAAAACTTGGAACAATGTCTTGAAAATCAAGATGAAAATAAAGATGTTAGCTGCAGGGACATTATCGACAAGGTATTCAATGTTCCTGAATATTTTAGCCGTGTGAGGGGTAAGGGATTTGGCGTGACTCCCAAAAGTTATTTTTCACATGAGAAACGCACAAATCCCTCGAATGATCAAGTATTAGAAGCACTGAAAACCCTTTCAGAGCAAGTTGCATACTTGGTTAAAAAGGATAAGGAAAAAAAACTTCAACGTGAAATGAAAATAGATAGTGAAGATGGAAGTTGCAACATTGCTCATAAAAGTCTCCCAAAGGTTATTAATTACTTAACGAAATAAGAAATTCATTCAACCTAATTGTTTCACATACTTATGTATTAACCATTGATTTAATTTAGGGTGTTTCATGTTGCTGCTTATACTTGTCTTCCCCTATACATCGCATGGTTGAGAAAGGAACATTGTACAATATGTTGGGAGAAGTATTGCACAACAACCCCATCCCTGCCGGTTATGTTAAAGTGTCACCTGTGGTAGCTTTAGAACCACTTGCACCATTGCCTATCCCCAACAACGATGGAGATATGAAACTTTTGGGAGAAGCAATAGGTAGCTATGTGGCATGGCCGAAACATCTTGTTGGCACTGATCAGAAGGTATGTTTTAATTGCTATGTATGTTTAGTTGTATGATTATGATTGATTATGTTTAATTGCTGATTTTTCCGCTTTTATATTTCACATTTATTTAGATTGTTGCTAAAGGGAATGATGATAACATCCCTCGCAACGAGTCTGTCACTTCACCAGAAAACGCATCAGAAAAGGTTTGACATATACATCAATTCATGTATACGAAATGATTAGCTTACTATAAAACTAACAAACTGATTAACCTCATTTTTTCCAGATTCAACCAAAAAATAAATCCGCTGCACTGCAGGTGTAGGTCCATGGTAAAAATAAACCTTCCAAAATGAAAAAACTGGATCGAGGAAAATCAGTTGCTACTTCTAAAATAAGTCAACTACGCCTTGCTCGATTTGGGTCGTGTGTTGACACAACAACAAAGATGAATATGGAGAGCAACAATGATACATGTATGATAAACATGGAAAAAGGTATATTCAGAGAAGAGTATTTAGAAATAATTGGCAAAGAGCAAATATATGAACTTCTCGATCATAAAGAGTTGAGTGCTACTGTCATCAGCATATACATCAGGTAATATAAATACTTTATTTAAGATAAAAATTACCTTTTAATTTCATCACTGCCACATGTAATTTATTGATAATTAATCTAATTTTATATTTTCATTGAAGGTTTTTGTATGAGAAGTTGGTGTGCACGCGGAAGTTGTCAAGTAGATTTTCATTCTTATTTCCGCATAAACTATTCATGTTTAATATCGATCCAATTAATGTAAAAAACTATGTAGTTGATATACTTATAGAAAATAAAGACAAGGACAAGCTGTTTCTGGCACTATACAATTCAAGGTACGTAATTAGATATTTTATCTATATCTTTTTTAATTTATGATATTATGAGTTGTGTAAACAAATTTGCTAACCAAATTTTTGTTGTTGTAGACAACATTGGGTGTTGTTTGCCATAAATGCGACTTCTGAAATTGTATATTATTTAGACTCGTTGCACGGTCATTTCAACAATCACCTTGATATAAAGAGCATCTTCGACACATAAGTAATATTCATTTATTTCTTACATATATAAATAATGTGTTTGGTCATTGAATAATAATCACATTTATTTGATAGTGCTATGCAAATTTTCCGCGCTTAAAGGGGTGCTTTAGTATCGAAGAATAAGTCAAACAACATCACATGGCTTCCAATAAAGGTTTGAAATTTTTGTTGTAGAACTTAATTATATGCCTTTAAATTTTCATTTACAATCAATGCATAAATATTTATTGGCGTACATGTTTTATTTTATAGTGTCCGCGTCAAACTAACAACATAGACTGCAGATACTATATAATGAGGTTCATGAAGGAGATTATTGATCTAAATCAACATATAATTCTAGAAACGGTACGTTATTTTCATTATATTTTGATTTTCATATATAAACTATATATATATATGTTATTTTTTTTATTCTAACTTATTTTGCTTCAGTATTTTGACAACTTCAACCCAACATACTCTGAAAGCGATCTCACATAAATAAAAGAAGAATGATGTCAGTTTGTCCTCGAACTCAAAGTTATATAATTTGTAATTAATTTGTTGTTACTGTCATGATGTAATTTGTTCTGTGAATATATAGTTCATACTGTTAATATGTTGCTACTGTCAATATATAATTTTTTGCTATTATACATGATGTAATTTGTTGTTGTGAAACATTGTAATTGATATTATTGAATGTGAATATGAAATTGTAATTTATTATAATTTGTTGTTGTGAAACACTTGTAATTGATATTGTGAAGAATATGAATTTTGATATTGTGAAATGTGAATTTTAATGTTGAAAAGAAGAATCTAAATGTGATATTTGAAGTTGATAATAATGCCATAAAAAAGACAGCGCTTTTTTAAAAAATGCTATAAAAAATCCTTTTACAGCGCTTTTTTAAGCCTTTTACAGCGTTTTTTTGAACAAGCGTTGTAAAACTAATATAAGAAGCGCTTTACATATGGACATATTACAACGCTTTTTATGAAAAAGCGTTGTAAACATAGAATAAGAAGTGTGCTTTACATATGAAACTATTACACGCTTTTTTGAAAAAACGATGTAAACGTAGTATAAGAAGCGCGCTTTATATATGGACCTATTACAACGCTTTTTCGAAAAAGGGCTGTAAACATAGTATAAGAAACGCACTTTATATATGGACCTATTACAACACTTTTTCGAAATAGCGCTGTAAACATAGTATAAGAAGTGCGCTTTACATATGAACCTATTACAACATTTTTTTTAAAAAGCGCTGTAACACTATTATAAGGAACGCGCTTTATATATGGACCTATTACAGCGCCCGTTGTATTTTCAATAGCGTTGTTGTATCCTTTTATATCACTAGATACTAGAGCGCTTAAAAGCACTATAAAGGGCTTAAAAACAATACTATAAAAAATAATTTTTGGCGTAGTGTGATCTATATATCCATATCCTCTCTGTGAATGTTTTATCTAGTGGTCGATAGGTTGTTTGTGTTTAACTATTTTTATATGTTTTGTTGTGTCTTGGAGGTTGTCATTGAAGGAAGAGAACTTTGAAGAATATTTTTTATATATATTCTTGTAATTGTTTTGTTTGGGCCATCTTCTTTTGACCGAAATAGGTAGAAATTATATTGTTAATTATATTGTTGTTTAATGTCACGTGGCAATAAATGTTTTGTTGAGTAACACCTCTTAAAATTTGCTTGAAAACTGTTGCGAGTATGTATAAATACTAGATATAGAATTCATGTAATGCAGAGAGAAATTTTTTTAATAGTAGATACATTTAATATGATTTATAATTTTTTGCCCCGTATATATAGTGGTAATAATGTGATTTAATATATCTAAAAGTACAGATAATTCAAGTGATAAGACGAACTCAATCTCTCTTTTTATTATATCAATGTCATGTTTTTTATTTTTATTGTGGATCGGATCAAATTTAACCTAAATCTTATAGTACGAGTTGATGAATTGGGCCGGATTTTACACACCCCTAGTTAAAATTTTTTTCATGAATATATATCTTAGTGCAATTAATTGAAACAATGATTCCCCATAAAAAAATGATATCAAAGTATAATTACTATCTATTATTTGATCATAAGTAAACTCATTCACAATAACTATCATTTGCCCTTCATAAAATTTAGCAATGGCAATAATTGTGCATCAGTCTTAGTATCATACATGACTTCCTTAGTTTGAGATGTGTATTTGTTGGGAGCTTGGACTATGTATTTTGAGGAGAGTGGATACACAAAAACACAAACAAAAGACAAAATAAGGTCTCATGAATTTAGAAATGGTTGTATTCCACTTGTTTGTGCCACTTTTGGTTAGAGATTCAACATAGGACGTGAAGAGAAATTATAGAAAATGATCGCGATGACTATGATAAAGCGTTGTTTTTATGAAGAAAAAAAATCTAAGAATGTCTACTTTTTTCATCTCATTTCAATAAAAAACACATTTTAAAAATGTATTTAAACACTACCTTACCTCATTCTCTAGTTCTTATTTTCTCTCATTTCTGAACCAATATTATATATTATATGATAGTACAAATAAACACAATCTATAACACAACATTCTTAATAGCTGAAATCGTGAAATCCTTATTACAACTGCGATCGCTATTTAAAACCATGCTTTTCTTCTTGAATTTTTGTCTACTAAAACTTAAAACAAAGTTCAGCACAATTTATGATAGACATAAATAAAACAACATAACCAATGCGACAATGATATATTAAAAAAAACAATCCTAACAACACACTCTTTAAAATAAGTTCTAAAATAAGTTCTAAGACAAACTTAACCATAATTGTTGTAGTATACTCTACTACTGCATGTTCATGCAGCAATTCATCTAATAGAACATGGTTATTGAACACCTTAACATTAGAATCAAGCAATGCCAATATATATATATATATATATATATATATATATATTATTGCCTCATTTCTTAATATTATTTTCAATCATATTAATGTTAATCAAAAAACTAAATAGCATATTCTTTATATGATGAGATGGCTGATTCAAATGAAAGGAAACCAATTTATTTTCCGAAAGCAAAAATCAACCATAACAAATGATATAAACATATCAGATAAAAATTAAAGCTTATAAGACCAAAAATCTAGAGAAGAAAGTCAGAGAAGTTTATTTTAGTGTTTGTATTCTTCATAATAGTTTATTGGAGGAGAAGCATATATGCTTGAAGCAAACATGAGATAGAGAAGTGATGTATCATTCATAGTGATATGATCCACAGGTCTTAAAGAAACAACAAAAACTGACTTACATATTTTCAAGGGATGTATCATCCATAGTCACCAAAAGGGTGAAAACATGTTGTGGAGCCAAGCAAGAAGAAACCAAACAATCTGCAATATGGGTTACACAAAAGAAAGAGAACGAAAGGTATGTAGTTGTGTGCAGAGAACACGAAAAACATCGTGCCACAAAATGAGGCAAAATTGTCTTTTGCTATTGGTTTGTTTTTTTTTTTACAGAAAGAAGCTCATCTCATTTCATTTATAATGCTTCCTACATACCTTTTTATAAAAGACAGTTGAGTTAAAATTTAATCAACAAAAATTAATATATCTCTGATCTATATTATGAACCAAAAACATTAACTTGTTGACCAAATTTTAGCTCAATTGTCTCTTATAAAAAAGACCGGAAAAAGCAATGCTTTGGATAAATATAGGGATATTGATAAAAATATGGGAAGCAACTAAGAATAGGATTATCCTTACTAGAGCATGAACTACCTCATTAGCGTGTCTCCTTGCAAAACCTCGACAAGAGAGTTTCTAAAATCAAATTGAAGTAAGATTCTACAATCATAGAGAGTAACTCCCAATTAAAATGCATCTTCTCTATTTGAATGTAGTTTATCCACAACACATTTAGAATCTAATTCAAAATCAACTCTTGTAAGTTGAAGATCACATACCCAACGAATGGCCATAAGCAATTCAATTGCTTCTCCTTCAGTAACAGAGCACATAGGTGAGAACCATTCCGTTTCAACCTAACACTAAATTTCCATCCTCATCTCGGATGCACATACCAATTGTGTTGTGATGAAAAAGAGGTATGGACGTTACATTTAAATTTGACCGGGACTGATTTTGTCCAAACAATGCTGCTAATGCTAGGACCAGAGCCCCTGTTTCATGCGCACACAGCCTGATATTGGTTTATTCTCTGACCACTAAAAAATTATTTGTTGTTGTTTGAGATTGGATGATTTCGGTTTTGTTTGATTAAAATGGCAAAAATTATATTATGAAAAAAAGTGAGGTGGCATTGAGTATGTGAGAGGTTGACACATACACAAATGTGACTTAAAACAAGTGATAAGGTGTATATTATTATGATTAAGATTAAGATAAGATGTAAACTCAACTTTCAAATCCTTATGGCATAAATAAAAGTCAAAAACCTCTCAGCAAAAGTTTCATTAATATAAATACATCACTATGATTCCTCATAAATGCATGAAATTTCTCTCTGTTTCTTTCTCCATCAATAGAAAGATTATAAGGGAGAGAAAAAGAGTGCAGGGGCAACGGGGCCACCCTGCACAGCCACGTAAAGGGATATGAACTCTGTTCTTCGAGATTACAGAATACCATCCAGTAATAGATTGCCGTTTATTTACCAAAGAGGCAAAGACCAAGAGAACAATGACTAGTGATGACAATGATAGCTCTCTTTATTTCCTTGATTTCTTCTGGAAGAATATGCTTAGATTTTAGTAGTAATGTAACCTTTCCATAACCAGAGACAACTTTGCTTATATGCATCTGAGTGATAGGCAAACATATCAAATGGAACCTGACACGTGAAAAAATAAATCATTAGAAAAACTCAACTTTTGCTGCTGTGTACGATGTATTGTTGTCCACTTATTAGTGTTATCAATGGCGGATGACTGATTATGGAAGTCAGGCAAAAATCCACCATATAGCAAAACACGGTGAATATGGCAGCAATTTGACAACATCGTCACTGACACTTATATGGGATGATAAAATGGTAAATCAAAATTTCAAATAAACTTCAACATTTAAAGATTTCAAAATTTCTAAAATTTCAATAGGGAGAGGAAAATGTAAGATTACCTTAGAAGTGACAACTTTTTTTCTTTCATGGCTCAAATGTTGATCTCTAAGCCAATGCAGAACTCAAGATGAATATCCCACAAATACTACTTCAAACACAAGATCCTCCTACCATTTACAGATTCAAGTGCAGCCAGCATTAGAAAGCACATTGTATATTACTATTTATATACTTTTTTCTGGTCTGAACCCCTCCTTTTCAATAGCCACTTTGAACTCAGATTAATCAGGAGTTAAGCTAGGTAGGACCTACAAGGGGGGACCAAAGCTCTCGTAGTACTTTTTGTTGTTATTTTGTGGCTTTGATTTCCAAACGATTTTCCATGTATATCCTTGCGGACAAATCAGAAACAAGAGCATAATTATTGCTTTCATAGCATGCAGTCATAAACGCTGCTAATGCTACACGATTAACATGAAGGTCCATGTCTAATAACTTATTAAAGAACAGTGCAGCCATGCCTACTTTCTTCTCGCTACAAAGCTTCCTGACCAAGGTATTAGCCGTCCGTATCCAGAGTTTCTTTTCCAGCCTTTCAAGAATAACCATGGCAGATAAACAATCATCTATCTTACAATATTCGTAAGCCAAAGTTACCCTAGTAACTTCACATGGAATAAGTCCCTTTTCTATCATAGTGTCATACAAACCCCGAGCCTCATCCAGCTTCGACTGTTTGCAAAGCCCACTTATAAGTGCACCGTACGTAATAGAATCTGGAGCGCAGCCATGATCACTCATCCTATGGAAAAATTTCATAGCCAACGTTAAATTTCCTTCTCTGCAATAACCACATATCATAGATGTATAAGTTTTGTTTGTAGGAATTAGTCCAATTCTCAAAGCTTCTGTAAAACAGATCTCACATTCTTTCATTCCTTTTTCCCTACAGAATACTGCAATCAATGTGGTGTATGAATGAATATCAGGTTGAATGCCACTTTTTACCATCTTATTGAATAACGCCAACGCTTGCTTGATATTTGCCTGTTTGCAATGCTCAGACATGAGAATACTATAGGTGACTTTATCAGGTTTCAAACCATTATGAAAGCCACTTTCAAGCATTTTGTAAGCCTCTTGTACTTTTCCTCTTTTACAAAGGCCGTCAACAATGGCATTATATGTATATACATTAGGACTGAAACCTTCACTACTCATTAGATTCATCAAATCATATGCTCTTTCGAAATTCCCTGCTTTGCAATGACCATTAATGAGAGCTGTATAAGTGTTGGTGTTTGGGACTAATCCCTGCTCTTTCATTCGGCTCAGTAGCATCTCTGCCCGGTTTAGTTTTTCATCTCTACAATACCCGCTTATCATGGCAGTATATGTAAGCACATTTGGCTTGTGATTTTCGCTTCGAACAAGCTTGAGAAACAACCGAAATGCTTTCTCCGTCCATCCTTTCTTGCAAAGACCATCAATTAATGATGTATGAGTATACACATTAGGTTTCCATCCTTTACCGACCATCTCCTCCAACATTTCAAATGCTTGCTTGATGCTACCCCTTTTGCACAAACCTTCAATCATAGATGTGTAATTAATCAAATTAGGCTTCAAACCCATATCGCCTGACCTACGAAAATACCATAACGCTCTAGTTGCATAACCATGCTCACAGAATTTGCTAATTATTAATGTAAACGATGCATTATCAACCACAAAGCCCCTCTCAAGCATGGCATTCAACCACCTATCTGCCTCCAAAACATTGCCAATCTTACAATATGTAACAACCATCACCTTATAGCTAACAGAATCTGGTTGAACTCCTCTCACACACATTTCCTCGAACAAGTTTTCTGCATATTCAACCAAACCTAATTCATTAGTAATCTTGATGATACAATTCAATGTCCCAGTATTTGGAGCCAAACCCTGGTTATGCATTTCAGTAACCATCTCCACTGCCTCTTTCAACCTCCCAACCTGAGCAAAACTCTTCACCATACACTGCATAACTTCATGAGCTTTGCTTGAATTCCCATTCCCAATAAAAGATGTTGCACACACTATGTATAGCCTCATAAAATGACGAAACTTAGGATATCCAATTGCCCAATGGAAGAAACTAAGGGCCACCATCGAACCAGAATCACTTGCAAGTGAAGCAACGATGGTAACAACTTGCTCATGTGTTAGAGAATCAGCATCAATGCCGAGATGGAGTCTTGGAGGCGAAACTCTCATGTGGGCATGTTGATTGTAAGATTCACACACCAATGAGCAAACCCTTTGGACCATAGATTGAGATGGAACCACATCAGTAGAAGAAGATGTTGTGGGTTGTGTTGAAGAAGAAGAAGAAGAGCAATAGCATAGTGCTTCTCTATTAAGCATGAAAAGTGATGGGAATCTACGTGAAAAGCCATGATTTCTGAGAATCACAAAGCACAACATGAAAAATGTGTTACTGAAAGCAAAGTGTGACAAATGAGTCCACCAAATCAGTTTTAAGGAATTCCGGTTTTAATAACAAGGTTCTGCATCATATTAGCTACCTTTAGCTAGAACTGGCGTATCCAAGAGCCTGAGTCAGCGGATGTGAACTATATAAAAAAATTGATAATTATTATCATACATATGAAAAGAAAATAAACTAATAGATATAGATAAACAATATGTATTCCCATTTCAACCAACTTCTTTGAAAGATGTCTGATTTCAAATTTCAGTTTTACTTTTTTAGCTACCAATATTGAACTTACATCTGTGATAAATGAATCAAACATAATAGATAAATAATAATGACGGAACATACTTCATATCTGGATTAAGTATAGCACCTTAAATAATGAGACACCGTTCCAGAAACCTTCTTTCAAAATTTTTTTGATTAGGTACTCTCGATTTATATTTCACATATCTAACAACTTCAATGAGAATTTGTTTAAGACACAAATCAAGATGAGTTACCAGATCAAGAGCAATATAACATTTCAAGAACAAACACGAGGAAAAGAACTACAGAAGTGTCAAAGAATACATAAAAAGAGCATTAAAATGAGTACTGCTAGCATTTTTCTATCAAAATTAACAAAATGAAATTCACCTACAAGTTAACCTTAACCTCTCTAGCCCTAAAAAGTAAAAACACATTCCCAAAACTAATAATTATTTATGTAGTAAGATATTTATGAATACAAACCCACTCAGTTCTGTTGGACTCTCCTATTAGAAGAAATGTGCAAATCACTAAAACATACATAACTTTTCCCAATCAAGACCATTGATAAAGTTTTCAAAAAGGAACCAAAAAAAGACAAAAATGAAACATGCACTATGCACTCTCAGCACTGGCACTTCTGATTGAAGATGTGTCCTGGTATCCATCACCGACACGACACCGACACATTGATTACATTCAATTAATTCCTTTTATCAAATTAATACTAGTGTTGATGTGCTAGTATCGTGTCTGGTATCTATGTCATTGTCCATGCTTCATAAGGGTAAACTAGTTTTACAACGACGTCCAATGAGAATCCACTATTTTGCAGTCATTTTTAAATTATGGTTACAAAGTGAGCTGAAGTGGCAATATAAAGTGCATCTCCATTAAAATCAAAACAAAAACAACTACAAAACCCAGGTCAAATTAACCATAAGCCTAATACGTTGACCAAATAAAAAATGAAGAGAAAACAATACTCTATATCAATTACCTAACAGTAACATAAACTCCATAAGGACTTTTAATAAACTCAACAAATAAACCATATGTAGGGTTTAAGACAAAAATTAGACATATCATCAATTCAACCAATCAATTAACAATTTCAATCCGAAGTTGCATGAAATGAAAAGCAAAACACAGATTAGGATACATTCATAAACGTAGGGTTCTTCTTAAAATCGAATTGGGAATAATTTGAAATTACCAATGGGAAGAAGAGAACACACCAACAGATGAAGAAGGATGAGGAGGCGGCCAGAGGGTACGGTTCAAACAGGGAGAAATGAGAGCAGTCCTGATGGTCTTAGTCGGATCTTGGTGGTGTTCGCGGTGGCCTGAGGAAGGCGCCGGTGGAGCACAGTGGTGGAAATGAGAGTGCGTCGCGATTTGAGAATTTAGTGAAAGGTAGAATATTTTTGGGTGAGGGGGTGCGAAACTAAATAATTAGGGTCATTAACTTAAAAGATTTTTTTTAATTACATTAACGTAAAAGAATTTTGTTTCTTATTTTTTATAGATAAATGTTAATATAATTAGTTAAATTAATATTTTATTTTATCTTTTTTAACTTTTTTATTTTTTTAATAATTAATTTAAATTAATTGAACTATTCAATTTTATTTAGAGGCGTTATTTCACGGTTGAAAAATAACTTTGTTGAAAAATAATAATGAAAATTTCATTCCTATTTTATAGAAATTGTGTTTCATTAATATTAATCATATTCTTTAGATTAAGACTAATCATATTTCTTTAGTTATTTGTAAGAAAGAGAATATGGATAATCACAAAAAAAAAATTCTCACTTTGATGAAAGCTTTTATTGTCCACCCATTTTTTGGGAACAAATTCATAGGTAGGTAGGAAGTTATTTTGTTCTTCGAAATCTTTTATTTTTTGAAATTAATTTTCTAACTTTGTAATATCTAAATTTTCTAACTTTGTATCTCTAAATTTTCTAACTTTGTAGCCAAATGAAGAAGTCAAATGAACCCTATGGTCTTGCTGCATTTTTTTTCCATTGAACACATTACAAAAAAATTAAAACTCTCAATTTGTTAAGAATGGCTTAATTTCCAAATTTCTAAAGGGAATTAGTAGTGAAAAACATATATATGATGACACATTTTAGGAACAAATTTGAAAAAAACACATATTACGTTATTTTGATCAAGAGCAACCCATCTAATTATAAGGGACCCACCACTAAGAATTAGATCTCTCTATTTGCAACCAGACACCCAAAAGCAAAACATGAAGCTCTTGAAGGCAAACTAAAGACTCATCGTTGAAAAGGGCAGGTGGAAAAATCAAATTTCATTTCATATACAAACTACACCCAGTTTTCAAACAAAAAATAATCACATGTAAATAGCATAACCAATGAACATTGCTGTAACAAAATCAACTATAAGAGTTATGGATTTTCAAGTTCTTACGTGTGAAATAATTGATTTGAGATATTAAGGATTTCAGTGAGCCGTGTAAAAACAAAACGGGAGAGCAAGTTAGGCTTTACAAATCAATTAATAAACCATTTATTCCTTACTTTATTCAACAAATAATCATGAAAATAGAACAAATTAGAGAGAGCAAACGAGAGAGAGAGAGAGAGTGAGACATAACATAAATCGAACGAGAGAGAGACAGATCGAGAGAGCGAGAGAGAACCTGTGAATGAGAGAGAGCGGATGTTGAGGCGATGGGCAGAGTAGTCTGAGTCGACGGAGCGACGACAATCCGGGTTGGAGAAGGTTGCAATCTGGAGGAGGTTGGAAGAAGAAGAATGTTTTAGGGTTGTAAAGAGATAAATGAGTTTTATTAATCAAGTGAGAATGAGTGAGTTTTTTTAGTTAAGTGAGAATGAGGAGTTGTTTCACATAAATTTTTTTTTAACTCAACACAAAACCTTCTAAAAAAAATTAATAAACAAAATTTTACATGTACATTACTCATGGACAATCCATGGAACAATTAAAATTATTCTATTTATTTACCTATGGAGAAGTTGTGTAAACACAACACAAAGAAATTTCGCACAACTTAAGCGTGAGTTGCATTTTTTTCTTTACCTACGGAATAACCGTGGAAATTAATTAAAAAAAATCAATTTATTTCATAAAAAATATACACATGGTTTTTCCATAGATACCAAATAATTTACTCACGGACTGAGATCTGTGGGTAATTTTCCGTAGGTATACGAATGTTTTCTTATAGTGACGATAAAATGTTAGAATTATTTGATTATAAAATTTTGATAAGAAATTTTGTGCCTAAAACAAATTATAAGATTAATATGACAATTAACATTTAGTCTTTCTTTATTTATGTTTTACTCAGTTTAGTATTCCTCAAGAATCACAACACTATACCTAACACTCGTTGAAAGAGTTAAGAAACATATCGTTGAAGGACATAATTTCTTCTTTGATGTAATCATTCGAAGAAAAAGAAAATCATCATCAAGAGCTAGTAGTCGGTTAATCCACTTACTCTTGAGTTATCCATTAACATAAATTGTTTGTTGAACTATTATAAAGGATATAAAATGATGTCATAAATCCAGTTGTATTATTTTTACTTTTTAAATAAAAATACTACATCTTTTCATTTTTTAAAATAATGGAAGCACATTTTTTTAATACATATTTTTCTTTCTTATCCCAAAAAGATACACATAGATTTTTAAATTGAATAGTGTATGCAAATATCATTAGATTTGAAGTACTTTTAGAATTTGTATGATAGAGATAAATATGATTTATGAATTTTATAGAGACCAACTTTGAGGATTAAAAAGAACATCTAGATCTCTATTTGATTATTGTCAATCTTAATTTGACTTTAAGAATTGAAAAGTTTGAAGCTCTCACAAATGTGTGCATCGAGTCTCAAATAACTTTTCATGAAAAATGAACACATTATAATAGTGTTCCTAAAATTTATACCTTGTACTATGGAGAAGTCCATCAAACAGAACATCCCCAAAATGATAGTGTTAAAGATTATCTTGAGTCGATTGGTGAAAAATGCACGATATTTAGAAAACCAAAAAAATGTCGATGTCTCTCTCCTTATTAGACAAGACCTAATATGAAAATGTTGGTGGTGCACAACACGTCATGAAAATGATGCACTTTTATTATAAGTTGAAGTCTCTTAAATTTGAGATTGACGAGAGCACTTTGATTTGAAGGATTCTTTAATCTTTATCTCTTCAATTCGATGATATGAAGACCTCATACAATACTTAGAAAGTTGAGCGAGATGTAGATGAGATGACTGCTATAGTAACTCAAGAGTGTTGAGACAAAACTCCAACTTAAATAAATTTTGATGATAAACAAAGATTAATTAAGAATTATAATTATGATTCTAAAGCATGTTTTTGTATCTAATAAAGTGTGCTTGAGTGTTATCAATCAAGATAGTACCAAGAAATTTAAACAGGATCATTATGTGAGAAGCAAGAACAGATCTGAAGATTCAAGAACATTCTGGACAACAGTCTAAAAATCTCTAGAGGAAGATGACGTCACCAGAAGATAAAGTCATCAGAAGATGTCTCCAGAAGATGACGTCACCAGAAGATGAATTCATCGGAAGATATCTCCAGAAGATGACGTCACCAGAAGATGAAATCATCAGAAGATATCTCCAGAATATGACGTCACCAGAGGATACCTCCTAAGGACACCAGAGGATACCTCCAAAGGACACCAGAGGATATCTCCAGAGGATACCAAAAGATATCATCAGAGGTTCCTGAAAAAGAATAAGATCTATATTTTTTATGAAGGCAAAAAGATTATGTGGATTGATCAAAAAGCAAAACTCAAAGGATATTAATTCAACTAATCCTTCAAATTCATATTAGGTAACTTAGGCCTTAAGGTACTTGGTATTAATTCAAATTATGTAACACCCCGATTTTTTTTTACAAAATAAATAAAAGAAATTTTCAAAATTAATTCAAAGGAATTAAAAGAAATTAAAATTTAACCACTTAAATAAATTGAAATTAAACCATTTCAAAATAATATGGCGTCGTAATCAAAAATGACAAAAGTAGTTAAATAATTACATCATAATTATAGCCCAGTAATTTAATTTTGGAAAATTGATCTTCAAAATATACCAAAATAAAATACATCAAAACTGTATCCTGGATCCACAAAGTCTTATCAGAGTGCGGAAAAGATGTACAATTATCCTAAAATAAATAAGTACAGCCATTAACACTAGGCCCTATACAAAAAGTGTAGTCTGATATGATCATGCACTAAAACTACTGATCATGCACTAAAATTGCAGTAACACGGTTTCCACTGCATCCTCTACAAGTCTCGTCACTACTCCAGTTGTCCGTCCCTCTGCGCTGTCCACAGATACTCCGTACGTGAAGATCAAGGAAAACTAACAGCATCTCCATCGTTAGTGTATCCGTCGATGGCACGGGTTTGGGTATCATCTGAGGGCAAAGCCCAATTTCCACAATATTGTAAAGGGTCACCAACCGAAATTAACAATTACCACATAACAGTTATGTCAAAGATAACAAATACATTCATGACATGTTCCAATGTTAAGACTAGTAATAAATAAGTATGCTCACTTATTAAAATGTATAATGTCTACATCTTTGCATAACAGCCAATTTAACATATAAATCATGTTGCAAGTACAGATACAATCAACAATCACAACACTCATTTGGTACTGAGAATTCATGAGATACTTGCACACATCGATTTCCACTCATCAGCTCATATCAAATCATGACTCACAGGTCAACCATCCCAATGCAATATGTATATGTCAATGTACTCAACTCTTAGAATTACCAAGGTGCAGTCTCTCACGGACCAGCACAATTTACAGATAGAATGGACCGTCTAATACACACGAAACCACTCTATAGCCCGGATAGAATAGACCGTCTAATACACGTGGAACTACTCTATAACCCATCACAGTCACTACATTTATGTGTATTAGCCTCTCACAAGCCAAATACACAGAAGTTAAATCCTCGCACGGATAGAATGGACCGTCTAATACACGCGGAACCACTCTGTAGCCCGGATAGAATGGACCGTCTAATACACGCGGAACCACTCTGAAACCCAGATAGAATAGACCGTCTAATACACGCGGAACTACTCTATAACCCATCATAGTTACTACTTATCTTGGCGGCCCATCACGGTCACCGCATCAACTCTGTGGCCCATTGCGGTCACCACCTGACTATGCAATGCATGAACATGCTATGTTTTCTCTTCACTGAAAACAGAATGCAATGCCATCTGAAACCCAGAACGTCCTCAACACAACATTAATGATTTCTTTCACAACAACAGCAAGGCAGTAACATCAATAACAGCAGCTAGAAGCAGCACAACAACAACAACAACTCACAAACATGCATCATCTCAACAACATGCATTTTAATCATTCACAAACCACATGCAAGGCCGATTTCCGGATCAACACAACACCAAAACATCATCAATACATCAACCACGGCAGTAACCAAACAAAACATCAACAAAACCGACAACACAAGCAGTTTGCTCATACATAACAACATGCAGGGCAGTTTCGTTTTCAAAACAGAACATCATATATATTCATCCATCAACATGCATTTACAGCCCTAAATGCAATCTAGAAAGTTGGAAGGAGCCCCTTACCTTAGTTACGTTTTCTTGCTCGTTTTCGTTGCCGCGACTAAAACCGGCGAAACTCCCGTTCGCATTGTTGCTACAAAAGTTGGTTCTCTAACACCGTAACAATGAGAGGAACAACTTTCCTTCTTGACACTTTCTGTTTCGACGCTTGGATTTCCAAGTAATTTGAGTTTTGAGAATGCTCTTTTTCACCAACAGAATGAGAAGAAGAAGGAAGAAGGGAAAACTAGCGCGGGCAGAGAAACCTGGTTTTGTTTCTCAATTTTGATTTTTTTTCCTCTCACACACAACACATATATACATACCCCACCAACTATGTATATTATATTATTAAACTTGACCCTCAAGCAACTAAACACTCCCGTCGCAGCTCTGTTGGAAGATAAAATCTTGATCAACTACCCGGTATTTAATTACTCGTAATTAAATTAAATTATCCTTCGTCCAATAATTTTAATCAATCTCAAAAATATTTATATATATATATATATACAAATATACATATCTCAAATATTTTAAAATACATTTGATATTAAATCCATAATTTAATTTAAATTTAAGGGTCTTACATTACTACCCCCCTTAAATTAGTTTCGTCCTCGAAACTACGCATCGATAAACATTTCAGGATGTTGTTCCCTCATCTTACTCTCTAGTTCCCAAGTTGCATCTCCAGTAGTCGGATTCCAAATCACCTTGACTAGTGGGACTTCCTTGTTCCTCAACTGTTTAATCTTCCTGTCCTCAATTCTTACAGGTATTACTTCAAATGACAGGTTATCGTTCAGTTGAATTGTGTCTGGTTCAATCACATGTGACGGATCTGAAATATATTTCCTTAACTGCGATACATGAAATACGTCGTGGATATTGGACAGTATGGGAGGTAAAGCAATTCGATAAGCCATTGGTCCAATTCGTGCAGTAATCTGGTATGGTCCAATAAATTTCGGAGTCAATTTCCTTGATTTAATATCTCTGCCAACTCCAGTTGTAGGCGTGACCCTTAGAAATACATGACCACCCTGCTCGAATTCCAAAGGTCTGCAACGCTTGTCTGCATAACTCTTCTGACGATCCTGTGAAATCTTCATTTTCTCTTGGATCCTCTTGACCTTCTCTATAGTCTGTTCCACCATCTCAGGTCCTACAATCATACTTTCTCCTTCCTTATACCAGCATAAAGGTGTTGACACTTGCGTCCATACAAAGCCTCATAGGGTGCCATTCAAATACTTGCGTGAAAACTATTGTTATAGGTAAACTCAATCAATGGCAATACATCATCCCAACTCCCTCTATCATCCAATACACATGCTCTCAATAAATCTTCCAACGTCTGATTCGTTCTCTCAGTTTGCCCGTCTGTTTGCGGATTGTAAGTTGAACTCAATTTCAGTTTCGTTCTCAACGCTTCATGCAGCGCTCCCCAAAAGTGAGACGTGAACTTTGGATCACGGTCCGATACGATACTCGATGGTACTCCGTGTAATCTCACTATCTCAGCAATGTAGATCTCCGTCAGCTTATCTACCTTATAGGTGGTCTTTACTGGTAAGAAATGTGCGGATTTTGTCAATCTATCCACTATTACCCAAATTGAATCATTCTTTCTCCTTGTCTTGGGCAATCCGGTTATAAAATCCATGGAAATGCTATCCCACTTCCATTTAGGTATATCCAAAGGTTGCAACATTCCAGCAGGTCGTTGATGTTCTACTTTTGCTTTCTGACAAGTTAAACAAGTCGATACATATTCCGCTACATGCCTCTTCATTCCTGGCCACCAAAAATTTTGTCTTAAGTCCTGATACATCTTTGTCGCTCCAGGATGAATACTCAATTTGCTTTTATGAGCCTCCTTTAAAATCGTTCTTCTCAGATATGCAACTGTCGGAACACAAATCCTCCCATTACATCTCAAAATATTATCTGGTCCAATTCTGACTCAGTTGTCTTTCCTTGCACTATTAGGTTCCTCTTCTCTTGGATTAATGCGTTATCTTGAGAATTCGCAATATCCTCCAGTAAACCACTCGAAATCTTTATCATCCCACACTTTAAAATTCCCGGTGCAAGCTCTATGTCCAAGTGTAGATCTCTAAATGCTTCCCACAACTCTTGTTGTCTAGCCATTATCATTGAAGATACTAACACACTTCTCCTACTCAATGCATCAGCTACTACATTGGCTTTCCCAGGGTGGTATTGCAATGAGAAATCAAAATCCTTGAGAGTCTCCATCCATCTCCTATGGCGTATGTTCAATTCTTTCTGATCAAACAGATATCTCAAACTCTTATGGTCACTGAACACTGTGAACGTGCATCCATACAAGTAGTGCCTCCAGATCTTTAATGCAAAAACTACCGCAGCAAGCTCTAAATCATTAGTAGGATAGTTTCGTTCATGAGTTTTCAATTGCCTTGAGGCGTAGGCTACAGCTTTCTTGTGTTGCATCAAAACACATCCCAAACATTGGTGAAATGCATCACAGTAAACCTCATATGGTTCCTCTGGTTTTGGTAAGACCAATACTGGTGAGTTTGTCAGCTTTTCCTTAAGTAACTGAAAACTTTCCTCACACTTCTCTGTCCATGCAAACGGATGATTCTTTCTGGTGAGTTGTGTCAATGGAGCCACTATCTTAGCAAATCCTTCAATAAATCTCTTGTAGTATCGTGCCAGTTCGACAAAACTTCGTATGTCTGTGATAGTTTGAGGCTGTTTCTAGGCAAGAATTGTCTCAATCTTTGCCAGATCCACAACGATTCCTTCTTTGGTTATCACATGTTGGAAATACGTCTGGGTATTCCTTGACAAGCAGCACATCTTCTATGCTCACATTTATATTTGCCCCCACGTTAGCCAATGATAGAAACTCTTGAGTTCCTTCTCTCAGCGACACTCCAAGTTTGTTAGCAGCCAAATACCGAACGACTCCAGGTTCGGGAAAAAGAACTAATTTGCGAGCACAATCCAAGACTACATAATTATACGACATCCAATCCATGTCGAGAATGATCTCGAGTGATTGTAGGGGTAAACATATTAAATTAACGAAGACATTTCTATTCTGAATAGTTATAGGACAGCGTAAACATGCATAATTTACGGTCAAAGTCTTAGTAGGTATGGAAATAACCAAATCAAAAGGCAAGGAAGACATAGATAGCTTCAAGCGATTCACACATTCCATAACAATGAAGGAATGGGTTGCCCCTGAATCAAAAAGTGCAGTTAGTGTGTTACCTACAATCTCGCAATCTCATTGGATCAAATTGTGGGATTGATTCCCAACTTCAGCACCCATGTGATAAACGCTTCCCCTCGCAGTAGGATGAGTAGCCCTAGTTGCGTTCACTGTTGGTTCCACCTTTGGAGCCTTGCAATCCCTTGCAAAATGTCCTGGCTTCTAGCAATTGTAGCATGAAGGACTCATAGTGGTATAAGCAGTAGCATAATGTCCCTCTTTCCCGCATCGAAAACATCGGACCCATTGTCCCAATTCTCGTCCAAAAATTTCTGGTTCCTCGGGCGATTCTGGCCCCTATTGTTGTTTTGTGGCCGGTTATATGGCTTAGCAACCTGATTCCCTTTATTGTTCTGATAGTTTATCCGGCTAGGCCCTCATGAATTAAAGTCCCCTCCTCGGTTGGCCCTCTTGTTCTTCATCTCCTCAACCTCTCTACATTTCTCCACTAAGGCTTGGAAACGTTGAATTCCCAATGGTAAGACCGAGTCTTGAATCTCATGCTTTAGTCCATTTTGGAAACGATGACACATAAATTGTTCATCCACCTCTTCACGGAAAAATCTGAAATGCCTTGACAAGGACTCAAACTTAGCAGCATACTCACCCATCGTCATGTTTCCTTGGTGCAATTTAAGAAAATCATCACCCAACTTAGTCCTAGTGCTCATCGGGAAGTATTTGTCCAAAAACTTCTTTTTAAATGACTCCTAATTCACCTCCTCATGAGTTGATCCCATCAGAAGCTTTGTACTTCTCCACCAATATTCTGCATCCCTTAACAGCAGATATGTAGCATAGTTGACCTTTACCATTGCCTGGCAATTTATCATTTCGAAAATTTTCTCCATTTCCTGAATCCATTTGTCTGCTCTTTTTGGACCCTCATCACCCTTGAACTTTGGAGGATTATGATGACGAAAATCCTCTAGTCCTCTTGATTCAGCAGCACGAATCTCTCTTTCTCTTTTCTCTAGATCTCGTTGAGTCTTTGCAGTTGTCTGTGCAGCAACAGACGCAGCCATGTTATTCATCACTTCAGCCATCCGATCATCCCGGCTGACGTTGGCTCTTGTAGTGTCGTCTTTTCTTGGAGGCATTGTTCCCTACAAAACCATCATCAAGTAGAAATCTCACACTACTTAGAATAATTCAAAAAATATAGCTTAACAACATCATCACTTCAGCACACCACAACTATACAAGACTTGACACTCTAACTACTTACTCCTATGCATGATCAGATAACGACTCGAAACCAACAATCTAACCAAAGCTCTACCCAAAAGCTTAACCAAAACATTAACCAAATGTTTAACCAAAAGTTCAACCAAAAGCTCTAACCAAAACTTTAACCAAATGCTCTGATACCACAAATTGTAACACCCCGATTTTTTTTAAAAAATAAATAAAAGAAATTTTCAAAATTAATTCAAAGGAATTAAAAGTAATTAAAATTTAACCACTTAAATAAATTGAAATTAAACCATTTCAAAATAATATGGCGTCGTAATCCAAAACGACAAAAGTAGTTAAATAATTACATCATAATTATAGCCCAGTAATTTAATTTTGGGAAATTGATATTCAAAATATACCAAAATAAAATACATCAAAATTGTATCCTGGATCCACAAAGCCTTATCAGAGTGCGGAAAAGATGTACAATTACCCCAAAATAAATAAGTACAACCATTAACACTAGGCCCTATACAAAAAGTCTAGTCTCAACTGATCATGCAGTAAAACTACTGATCATGCACTAAAACTACAGTAGCACGGTTTCCACCGCATCCTCTACAAGTCTCGTCTCCACTCCAGCTGTCCATCCCTCTGCGCTGTCCACAAATACTCCGTACGTGAAGATCAAGGAAAACTAACAGCGTCTCCGTCGTTAGTGTATCCGTCGATGGCACGAGTTTGGGTATCATCTGAGGGCAAAGCCCAATTTCCACAATATTGTAAAGGGTCACCAACCGAAATTAACAATTACCACATAGTAGTTATGTCAAAGATAACAAATACATTCATGACATATTCCAATGTTAAGACAACAGTAATAAATAAGTATGCTCACTTATTGAAATGTATAATGTCTACATATTTGCATAACAGCCAATTTAACATATAAATCATGTTGCAAGTACAGATACAATCTACAATCACAACACTTATTTGGCACTTAGAATTCATGAGATACTTGCACACATCGATTTCCACTCATCAGCTCATATCAAATCATGACTCACAGGTCAACCATCCCAATGCAATATGTATGTGTCAATGTACTCAACTCTTGAAATTACCAAGGTGCAGTCTCTCACGGACCAGTACGATTTACAGATAGAATGAACCGTCTAATACATGTGGACCCACTACGTAGCCCGGATAGAATGGACCGTCTAATACACACGGAACCACTCTTAAACCCGGATAGAATAGACCTTCTAATACACGCGGAACTACTTTATAACCCATCACGGTCACTACATTTACGTGTATTATCCTCTCACAGGCCAAATACAAAGAAGTTAAATCCTCGCAGGAATAGAATGGACTGTCTAATACACGCCGAACCACTCCGTAGCCCAGATAGAATGGACCGTCTAATACACGCAGAACCACTCTGAAACCCGGATAGAATAGACCGTCTAATACACGTGGAACTACTCTATAACCCATCACGATTACTACTTAACTTCGTGGCCCATCACGGTCACCGCATCAACTTTGTGGCCCATCGCGGTCACCACCTGATTAGGCAATGCATGACCATGCTATAAATGATATTGCAAGTACAGATACAATCAACAATCACAACACTCATTTGGCACTTAGAATTCATGAGATACTTGCACTCATCGCTTTCCACTCATCAGCTCATATCAAATCATGACTCACAGGTCAACCATCCCAATGCAATATGTATATGTCAATGTACTCAACTCTTGGAATTACCAAGGTGCAGTCTCTCACGGACCAGCACGATTTACAGATAGAATGGACCGTCTAATACACACAGAACCACTCTATAGCCTAGATAGAATGGACCGTTTAATACACACGGAACCACTCTGAAACCCAGATAGAATAGACCGTCTAATACACGCGGAACTACTATATAACCCATCACGGTCACTACATTTACGTGTATTAGCCTCTCACAGGCCAAATACACAGAAGTTAAATCCTCGCACGGATAGAATGGACCGTCTAATACACGCGGAACCACTCTATAGCCCGAATATAATGGACCGTCTAATACACGCGGAACTACTCTATAACCCATCATAGTTACTACTTATCTTGGCGGCCTATCACGGTCACCGCATCAACTCTATGGCCCATTGCAGTCACCACCTGACTATGCAATGCATGAACATGCTATGTTTTCCCTTCACTGAAAACAGAATGCAATGCCATCTAAAACCCAGAACGTCCTCAACACAACATTAATGATTTTTTTCACATCAACAGCAAGGCAGTAACATCAATAACAGCAACTAGAAGCAGCACAGCAACAACAACTCACAAACATGCATCCTCTCAACAACATGCATTTTAATCATTCACAAACCACATGCAAGGCAGATTTCTGGATCAACAGAACACCAAAACATCATTAATACATCAACCACGGCAGTAACCAAACAAAATAGCAACAAAACCGACAACATAAGCAGTTTGCTCAAACATAACAACATGCAGGGAAGTTTCGTTTTCAAAACAGAACATCATATATATTCATCCATCAACATGCATTGACAGCCCTAAATGCAATCTAGAAAGTTGGAAGGAGCCCTTTACCTTAGTTACGTTTTCTTGCTCGTTTTCGTTGCCGCGACTAAAATCGGCGAAACTCCCGTTCACGTCGTCGCTACCAAAGTTGGATCTCTAACACCGTAACGATGAGAGGAACAACTTTCCTTCTTGACAGTTTCTGTTTCGACGCTTGGATTTCCAAGTAATTTGAGTTTTGAGAATGCTCTTTTTCACCAACAGAATGAGAAGAAGAAGGAAGAAGGGAAAACTGGCGCGGGCAGAGAAACCTGGTTCTGTTTCTCAATTCTGATTTTTTTCCTCTCACACACAACACATATATATACATACCCCACCAACTATGTATATTATGTTATTAAACTCGACCCTCAAGCAACTAAATACTCCCGTCGCAGCTCTGTTGGCAGATAAAATCTTGATCAACTGCCCGGTATTTAATTACTCGTAATTAAATTAAATTATCCTTCGTCCAATAATTTTAATCAATCTCAAAAATATATATATCTCAAATATTTTACAAATATTCCAAAATACATTTGATATTAAATCCATAATTTAATTTAAATTTAAGGGTCTTACAAAAATAATGTTTTTTAACAAAAATAAAAAATGTATTCGACTACAGCCTCTCGTAGCCGAATACAAACAGTAAGTCAGTAGCAAAAACTAAACATCTGTATTCGAATACGAAGTGTCGTAGCCGAATACAGATCACAAGTCAGTAGCTAAAACTGAAGATCTGTATTCGAATACGAAGTGTCATAGCCGAATACAAATGTCAAACCAGTAGCTAAAATTGAACTTTTGTATTCGATTACAGCTTCGCGTATTCGAATACAACTCAAGTCAGTGGCAAAAATCTCATACTTGTATTCGACTACGATGTATTGTATTCGAATACGAAGTTCAAATTTTGAATAAAAATTGAACGTTATAGAAGTGTATTCGAATACACTGAGGATGTATTCGAATACAACTTTGAAACAATGCAATTTTTCAGTTCTAGATCATTGCATAAGTTCATCAAAACTTATGGGAAAATTGCCACTGATCTGAAGTGTTATCTATGGAGTATAAATACCTCATAGCTTTAGTTCTTACACAACATTCTACTTACTAATTTTTAGAATTATTTTCTAAAATATCAAACACTTTCAAAGCTTAAATTTCATATTTTCAAGTACATGCTTTTCAATTTCATATCATTAAGAAAGGTTCTCAGTTGTACTTAGTGTTATAATCTTGTTCTTAGTTAAGAACATAATTACAAAATCAATTGTAGTTATTGTATCATTTGAAGAACTTAATGTAGATTCTTCAAGTGTTGTTAACTGAGATAGTGGTGTACTATCTTTGGCTAAGAGTTAAGAATTTGTAACTGAAGTCTTAGTGTTAGACTTGTAACTTATTCAAACAATTAGTGGAAAATCTCTTGTGGTGGTGTGTGCAAGAGGAGTGGATGTACCCTTGGTTGTAAGGGGAACCAGGATAAATTTTTGTGTCCTTTACTTTTAGTTATTTACAAAACTTTCATACACTTAACTGAACGAGGAAAATAACTCATAAAACTCTAAAAACCATGAAAAGTTTTTAAACACCTAATTTACCCCCCTCTTAGATGCACCTCTGTTCTTGCAATTGGTGTCAGAGCATGTTCTGGTAATTTGCTCCTCGATTCATGGCTTCCGCACAACCTGTTTTTAGAGATGGTGGTAGCAGCAACAAACCACCTTGCATTGTGGGTGAGCATTATGATTTTTAGAAAATACGTATGCAGGCATACCTTGAGGCACAAGGAGATGACATATGGGAGGTTGTAGAAAATGGCCCATATATTCCAACAACAGTCATCAACAATAAAGAAGAAATAAAAATAAAAGCCTCATGGACAGACGATGAAAAGAAAAAAAGTATTGTTTGACAAGAAAGCCAAAAATATGTTACAATCAGCATTAGGAATGGACGAAATCTTTCGTATATCCCACTGCAAAACAACAAAAGAAATATGGGATACTCTTGAAGTAACCCACGAAGGAACAATTGAGGTAAAACGTTCAAAACTAAACACTTTGTGTCAAGAATATGAAATGTTTCGAATGCAACCAAGAGAACCAATTCTAGACATATCGAAAAGATTCTCTCACTTAACAAATCACCTAACAACACTTGGCAAAAGTTTCACTAAAGATGAATTGAACCTAAAGGTTCTGAGATCATTAACTAGAGCATGGCAGCCTAAAGTGACAGCAATTTCTGAAAAGAAAAGTTTATCTAAAATGTCACTCTCTGCACTTTTCGAAAAATTACAAGAGCATGAAATAGAACTCGAAAGATTGGAAAAGAATGAGTTTAGAAAAGAAATCAGAGTATTGCATTAAAAATAGATTCAAAAGAATTGACGAATGAAGAAAATTCAGATGAAGATGAAAATATCACTCTCCTTGTTAAAAAGTTCAGTAAATTTCTTCAAAACGATAGAACGTTGAAGAAAAAGAAAAACTTCAGAAAGAAAGATGTTTCCACTACAAATCAAAATTTTACTTGCTTTGAATGTGGAAAACAAGGACACATGAAAGCAGAATGTCCTAACATTATCAAGAAGAATGCTACCAAAAGGAAGGAGTTCAAAAAGGCATACATAGCATGGGAATATAATGAAGTAAGTTCATCTTCAAATTCAGAAAATGACGAATGCGCAAACGTTGCTTTGATGGCATCTCACCATTCTGAAGAAGAGGAATACACACAAAGTACATCAAATATGTGGTACTTAGATAGTGGATGTTCAAAGCACATGACCGGTGACAAAACTAAATTTTCAGCACTAACTCTTGAGTCAAAAGGTTATGTGATCTATGGAGATAACAACAAAGGAAAAATTTTGGGCATTGGAATGGTTGGTATTGCTCCATCTCCTTCAATTGAAGATGTCCTTTATGTTGAAGGTTTAAAACACAATCTCATAAGCATAAGCCAGCTTTGTGACAAAGGTTACAAAATCACTTTCAACAAAGATGATTGTATTATCCAAAATGAGGTAACAAGTTAAATTCAATTTGTTGGTAAGCGTTTCAAAAATATTTTTACAATTAATCCTTATGATTTATCCTTAAAAATGAAATGTCTTATGGTAAGTGACAAAAATGATGCATGGCTATGGCATAAAAGATTTGCACATATCCATATGGATCACTTAAACAAGTTAGTCAAGCATGAACTTGTTGTAGGCTTACCCAAAATGAAATTCATTAAGGATAAATTATGTGACGCTTGTCAAAAGGGTAAACAAACTAAAGTTTCCTTTAAACCCAATAATATTATATCAACTTCAAGACCACTTCAATTAATACATATGGACTTGTTTGGTCCATCAAGAACTAAAAGTCTTGATGGAAATTCATATGGACTAGTAATAGTTGATGATTTTTCAAGGTTCACATGGACCTTATTTTTGGCAAATAAAAATGAAGCTTTTAAAGCATTTAAGAAATATGCCAAACTAGTCCAAAATGAACAAGCTACCAAAATTGTATCAATTAGAAGTGATCATGGAGGAGAATTTTAAAATGCCTCTTTTGTAGAATACTGTGAAGAAAATGGAATCTTCCATAATTTTTCTGCACCAAGAACACCTCAACAAAATGGAGTTGTTGAGAGAAAGAATAGATCATTGGTAGAACTTGCAAGAACTATGCTAAGCGATTCAAGTCTACCAAAATACTTTTGGGCAGATGCTGTAAGTACAGCTTGTTACGTATCCAACCGAGTAATAATCCGACCAATGCTGAAGAAAACTCCATATGAACTATATATAGGAAGAAAGCCGAATATATTTCACTTTCACATATTTGGATGCAAATGCTTTGTGTTAAATAATGGTAAGGATAATCTTGGCAAATTCGATGAAAAGGCCGATGAAGGTATTTTTATTGGTTGTTCCTTAACTAGTAAAGCATTTAGAATTTTTAATGAAAGAACTTTGATAGTTGAATAATCTATACATGTGTCTTTTGATGAATCTAACCCCTCGAAAGAGGATAAAATTATTTGTGATGATGATGATGTTATAACTAACGAGATAAGCAAAGACAATCAAGTTGATCAAACAACTCAAAAGGACGAAATCAGTATAGAACAACAAGATCAACACATTGATCTTCCTCAAGAATCGAGAACCCATTGCGATCGCCCGTTTGACAACATAATAGGTGATATCAACAAAGGAGTCACTACAAGGCTAAATCTCAAAGATGCTTTCTTAAATATGGCATTTGTCTCTCAAATAGAACCTTCCAAAATAGGTGAAGCCCTCAAAGATGATCAATGGATACTTGCCATGCACGAAGAACTAAATCAGTTTGAAAGAAACAAAGTTTGGGAACTTGTTCCAAATCTAGGAAATAAACACATCATTGGTAGGGGTGGGAATAGGCCAGGCCAGGCTTTGAAAGGCTTTAAAATAGGAAACAATATAATAAAATAATATTAAAATAGCCTAATTGATAGGCTTTAAAATAGGAAACAATAATATTGATAAATAATAATAAAAAATAAATACAATATTATGAGAACCCTCTTGTTAGCATATGCATTAAAGTGTTTTCTAAATATTTAAATACATAAACAAATGTTTAAAAATAAATTTTTTTAACAAAAATAAAAAATGTATTCCACTACAACCTCTCGTAGCCGAATACAAACATTATATCAGTAGTAAAAACTGAAGATCTGTATTCGAGTACGAAGTGTCGTAGCCGAATACAGATAACAAGTCAGTCACTAAAACTGAAGATCTGTATTCGAATACGAAGTGTCGTAGCCGAATACATATGTCAAGTCAGTAGCTAAAATTGAACTTTTGTATTCGACTACAGCTTCGCGTATTCGAATACAACTCAAGTCAGTGGCAAAAATCTCATACTTGTATTCGACTACGATGTATTGTATTCGAATACGAAGTTCAAATTTTGAATAAAAATTGAACGATATAGAAGTGTATTCGAATACATCCTCAGTGTATTCGAATACAACTTCGAAACAATGCAATTTTTCAGTTCTGGATCGTTGCATAAGTTCATCAAAACTTATGGGAACCATTGCCACTGATCTGAAGTGTTATCTATGGAGTATAAATACCTCATAGCTTCAGTTCTTACACAACATTCTACTTACTAATCTTAGAAATTTTTTCGAAAATATCAAACACTTTTAAAGCTAAAATTTCATATTTTCAAGTACATGCTTTTCAATTTCATATCATTAAGAAAGGTTCTCAGTTGTACTTGGAAGTATACTTGATTAGTATCATTATACTGAAAATTAAAGATCTACATTTTTGATGAAGACAAAAAGTTTATTGATCAAAAAGCAAAAGGATATTAAGCAACTCATCCTTCAAATTTATGTTTAGGTAAAGTATTTAATATTAAATCAAAATACATTTTCAAATACAATATTATGAGAACCATCTTAATAGCATATGCATTAAAATATTTTATAAATATATTTAAAACAGAAACATATGTTTAAAAGTAATGTTTTTACAAAAATTGAAGATCTGTATTCGAATACGAAGTGTCGTAGCCGAATACAGATTGCAAGTCAGTAGCTAAATTTAAACTTCTGTATTCGACTACAGCTTCACGTATTCGAATACAACTCAAGTCAGTGGAAAAAATCTCATACTTGTATTCAACGACGAGGTATCGTATTCGAATACGATGTTCAAATTTTAAATAAAAACTGAACGTTATAGAAGTGTATTTGAATACACTAAAGCTGTATTCGAATACAACTTCGAAACAATGCAACTTTTCAGTTTTGAAACATTGCATAAGTTCATCAAAATTTTGGGAACCATTGCCACTAATCTGAAGTGTTACCTTGGAGTATAAATACTTCAAAGCTTCAGTTTTTACTCAGAACTTTTGACCTACCTTTTTAGAATCAATTTTCTGAAATATCAAACACTTCAAAAACTTAATTTTCATATTTTCAAGTACATGCTTTTCATTTTCATATCGTTAAGAAAGGTTCTCAGTTGTACTTGGAAGTGTGATTGATTAAGTATCAAATACTTAGTGTTATAACCTTGTTCTTAGTTAAGAACATCATTACAAAATCAAATAAAGTCATTGTATCACTTGAAGAACTTAGTGTAGATTTTTCAAGTATTGTTAACTGAGATAGTGGTGTACTATCTTCTGTTAAGTGTTAAAGAATTTGTAACTTAAGTCCTAGGGTAAGACTTGTAACATATTCGAACAAAGTGGAAAATCTCTTGTGGTGTGCAAGAGGACTGGATGTACCCTTGGTTGTAAGGGGAACCAGGATAAATTTATGTGTGTTTTTACTTTCTGTCATTTACAGCTTTCATTCACTAACACAGCAAAATTAAACAAACTCAAAACAGTCACTTGAACAATCTCACAAAACTCTAAAAATAGAAAAATTGTCTAACACCTAATTCACCCCTTCTTAGGTGCAACTCTGTTCTTACAATTGGCATCAGAACAAGTTTTTGGTAATTTGCTCCTAGATTCATGGCTTCCGCACAACCTGTTTTTAGAGATGGTGGTAGGAGTAACAAACCACCTTGCTTTGTCGGTGAACATTATGATTTTTGGAAAATACGTATGCAAGCATACCTTGAGGCTTAAGGAGATGACATATGGGAGGCTGTAGAAAATGGTCCATATATTCTAACAACAGTCCTCAACAATAAAGAAGAAATAAAAATAAAAGCCTCATGGACAGACGATGAAAAGAGAAAAGTACTATTTGACAAGAAGGCCAAAAATATGTTACAATCAACATTAGGAATAGACGAATTCTTTCGTATATCCCACTGCAAAACCGCAAAAGAGATATGGGATACTCTTGAAGTAACCCGTGAAGGAACAATTGAGGTAAAACATTCAAAACTAAACACTTTGTCTCAAGAATACGAAATGTTTCGAATGCAACCAAGAGAAGCAATCCTGGACATGCAGAAACGATTTTCTCACTTAACAAATCACTTTACAGTACTTGGCAAAAGCTTTACTAATGATGAATTGAACCTAAGGTTCTAAGATCATTAACTAGAGCATGGCAGCCTAAAGTGACAGCAATTTCTGAAAAGAAAAGTTTGTCAAATATATCACTCTCAGCACTTTTTGGAAAGTTACAAGAGCATGAAATAGAATTAGAAAGATTGGAAAAGAATGAGAGTTTAGAAAAGTAAACAAAGAATATAGCATTAAGATTAGAATCAAAAGAATTGATAAATGAAGAAGATTCAGATGAAGAGAAAAACATCACCCTTGTCAAAAAGTTCGGTAAATTTCTTCAAAACGATAAAACATTTACAAGAAAGAAAAACTTCAAGAAGAAAGAAGCTTCTACTACAAATCAGAATTTTACTTGCTTTGAGTGTGGGAAACCAGGACATATGAAAGCAGAATGTCCTAACATTATCAAGAAGAATGCTACTAAAAGAAAAGAGTTCAAAAAGGCGTACATAGCATGGGAAGATAATGAAGTAAGTTCTTAATCAAATTCAGATAATGACGAATGCGCTAATGTTGCTTTGATGGGATCTCATCATTCTGATAATGAAGCAGAGGAATACACACAAAGTACATCAAATATGTGGTACTTGGATAGTGGATGTTGAAAGCACATGACCGATGACAAAACAAAATTTTCAGCACTAACTCTTGAGTCAAAAGGTTATGTGATCTATGGAGATAACAACAAAGGAAAAATTTTGGGCATTGGAAAGGTTGGCCTTGCTCTATCTCCTTCAATTGAAGATGTCCTCTATGTTGAAGGGTTAAAACACAATCTCATAAGCATAAGCTAGCTTTGTGACAAAGGTTACAAAATCACTTTCAACAAAGATGATTGCATTATCCAAAATGAGGTAACAAATGAAACTCAATTTATTGGTAAGCGTTTCAAAAATATTTTTACAATTAATCTTGATGATTTATCCTTAAAAATGAAATGTCTTATGGTAAGTGACAACAATGATGCTTGGCTATGGCACAAAAGATTTGCATATATCCATATGGATCACTTAAACAAGTTAGTCAAGCATGAACTTGTTGTAGGCTTACCAAAAATGAAATTCATTAAGGATAAATTATGTGACGCTTGTCAAAAAGGTAAACAAACTAAAGTTTCCTTTAAACCCAAAAATATCATATCAACTTCAAGACCACTTCAATTAATACATATGGACTGTAAGAACAGAGTTATACCTAAGAGGGGGGCGTGAATTAGGTGTTGAACAATTTTTCTGTTTTTAGAGTTTTGGAGAATGTTTGTTTAAAGTTTGTTTAATCTTGCTGTGTAAGTAAATGAAAACTGTAAATGGAAGAAGGTAAAAACACACAGAAATTTATCTTGGTTCCCCTTACAACCAAGGGTACATCCAGTCCTCTTGCACACCACAAGAGATTTTCCACTTTGTTTGAATATGTTACAAGTCTAACCCTAAGACTTAAGTTACAGATTCTTTAACACTTAACAATAGATAGTACACCACTATTTCTGTTAACAAAACTTGAAGAATCTACACTAAATTCTTCAAGTGGTACAATGATTTTGTAATGAATTTTGTAAAGATGTTCTTGACTAAGAACAAGGTTATAACACTAAGTATTTGATACTTAATCAATCACACTTCCAAGTACAACTGAGAACCTTTCTTAATGATATGAAAATGAAAAGCATGTACTTGAAAATATGAAAATTAAGTTTTTGAAGTGTTTGATGTTTCAGAAAATTGATTCTAAAAAGTCAGTCGAAAGTTGTAAGTTTAAAACTGAAACTTTGAAGTATTTATATTCCAAGGTAACACTTCAGATCAATGGCAATGATTCCCAAACGTTTTGATGAACTTGTGCAATGTTTCAAAACTGAAAAGTTGCATTGTTTCGAAGTTGTATTCGAATACAGTCTTAGTGTATTCGAATACAATTCTATAACGTTTTGTTTTGAATTTGAAATTTGAACCTTGTAGTCGAATACAACATCTTGTAGTCGAATACAAGTACGGGATTTTTGCTACTAACTTGAGTTGTATTCGAATACACAGAGCTGTAGTCGAATACAAATGTTTAAAAAATAGCAACTGACTTGCAATCTGTATTCGACTACGACACTTCGTATTCGAATACAGATCTTCATTTTTAGCTTCTGACTTGTAGTCTGTATTCGACTACAATACCTTGTATTCGAATACAGATTTCCAATTTTGTAAAAAATTTATTTTCAAACAAGTTTATGTTATTAAATATTTTCATAAAATATTTTAATGCATATGCTATCAGAAGTTCTCATAATATTGTACTTAAACTTGTATTTTATTTAATATCAAATGCTTTTACCTAAATATAAATTTGAAAGATAAGTTGCTTAAAATCCTTTTTTCTTTTTGATCAAGGATCTTTTTGTCTTCATCAAAAATGTAGATCTTTAAATTTCATTCTCCCCCTTTTTGATGATGACAAAAATCTTGTTGCTTGGATTTCAAACGTCTTGAGTTCTCCCCCTAGATGTATGCTTACTCCCCCTTGATAAATATTTTTCTCCTTCTTAAGTGTTGGAGGATCTGTTCAACATAATTAGCAACAACAATATATAAACACTTTTTCTCCCTCTTTTGACATTATCAAAAAGGAAGAGGATATCACATAGCAACCAAGATATGCACAAATGTAACAAATAAACAGAGGCAACACGTGATATCTGGAAGAAAACAATTTAATTAACGATGTTCAAAATTACAATTAAAATAAACTTAAGAGTATTTAAAACAGGGAAAGTCAAACAGTAGCAGAAACAAATAAAAAACTACAAATAGCCAATTTTAATCATCTGATTTTGGTGGAATATGTAACTGGTCAACTTTATCAGTCAGGTCACTAAGTTCTTGATGAAAAAATGAATGTTGTGTATTGATGGTGTTTTCAAGATCTTGGAACTTGTGGTTGAAGGCAGCAGTCATGTTCTGAGTTTGAGTACTGAAAGACTCATTCAAATGTTGGAATTGATCTGTGACAAAAGATTGAAGGAAGTTAAGTTTGTCCATGATCATTCTGTTTGTGATGATGTCTTCAGCATGTGCTAAGTTATCTGGTTCTGGTGCTACTGCTGTTGCTGTTTCTGGTGCATTTTCTGGTGCCGCTTCTGGTGTATCTATTGGGCCTGTTGTTGGTTCTGCTTCTTCTGTATTCTCATCTTGGGCAGTTGATGAACTTTGTCCAAGATCACCCTTATGAACATAAATTTGAGGTGATTCACTCCAAACTATTTTCATACTGGGCAAAACACTTAAATCCAGCAGATTGTCTTTGGTGGTCTGGTACAGTACCTCACCTGAGAAATCAACCTTAAAATGATCCAGAAATCTTGTGACTTCTCTGGCATAGGGTAAAGCTATAGAATCTTTTGAAGCATATAGGACTGAAGGAACAAAGTATGCCCAATTTAAATCAGCACCTTCAATCATAAAAATCATAACTTGAAGTTCAAATTCAGAGATCTGTGAGTAGTTCCCTGCTTTTGGTATCAAAATGTAACTTAAGAAATAATGTAGTAATCTGTTGTCAACAGTCAGATTACCAATACCATATCTTTGTCTAGCATACTCTGATCCAGACTGTGTGCGTTTTCTTTCCATAGTGTCTTTGTCAAAACGGCACAACGAAATATAGGCATCATACTTAGTAGTGTTTACCCATTCACATAGATGCCCTGGACACATCTTCTTACCTTCACTAGGTATGTGCAGAATTTCCCCAATAAGCTTAGTGTCTAAATTGATAATCTTCCCTTTAACTTTAGACACTAATCTATTCCCATCCTTTTCTAGGTTACAGAAGAAAACCCTAACTAGGTCAGGATAAATGGGACCATTGTATCCAATAAATTCTTCCAATTTTTGAGCCTTCAACAACTCAGGAAATTTAAATTTAGAAAAGGAGTCAAGCGTACCAATTTTGGGGGTTACAAGTTTTTTGTCAGAGAAGTGGGTTCTGAATCTGTCCAGTTCTTCTGGGGAATGAAGTAATATGGATAGGTCAGCCATGTTGTCGTTTCTTCGTTTCTTTGAAGGACCCACAGAAGCAACCTTGGTTCTTGGTCCTCTTTTGCGTGCATCCATTTTTGAGAAGATGAAGTTTACGGTGTTTTGGGGAATTTAGGGTTTTTGATTTTGATTTCACAGTAATCTTAGATGCGATGGATGATGAGGGGAAGGTTTAGATATGACTGTATGAAGGTTTAGGGATAGGTTTGGATGAAGATTTTGAAGAGAAGAAATCAGAGACTTTGATTTGTAATCGGCTACCAGTTTTTGTATTTGTAACCTAAAACTGTTAACAATCCCTTTTATATAAAAAAATTCGAAACTGTATTCGACTACAGACTTGTCTGTATTCGAATACAGATTTTTCTGGAAACGTGTATTTGACTACAACTTGTCTGTATTCGAATACGACAGTAAAGATTTTGTTTCAAAGTGAGATTTTTAATAGTAAGTAGACCAAAAATATTTTAAACATGTAAAAAAAACATACAAAGATGTCAAAGAATCATATATCAAGTAAAAGAAGATGGAAAAATTTTAGAATTAACAGAGATATGACTTACAGATCTTTCAAACCTTTTTAGATATCATTCTCATTTAGAATGCCTAGTTCCCTTCGTATCTTGTAAAATGATTCTCTGGGCAATGGCTTTGTAAATATATCTGCCAGTTGATTATGAGTGTCCACGAAGGTAACTTCAACATTTCCTTTGAGCACATGATCCCTCAAAAAATGATAACGTATGTCGATATGTTTGGTTCGAGAGTGCATGACTGGATTCTTAGTGATGTTGTTGGCACTGGTATTGTCACATTTCAGAGGAATACACCCCAGATCAAGTCCATAGTCACAGAGTTGTTGCTTAAGCCAGAGGATTTGCGCACAGCAACTGTCTGCTGCTATGTATTCTGCCTCTGCAGTACTTAATGCCACACATGCTTGTTTCTTACAAGACCATGATACTAGTGCATTTCCCAGAATGTGACATGTTCCACTTGTGCTTTTTCGGTCTGTCTTACTTCCTGCATAGTTAGAGTTAGAATAACCAATGAGATTGCATATGCTACCTTTTGGATACCATAGGCCAGCATTGGTTGTTCCTTTTAGATATTTCATTATCCTCTTTACTGCTATCAGATGTGATTCCTTTGGATCTGCCTGAAACCTTGCACATAAACATACACTAAACATAATATTTGGCCTACTGGCCGTTAGATATAAGAGAGACCCAATCATACCTCTATACCTGGATATATCAATTGATTTACCAGTTTCATCTCTATCAACATACATTCCAGATCCCATGGGAGTTGCACTTTCTTTGCTGCTGTCCATCTCAAATCTCTTTAGTAATTCTTTACAATATTTTGACTGATGAATAAAGATGCCATTCTGAAGTTGCTTGATTTGAAGTCCTAGGAAATAATTTAATTTTCCCATCATGGACATTTCAAATTATCCTTGCATCATTAATGAGAATTCTTCACATATTTCATTGTTGGTTGATCCGAATATGATATCATCTACATAGACTTGAACAAGTAAAGTGTGATCCTTTGTTCTTTTAATGAATAAGGTTTTATCAACTTTACCCTTTTCAAATCCATGTTCGCATAAGAATTTACTCAATCTATCATACCATGCTCTTGGAGCTTGTTTCAAACCATAAAGTGCCTTATTTAATTTGAAGACATGTGAAGGATTTTTGAAGTCTTCAAACCTAAGTGGCTGTTTGACGTAGACTTGCTCATTAATATATCCATTTAGGAACGCACTCTTGACATCCATTTGAAATAGTTCAAAACCCATGGAGCAAGCATAAGCAAGTAGTAGTCGGATTGCTTCTAATCTTGCTACTGGAGCAAATGTTTCATCAAAATCAATTCCTTCTTCGTGATTGTATCCTTGTGCGACCAATCTTGCCTTTTTCGGATAACTATTCCATTTTCATCTAATTTGTTTTTAAACACCCATTTGGTACCAATGATGTGTTTATTTCCTGGTTTTGGAACAAGTTCCCAAACTTTGTTTCTTTCAAACTGATTTAATTCTTCATTCATGGCAAGTATCCATTGATCATCTTCGAGGGCTTCACCGATTTTGGAGGGTTCTATTTGAGAAACAAATGCCATGTTTAAACAAGCATCTTTGAGATTCAGCCTTGTAGTGACTCCTTTGTTGATATCACTTATTATGTTGTCAATCGGGTGATCACGATGGGTTTTCCATTCTTGAGGAAGATCAGTGTGTTGATCTAGTTGTTCATTGTTGATTTCGTGTGTTTGAGTTGTTTGATCAACTTGATTTTCTGTACTTGTCTCATCATCATTATCATAAATAATTCTATCCTCTTTTGAGGGGTTAGTTTCATCAAAAGATACATGTATAGATTCTTCAACTATCAAAGTTCTTTTATTAAAAATTCTAAAAGCTTTACTAGATATGGAATAACCAATAAAAATACCTTCATCGGCTTTCTCATCGAATTTGCCGAGATAGTCCTTACCATAATTTAACACAAAGCATTTGCATCCAAATATGTGAAAGTGAAAGATGTTCGGCTTTCTTCCTTTATAGAGTTCATATGGAGTTTTCTTCAGCATTGGTCGGATTATGACTCGGTTGGATACATAACAGGCTGTACTTACAGCATCTGCCCAGAAGTATTTTGGTAGACTTGAATCACTAAGCATTGTTCTTGCAAGTTCCACCAATGATCTATTCATTCTCTCAACAACTCCATTTTGTTGAGGTGTTCTTGGTGCAGAAAAATTATGGAATATTCCATTTTCTTCACAGAAATCTACAAAAGATGCATTTTGAAATTCTCCTCCATGATCACTTCTAATTGATACAATTTTGGTTGCTTGTTCATTTTGGACTAGTTTGGCATATTTCTGAAAAGTTTTAAAAGCATCATTTTTATTTGCCAAAAATAAGGTCCAAGTGAACCTTGAAAAGTCATCAACTATTACTAGTCCATATGAATTTCCACCAAGGCTTTTAGTTCTTGATGGTCCAAACAAATCCATATGTATTAATTGAAGTAGTCTTGAAGTTGATATAATATTTTTGGGTTTAAAGGAAACTTTAGTTTGTTTACCTTTTTGACAAGCGTCACATAATTTATCCTTAATAAATTTCATTTTTGGTAAGCCTACAACAAGTTCATGCTTGACTAACTTATTTAAGTGATCCATATGGATATGTGCAAATCTTTTATGCCATAGCTAAGCATCATTGTTGTCACTTACCATAAGACATTTCATTTTTAAGGATAAATCATCAAGATTAATTGTAAAAATATTTTTGAAACGCTTACCAATAAACTGAGTTTCATTTGTTACCTCATTTTGAATAATGCAATCATTTTTGTTGAAAGTGATTTTGTAACCTTTGTCACAAAGTTGGCTTATGCTTATGAGATTGTGTTTTAACCCTTCAACATAGAGTACATCTTCAATTGAAGAAGATGGAGCCATGCCAACTTTTCCAATGCCCAAAATCTTTCCTTTGTTATTATCTCCATAGACCACATGACCTTTTGATTCAAGAGTTAGTGCTGAAAATTTTGTTTTGTCACCGGTCATATGCCTTGAACATCCACTATCCAAGTACCACATATTTGAAGTACTTTGTGTGTCTTCCTACAAAACAGAATTTATATTTTGTTAGGTACACAAAGTGCTTTGGGTCCTTTAAGGTTAGTTCCTTTCTTTACCCACACATAATGTCCTTGTGGAACACCAATGTTCCTAACATGACAGACATTAGGTGCGTGACCATTAAGACCACAATAAAAACACTTTGGACTCTTTTTAGGAAAATACGTTTCTTTTGAATAATACTTTTCTTAAAACAAAGATGATTCTTTTGAACAGCCATTTTTTTCTTATCTTTAGATTGGTTACTTGCTTTTACAAAGATAGTTTTACCAATACTTGGTTTATTAAATTTTGAGTAACCAAGTCCTCTTTTGTCATTTGAATATCTTTGCATGCTAAGTATATTTTCCAATCCAAATTGTCCCTTTTCGTACCTTTCTATAACTCTATTCATTTGGACAATTTTAAAAGAAAGTGAATCACATTTAATGCATGTAGAAATCTGTTTTTGTTTTTCAGAATTTTGTTCCATAGTGTCAATCTTTTTATTTAGAGATAAAATCTGTTTCTTTTGATTTGACATACAGATTTTTACATTCATTAAGTAGTTCTTTAATGGCTTGTTGTGCATCATTATTTTCAACACAAAAATCATTATTATCATAACAAATAGTATTACTACTAACCTCTTCTTCATTGTCAGAATGATGAGATGCCATCAAGGCAACATTAGCGCAATCGTCACTTTCTGAAGTTGATGAAGAACTTACTTCATTATCTTCCCATGCAATGTATGCCTTTTTGAATTCTTTTCTTTTAGTAGAACTCTTCTTGATGATGTTAGGACATTCTGCTTTTATATGTCCTGGTTTCCCACACTCAAAGCAAGTAAAATTCTGATTTGCAGTAGAAGCATCTTTCTTCTTGAAGTTTTTCTTTCTAGTAAACATTTTATCATTTTGAAGAAATTTTCCGAATTTTTTGACAAAGAGGGTGATGTTTTTCTCTTCATCTGAATCTTCTTCATTTATTAATTCTTTTGATTCTATCCTTAATGCTATATTCTTGGTTTTCTTCTCTAAATTCTCATTCTTATCCAGTCTTTCTAATTCTATTTCGTGTTCTTGTAACTTTCCAAAGAGTGCTGAGAGTGACATTTTTGACAAACTTTTCTTTTCAGAAATTGCTGTCACTTTTGGCTGCCATGCTCTGGTTAATGATCTTAGAACCTTTAGGTTCAATTCATCGTTAGTAAAGTTCTTGCCAAGTGCTGTTAAGTGGTTTGTTAAGTGGGAAAACCGTTTCTGCATGTCCAGGATTGCTTCTCCTGGTTGCATTCTGAACATTTCGTATTCTTGAGATAAAGTGTTTAGTTTTGAACGTTTTACCTCAATTGTTCCTTCATGGGTTACTTCAAGAGTATCCCATATCTCTTTTGCTGTTTTACAGTGGGATATGCGAAAGAATTCATCCATAACCAATGCTGATTGTAACATATTTTTTGCTTTCTTATCAAACAGTACTTTTCTCTTTTCATCATCTGTCCATGCGGCTTTTATTTTTACTTCCTCTTTATTGTTGATAACTGTTGTTGGAACATATGGACCACTTTCTACTGCCTCCCATATGTCATCTCCTTGAGCCTCAAGGTATGCTTACATACATATTTTCCAGAAGTCATAATGTTCACCAACAAAGCAGGGTGGTTTGTTACTGCTACCACCATCTCTAAAAATAGGTTGTGTGGAAGCCATGAATCTAGGAGCAAATTACCAAAAACCTGCTCTGATACCAATTGTAAGAACAGAGTTACACCTAAGAGGGAGGGTGAATTAGGTGTTGGACAATTTTTCTGTTTTTAGAGTTTTGGAGAATGTTTGTTTAAAGTTTGTTTAATCTTGTTGTGTAAGTAAATGAAAACTGTAAATGGCAGAAGGTAAAAACACAAAGAAATTTATCCCGGTTCCCCTTACAACCAAGGGTACATCCAGTCCTCTTGCACACCACAAGAGATTTTCCACTTTGTTTGAATATGTTACAAGTCTAACCCTAAGACTTAAGTTACAGATTCTTTAACACTTAACAGAAGATAGTACACCACTATTTCTGTTAACAAAACTTGAAGAATCTACACTAAATTCTTCAAGTGATACAATGATTTTGTAAAGATGTTCTTGACTAAGAACAAGGTTATAACACTAAGTATTTGATACTTAATCAATCACACTTCCAAGTACAACTGAGAACCTTTCTTAATGATATGAAAATGAAAAGCATGTACTTGAAATATGAAAATTAAGTTTTTGAAGTGTTTGATGTTTCAGAAAATTGATTCTAAAAAGTCAGTCGAAAGTTGTAAGTTTAAAACTGAAACTTTGAAGTATTTATATTCCAAGGTAACACTTCAGATCAATGGCAATGATTCCTAAATGTTTTGATGAACTTGTGCAATGTTTCAAAACTGAAAAGTTGCATTGTTTCGAAGTTGTATTCGAATACAGTCTTAGTGTATTCGAATACAATTCTATAACATTCTGTTTTGAATTTGAAATTTGAACCTTGTAATCGAATACAACATCTTGTAGTCGAATACAAGTACGGGATTTTTGCCACTGACTTGAGTTGTATTCAAATACACAGAGCTGTAGTTGAATACAAATGTTTAAAAAATAGCTACTGACTTGCAATCTGTATTCGACTACGACACTTCGTATTCGAATACAGATCTTCAGTTTTAGCTTCTGACTTGTAGTCTATATTCGACTACAATTCCTTGTATTCGAATATAGATTTCCAGTTTTGTAAAAACTTTATTTTCAAACAAGTTTATGTTATTAAATATTTTCATAAAATATTTTAATGCATATGCTATCAGAAGATTCTCATAATATTGTACTTAAACTTGTATTTTGATTTAATATCAAATGCTTTTACCTAAATATAAATTTGAAAGATAAGTTGCTTTAAATCCTTTTTTCTTTTTGATCAAGGATCTTTTTGTCTTCATCAAAAATGTAGATCTTTAAATTTCATGGACTTGTTTGGTCCATCAAGAACTAAAAGTCTTGGTGGAAATTCATATGGACTAGTAATAGTTGATGATTTTTCAAGGTTCACATGGACCTTATTTTTGGCAAATAAAAATGAAGCTTTTAAAGCCTTTAAGAAATATGCCAAACTAGTCCAAAATGAACAAGCAACCAAAATTGTATCAATTAGAAGTGATCATGGAGGAGAATTTCAAAATGCTTCTTTTGTAGAATATTGTGAAGAAAATGGAATCTTCCATAATTTTTCTGCACCAAGAACACCTCAACAAAATAGAGTTGTTGAGAGAAAGAATAGATCATTGGTAGAACTTGCAAGAACTATGCTAAGTGATTCAAGTCTACCAAAATACTTCTGGGCAGATGCTGTAAGTACAGCTTGTTATGTATCCAACTGAGTCATAATCCGACCAATGCTGAAGAAAACTCCATATGAACTTTATAAAGGAAGAAAGCCGAATATCTCTCACTTTCACATATTTGGATGCAAATGCTTTGTGTTAAATAATGGTAAGGATAATCTCGGCAAATTCGATGAGAAGGCCGATGAAGGTATTTTTATTGGTTATTCCTTAACTAGTAAAGCATTTAGAATTTTTAATAAAAGAACTTTGATAGTTGAAGAATCTATACATGTATCTTTTGATGAAACTAACCCCTCGAAAGAGGATAAAATTATTTATGATGATGATGATGAGACAAGCAAAGAAAATCAAGTTGATCAAACAACTCAAAAGGACAAAATCAATATAGAACAACTGGATCAACACATTGATCTTCCTCAAGAATGGAAAACCTATCGTGATCATCCGATTGACAACATAATAGGTGATATCAACAAAGGAGTCACTACAAGGCTGAATCTCTAAGATGCTTGTTTAAATATGGCATTTGTTTCTGAAATAGAACCCTCCAAAATAGGTGAAGCCCTCAAAGATGATCAATGGATACTTGCCATGCATGAACAACTAAATCAGTTTGAAAGAAACAAAGTTTGGGAACTTGTTTCAAATCCAGGAAATAAACACATCATTGGTACCAAATGGGTGTTTAAGAACAAATTAGATGAAAATGGAATAGTTATCCGAAACAAGGCAAGATTGGTCGCACAAGGATACAATCAAGAAGAAGGGATTGATTTTGATGAAACATTTGCCCAGTAGCAAGATTAGAAGTAATCTGACTACTACTTGCTTTTGCTTGCTCTATGGATTTTGAACTATTTCAAATGGATGTCAAGAGTGCGTTCCTAAATGGCTATATCAATGAGGAAGTCTACGTCAAACAGCCACCTGGCTTTGAAGACTTCAAAAATCCTTCACATGTCTACAAATTAAAGAAGGCGCTGTATGGTTTGAAACAAGCTCCAAGAGCTTGGTATGAAAGGTTGAGTAAATTCTTATGTGAACATGGATTTGAAAAAGGACTTCAAATCAAGCAACTTAAGAACGGTATCTTTATTCATCAAACAAAATATTGTAAATAATTATTAAAAAGATTTGAGATGGACAGCAGCAAAGAAAGTGCTACTCCCATGGGATCTGGAATGTATGTTGATAAAGACGAAACTGGTAAATCAATTGATATATCAAGGTATAGAGGTATGATTGGGTCTCTCTTATATCTAACGGCTAGTAGGCCATATATTGTGTTTAGTGTTTGTTTGTGTGCAAGGTTTCAAGCAGATCCGAAGGAATCCCATCTTGTAGCAGTAAAGAGGATAATGAAATATCTAAAAGGAACAACCAATGCTGGCCTATGGTATCCAAAAGGTAGTATATGCAATGTCATTGGTTATTCTGACTATGACTATGCAGGATGTAAGACGGACCAAAAAAGCACAAGCGGCACCTGTCACATTCTAGGAAATGCACTAGTATCATGGTCTTGTAAAAAACAAGCATGCGTGGCCTTAAGTACTGCAGAGGCAGAATACATAGCAGCAGGCAGTTGCTGTGCTCAAATCCTTTGGCTTAAGCAACAACTATGTGACTATGGACTTGATCTGGGGTGTATTCCTCTGAAATGTGACAATACTAGTGCTATCAACATCACTAAGAATCCAATCATGCACTCTCGAACCAAACATATCAACATACGTCATCATTTTTTGAGGGATCATGTGCTCAAAGGAAATGTTGAAGTTACCTTCGTGGACACTCATAATTAACTAGCGGATATTTTTATAAAGCCACTACCTAGAGAATCATTTTACATGATACGAAGGGAACTAGGCATTGTAAATGAGAATGATCTCTAAAAAGGTTTGAAAGATTTGTAAGTCATATCACTTTTAATTTTAAACTTTTCCATCTTCTCTTACTTGATATATGATTCTTTGACATCTATGTATGTTTTACTATATGTTTAAAATGTTTTGGGTTTATTTATTGTTAAAAATTTCACTTTGGAAACGAAAATTTTTACTGTCGTATTCGAACACAGACAATTTGTATTCGAATACACGTTCCCAGAAAAACCTGTATTCGAATACCCCAAGTATGTAGTCGAATATAGATTCAAATTTTTTTTAGCATATAAAAGGGTTGTTTAACAGTTTTTAGGTTACGAATACAAAAACTGGTAGCCGATTACAATCAAAACCTTTGGTTTCCTCCCTTCAAAAACTTCATCTAAACCTACATACAATCATCTCTAAACCTTCCCTTCATCATACATTACATCTAAGATTACTTTGAAATCAAACCCAAAACCCTAATTTCCCCAAAAACATTAAACTTCATCTTCTCAAAAATGGATGCACGCAAAAGAGGACCAAGAACCAAGGATGCTACTGTGGGTCCCTCAAAGAAACGAAGAAACGACAATATGGCTGACTTATCTAGATTACTTCATTCCCCATAAGAATTGGACAGATTCAGAACCCATTTTTCAGACAAAAAGCTGATAACTCCAAAAATTGGTACGCTTGATTCCTTTTCTGAGTTTAAATTTCTTGAGTTACTGAAAACTCAAAAATTAGAAGAATTTATTGGATACAATGGTCCTATTTATCCTGACCTAGTTAGGGTATTCTTCTGTAATCTTGAAAAGGATGGGTCTAAATTAGTGTCTAAGGTTAAAGGAAAGGTTATTAATTTAGACACTAAACTTATTGGAGAAATTCTGCACATACCTTATGAAGGTCAAAAGATGTGTCCAGGACATCTATGTGAATGGGTAAACACTACAAAATATGATGCTTATATTTCGTTGTGCCGTTTTGACAAAGATACTATGGAAAGAAAACGCACACAGGCTGGTTCAGAGTTTTCTAGACAAAGATATGGTGTTGGTAATCTGACTGTTGACAATAGATTACTGCATTATTTCTTAAGTTATATATTGATACCAAAAGCAGGGAACTACTCATAGATTTCTAAATTTGAAATTCAAATTATGATCTTTATGATAGAAGGGGCTGATCTAAACTGGGCATACTTCGTCCGCTCAGTTCTATATGCTTCCAAAGACTCTATAGCTTTACCCTACGCAAGAGAAGTCACAAGAATTCTGGATCATTTTAAAGTTGATTTCTCAGGCGAGGTGCTGTACCAAACCACCAAAGATAATATGCTGGATTTAAGTGTTTTGCCTAGTATGAAAATAGTTTGGAGTGAACCACTTCAAATTTATGTCCATAATGGTGATCTTGGACAAAGTTCATCAACTGCCCAAGATAACAATGCAGAAGAAGCAGAACCACCAACAGGCCCAGCAGTAGCACAAGAAGCAGCATCAGAAGATGCACCAGAAGCAGCAACAGCAGTAACACCAAAAGCAGACAACATAGCACATACTGAAGACATCATCTCAAACAGAATGATCATGGAAAAACTTATTTTCATTCAATCCTTTGTCACAGATCAATTCCAACACTTGAATGATTCTTTCAGGAATCAAATTCAAAACATGTATTACTAGACATGGTTTTGTTAAAATTTTATTTAAATTGCAAATCCTTCTATATATCATGTGATCTTCTATCTCTATTTGTGTATACTTTGTTTTTTTTTTAGTATCCTCTCCCTTTTTGATAATGTCAAAAGGGGGAGAAAAAGTGTATATATATTGTTGTCGCTAGTTATTTTGTACAGATCCTCCAACACTTAAGAAGGAGAAAAACATATATCAAGTGGGAGTAAGCACACATCTAGGGGAAGAAATCAAGACATTGAAAAATTCAAGCAACAAGATTTTTGTCATCATCAAAAAGGGGAGAATGAAAATTAAAGATCTACATTTTTGATGAAGACAAAAAGTTCATTGATCAAAAAGCAAAAGGATATTAAGCAACTCATCCTTCAAATTTATGTTTAGGTAAAGTATTTAATATTAAATCAAAATACATTTTCAAATACAATATTATGAGAACCATCTTAATAGCATATGCATTAAAATATTTTATAAATATATTTAAAACAGAAACATATGTTTAAAAGTAAAGTTTTTACAAAAACTGAATATCTGTATTCGAATACAAAGTGTCGTAGCCGAATACATATTACAAGTCAGAAGCTAAAACTGAAGATCTGTATTCGAATACGAAGTGTCGTAGCCGAATACAGATTGCAAGTCAGTAGCTAAATTTAAACTTATGTATTTGACTATAGCTTCACGTATTCGAATACAACTCAAGTCAGTGGCAAAAATCTCATACTTGTATTCGACTACGAGGTATCGTATTCAAATACGAAGTTCAAATTTTAAATAAAAACTGAACGTTATAGAAGTGTATTCGAATACACTAAAGCTGTATTCGAATACAACTTCGAAACAATGCAACTTTTCAGTTTTGAAACAATGCATAAGTTCATCAAAACTTTTGGGAACCATTGCCACTGATCTGAAGTGTTACCTTAGAGTATAAATACTTCAAAGCTTCAGTTTTTACTCAGAACTTTCGACCTACCTTTTTAGAATCAATTTTCTGAAATATCAAACACTTCAAAAACTTAATTTTCATATTTTCAAGTACATGCTTTTCATTTTCATATCATTAAGAAAGGTTCTCAGTTGTACTTGGAAGTGTGATTGATTAAGTATCAAATGCTTAGTGTTATAACCTTGTTCTTAGTTAAGAACATCATTACAAAATCAAATAAAGTCATTGTATCACTTGAAGAACTTAGTGTAGATTCTTCAAGTATTGTTAACTGAGATAGTGGTGTACTATCTTCTGTTAAGTGTTAAAGAATTTGTAACTTAAATCTTAGGGTTAGACTTGTAACATATTCGAACAAAGTGGAAAATCTCTTGTGGTGTGCAAGAGGACTGGATGTACCCTTAGTTGTAAGGGGAACCAGGATAAATTTCTGTGTGTTTTTACTTTCTGTCATTTACAACTTTCATTCACTAACACAACAAAATTAAACAAACTCAAAACAGTCACTTGAACAATCTCACAAAACTCTAAAAACAGAAAAATTGTCTAACACCTAATTCACCCCCCTCTTAGGTGCACCTCTGTTCTTACAGTTCCCTCTACAAATTTAATAACCCAGAATGCGCAGTATTAAAGATCAAGACTCATTTTCCAGAACTAAGTCTCGTCTTGAATGCTGGAAGCAAAATGAAAAACATTCTTGCTTTTTGGCCTGCTCTCACCAAATCATTGACAAGGGACAGCCATCTGTTCTCAACGGGAAAATGAGCTGTCATGAGCACCTTTTTGAGTCTATAAAAGAGAACTCAAGATAATGGCAACAATCAGAACTTAAGAAAGCAATCATTCCATCACTCCTAAATCAGTTTAACAATTTCCTCCCGTTTTAACATACATTTTCTCAAGTTCTGTTCAGCTCTTAGAAACTGCAACATCCAATCACGTTTACATTCTAAAATTACTCTATGCTTCTAAGATTAGAATCAAATACTCAAACAAGAGTTGAGGATATTTAGATTCGAATCAAACACTTTATTATTCCATTGTAATCTCAAGACAAAGTAAAAACTAGTCTTGAGAAGTTGTGAAAAAATCCTTCTATGTTATAGAGAAGGAAGTGTGTGTAATCCTCTGAAAAGATCAAAGGATAGATCAGTGAAAAAATCTCCTTTCTAGATTGAAAGGCATTGGTTGTAACAGATCAAGATAGATCTGCATAAAGTTTGTGTAAAAGTCAAGATAGTTCTTGTCTTGGAACACTTAGTTGAAAATCTCACAGTTGTGAGGACTGGACGTAGCCCAAGTTGGGTGAACCAGGATATATCTGTGTGTTATATTCCTTCCCTTATCTATTTACATTTAATTCTTTAAATATCAAGTTTAATTGATTAACTAAAACTGTCATTTTCAACTAACCAACAACGTTCTCCAATTCTGGATTAGAACCAAGAACGTGTTGGAACCAAGTGGGTTCTATACTTAGTTTTGATGTTAACAAAAGTATTTTATGTATTTAGTATTTTGGCTTAGAAGAACAAATCAGAAGCTGTGGAAAATAAGAGGATGACACCACCAGAAGATACATCCAGAGGAAGCAACCAGAAGATAGAAATGTCACCAGAAGGTTCAGCCAGAGAATGCATCCAGAAGGTACCAGAGGATGCATCCTGAAGGCACCAGAGGATACCCCTCCAGAGGATATCAGAGGATGTTAACAAAGGTCAAATAACATCATCAGAGGATATCTTTCCTGGCCCAGATCAGAAGGAAGCAGAGTCAAAAAGAGACGTAGTCCAGACCAGAAGGAAGCTTGTTAGAGGGAGACTTGGTCCATACCAGAAGGAATCATAAGTCAGACTTGGTCCAGAATTAATCCTGACCAGAAGATAGCCTGGTCGTGAAATAAGAATCAGTCCAGACGAGCAAAAGATAACTGGTCCAGAACAAGTGACTTAGTCCAGACCAGAAGTGGTCCAGAGCATAAAACTCAGTCCATATCAGAAGAAATAATTGTCCAGTTTTAATCCAGACTTGATCCACATCAGAAGATAAATGTCTAGATTAAAATATCATAAGTCTAGATTTAATTCAGACTCAATCCAGCCTCAGTCCAGACTTGGTCTAGATTAGAGGAAAAATGTTCAGATCAATGGTCCAAATTTAAGCATCATGGCCCAGTGTTGGCCGAGATCAAAAGATCAGACCATATGGCCTAGTGTTGGCCGAGATCAGAATATCAGAAGATCAGATCATGTGGTCCAGTGTTAGACGAGATCAGAGGATCACAGAATTGGGGCAGATCAGATTATATGGTCTAGAGGTGGTCAAGATCAGAAGATCATACGGTCCAGATTTAATCATGATGATAATCAGTGAAGACTTGATTAAAATTCAATTAAGACTTGATTAAATTTTGATAGAAATTTGATAAAATTATTAAGAGGATTTGATACAAATAAAATGAAGTCTTGGAGGGAATGCAGAAGCTATTGGCGGGAAGAAAGATTTGGTCTAGAATTAAATAAGAACAGGATTGGCCAAAGTTATTTTCAAGTGCAATCTGAAGTTAAAAAGATACGGTTTTTATTTAAATGAAACCCGATTGGCTAAGTTATTTTTGCAAGAGAATCTGGGCAGATACAACTCGAATTTATGCATGGAAGAAGCCCTAATTCTTATCTATAAAAGAAGGCTCAAGGCAGAAGACTTAGCATCGAAAATCAGTAAAAGAGTTATACACTTCCAAAAGCAAACACTCGAGTTTTCAGTGAGGTTATTTGTGAGTTTCAGCTTTCCAGAAGCAAGTACTCCTGTTTTTCGTTCCCTTGTGTTAGATCTATATTGTTGAAGTGAAGTCTACAATCTGAAGAGTCAGAAGAAGTATCAAGTGACTTAGCAATTAGATTCAAGGTGTTGAAATCCCTTCTACAATCTGGGGTTGTTAGATTGGTAAGAGAAGACTTGACTTGAGAAGTCAAGGTGCTGTGTTCCTCAAAAGTCTTGGATTGTTAGACTGTTTGGGAAGACTGACTTGGAGGGTCAGTAGTACAGTTGTAATTCAAAGGTTTTGAATTAGTGGAAAAATCCTTCAAATTGAAGGGACTGGATGTAGCCTAGTTAGCGGTGAACCAGGATAAATTGTTGTGTTGTTTATTTTATTTTATCCGCTGCTAACATTACTTGATTATATTTCAGATTTCAAATAATCATCAAAAACAAAAAAAAATTCAAGTAGTACAAACACAATTCAACCCCCTTCTCGTGTTTGCACCTTCAATTGGTATCAAAGCCTGGTTTCAAGGCTGAGCACTTAACAGTGTTTGAGGAAAGGTCCAAGGGGGTTCAACATGTCAGAATCCAAAGAAGAATTTGGAGGCAACATCAACAGGCCACCACTATTTGATGGTGATCACTTTGAATACTGGAAGGACAAAATGAGAAGCTTCTTCATCTCCCAAGATCCTGATCTCTAAACCTTGGTAATCAAAGGCTACACTGCACCCCCTACACCAGAAGATGAAGAACTGGATGTAGAAGATATGAATGCCAACCAGAAGAAGTTATACAAGCTGCATCACAAGTCCAGAACCATCATGATCAATGCTATCACCAACAAGGAAACAACAAAAAGCATATATGACAGTCTGGTTCTGACCTATGAAGGAAGTCAACAGGTTCAAGAGGCAAAGGCAAACATACTAGTCAAACAGTATGAGATGTTCAAGATGGAAGAGGATGAAGACATTGAAGCAATGTTCTGCAGATTCCAGACTCTGGTATCAGGTTTAAAGGTATTAAAGAAAAGCTACACCACTGCATATCATGTAAAAAAGATCCTCAGAAGCTTACCAGCCTAATGGAGACTAAAGGTTACTGCAGTACAGGAATCCAGAGATTCGAATACCTTGAGGCTTGAAGATCTGATCAGCTCTCTCAGGTCTCATGAAATAGAGCTGGATGCAGATGAACCAAAGAAGAAGAAAACTTTAGCCCTTAAGTCAAAACAGAAGAAAGCTGCAAAGGTCATATCAGAATTAGAGGATAGTGATAGTGAAGACGATGATCTATCTTACATAACCAAGCACATTGCGAAGATGTGGCAGAACATAACGAAGAAAGCTCCCAGGAAAAATGGCAAATACTCCAACAGAGGAAAAAAAGAAGCTAACAAGAAAAGCATCATCTGCTATGGATGCAATGAACCTGGACATATCAAGTCAGAATGTCCAAACATGGAGAAAGGAAAGCATCACAAGAAAGGTTCCAAATTCAAGAAGAAGGTGTTGGAACCAAGTTGGTTCTAAGTACTTAGGATTTTGATGTTTATAAAAGCACTCCATGTAATCTTATTTTGTACTTAGAATTATTATATAAAATGTCACCAGAAGATGACGTCACCAGAGGCAGAAGATGACATCACTAGAAGATACATCCAGAGGAAGCAACTAGAGGATAGAAATGTCACCATAAGGTTAGGCCACATAATGCACCCAGAAGGTACTAGAGGATGCATCCTGAAGGAAACAAAGGATACTTCTCTAAAGGATATCTGAGGATATCATCAAAGGTTAAATAACATCATCAGAGGTTATATTTCCTGGCCCAGATCAGAAAGAAGAAGAGTCCAGAAGGAGACCTGATACAGACCAGAAGGAAGCTTGTCAAAGGGAGACTTATTCCAGACCAAAAGGAATCATAAGTCAGACTTGGTCCAAAATTAATCCTAACTAGAAGATAGCCTGGTCGTGAAATATCATAAGTCCATACTTACTCCAGACTTGGCATTAGAGCTCGGTCTCAAGGCTGAGCACTTAACTAGTGTTTGAGGAAAGGTCCAAGGGGTCAACAACATGGCAGAATCCAAAGATGATTTTGGAGGCAACATCAACAGACCACCACTGTTTGGTGGAGACAGGTTTGAGTATTGGAAGGACAGAATGAGAAGTTTCTTCATATCTCAAGATCCTGAATTATGGAAGCTGGTAGTCAAAGGATACACTGCACCTACTGTTCCAGGAGATCCTACTCAAGAACTGGACATGGCAGACCAGAGCAGAATATACAAACTGCATCACAAGTCCAGAACCATCATGATCAATGCCATCACATTCAAGGAATTTGACAGATGCACAAATAAAGATACAACAAAGAGCATATTCGACAATCTGGTTCTGACCTATGAAGGAAGCCAGCAGGTTCAAGAAAGCAAAGGCTAACATACTGGTCAAATAGTATGAGATGTTCAAGATGGAAGATGATGAAGACATTGATGGAATGTTCTGTAGATTCCAGACTCTGATATCTAGATTGAAGGTCTTGAAGAAAAGCTACACAACAGTAGATCATGTCAAGAAAATTCTAAGAAGCTTACCAACCAAGTGGAGACCAATGGTTACTGCAGTTCAGCAAGCCAGAGATCTGAATAACTTAAGACTTGAAGATTTGATCAGCTCACTCAAGTCTTGTGAAATAGAACTGGAAGCAGATGAACCAAAGAAGAAGAAGAATTTGGCTCTGAAGTCAAAACAGAAGAAAGCTGCAAACGCAGCACCAAAATTAGAGGATAGTGACAATGACTGTGATGATATGGCTTACTTAACCAAACAGATGGTTAATATCTGGGAAAACAGGAAGAGGAGAGGCTCCAAGAAGAAACATAACAGCAAAGGAAATGAAAAATCTGACAAGAAGATTAGAAGATCATATCATGTGGTCCAATGTTGGCCGAGATCACATAATTGGGGGCAGATCAGATTATATGGTCCAGATGTGGTCGAGATCATACGGCCCAGATTTTAATCATGATGATAATAAGTGATAACTTGATTAAAAATTCGAAGAAGACTTGATTAAATTTTGATACAAATTTGATCAAAGTATTAAGAGGATTTGATACAAATAAAATGAAGTCTTGGAGGGTATTCAGAAGCTATTGGCGGGAAGAAAGATTTGGTCCAGAGTTAAACAAGAACAGGATTGGCCAAAGTTATTTTCAAGTGCAATCTGGAGCTAAAAAGATACGTTTTTTATTTAAGTGAAACCCAATTGGCCAAGTTATTTTTGCAAGAGAATCTGGGCAGATTCAGCTCGAATTTAAGCATGGAAGAAACCCTAATTACTCATCTATAAAAGGAGGCTCAAGGCAGAAGACTTAGCATCGAAAATACTTGAGAGTCATACACTTCCAAAAGAAAAATACTTGAGTTTTCAGTGAGGTCAATTGTGAGTATCCGCTTTCCAAAAGCAAGTACTCTAAGTTTTCTTTCCCTTGTGTTAGGTCTAAGTTGTTGAAGTAGAGTCTACAATCTGAGGGAGTCAGAAGGAGTAGCAGATTACTTAGCACTTAGATTCAAGGTTCTTTTCCTCAAAAGTCTAGGGTTGTTAGACTTTTCGATGTAACACCCCGACCCTTCAGCGTTATCGGCGGTGCTACCGTAACATCCCGACCCTTCAGCGTTATCGGCGATGTTACTCGGTCTTCTCACTCCCCCTAACCACCCAGTGGAAATAGTGAGTTTTTGCCTTCCGTGGGAATCGAGCCCGGTACCTGGGGGATAAGTAACCGCCGATAACGCTAAAGGGTCGGGGTGTTACAACTGACTTGGAGGGTCATTGGTACTTTGTAATTCAAGGTTTTTAAGTTAGTGAAATCCGTCAAAGTGAAGGGACTGGACGTAGCCTAGTTAACGGTGAACCAGTATAAAATTCTGAGTTTTTATTTACTTTATATCCGCTGCTAACTCTATTTTAATTCATACATAATAGGTTTTGTTTTAAAACTAAAAAGTATTCAAGTTAGTCAAACACAATTCAACCCCTTTCTCGTGTTTGCACCTTCAGAAGGGTCTGATAGCAACATGGGATGCACCTGACTCAGAAGAGGAATCATCTGATGATGAAGAGGTAGAAACAGCTATGATGGCTCACATCAAGGTTGCCTCTGGACCCCATAAAGGTACTAGCTCTGGAAGAAAAGCAGAAGGTAAGAAGAATGGACAAATCATTCATTCCGGCAAGACTGGAAGCACATCAGAGGAAGCAGTATTGTCTCTGATGGCACATACCAACTCAAGTTCTGGCACAGACTCTGAAACTGATTTAGAAGATGAAAACAAAGAGGTATTCTTTGATCTTAAAGATTTTCTAAATCCCAACAACAAGATGTCTTTAAAACTTAAAACTCTTAGGGAAGAAAAGAAAATTCTAACCAAAGAAGTACAACTTTTAAAGAATCAAAATGCTGAGTTTGCAACTGAAAACACTAATTTTAAAACTGAAGTTGCCAGACTCAATTCTGAAAACCTAACTCTCAAAAGTAATATTTGCTCTCCTTCCAATACTGTTTGTGAATCTGATATGCATGAACAAGCTTTTCAAAACTTTATTGCAAATGGTATGGAAAGAAGTAAGTATGCTTCCATGATTTATGGAATCAGTAACAATGGTAAGAAAGGAATAGGTTATACTAAATCTGTTGCTGAAATTAAATCTGCTCATACTGATGTTCTATGTATTATTTGTGCTAAAAAGGGCCATTCAAAATTGTCTTGTCCTATGATAAAATATGGGAAAGACAAGAGACCTGTTAAGTCTAACAAACCTGGACCCAACCAGTTTTGGGTACCAAAGAACAAAATTGTTTATGTTGCAGATATTCTGAGCAACCAGAAGGAAACACCAATCATGGTGCCTGGTCAATGGATCCTGGCTATGCACAAACAGAAAAAGGTGTATGTTCCAGTTTCCACCAGACAGAAGCAAAATGAGTCTGATGAAAGAAAGTCTAGTCAGAATCAGAACCGGAACCAGAACCAGAACCGATATCAATATCAGAATCAGAGGTTCAACCACAAACAGCAGAATCACACACATCAGCTCTAGTATTACCAGAAGAAGCAGAATTACTAGAATCACCATAAGTTCCAGAATCACCAGAGGAACATGATGTATCAGCTGAAGCAGAATCAAGGGAATAGTTCAGCCAGTCTGAACAAGCCAGAAACAAAACTGGCTATGATGGTTCGTACAAAATTTGATTACAGCACTGAGTCTGACTCTGACTCTGAAGGTGAAGTGTCAGAAGAAGAAAGGTCTAATATGCAACACAAAGTATGGTATCTGGACAGTGGATGCTCCAGGCATATGATTCGAAACAGATCAATGTTCCAGAAGCTGACTCTGAAGAAAGGAGGCAAGGTTGCCTTTGGAGGAAACCAAAAAGTTCAGATAATTGGTACAGGCACAGTCAGCTAAGTGACTGTAAGTGTAAGACCCTTAAATTTAAAATTAAATTATGGATGTAATATTAAGTTTATTTTGAGGAATAATTGTAAAATATTTAATATATGTAAATTTTGTGTAAATATATATATATAAATATTTATTTTGGAAGTTGAATTAAAAATTGGATGAAGGATATATTGAATTTAATTACGAGTAATTAAATTATCGGGCAGTTAATTAAGGGATTATCTACTAATTTCGACAAGACTGGTTAAGTGATGGAGGGTCAAGTAATATTATACTATTAATGTGGGATGAGGTGGCACATATATGTGCCTATAAATAGATGATGGAATGGTAAAAACAAAGGCAGAAAACCCATTTTCCCTCTCCCTTACTGCATGAAACAGTAACCATCTCCTTCCTCTTCCCATTCTATTCCCATTCGTAGAATAAAAAAAAAAGTTGCCCAAAAGTGAGATTACTTGGAAATCCAAGCACCAAACCACCAAGTACCAAGAACAAAAGTTGTTCCTCTCCTCATTACGGAGCTAGAGAGCCCACTTTGGTAGCGGCAAACGCAAACAGAAACTTCGTCGACTTTTGTCGCGAAAACGTGAACGGGAGCAGAAACGCAACAAAGGTAAGGGCACCTTCCACTTTCTAGATTGCATTAGAGCTGTAAATGCATACTGTTATGGCATTAATGATGCTTCATTATTGTTTTTGAAGAAAAACTGTTTTGCATGTCATTTTGAAGGATGAAAAATGCATTCTGTTGATGTTTTAAATGATCTGTGATGTTTGTTGTATTGGTTTATATATCAACGTTGTTCTATTTATGTGGGAAAGCTGGAAAATGCTCTGCATGTCATTTTGGGGATGATCAAAATGCATGTGTTGATAAAACTGTTGTGCATGTTGTTATAAAATGCAAAAAATGCATTCTGTCGATGTTTGATGATTCTGTGATGGTTGCTGTTTTGGCTGAATGCATCAATGTTACTTTGAGAAATGATAAAAATGTAAACGTTTAAAAATGTATGTTTTGTTGTGGTTGACATTCTGTTTTTGGTGTTGGTGATTCTGTTTTCTATCATGTTGATGATAATCTGGTGTTGATGATGGTTTCAAAGGAAAATGATTTAAAATGGTGGAAGTGTTTTTCTGGAAAATATGTTATTGATGAAAAATGTCTGAGTTTGTGGTTTCAAAAGAATTTTGATTTTGTACTGGTGTTGTGTTGGTTTTCAAAGAAAAGAAATTGAAAATGTGTTGAAGTTTTGTGTAAAATTTCACTGAAATCAAAGGTGTATTCAAATATGGCATGAGTGTATTCGAATACAGCCTGCCAAGCTTCTGTTTTACTCAAATTTTTGAACTTGTATTCGAATACGGGCATCTGTATTCGAATACAAATAAGGGATTTTTGCTTCTGACTTAACATCTGTATTCGGCTACGACCCTGTCATATTCAAATACAGGATTGAAATTTTGCCACTGTCTTCGCATCTGTATTCGAATACCACACCCTCGTATTCGAATACAAAATGCTGATTTTCACTATTTTAGTTTCTATATTCGAATACAAGGGAGATGTATTCGAATACAGATTCGTGTTTTCCAAAAATTCAAGTTTTAGACACTGTCATGTGAACTTTAAGAGTTGGGGAACATCAGGAAGGTTTGTAATGAATTAAAATGGAGTTTTTTGAAATAGTTTTGAAGAGGAGATGATGAGGTTCTGGAAACCTTTAATGATGTTGGGAAAATGCTGAGTTTACACTATTTTGTCTTCTGTATTCGAATACAAGGATGATGTATTCGAATACAGAGTGTTGAATTTGCACTATTTTAGCTTCTATATTCAAATACAAGGGAGCTGTATTCGAATACAGATTCGTGTTTTTCAGAAATCCAAAGTTTTAAACATTGTGTTATAAACCTTAATTGTTGGGGAACATTGGAAAGCTTTGTAATGAATTAAAATGGAGTTTTTTGTGATGGTTTGAAGTGGTGATGATGAAGTTTTTGAGATCTTTACTGATGTTGTGAAAAATATTGATTTTTGCACTGTGTTAGCTTCTGTATTCGAATACAAGGAAGCTGTATTTGAATACAGAGTGTTGATTCTACACTGTTTTAGCTTTCGTATTCGAATACAAGGAAGCTGTATTCGAATACAGATTCGTTCTTTCCAGAAAATTCAGTTTTAAACATGTGTTTATAAACTTTAAGAGCTGGGGAAACATTGGGAAGACTTGTGATGAATTAAAATGGGGTTTTTGAGATAGTGTGAAGTTTAAGAGCTAGGGAAACATTGGGAAGACTTGTGATGAATTAAAATGGGGTTTTTGAGATAGTGTGAAGTGGTAATGATGTGGTGCTTGAATATTTTTGTTGATGTGATGATAATGAAATTATTTGGGTTGAGATGGTTTTGGGGAAGTGATGGAATGATTGAATTTTTCTGATGTTTGCATACTATTTTCAGTGAAGAGAAAACATTGCATGTCCATGCATTGCATATTCAGGTGGTGACCGCGATGGGCCACAGAGTTGATGCGGTGACCGTGATGGGCCGCGAAGTTAAGTAGTAACCATGGGTTATATAATAGTTCCGCGTGTATTAGACGGTCTGTTCTATCCGGGGTCAGAGTAGTTCCGCGTGTATTAGACGGTCTATCCTACTCGGGCTACAGAGTGGTTCCGCGTGTATTAGACGGTCCTTTCTATCTGTGCAACGATTTAACTTCTGTATGTTCTGGCCTGTGAGAGGCTAACATACGTGAAACGTGCTGGTCTGTTGAGCGACTGCACTGGTACTAGTTTGTGAGCGACTGTACCTTGGTATATGTAAAACGTGCTGGTCTGTTGCGCGACTGCACTGGTGCTGATCTGTGAGTGTAAGACCCTTAATTTTTAATTAAAATTATGGAATTAATTTTAATTGTATTTTTGGGGATATTTGTAAAATATTTAATATATGTATGTTTGAGTGAATATATATTTTATATATATAAATATTTATTTTGGAGGATGAATAAAAAATTATTGGATGAAGATTAAATTAATTTAATTATGGGTAATTAAATTAATCGGGCAGTTAATTGAGGATTAGTGGCTAATTACAAAACAATTAAGTGCTGGAAGACTCAGCATTATTTTAACATTATTTTTGGGTGAGGTGGCACCACAAAAGCCTATAAATAGAAGTGAGAAGGATAGTGAAATCAGAACACCATCCCTCCTTCCTCGCTGCCCATACTGCATGTAACAGTACCCCATTTTTCCCTCCCATTCTGTTTCTGTTTTCTGTCCCAGCTCACGATTTCAAAGTGAAAAAGAGGGATTTTCTCAAAAACACCATTACTTGAAAATCCCAGCATCAAACCAGAAAACCCCCAGTATTAAAGTTAATCCCTACATCATTACGGAGCTAGAGAACTCAGTTTTGTAGCAGCAAACGCATGCGGGTGTTTCGCCGTTTTTGACGCATACACTTTAGCATAAGCAGAACACGCAACATGGGTAAGGGCACCTTCCACTTTCAAGTTGCATTAGGGCTGTAAGTGCATAAGTTTCATGATATTACTAGTGTTTTCATTACTGTTTCGAAACTGGTTTTGCCTGATGCCTGAAAGAAATGAAAAATGTATATTTTTTATGTTTAAAAGCTCTGTGGTGATTGCTGTTTGGGCTGAATACATTAAAGTTGTGTTCTTTATGTGGGAAAGTGGAAAATGTCTTGAATGTTATTTCAAACATGATTTAAAAATGCATGTTTGTAAAACTGTTTTGAAAATGGTTTTGAAATGCAAAAATGCATTCTGTTTGTGTTTTGCTGCTCTGTGATACTGCATGTTATTCAGACGTGTTGTGAAAGCTGAAATGCTTGCATATTATTCTGATGTGTTGTGAAAGCTGGAATGCTTGCATGTTATTCTGATGTGTTGTGAAAGCTGAAATGCTTACATGTTATTCTGATGTATTGTGAAAGCTGAATTGCTTGCATGTTATTCTGGTGTGTTGTGAAAGCTGAAATGCTTCCATGTTATTCTGATGTGTTGTGAAAGCTGAAATGCTTGCATGTTATTCTGATGTGTTGTGAAAGCTGAAATGCTTGCATGTTATTCTGATATTGAGAAAGCTGAAATACTGTATGATGTTCTGATGGGTTGAAAGTCTGGATGATTTGGTGTTAATCATTCTGATTTTGTTTCTGTTTTGAGTTATTCTGATGATGTTGATGATTTAAAAAGAAAAGGGATTTTAATGAGGAAAGTATTGTCTGGAAAAAGTGCTGAATCTGTTTTAATGTTTGGTTGTTTGTTTTAAAAAGAAAACACTTTAAAAAGGGTTGAAATCTCAGGAAAATTTCACTGGTTTTCGAAGGTGTATTCGAATACAACATGTGTGTATTCAACTACAACCTGTCAAGTTTCTGTTTTACTTAAGTTTTCAAAATTGTATACGAATACGAGCCCCTGTATTCGAATACATAGGAAGGATTTTTGCTTCTAACTTAGCATCTGTATTCGACTACGACCATGTCGTATTCGAATACAGAAGTGGGATTTTAACACTATATTCGCATCTTTATTCGACTACAGGCATGCTGTATTCGAATACAGAATGCAGATTTTCACTAATTTCAGCTTTTGTATTCGAATACAATGGGTCTGTATTCGAATATAGATTCGTGTTTTTCTAGAAGCACTGTTTTTAGCTTCTGTATTCGAATACAAGGAAGCTGTATTCGAATACAGATTCGTGTTTTCCAAAAAATCAAGTTTTAAACACTGTGATATACAATTTAAAGTATTGAGAAACCTTGAGAAGGGTTAAAGTGATTTTAAATGGAGTTCTTGAAATATTTTGAAGAAGACAGGATGAAGTATTGAAAACCTTTAATGATCTGGGAGAAAATGTTGAATTTTTGAAGGTTTTGTCTTCTGTATTCGACTACATACATGTTGTATTCGAATACAGAATGTTAAAATTGCAGTTTCATGCTTCTGTATTCGAATATAAGGGGTCTGTATTCGAATACAGATTCGAGTTTCCAGAATTTCCAAGTATTTAAGAGTGTTTTGAAAACTCAGAGTGTTTAGGGAATGTTGGGATTGTTGTGGTGAATTTAAATGGAACTTTGGTGATATTTTGAAGTGGTGGTGATACTTTGGGAAAAAATTTCAAAATGTTAATGAATATTTGGCTGTTTAACCATGTATGTGATGATGATAATTCTGACTGTGCTGAGATATTTTAAACATGATGAAAAGCATGAATTTTCTGATTTTGCATCCTATTTCTAGAGAAGTGAAACACTGCATATTCATGCATTGCATAGTCAAGTGGTACCCGTGATGGGCCACAGAGTAATGCGCAACCACGTGCTGATCTGTTGAGCGATTGCACGAGTGCTGGACTGTTGAGCGTCTGCACTAGGTACTGATCTGTTGAGCGATTGTACCTTGGTATATAAGTGCTGGTCTGTTGAGCGACTGCACTGATATTTGACTGTTGAGCGTCAGTACCCTGAAATGCGCAACCACGTGCTGATCTGTTGAGCGATTGCACGAGTGCTGGACTGTTGAGCGTCTTCACTTGGTACTGATCTGTTGAGCGATTGTACCTTGGTATATGTCAAACGTGCTGGTCTGTTGAGCGACAGCACGAGTGCTGGACTGTTGTGTGTCTGCACTAGTGTTAATCTGTTGAGCGATTGCACCTTGGTCTTGAGGGCCGTTAAAGTCAAACATATAGTGCTGGTCTGTTGAGCGACTGCACCTTGGTGATTCCAAGAAAATTGTATGCATAAGCATATACATATTGCATTGAGAGATTAACTGGTGGGTCACGTTTGATTATATGATGAATGAGTGGAAATTGAATGTGTGTGAGTACTGTTCAGAATCTGAATTTCTGATTTAATGATTGTGATTTGCTGAGGTGTTGTTTGTACTTACCACATATTTCATAATAATTGGCTGTTGTTTTTGAAAAGGCATATATGTCATTAAATTTCAAATGAGCATTATTATTTTCCTCATCATCATATGTTATATCATGGATATATTTGTTGCTGTGAAATATATGTTATGTGATTATTTGTTAATTTCGGTCGGTGACCCTTGCTATTATATTGTGGACTTTGGGCTTTGCCCTCAGATGTTACCTGAACCCGTCCTACCGACGGAAACACTAACGACGGAAACGTCGTTAGTTTCCCCGGATTTTTCCACATACGGAGTATTCGTGGACGACGCAGAGGGGCAGACAACTGGCTGAAGAAGAGACTTGTAGGGGATACGGTGGAGACCGTGCTACTGTAGCTTAGTGCATGATCAGTCTAGACCTTTGTATAGGGTCTTGATGTCTTGGGAAATGTAATTTTATTTTGGGAATTTATGTAATGATTTTTCCGCTGTATTCTTCCGCACTCTGAAATTTTTTAGTGGCTACAGGCCGGGTGTTCTCTTCTCAAATGAACTGATGAAAATCTTATTTTAATTCCCTTGAATTAATTCGGAAAATTCTTTTATTGATTTATTTTATGTGAAAAGAAAAAAAAATGCACCCGCGCTGTGTTTTAAACTCGGGGTGTTACAGTGAGCGATTGCACCATGGTCATGTTGGCCATTAAAGTCAAACATTTATAAACTGTGCTGGTCTGTGAGCGACTGCACCTTGGTAATTCCAAGAAGTTGAGTACCTGACCATAAACACATTGCATCGGGGTGGTTTACCGGTGGGTCATGATGTGGATATATGTTGATGATTGGAAATTGATGTGTGTAAGTATCTTATAAAATCTGAATTTCAGATGAATGGTTGTGATTGCTGAGTTGATGGTTGTACTTACAACATGTTTTCCATATTAATTTGGTTGTTGTTTGAAAAGGCATACCTGTCATGAAATTTCAAAATGAGCATCCTTATTTATCATCATTGTCATATGATATGCCATGGATATAATTGTTACTGTTGATATAAATGCTATGTGTTATTTGTTAATTTCGGTCGGTGACCCTTTACTATTATTGTGGAAATTGGGCTTTGCCCTCAGATGCCCCCCAAACCCATATCACCAGTGGGTCCCCAGACGAAGGAAACGTCGCTCGATTTCATTGATCGTCTCTGCCTACTGCTTGGGTATACGACCCCATCTCAAGCAGGGCGACGTACATGGGGAGACTGAAGAGGACCTGCAGGACTAACGGAGTGGTGGACTATGTGGAGCACACCTATACGAGGATTGACTTTCCTGTGCCTTCCAAATTGGTATTGGAGGCGCACGGAATTTTTGAGGACGCAGAGGAGCCGACGAGAGGGGTTGAGACGGAGGCCACAGTAGGGATGGCAATTAGACCCAGACCCAGTGGGTACCCGCAAAAAAAACCCATAATGGGTAGGGTAAAAACCCGCATAATGGGTATGAGTATGGGGACGGGTAATTACCCGCAAAATTGAACGGGTATGGGTGCGGGTACAGGTACTATAATACCCACCCCGCCCCGCCCCGCACATATAATGTTATTATTATTATTATTAATATGTAAGTTTGTTTTAACTTAAATAAAAATGATTTTAGTTTTAAATAATTTAGAGATTTTTTAAATTATGATTTTTTAACTCCCGTTTGTTTACTATTATAAAAATGATTTTTTTGTACAATAATTTTTAACATGTTTGTATACAATTTTATAAAAATAACTTTTGATTACAAACAAATCAACGAATTTAGGTAATTCATTTCATAATTTTTGGATCCTCATGAAAAACAAACATATAAGTAAATCATCACGAAAATATGTTAGTAAACAGTAATAGATTTTGGAGGTCTTGTTCTAATCTTAAAAATTGAGTCCTTAATAAAAAAAAAGTACAATTTTAATAATTAAAAAAATTTGAAAAATAAATTTTAGTCCCTATACACATATTTGATTCTGATGAAGAAGTAAATAATTGTGATTTTATATTTAAGAGTTTTTTTTATATTATTAATCGTGACTTTATAATTATAAATAACTAATATAATACACATATCAATTTTTTTACATATCTCGGAGAGGACTTCCAACTTCATAAAATATTCTTTCAGAAAACATTATTTTTGATGTTTTGATATTTATTGTAGTAATGTACTAATGTTGGATCATGATATATTTTGGAAGTTTTGAATTAGACAATATTTTGGTTTGTAATATTTATGATTTGGATTTAAAATATTTGGGAATTTTTTTAAATTTAATCACAAATTATTTATCGATATATTTTTGTTAAAGTGCGGGTAATGGGTATGGGTACGGGCACTTAAGTACCCAGAGGGCAAGAGTACGAGTATTAAAGTTGATACCCACGAGGATACGGGCACGAGTACGGGTATTTTTTTAAACTGCGGGTACGGGGACGGGTACTATACTACCCTACCCATACCCTACCCATTGTCATTCCTAGGCCACAGTAGGAGTGGTGACTCCCAACCCGGTGACTGGAGGAGCTGTACATGGTACAGAGATGGAAGGGGAGAATCAAATACCGAGGCTAGTAGCAGATGATGTTCCGTGTCCATCTAGGACATCCAATGACAGCTTTGAGATTCCAGCACCGCCGAAGCGACCCCGATTGTATATTGATCTGACTTCGGAGGAGACTGATCCTTCCTTATATGATGAGGAAGAGGACGTTACGTCGAGGCGAGCTGCGGAGTCAGACGAGACTTGCATGGGCTGCGGAGGGAATCCTTGCTACTGTAGCTTTAGTGCATGATTAGTTTAGAATTTTTGTATAGGGTCTTGATTTCAGTGGATGTAATTTATTTTGGGAATTATTGTATAACTTTTCCGCTGTTCTCTTCCGCACTCTGATACTTTTTAGTGGGCTAGGCCGGGTGTTCTATTTTGAGATGACATGACATTTTTTTAAATGTATTAATGTTTATTATTAATTTCCAAAGTTAAGTACTTAGTGATATTATGATGAAATTATTTAATTAAGTTGATCGATTAAATTACGACGTACTATTTTACGAAACGACTTAATTAAAATTTTATTATTATTCCTTTGAATTAATCATTTTTGAAAATTCCTTTTATTTATTTTTAAAAATATATATATATATATATATATATATATATATATATACACTCGCGCTGTGTTTTAATCTCCGGGTGTTACAGTAAGTATGATATTGTGTTTAATCAGAAAACCTGCAAGGCTATTAGTCAAAAAGATGGATCTGTTTTGTTCACTGGTGTTAGGCAGAATAATGTCTATAAGATAGATCTGTTTAGTCTAGTTAAGCAGAAAGTTAAGTGTCTTTTATCTGTTAGGGAGGAAAATTTGATTTGGCACAAAAGGATAGGCCATACAAACCTTAGGCTGGTTTCTGAGTTAAGTAAACTTCAGCTAGTGAGATGTCTCCCCAAACTAAGTACCAAATATGAGATTTTGTGTGAAGCATGTAAAAAAGGTAAACAAACCAAAAGCTCTTTTAAACTTAAAAACTGTATTTCTACTTCACAACCTCTTGAACTACTTCATTTAGATCTGTTTGGTCCTGTTCAAACTGCATCCCTTAGTGGTAAAAAATATGGGTTTGTCATAGTTGATGATTACTCAAGGTGGACTTGGGTAAAGTTCCTAAGAAACAAAGATGAATCCCATAAGGTATTTATTTCCTTCTGCAAGCAAATTATGAATGAAAAAGGTTTTAAAATCATAACTATTAGAAGTGATCATGGAGGTGAGTTTGAGAACAGGTACTTTGAAGAATTTTGTGATGAGAATGGTATCTCTCACAACTTCTCATCCCCCAGAACACCTCAATAGAATGGAGTGGTTGAAAGGAAGAACATGTCACTGCAGGAGATGGCCAGAACCATGCTGAATGACATGAATGTTGCTACCTACCTATAGGCAGAAGTAGTCAACACTGCATGCTACATCCAGAATAGAGTTTACATCAGGTCTATTCTTAACAAAACTCCATATGAACCGTGGAAGGGTAAGAAACCTAATATTTCCTATTTCAAACAGTTTGGCTGCATTTGTTATATGTTAAACACTAAGGATAATCTTGCAAAATTTGATTCAAGATCTCAAAAGTGTACCTTCATTGGTTACTCTGAGAGATCAAAAACTTATAGAGTGTTTAATAAAGAAACTAACACTGTGGAGGAATCCATACACATTAAGTTTGATGACAAACAGCTTGACTTTGAAAAGTCAAAGCAATATGAAGAAATTGCAGGTTTACCAGAAGCACAGGAAGTAGGAGCAAATCAAACAACAGAACCAGAGAAAGAAAAGGATGAAAGCAAATCCGAAGATAATGCTGAACCTGAAGACAAGTCAGAAGGAAAGAATGGGTGGAAGTACAAGTCTTCACATCCAGAAACACTGATTATTGGAAGCGCAGCTGAACCATTAAAACCAGATCATCATTTAAAGAAACAAGTCTGTTAGGTTTAATTTCTACCATTGAACCAACTACTGTTGATGAAGCACTGGCAGAAGAAGGATGGATTCTTGCAATGCAAGAAGAACTGAATGAGTTTGAAAGAAATGATGTTTTGGATCTGGTATCCAGACCAAACAAAAATATCATTGGAACCAAGTGGGTGTTCAGAAACAAACTCAATGAAAAGGGTGAAGTAGTAAGGAATAAAGCCAGGCTTGTGGCACAAGGATACAGTCAGCAAGAAGGCATTGACTACACTGAGACTTTTGCTCCAGTAGCTAGGTTAGAAGCAATTTGTATCCTACTCTCTTTTGCTGCAAATCATGATATTACTTTGTATCAAATGGATGTCAAAAGTGCTTTCTTAAATGGTTATACAAGTGAGGAAGTCTATGTCAAACAGCCCCCAGGTTTTGAAAGGTCTGATTTTCCAAACCATGTTTTTAAACTTAAAAAATCTTTATATTGTTTAAAACAAGCACCTAGGGCATGGTATGACAGACTTAGCAATTTCTTACTTAAAAATCAGTTTGATAGAGGCCAAATAGATAACACTTTGTTTAGAAAATCCATTAAAGATGATATTCTGATCATTCAAGTTTATGTTGACGATATTATCTTTGGATCCACTAATGGCACTCTCTGCCAAGAGTTTTCTGATTTGATGTAGCAAGAGTTTCAGATGAGCATGATGGGAGTGAAGGTGCAAATACGAGAAGGGGGGTTGAATTGTGTTTGTCAAACTTAATTACTTTTGTTGTTTTGTTAAATGTTGATTTGAATTATTCGATAAATAACTAATCAGATTCAACAGCAGATAATAATAACATAACACAACAATTTATACTGGTTCACCGATAACTAGGCTACGTCCAGTCCCTTCCTCCAGAAGGCCTTTTCACTAATTCAAACTCCTTTGAATTACAACATCACTGACCCTACAAGCCAGTCTTCCCAAACAGTCTGACAACCCTAGACTTTTGAGGAACAACCACACCTTGACTATACCCGCCAAGTCTTCTCAAACAGCTTGACAACCCCAGACTTTTGATGAACAACAACACCTTGACTAAACCAGCCAAGTCTTCTCAAACAGCCTGACAACCCCAGACTTTTGAGGAACTTCACAACCTTAAACCTACCAGCTAAGTCTTTTTCTAACAACCTGACAACCCCAGATTTTAGAAGAAACTTCAACACTATAGGATTTAATATAAGGGATCGAAATTAGAACTGAGTAATTACTTCTGGAAAGTTGATACTCACAATATGCTTAAAATGAACTAGAGTGTTTGCTTCTGAATAATTTATGATGACGATCAACTTCACACTCTAAGAAAAGAACACTTAGAAAATATTTATCTTTTAAGCATGTGTTTCTCTCCTTTGAACTCTCTGAGTACTTCTGAATTTTTGCTTGAGTTCTTCTATTTTTCGATGCTCTGATTACTGCTTCTGGTGACGTCATCTTCTGGTGACATCATCCTCTAATTTCTGCTTTTGGTGACGTCATCTTCTGATGACATCCTCTGGTGACGTCATCCTCTGATTTCTGCTTCTGGTAACGTCATCTTTTGATCTATTCTTCTGGTGACATTTTTCATTCTTCTTCTAAGTCAAATATGTTATTTTCATAAAATATATTTGTTAACATCAAAACTTTAATTGCAAGAACCAACTTGGTTCCAACAGGGAGAACTTATGTTCCTCCTAGGAATTCAGATTCAGCAAGGCAAAACAGGTATACCCATTCACCAATCTAAGTACACTAAAGAACTTCTCAAAAAGTTCAAAATGAGTGATTGTAAGCCTATGACCACCCCCATGCACCCCACCTGCTCACTTGAAAAAGATGAATCTGGCCAAAAGGTAGACCAGAAAACATACATAGGTATGATTGGATCCCTTCTTTACCTAACTGCTTCTAGACCTGACATTTTGTTTAGTGTTTGTGTCTGTGCTCGTTTTCAAGCTGACCCTTGGGAATCCCACTTAACTGCTGTCAAAAGAATCCTTTGATACCTAAAAGGAACCACACATCTAACCTTGTTCTACAAGAAAACTACCACACACAAACTGAGTGGATACTGTGATTCTGATTATGCTGGAGATAAACTTGAAAGAAATAGTACAAGTGGAAACTGCATATTCTTATGAGACAATTTAATATCCTGGTCAAGTAAGAGACAAAGCACCATTGCCATGTCAACAGCAGAAACTGAATACATATCAGCAGTAGGATGCAGTTCACAGTTAATCTAGATGAAACATCAGTTGGAAGACTACAACATCTTTGAAACCAACATCCCTTTGTTCTGTGACAATACTTCAGCCATAAACCTAACCAAGAACCTTATCCTACATTCTAGAGTCAAGCACATTGAAATCGAGCATCACTTTATCAGATACCATGTTCAAAAGGGAACAATAAGCATTCACTTTATACACACAGATCATCAATGGGATGATATCTTCACCAAACCATTACCTGAAGATCGATTTGAGCTCATCAAGAAGCATCTCAACATCATCTCCATATCTGACTAGATCAAGTAGTCTTTTTAATAGGAGTAATTTTTTAAATTTTTTGTCTTTTATTTTTGTTTGTACTCCATAAGATAAAAAAAAACATCTCTTTTTGGCTGATGACAAAAAGGGGGAGAGAAAAGAAAGAGTGAATTAAGAGAATGAGTTGAAAAGGAGAGGAGAAAAGAAAGAGTGAAACAAGAGAAGAAGTTGAAAAGGAGCGGGGAAAAGAAGAGAGAAAAGAAAGAGTGAAACAAAAGAAGAAGTTGAAAAGGAGAGGAAAAGTCTGGGGCATTAGACTTAGGGGGAGAAGCTTGATCAAAGGGGGAGCCTAACAAAATAAGTCACAAAAAATACAAGGTTTTGTCATCATCAAAAAGGGGGAGTTTGTTGGAACCAAGTGGGTTCTATACTTAGTTTTCATGTTAACAAAAGTATTTTATGTAATTAGTATTTTGGCTTAGAAGAACAAATCAGAAGCTGTGCAAAATCAGAGGATGACACCACCAGAAGATACATCCAGAAGAAGCAACCAGAAGAGAAGATAGAAATGTCACCAGAAGGTTCAGCTATAGAATGCATCTAGAGGGTACCAGAGGATGCATCTTGAAGGCACCAGAGGATACACCTCCAGAGGATATAAGAGGATGTTAAAAAAGTCAAATAACATCATCAGATGATATCTTTCCTGACCCAGATCAGAAGGAAGCAGAGTCAGAAGGAGACCTGGTCCAGACCAGAAGGAAGCTTGTTAGAGGGAGACTTGGTCCAGACTAGAAGGAATCATAAGTCAGAGTTGGTCCAGAATTAATCCTGACCAGAAAATAGCCTGGTCGTGAAATAAGAATCAGTCCAGACTTAATCTAGACTTGCTCCAGAGCAGAAGATAATTGGTCCAGAACAAGTGACTTGGTCCAGACCAGAAGATGGCATGGTCCAGAGCATAAAACTCATTCCAGATCAGAAGAAATGATTGTCCAGTTTTAATCCACACTTGATCCAGATCAGAAGATAAATGTCCAGATTAAAATATCATAAGTCCAGATTTAATTCAGACTCAATCTGAAGGTGCAAATAGGAGAAGGCGGGTTTGAATTGTGTTTGTACTACTTGAATTCTTTTTCTGTTTTGATGATTATTTGATATCTGAAATATAATCAAGTAAAGTTAGCAGCGGATAAAGTAAAATGAATAACACAAGTAAAATGAATAACACCTTGACTTCTCAAGTCAAGTCTTCTCCTACCAATCTGACAACCCCAGATTGCAGAAGGAATTACAACACCTTGAATCTAATTGTTAAGTCACCTGCTACTCCTTTTGACTCTTCAGATTGTAGACTCTACTTCAACAATATAGATTTAACACAAGGGAACGAAAATCACGAGTACTTGCTTCTCAAAAGCTGAAACTCACAATTAACCTCTGTGAAAACTCGAGTGTTTACTTCTGGAAGTGTATGACTCTTTTATTGATTTTCGAAGCTAAGTCTTCTGCCTTGAGCCTCCTTTTATAGATGAGTAATTAGGGTTTCTTCCATGCTTAAATTCGAGCTGAATCTGCCCAGATTCTCTTGCAAAAATAACTTGGCCAATCGGGTTTCACTTAAATAAAAAACGTACCTTTTTAGCTCCATATTGCATTTGAAAATTCTATTAACCAATCTTGTTTCTTTTAATTTCAAACCATATCTTTTTAAGCTTCAGATTGCATTCGAATTTCATCAAGTCTTCAGTAATTTTTGAATCAAATCCCCTTAATACTTTGATCAAATTTCTATCAAAATTTAATCAAGTCTTCTTCGAATTTTTAATCAAGTCATCACTGATTTTCATCATGATTAAAATTTGGACCGTTTGATCTTCTTATCTCAACCACCTCTGGACCATATAATCTGATCTGCCCCAATTATGTGATTCTCTGATCTCGGCCAACACTGGACCACATGATTTGATCTTCTGATCTCGGCCAACACTGGGCCATATGGTTTGATCTTCTGATCTCGGCCAACACTGGGCCATGATGCTTAAATCTGGACCATTGATATGAACATTTTCCCTCTGATCTGGACCAAGTCTGGACTGAGTCTGGATTGAATTTGAATTAAATCTGGACTTATGATATTTTAATCTGGACATTTATCTTCTGATTTGGATCAAGTCTGGATTAAATCTGGACAATCATTTCTTCTGATATGGACTGAGTTTTATGCTCTGGACCATGCCATCTTCTGGTCTGGACCAAGTCTGGACCAAGTCACTTGTTCTGGACTAGTTATCTTCTGCTCTGGACCAAGTCTGGATTAAGTCTGGACTGATTCTTATTTCACGATCAGGCTATCTTCTAGTCAGGATTAATTCTGGACCAAGTCTAACTTATGATTCCTTCTGATCTAGACCAAGTCTCCTCCTGACAAGATTACTTTTGGTCTGGACCAGGTCTCCTTCTGGACATTGCTTCCTTCTGATCTGGGCTAAGAAAATATCCTCCAATGATGATATTTTACCTTTGATGACATCCTCTGATATCCTTTGGAGGTATATCCTCTGGTGTCCTCTGGATGCATCCTCTGGTACCTTCTGGATGCATTCTCTGGCTGAATCTTCTGGTGACAATTCTATCTCTGGTTGCTTCCTCTGGATATATCTTTTGGTGGTGTCATCCTCTGATTTTGCCCAGCTTCTGATTTGTTCTTTTAATTCAAAATACTATTTACAGACAAAACCTTGTATTTTTTATGACTTATTTTGTTAGGCTCCCCCTCAAATCAAGCTTATCCCCCAAAGTCTAATGCTCCAGACTTTTCCTCTCCTTTTCAACTCCTTCTTTTGTTTCACTCTTTCTTTTCTCCTCTCCTTTTCAACTCCTTCTCTGGTTTCACTCTTTCTTTTCTCCTCTCCTTTTCAACTCCTTCTTTTGTTTCACTCTCCTTTTCAACTCCTTCTCACTTCTTTCTCTCCCCCTTTTTGTCATCAGCCAAAAAGGATTGATCTTCTGACCTTCTCTCTTTTATTTTTTATTTTTTTTTTAATTTTTTAAATTTTTAAATTTTTTTTATCTTCTGGAGTACAAAAAAAACATAAAAGACAAAAAATTTAAAAAATTTCTCCTCTAAAAAGACTACTTGATCTAGTCAGATATGGAGATGATGTTGAGATGATTATTGATGAGCTCAAATCGATCTTCAGGCAATGTTTTGGTGAAGATATCAGCCCATTGATGATCTGTGTCTACAAACTAGATATTGAGTGTCCCTTTTTGAACATAATCTCCGATGAAGTGGTGTTTGATCTCTATGTGTTTGGCTCAGAATGAAGGATAGGGTTTTTGGTTATGTTGATGGCTGAAAGCGTTGTTACAACATCCACTAAGTTGATATGTAGAAGTTTCTTTGTAGAACATGGTGAGATTGATAGTGCCTTTTAGGTATCTCTGTAGGATTTTTTGCCTTAGTCATCCTTTTTCAAGTGAGCTAGTAGGGTGCATTGGGGTGGTCATAGGCTTACAATCACTCATCTTGAACTTTTTGAGAAGTTCTTTAGTGTACTTAGATTGGTGAATGGGTATACTTGTTTTGCCTTGCTGAATCTGAATTCATAGGAAGAACTTAAGTTCTCCCATCATGCTCATCTGAAACTCTTGCTGCATCAAATCAAAAAACTCTTAGCAGAGAGTGCCATTAGTGGATCCAAGGATAATATCATCAACATAAACTTGAATGATCACAATATCATCTTTAATGGATTTTTGAAACAACATGTTATATATTTGCCTCTATCAAACTGATTTTTAAGTAAGAAATTGCAAAGTCTGTCATATCATGCCCTAGGTGCTTGTTTTAAACCATATAAAGATTTTTTAAGTTTAAAACATGATTTGGAAAATCAGAACTTTCAAAACTTGGGGGCTGATTGACATAGACTTCCTCACTTATAAAACCATTTAAAAATGTGCTTTTTAACATCCATTTTAAATAATGAGATGTTATTATTAGCAGCAAGGAAAGTAGGACACGAATAGCTTCTAACTTGGCCACTGGAGCAAAAATCTCAGTGTAGTCAATACCTTCTTGCTGACTGTATCCTAGTGCAGCACATCATGCCTTGTTTTTGACAACTTCTCCTTTTTCATTCAGCTTGTTTCTGAAAACCCGCTTGGTTCCAATAATGTTCTTTTCTAGTCTTGGAACTAGATCCAAAATATAATTCATTTAGCTCTTCTTGCATTGGTAGACTCCATCTATATCCTTCTTCTTCATATTTGAAGATTTGTCGTATTCTTGCTTGAAGCTTCTACTTTTTCAAGTTCTTTTGCCTGCATCAGCTTCTGGTTCTGGTAAACCTGCTTCGGTTTCCTCTGGTTCTGGTAAACCTGCTTCGGTTTCCTCTTGTTCTAGTAAACCAGCATCAGTTAACACTAGTTCTAGTTAACCTGCATTAGCTTCATCTTGCTTTGACTCTTTAGGTCAAGCTATTTGTCATATAACATAATACAACTTAAATAATTTAAAAGTGAAATTAATACAACTAGAACATCAATTCTGCTTCTGGTAATCTCTGCTTGTTTTTGAAACCAGTGGAATGTTGTTTCTACTGAAGTGTTCATATTATATGGATCACTTGATTCCTCTAACAGTTTGAAAACCTGCAGAATACTTATCCAACTTTGATTTTTAAGATCAAGATTCTTGTTATCACAGTAAACATAAATATCAAACAATAATAATATTTAAGGATAGATATAACCTATATGTCACAATTTCAGTTTTACTCTGAAAATCCTCTTCCTCTTGTTTATGATTTTCAGATTCTGAATCTGTATGTTCGGTGATTAGATGGTTTGGATGAAGGGCTTTGAATTTCCTCCCTGGTTTGTGGTCTTGATGAATTTCACTGGAGTGTTTGAAGAACTCTCCTGATTCTGATTCTTCTCTTTCTGCTTCGGCTGATACACCATGTTCCTCTGGTGATTCTGGTAATTATGCTTCTTCTGATAATACTGAAGCTGATGTGTGATTATGCTGTTTGTGGCTGAACCTCTGATTCTGATACTAATACCGGTTCTGGTTCTGATTCGGGTTCTAGTTCTGGTTTTGATTCTGGTGTGAAATGTACAGACCATACCTTCTTTTATCAGACTCATTTTGCTTATGTCTGGTGGAAACTGGAACATACACCTTTTTTTGTTTGTGCATTGCCAGCATCCATTGACCAGGCACCACAATTGGTGTTTCCTTCTGGTTGCTCAGAATATCTGCGACATAAACAATTTTGTTCTTTGGTACCCAAGACTGGTTAAGTCCAGGTTTGTTAGACTTAACAGGTCTCTTGTCTTTCCCAGATTTTATCATAGGGCAAGACAATTTAAAATGACCCTTTTTAGTACAAATAATACACAGAACATTAGAATGATCAGATTTAATTTCAGCAACAGATTCAGTACAACCTATTCCTCTCTTGCCATTGTTACTGATTCCATAAATCATGGAAGCATACTTACTTCTTTCCATACCATTTGCAATAAAGTTTTGAAAAGCTTGTTCATGCATATCAGATTCACAAACAGTATTGGAAGTAGAGAAAATATTACTTTTGAGAGTTAGATTTTCAAAATTGAGTCTGGCAACTTCAGTTTTAAAATTAGTGTTTTCAATTGCAAACTCAGCATTCTGATTCTTTAAAATTTGATTTTCTTTGGTTAGAATTTTCTTTTCTTCCCTCAGAGTTTTCAGTTTTAAAGACATCTTGTTGTTGGCATTTAGAAAATCTTTAAGAACATTAATTAATTCAGATTTAGTAAGATCAGAGAATACCTCTTTGTCTTCATCTTCTGAATCAGTTCCAGAGTCTGTGCTGGATCCAGAACTTGAGTTGGTATGTGCCGTCAGAGCCAATCCTGCTTCCTCTGATGTGCTTCCAAACTTGCCAGAATGAATGATGTGTTCATTCTTCTTAACTTCTGCTTTTCTTCCAGGGCTAGTACCTTTATGGAGTCTAGAGGCAAACTTGATGTGAGCCATCATAGCTGTTTCTGCCTCTTCATCGTCTGATTCCTTTCCAGAGTCAGCATCTTGGTCGAATCCAGAGGCAGAATGAATATGAGCCATCAGAGCCAATTCTGCTTCTTCTGATTCACTTCTAGAGTCATATTTTATGTTGGATCCAAAGGCAGAATTAATGTGGGCCATCATTGCTAATTCGGCTTCTTCATCATCAAAAGATTCATTAGAATCATCCCATGTTGCCATCGGATTTTTCTTCTTGGGTCTGGAATCTTTCTTCTGGTGTTTTCCTTTCTCCAAATTAGTGCATTCTGATTTGATGTGCCCAGGTTCATTGCATCCATAGCAAATAATGTTCTTCTTGTCATCTTCTTATTTTCCTCTGTTGGAGTATTTGCCATTTTTCTTGGGAGCTTTCTTCTTTCTGTTTTTCCACATCTTTGCAATATGCTTGGTTATGTAAGCAAGATCATCGTCTTCACTATCACTATCCTCTGATTCTGATACAACCTTTGCAGCTTTCTTCTATTTATACTTAAGGGCTAAAGTCTTCTTCTTCTTTGGTTCATCTGCATCCAGCTCTATTTCATGAAACCTGAGGGAGAAGATCAGATCTTCAAGCTTCAAGGTATTCAGATCGCTAGCTTCCTGTATTGCCGTAACCTTTGGTCTCCATTTGGATGGTAAGCTTTTGAGGATCTTCTTTACATGATCTACAGTGGTGTAGCTTTTCTTTAATACTATTAAACCTGATACCATAATCTGGAATCTGCTGAACATTGCTTCAATGTCTTCATCCTCTTCCATCTTGAACAGCTCATACTATTTGACCAGTATGTTTGCCTTTGCCTCTTGAACTTATTGACTTCCTTCATAGGTCAGAACCAGATTGTCATAGATGCTTTTTGTTGTTTCCTTGTTGGTGCATCTGTCAAATTCTTTGAATGTGATAGCATCAATCATGATGGTTCTGGATTTGTGATGCAGCTTATATAACTTCCTCTGGTTGGGATTCATATCTTCTACATCCAGTTCTTCATCTTCTGATGTAGTGGGTGCAATGTAGCCTTTGACTACCAAGGTCCAGAGATCAGTATCTTGGGAGATGAAGAAGCTTCTCATTCTATCCTTCCAGTATTCAAAGTGATCTCCATAAAATAGTGGTGGCCTGTTGATGTTGCCTCCAAATTCTTCTTTGGATTTTGACATGTTGAACCCCCTTGGACCTTTCCTCAAACACTGTTAAGTGCTCAGCCTTGAGACCGAGCTTTGATGCCAATTGAAGGTGCAAACACGAGAAGGGGGTGAATTGTGTTTGTACTACTTGAATTCTTTTTGTGTTTTGATGATTATTTGAAATCTGAAATATAATCAAGTAGAGTTAGCAGCGGATAAAATAAAATAAACAACACAAGGATTTATCCTGGTTCACCATTAACTAGGCTACATCCAGTCCCTTCAACTTGAAGGATTTTTCCACTAATTCAAAACCTTTGAATTACAACAGTACTACTGACCCTCCAAGTCAGTCTTCCCAAACAGTCTAACAATCCTAGACTTTTGAGGAACACAACACTTTGACTTCTCAAGTCAAGTCTACTCCTACCAATCTGACAACCCCAGATTGTAGAAGGGATTTCAACACCTTGAATCTAATTGCTAAGTAACCTGTTACTTCTTCTAACTCTTCAGATTGTAGACTCTACTTCCACAATATAGATCTAACACAAGGGAACGAAAAACACGAGTACTTGCTTCTGGAAAGCTGAAACTCACAATTAACCTCACTGAAAACTCGAGTGTTTGCTTCTGGAAGTGTATGACTCTTTTACTGATTTTTGATGCTACGTCTTCTACCTTGAGCCTTTTTTTATAGATGAGAATTAGGGCTTCTTCCATGCATAAATTCGAGCTGTATCTACCCAGATTCTCTTGCAAAAATAACTTGGCCAATCGAGTCTCATTTAAATAAAAACCGTAACTTTTTAACTTTAGATTGCACTTGAAAATAACTTTGGCCAATCCTGTTCTTGTTTAATTCTGGACCAAATCTTTCTTCCCGCCAATAGCTTTTGAATTCCCTCCAAGACTTCATTTTATTTGTATCAAATCCTCTTAATAATTTGATCAAATTTCTATCAAAATTCAATCAAGTCTTATTCTAATTTTAATCAAGTCTTCACTGATTATCATCATGATTAAATCTGGACCGTATGATCTTCTAATCTTGACCACCTCCAGACCATATAATCTGATCTGCCCCAATTATGTGATCCTCTGATCTCGGCCAACACTAGACTACATGATCTGATCTTCTTATCTCGGCCAACACTGGGCCATATGGTCTGATCTTCTGACCTCGGCCAACACTGGGCCATGATGCTTAAATCTGGACCATTGATCTAAACATTTTCCCTCTGATCTGGACTGAGGTTGGATTGTGTTGGAACCAAGTTGGTTCTATACTTAGTTTTGATGTTAACAAAAGTATTTTATGTAAATAGTATTTTGACTTAGAAGAACAAATCAGAAGCTGGGCAAAATCAGAGGATGACACCACCAGAAGATACATCCAGAGGAAGCAACCAGAAGATAGAATTGTCACTAGAAGGTTCAGCCAGAGAATGCATCCAGAGGGTACCAGAGGATGCATCCAGAGGACACCAGAGGATACACCTCCAGAGGATGTCATCAAAGGTAAAATATCATCATCAGAGGATATCTTTCATGGCCCAGATCAGAAGGAAGCAGTGTCCAGAAGGAGACCTGGTCCAGACCAGAAGGAATCTTGTCAGAGGGAGACTTGGTCCAAACCAGAAGGAATCATAAGTCAGACTTGGTCCGGAATTAATCCTGACCAGAAGATAGCCTGGTCGTGAAATAAGAATCAGTCCAGACTTAATCCAGACTTGGTCCAGAACAGAAGATAACTGGTCCAGAACAAGTGACTTGGTCCAGACCAGAAGATGGCATGGTCCAGAACATAAAACTCAGTCCAGATCAGAAGAAATGATTGTCCAGATTTAATCCAGACTTGATCCAGATTAACTTGAATTGTGTTTGACTAACTTGAATACTTTTTCTGTTTTTGCAGTTTTAAAACAAAACTTGATGTATGAATAAAACAGAGTTAGCAGCGGATATAAAGTAAAAATAAACAACACAAGGATTTATCCTGGTTCACCATTAACTAGGCTACATCCAGTCCCTTCAACTTGAAGGATTTTTCCACTAATTCAAAACCTTTGAATTACAACAGTACTACTGACCCTCCAAGTCAGTCTTCCCAAACAGTCTAACAATCCTAGACTTTTGAGGAACACAGCAGCTTGACTTCTCAAGTCAAGTCTTCTCCTACCAATTTGACAACCCCAAATTGCAGAAGGAGTTACAACACCTTGAATCTAATTTCTAAGTCACCTGCTACTCCTGCTAATTAGATTCAAGGTGTTGAAATCCCTTCTACAATCTGGGGTTGTCAGATTGGTAGGAGTAGACTTGACTTGAGAAGTCAAGGTGTTGTGTTCCTCAAAAGTCTAGGATTGTTAGACTGTTTGGGAAGACTGACTTGGAGGGTCAGTAGTACTGTTGTAATTCAAAGGTTTTGAATTAGTGGAAAAATCCTTCAAGTTGAAGGGACTGGATGTAGCCTAGTTAATGGTAAACCAGGATAAATCCTTGTGTTGTTTATTTTATTTTATCCGCTGCTAACTCTACTTGATTATATTTCAGATTTCAAATAATCATCAAAAACAGAAGAAAAAAAATTCAAGTAGTACAAACACAATTCAACCCCCCCTTCTCGTGTTTGCACCTTCAGAAGGTTCTCCGTTTTCTGATTTACAACCAAGATCAATTATTTTTTAACAGGAATTTTTAAAAGGCTAATTTACAATTCAAACCCCATTTCTTGTAAATTGTTACTTCAAAGAGGAGGATTACATAACAAAAGGTAAATCTCACAGTATATGGTTTTCTGCCTCTACATCTGACACAAAATATGTTAAAAGGAACTTCAACAAAGGAAAATATCAATCTAGTAATAGGAAAACATAAAGGACGACATAATCTCTAGAGTCCAAGAGGATGTTTAAGGGAAATTTCATCAAATGGGCTTGCAAGTATTGAAAGTGATATGACCATGAGGTGGGTGATTGTTTCTTTTCTAAAAGTTCACTTCCAAAACTATGACTAGACTCTTCGAGAAGATGAAAAAATATGAAATAGAGGCACTGTCGACGGATGAACGAAAATCCAAAGATATAATTGATTCCAATAATGTTGTTGAAGATGTTTACATAGTTCCACTTGAAGACTTGTTGAAACGGTCAAATGGTACTTGATTTGTAGGAAAAATACCTCGTATACGTTCATTTACTTAAAGATCAGTGAAGATCAACTTTATAATTCTTGTTCTATATGTTGACAATATTCTTCTTGCTAGTAGTTGTACTATCCTTTCAATGAAACACAACTGATGTTGAGTGACTACTTTAATATGAAAGACTTATGCAAGCTTATGGTGATACATCACTTGATATTCTTTGATTGTCTTGAAATGGTTCTAAAGTGAGCTAATATGAACTCTTTTCCCCATGTGCTACACCTATTCAAAAGTAGAAACAACTTTAGACACAACTTTTGACAATGACAACATATTTTCATACGATTTTGTCTTTTTTAATCATTCTTTCTCTCCTCTCGAGACTAGTTTCTCTCTCCTTTGAATTTTTGAATATTTTTTTTATAAAAGATGATTATATATGAATATTTAAGTTTTTGGTGTTTAAATATTCATATTTAATTTATCGCAAGTTAAAAAATTATAATTTTAGTAGAAAAATTTCTTATAATGTCCTAAATATTTCTTCAAAAAATTATTAAAAAATTCAAATGGTACACAAGATTTTATAGTTCTCTAAGTTTAAACCAGTTTTAGCTCAGGCACAATCTTCATCTTTTACATCTTTCTCTTCACCATCTTCCTCTTCCACTCCATCTTTAAATAAACTAAAACCCAAAATTTGTAATTCTAATAGAAAAACACAAAACGTCGACCATGTGAATTTGAGAAAAATTAAAATAAGAAATTCATCATTCCAACTAGAATTAAAAAGGAGTTGATGTAAATAAAAAAAATCCACCATAAATCCACTAAAAATAAATGAGTTGTTCGTACATTCGAGAACTAGATCAAACATTCAGAAAGTGTATCAAACATAATATAATTCAATACTCTATTTCTTACAAATATCAAACATGCACATAAAGAGGTGCATCGATTTATTTTAATAACTCGGTACAAATCATATGAATATTTATGTATTCAACATGTATGAATAGGAATATTGAAATTACTACTCTCAAATTCTCAAATGTATTTATACTTTTCAAACTGAGAGTACAAATACTATACCACTGTAATTTTTTTTGGCCAAATTGCACTTTTAGTCTTTTTGTTTGATCCAATTTTCGAATGTACGAACAATTCATTTATTTTTAGTAGATTTATGGTGAATTTCTTTTTATTCACAACAACTCATTTTTTAATTCTTGTTGGAATGGTAGATTTGTTGTTTTGATTTTTCTCTAATTCACATTATTGACATTTTGAGTTTTTCTATTGGAATTACAAATTTTTTATTTTAGATTATTGAAAGATGGAGTGGAAAAAGATGGTGAAGATGAAAATAACCAAGATTGAGCCCGAAAGAAAACTGATTTAAACTTAGAGACCACAAATGTATTTTTCTAAAAGATTAATACGAGAATTGTTTATTTTTATAATTTATCACATCAATATTATAATGGTTACGAAATAAATTGTTTTAGCAAAAATAACTGAAAATAACATTATTACAAATCTACAAGAGTACTCTTTAGCTAAAATAAAAGACCTAAAACTAATGAAATATAAAAGATAAAAAGTGTTATTAGCCAAAATAATATTACACTCTTAATTTGTCTCTCTCGGAACAGAACCCACCGCTAGGAAAGAGGCAACAACACCACCAAAGCAAGAAACGCAAATCTAACGCCACAGAGAGTGTCACACCATTTTAAGTAACTTCTCTGTTTATTAATATTAATTTATTTATTTTGGAAGAATGTATTTTCTATTGTTATTTTAAACTTGATGTTTGTTTTTTGTTTGATACTAAAGAACGGTGAACAAATGTATTTATAATCTTAACATGTATGTATTGAAATAGAAACTATAGCATAGAGGAATTTGAATAGATCGTTCTTGTTCTGCGATATACTACTTTGGAATGAAATATAAGCAAAAAGGGTAATTAAAAAGTTGATGTATTTGATTTTAATTTTTAATCTGATACGTCAACTTTTCAGCCACTATGTCAGCTTTTCAGCTACTATATTTGCTTATATTTCATTTCGGTGGAAGTATTATTTAGTAATACGTGTTGTAAAATAACAGCTATAGCCATCACTCTTTTTGTCTTAAACCTCTGATTCCTAGGAGAAGGGTTCTGATAATCTGGAATTCAGTTGGAGGCAAGTAAAGTTTGACCAAATATTGTTCTAGCTAAGTCATATAACACTCTAGCATAGTAGAATTTGATCAAACTGTTATTTTATGCGATTTGCCATTGACGAAACTAGTCTATATTAGACGTTTAGACTTGTTAGTTTGATGTTCATCCCTTATGCAATAACAATACACTCAACTTTCAAAGTTGGTTTTTCTTGATGCCAATCATTCTGTGCAGATTTTTAAATGGAACGTTGGTGTGGAGTTTTGAGAGTCCCGCTGCATTCTAACAGCGCAACATTCCATAGAGTTGGCGCATCTCTTTGCCTTTCTCCTGAAACCAGAACTTTGAGTGTGAGTTTGTTCCTTGAAATTGAATTTCAAAGCTTATAGTCTGTATAGCTTTCATTTCACTTTATGCAAAAGTGTAGCAGTTTTCTTACTATAAGTTTTTGGTACTATGAAGCACTGACACATACACCAGACATAATGCTCATACTGAAAGATAGACACTGGTAATAGTTTAAAAAAATTGAAGTGAATGAATCTAGCCACATGTGTCGGTGTCATGTCGCCAGACGCTCCTTTAATCTGAAGTGTTAGTGCTACATGATTTGTATATCTATCTATTTCTTGTAGCTTTGCTTTTCTGCAAAATTAGAAAATCATGGTATGGAGTGAATAATGTAAGCTATTTGAATTACTTATGTTTATAGACCATAGTTATATTTTCATGGTAATAGACTTAATGAAAAATATATGGCTTAATACTGTTCTCATTTTTCATATATCTATCAAGCAATATTTACCGAGATTCTTATGATTTGTTACAGGTGCCTATAGCAAATGCCATCTTTTTCTGTGGCGATCGAGTTGAAGGGACGGGTAACCCAGTGATCGAGAAGCTATCAGATTTACAGAAACTATCTGAAATTGTCGTGTCGAAATTCGGCTCTTTCATCAATGCTTGGATTATTGAGGCTTCTGTTTTTAATGGACCTTTTGCTGTCTACAAGGACTTTATACCGTCTGTGAATCAATATGGTGAGCCAAGGTCATACCATCCAAATGGATTCCTGGCATCTACATCGACTGTCTCACTTTTATCTAAGTGCCTCGAAGAAGTATGAACTGCTTCTTCGCCTTCTTATATACTGCTAATTCATACTTTAAAATTTGCTATGATAATAGCTGTTATACTTTTTGCAGCTGTTATTTTGGCTCAATGTGTGGTTAATGAATTGAAGTAGATAGAATATTTGTATTGATGGTTTAAAATCTAAACCAGTGTTGTTAAATGGCATCTATGGTGACACCATGGCAGAATGGGGGGCTGACTTTTGACAACTGCCATAGATAATTTGTGAAGAGATGTCTGCCATGATGGCATAATAGGCTGCAATGTCATGTTTATATGTCAGTTTGGTCTTTTGCACAATCGATAACACGGAACTAATATATGCTACATGACACGAGGTATCACTTCTGAGACTCCAATGTTATCAATCATGGATCGCGGAAAACAGTGACTTGTTTATTTTCTGCTACGCTACAGTGCTATCGTGCCACTATAGCTGCCATTTGACAACAGTTTGTCATTCTCCAATAATAAAAACTGTCCTTGTTTGCATTATTTACAACTTACAATTCGACAATTTCTACTTTTCCCTAAATGCTTTCCATATCCTGAATTTCTTTGTAATGCAGGTAAAAAAAATCATTTCAGAAGGGCAAGTATACTCTCCTTCCTGTTGTTTTCATCAGCCTAAGACATTCATCCTTGGATTTAGCAAAGGTGGAACTGTACTTAATCAGATAGTTACTGAACTCAGCTTCTCAGATATTGAATCTAATGTGAATTCATCTGAGGAGATTTGTATAGTACCTATAACAAAGAAAGCCTTACTTAACAGCATCAGTGAGATTCATTATGTTGATGTTGGTTTGAACTCAACTGGTGCATACTTAACCAACCATGATGTGTTTGTGAGAATCTCCAAGAGGCTCGTGGAAGGAGCTTCTCGACTCCGTTTTGTCCTTCATGGAACTCCGAGGCAATGGACTGACAAGCGGAGAGACTGGATTTGGAAGGAGAAGGACAAAATGATGGTTTTGATTGAATCGGAAGGCGACAAGTGTGCAGGGAAGTTAGAAGTTATGTCAAGGTATTATTTTGCTGATAAGCTTCCAAATATGCAGATGCACTTTGAAATAATTGAAAGCTTAGATGTAAGTTAGTGCTCCACATAGGATTGCTGGAAATGTCTTACTTATATGGATGATTGTGTATATATGGTGTTATGCTGGAATGATTATGATTCTGAACATAGAAGCTGATTAAAATTTTATCAGATTAGTCACCTCACCTGATTGTGTATATATGATGTAGCACAGACATAGATTACTAGCACGACATGGATTATCGATAACAATTTGAAAAAATGATAGTAATGGAATGTAACTACATATGTCGGTGCCATGTCAGTGTTGGATAGTGACCTGTATTAGACACCAAACACGCATTTAATTTGAAGTGTCGGCATTACATAGCTTGTAATATTTTGTACATGTAAAATTGGGAGTGAAAACAACTTGATGTATCTTTTTATAGAAGATTAAACTATATATGTTATTAGAAAAATAGGCGTCCCGTATATATCGTGTTGTGGTTTTAAACATTGATGACTTGCAGTGACTCAACCCTGATCCTCAACATTTCTAAAATGAGAAATCCATCAGTTAAATCATAGCTGGTCACTACTGCACTGATATCTAAATTCTTCATGTTCATCAAATCTATTTATAATATATTAAAACAACCTCCAAATTGATTTTCTGACATGTGGTCATTCTATTTGCCAAGTCATCCAATTTATTCCACGTCAATCAAAATCTAGGCTGTCACCCCTTAGAATGGTAGAATCCATGCTCCTTATATTTCCTTCACATGTATATCTTTCACCCTTCTAAACACTACACAAGTTCTCTAGTTATGAAATATGTTCAAAAATGATATGCCTATCCATTTCTTCCATTTTTTATTTGCATCAATTCTCAATATATAACCGTACATATTCATTACATTCAATTAACTTCTCTTTATGTAAATTTTAAAACATAAAATGAGACAACCAAACTAAATTCCCATTCCCAATGTTGCCTTCTGCTCACCGTTGTTTACTCAATTCAATCTTGCGCATCTGAATTTCAATATATACTCATACACTTGATGTGCCGGGTTCAAGTATCCTGAAATAGCATTTGGTCTGTTGCTTCTCCAGCAACCCTAAACTCCTCAACATGATGAACCAATGTTAGTAACCACAAATAGTTCACATATGGAAAACGGTTGTGCTCCTTGCCGGAGCAAAAAAAGATGACAACACATAAGCAGATGCTGGGTGGCGCGGCTTTCCTCCACAATCAGATCTTGCAAATAGCAAGTAAATGTAATCAATAACAACGGTTCAGTAGTGTAATTTTTGGTATTTATGTAAGAGGAATTCAACACCTTGCTTGTCACATGAATTCCAGTTCAATAGGATTTTAATTTTATCTACTAGTAGTTTGGAATCCATCCATAGCAACATTAGAATTGAATAAATATCATATATATGCAGCCCTTTCCTTACCATTGGTATCTTCATTCCACTGTTAGTTACACACACATACATATATAGGATTGGATTTTTTTAGCAACTCCATTTATGTACTAATTAATACATAAGGCTGCTAATTAAACAAACAAATGAATCCTTAATCCAACAACAAGTAGAGTCATTGGTCATACCATAATTTATAGATTACGTGGTTCTTTCAACATACTAATACTAATGAGCATTGCAATACTTACTAATAGAGGGGTACCGTTACACCTACATCTAACTTATTATTTATGCTTTTTCTTTCCAGACTTATTATTTCTGCTTAAAAATTACATTTTTTCATTTGATTGTTGCTATTCAATATTTCAAAAGAAAAAACAAAAGTAAATATTATCAATGAAAAATACGGAAATCACAAATCTAACAGTAAAAAGTACAAAATAATTCAACACGGGTCACAAAATCTAGTTAGTATTATAGCATTCACCTGTATTATATAAAAGTTCAAAAATAATAAAGATAAAATTATAAAATACAATTGAAGTTTTTAAATTATGAAATGTTTAACATGGATGCATGTCAAACTCAGACAATAGTTGATTAGTGCTTTGAATCAACAAATAACACTCTTATTTTATTAAATATAAAAAGGTTAAATGTTATCAATTACAAATCATCTAGCAAGATATATATAATTATAGATAGAAATTTGTTAATAAGGTACAAGAAACCATATCTTAGTGCTTGTTTCCCTAGTATTTTTCCTTCTTCAGTCACAAAAGCACTTGTTTATGCATCCATATGGAACACATACATATATAGCTTAATGGCAAAAAGAAAAATTTCTAAACTATTAGTTGTCCTAAGTAAAAAATAAGGATAAAAAGGTGTAATTGTGAATCTACATGGATTAATACGCTTATTAAAATACTAAATTGCTTAAGCTACAAACCATTCCATGCCAAGAATAAAGCTAATGAGCAATAAAAGATTTGATATATTAATTTAAAGAGTACAAACTAGAATGTAATTCTTTCCTTTAAAGTGAAAATGTAGAGATACCATTAATAAACCCCATCACCATCTTCTTCATTTCCACAATATTTGTTGAACTCATCATAGTTGATTAATTGCTATTGTATTTTTCAAGTATAATCATACAAAGGATAATGGGGATGAACACAAGTGTAATGAGAGAAAAAGGTTAATATTGAATTTGTTTTCCTTTTTATAATATTTATTTATGTACTAATTAATGCTTTATCAATTTAATTTTGTATCACAGGTTTGTCAACATCCCATGTATTGAGTTTGGTAATGAATACACTTTATAAACAATTTGTTGAGAAAGATACCAAGGAGTTTGAAGCATTCCATGTTGCTATTCTTGATACCTTTAACTAAGCATGTAATTCAATGAAAATTTAATCTCATGTTAATTATTTGCTTTGAATGATTTCTTTTTAAAAAACATTGGAGTAAGAGAAATTATTATTAACGACAATTATACTAAGGACTATTTTACAACCGTCTCATATGGAATTTAAATCATGTCCCTTGAGGTTACATTGGCATAACACATACTCATTCCTTTGAATGATTATGAAAAGAAGAAAATCTAAAAATAAATTAAAATTCATAGATATGTTATAATCAATGTTGTTAAATGACAATTTGTGGAGGAATAGCCGCCATGATAATGTTTTATATGGCAGATTTCGGCCTTCCGCCATATTCCTCCATCTGCCATGGACAATACACTAAGATTCTTATTAATTATGATAATACACTAATTTGATTGAATCCACAACAAATAAATTAAGAAAATATTTTCAATTGAATTTCTTGACAAAGATATATATATTGTTCAATGGAAAGGTGAGGTAAACTTTAGGAAGTGATTTTAAATTCAACAATCCAAAAAATATAAGTTTGATATTTTGCATAGAAATTCAATTATATTTTAGCATCTAATCATGCCTATTGAAAACAACGTTATGTTTGAGTGAGTAGAAATTGATTTAGATTTCATAAGAAAGATTGAGTTTGGCCTTTGTAGATCGGAAAAATGTGATTGAGAGAAGAGACATCAGCTAAAAGGTGGTTTGTCAGGTTCCTCGATATAGATTAATCATCGATTTTGCCGATGAATACTTTGCATCTATAACTTAGTTATGAAAAAAAAAAACACCAATGTAGGGATAACATGCACTTTCACAATTTGGTTTTGCATTATCACCATAACAAAGAATCATATGTGCAAGTAAATTTTATGCAGCACTTCAAACATGGCTGTGCCTGGAAAGCATTATGATGCTCCATCATATGAAAATATAAAGGTTAGTTTTCTTCTCATACAATTTGTACTCAATTTCATACATCTTGTGAAGTTTCTTATAAATTAAAGTATATAGTTTAATTTTAATTTATTTTAAATAATTTGCACAATATCGTAAAATATGTTTACACCAAGTAACATTTTTTCACTCACTCTTACATAGCACTGACACATCAAATTGAAAATCTATCGAGTGTTTGACACGTAGCAATGTCTAAAGGCGTGTCCGGTGTGTACACATGTCAGTGTTCAACATCGACACATGTTGATACATGTCAATATTGATGTTATGTTTAGTATATGTGCCAGTGTTTCATATTCAAACTTCTACAAGGTAGATGTACACAACTCTAATTATCCTTGCAAACCGAGAAATCGTTTTCAAAATTTCATTTAAACTTACATGTAAACCACTAAAATTTTCATCTATAGCACAATCACTCGCATATTTTCGATCGCGCAGGGCATTTTTGAACAATGGAAAGAATCCAATGAGGAAACTAAAAAGAAGATGTTCACAGATTTCATGAACAAGAATGTGAATCTACACAAAGTAGATGAATCTATGATAATAACTGCAATAGTAGCACCACCAACAGCCATGATAGCTAAAAGAACAGGACAAAAAACATTGCCTCAGCTGAAATTTATGAATGCCATTCCTGATGTTGTCTTTGTTCCCTCAGCTACAGTTTTGGCTCTCATTTCTGTCAAATTTTTAAGGTTAATGTTTGTAGGAACCAACACAATTAACAAGAGTGCAACAACAGTGTCACTTGTTGATGATCATGTAATTCAGTCTTCAAGTGTGGATAACACTCCTCCACTTATAATGCCACCTGAAATTGAATCATATAATTCACAACAAGATGTGACAAAAACTGCATCAGATGCAGAACAACAACACATGTCTAAGGGAAATTATTGTGCCTTGTGTAAAATAGTTCATTAGAGATATAAATGATGAACATGTTTGTATATTTATGCTATTTTCACTTTAGAACTTTTCACTTATTTCAATTTACACTATAAATAAAAAAAATGAAAGAGAAAATAAAATTAAAATCGGTGTTTTAGATTATTTATTTTTAAAATTATATCTCTAAAATTCCCAAACAAAGTTTGGTAAAATCACATTTATGATTTAAAATAGTCAAAGGAGTTATTAGCCAATTTAATTTTTTATTTTATGTGAACTTAGTGTATATTTGATATCACATTATATTCATATTAAATTAGTTTACGAGAATAAGATTACTTTTAAAATTATCAAAGAAATTTAAAACCATAAGTACTTCCGGATACTGCTAGAATCAAGTTTTGTGTTATCACGTTGATGTCACACAACTGATAGAACATTACTATTAGATTCTTTGATCATTTAGTTGAAATTCGATTTTTTACGGTACATATAAAAAAAATTCATATTGAGAGAGATCAAATCTTTAAATAAATTTAAATTATTTTGAGAGATTAGTTTCTATAATTATGGATTGAGTTTAAAAAAAGACCAAATTTTGTGTTGCAATTTAATTCCAAATTTTGTGAGTTATCAATAATTTCTGTCCCTATATCTAATGTGTTTTGACAATAGTTTCATAATGTTTAAAAATTACAAAAATATTGTGTTTTTTTAAAACTTAATTTGGTTTTTAAAGGTGTTTTTTTTTTGTTAGTTAATTAGTTTTTTAACTATATTTTCTGTCAATTAATTTTGTCAATAAAATTATTAACAAATGATACCTTTATTTAATAATTTATGAAATAATTTATGAATCTAACGTGTTTTTTATCATTAAATCAAACCATTCACCTAAAGTTTTAGAAAATTTTATTGTGTAACCTTTGTATTATATTTTTACCTCAATAAATGTGATAAAATGATGTTTTTATTTTCATATAAATATTAAAAAATTTCATTTCCACTCACAATATCATCTCAGTTTTCTGATACACAAGTGTTATAAACTTTTTTTTTCAAAATTTTTTCTGATACATATCTTGTTTCTAGAAAACTTAAAACTCCAAATTTTTTTAAAATTTTAAAAAAATGATTTATATTAAAAAACTTTTTTCAAATTTTTCAATATAGAACCTGTTCAAAACTCACGAGTATATAAAAATCATGTATATAAATTTATTAATTTTATAAAATATAAAAATATTCTTAGTGACAGAATCAAAATTAAAATGTGTATATTTTAATGTCATAAATGACTGTTATAGTTATAAGTGTGACGCATAAATATAAAAGAAATAAATACAATTTCTCACTAATCTCTAATTTGAGTTTGAAGTCATAAATATATATTTGTACACCAGTGAACTGTGAAACAAGAAAGAAAGAAGGAAAAAAAAAACATAATGCAAAATGAGTTCAAACGAAGAACAACTCTATGGAGCAATGCAGAAAGAAAATGCATACACTCACTTCAATCCAAAACCAAAACCTTCAAAACACTTCTTCAAATCCACGCTTTCATTCTCCGTAACTCTCTCCACAACAATCTCAACCTCCTCACAAACTTCATCTCATCTTCCACTTTCCTCGCTTCCTCTTGCTCTCGCAAATACGACGCCGTTTCAATCGTCCAACACGCTCGCCGTTTCTTTGATTTCACTCCCACCCAAAATCGCGACGAGTTTCTCTGTAACACCATCATCAATACCCATTTCTCAGTTCGTCAATTTGATCAGTCTTTTACTCTCTACAGAGACTTTTGTAGAGGGAGTTTTGTTCCTAGTTCTTATACTTTTACTTCGGTTTTGAAGGGTTGTGGTGTTTGTATGGCTTTAAGAGAAGGTTTGGAGGTTCATTGTGTTGTTTTGAAAAATGGGTTTTGTTTTGATTTGTATGTTGGGACTTCTTTGGTTGATATGTATGTGAAATTTGGTTTTTTGGGTAGTGCTAGAAAGGTGTTTGATGAAATGTCTGTGAGAAGTTTGGTTTCTTGGACTGCTGTTATTGTTGGGTATGCTAGGTGTGGGGATATGAGTGAGGCGAGGAAGCTTTTTGATGTTATGCCTGATAGAGATATTGCTGCTTTTAATGTTATGATTGATGGGTATGTTAAGATGGGGTGTATGGATTTGGCAAGGGATTTGTTTGATAAGATGAAGGATAAGAATGTTATTTCTTGGACTAGTATGGTTCATGGTTATTGTGAGGATGGTGATGTTACGGCGGCTAGGTTTATGTTTGATTGTATGCCTGTGAAGAATGTGCTTAGTTGGAATGCGATGATTAGGGGATATTGTGAGAATAGACGACCGCACGATGCGTTGAAGTTGTTTTGTGAAATGAGGGGAAGTTTGGATGTGGAAATGAATGAAGTGACTGTTGTGAGTGTTCTTCCTGCTGTTGCTGATTTGAGTGCTTTGGATTTGGGTGTTTGGATTCATGGGTTTGTACAAAGGAACCAACTTGATGGAGATGTTCATGTGTGTAATGCTTTGGTTGATATGTATGCAAAATGTGGGGAAATTGGAAAAGCTAAATTGCTTTTTGAGGAGATGAATGAAAAAGATACATCGTCGTGGAATGCTTTGATAAATGGTTATGGTGTCAATGGTTGTGCGAAGGAAGCGTTGGAAGTATTTGCAGGGATGTTACAGGAAGGATTTGAACCGAATGAGATAACAATGACTAGTGTGTTATCTGCTTGCAACCATTGTGGTTTGGTAGAGGAAGGAAGAAGATGCTTCAAAGAAATGGAGAGATTTGGAGTTGTGCCTCAGATTGAGCATTATGGTTGTATGATTGACCTTCTTGGAAGGGCTGGATGCTTGGATGAGGCTGAAAATTTGATTAACGCCATGCCATTCAATGCTAACGAGATAATATTGACTTCATTTTTATTTGCTTGTTGTTACTTTGAAGACGTTTTGAGGGCTGAAAGAGTGCTAAAAGAGTCAGTGAAATTGAAGAAGGAAGGTGCCGGAGACTATGTGATGTTGAGAAATCTGTACGCCGCAGAACAACGATGGGCAGACGTGGAGGATGTTAAACAAATGATGAAGAAAAGAGGATCAAATAAAGAGGTTGCTTGGAGTGTTATTGAGGTTGATGGTAGCTTTAAAGAGTTTGTGGCTGGTTATTACTTGCATTCACAACTGGAGGTTATTCAGTTAACCTTGGGGCAGTTATGGAAGCACATGAAAGTTGAAACAATTTATTGAAATTGGAAAGACAGAGAGAGAGAAGTCAAAAGGAAATTAAAATTGGAAAAAGCATAAGCACATGTCTAGTTTTGTATCTCTTTCAAAGTCTTTAGTACATTCAGGACACCCTCCTAAGACTATGTTGTGGATCGTCATGGAAAGCCATTAGGAGTGCTGACATTATATAGAGAGGATAAGCGTCCCTTGCATGTGGTTGTACAAGTAATTAAATAGGGTCTTGTTATAACACTAGTTCACAAATCACAATTACATGGCAATGTTTTGCCCAATAATATAGATAAAATTTCATGTACATATTGGTTTGATGAGGCCTATAAACATAGAATTCAAAGGTGGTAAGTAAAATGTGATTTTATAAAAGTTAGTAACGAGCAACAAAATATATATATATAAATGAAAGACCCCAACAGAGCAATATATTAAATACCAACACAGATACAAATGTTGTATACAACACAATCCATATAGACATCTATAATAATAACTTAAGAAAATGAAAATGATTCAATTTAATTATGTTTGTCGATGTCGTGTCAGTGTTGTACATATTAACACAAGTAGGATGTTTGGCACCAAACAAGTCTATGATTTGAATGTTAATGTTACATTGTAAGTGGCTAACGAATTATCTCTCTAATGAGGTTTCCTCTCTCTCTATAGGAGGTCTCTAATTTATACTTTTATGAAAAGAATTTTTCCCTATTTTTAAAGTGATTTTTTTTCTCTTCTCTATGTAATGAAGTTTCTTCTCCCTTTAATTGCCTCTTTTCTCTGCACTATCACCCCATCTCTACCTCTTACGGCCACATTCTTCCCCTTCATATCCTGTTATCAGGGGTGTGCATGGTACAAAAACTAAATTGAATTTCACCACATTAATAGTGCAGTTTAGTTTTTAAAAATCACTTTAAAAAAAACCGGTTATTTTTTTAACCAGTTACAGTTCAGTTTTAAACTAGTTTTAAACCGGTTTATAATTATAAACCGGTTTAGTATGTTTGAATCGGTTTTTATCGAAACCAATTCGAACCGATTTTTATTGAATTATTTAAAATCGATTTTTCATTAAATTTTTTAACATAAAATTATACTTTTTTTTAGAATGTTCATTAGCACATCTTTCTGTTAAGTATAGTCTTTTAATATCTATCTTTTGATTTTTCAAAAATAAAATAAAAAATATTGAATTGTAGTACATGTAGTATTAATTATAGCGTTCAATTTAAAAAAATATATTTAAATATTTCTATAGCGTAGATATAAAAAAAAGTAATATTTTCTCAAAAATGAAAGCGGCTATCATTTTAAGATAACTATTTTTTACAAATAAATCAATCATTATAGGACGGATGAAATATTATATATTAATTAAGAATATTATATATATATATATATATATATATATATATAT
>JBBPBO010001986.1:58425496-58586022 GCA_037974295.1 Cicer cuneatum | reverse complement strand
ATCAAATAAAGAATGAAAATATGAGTTTATTTGAATATTTGAGTTATGAATTTGATGAAATTTGTATTATATTAAAGAATATAATTAATTTTATGGGTTTTGGTTGAAAATTTTGATGAATTTTTGTAAAAAAAAGGATAATATAGTTGACATTTTAAAACATAAAAGATTAAATTGTCACTTAAAATTAAAATAAATGACCAAATAAAAAAAAAAGATAAAAGACTAAAATGTTAACTAAAATTAAGTTAAGAAACCACATGTGTTATTTAACATTTTATTTTTTATATTAACAATGTTAATTTTAATTTTATGATATTAAATACAAAAAGGTTTGAAAGTGGTTCAAACTGGTTTTTTAAAAAAAGTTTAGTTAACTAGACTTTTTAAAATTTATGGTGCAGTTCATAAACCATTTAATTAGTTTGGTCTTTTATGGTGCAGTGCAATTCAGTTTATAAATGCAGTCTAATTAACTACATTTTTTGCACACCCCTACCTGTGATCCTCTTCATGTCCTTCACTTTTTTAACAATCATCTCCTTTCTAACTCTACCCCTCTTAACCACATTTATTTCAAATTTGAATTGGTTGCAGTTGATTGCATTGCATTTAGTATTTCTGAATTGTCGATTAAAATTAGAAGGTTCTAATTTTAAAGTTGAATTTCAATTATTTTTAAATTTAAAATTCAAATTTAAAATCTAAATCGTTCGATCTTGATCAAACAATCTTGATCTACTTGACTGTATTGTAATCACAAGCAGATGAGTGCAGCCAACTAGAGTATGTTTATTTCTTCAAACTAAACTTGTTAGAGTCTATTCACGCATCAATATTATAACTACTAGATCCTCAAATTTACGGTGAGTTAGTTGCTTTTTTCCGAACCAACCTATTTAAAACCAAATGTATTTGTTAAAATAGTGGATTTGATATTTTGAAACCGTAAACTCTATCTACAGTGTTATATAAAAAACACATTTGTTCTTTCAAAATTGATCTCCCTTTAATTTGACTTGTAGTTTTCACCCTTTTACAATTCAAATTGAGTTTTAGTGTTTTCATGAAAGTTGTAGCTATGAATGTTAACTTTCATTTTCAATTGATTTGACTCTATTTGGACGACTACAACTCCAGATATAATTAAAATATTGCACAAGAGTCATGTTATTTTTTCACCAAAATTTAACACTACGCTAAACTAATGAAACAATACAGAACTAAACAAAATAGTTGGTTAATCAAGAAAATGTCAACATAAACACTTTATTTAATTGAAGAACCATTTATTCAAAATAACTCTAAAATAAACATTAAATTGAAAGAAATAAGTTAAACAATTGACTAAAAATAACTCCAAAAATAACGACTAAATAAGTTAAACAATTGACTCTAAAAATGACTCTAAAAATAAGTTCATCAAATCCCCAAACTTAATATGTTGCTTGTCCTCAAGGAACACTACTTTCAAGGATTGAGATTTGTATTTTAAACACCACCATAAACTTCCTCGTCAATCTATCTCCTTAATCAGAAAATAACAAACTTGTCAGCAAACATAATATTATTTCAAAAATTACTTTCATCTACTAACAACTAATTACAAATTCAAAATAATTCATTCAACACTTATCCTTCTGGTTCAACTTCCTCTTCATTTAATCTCACCAAAATTTTCGTAAGTGTTGACATGGTTACTATAATCATCACTCAAATCCTTTAACATGCATATACTACCATAGACTTAAAAATTCTCTAAAGAGACTTACAATGTAAAATGCATTACACATTTTTAGAGGTCTTTGAGGATTGTAACGAGGCCAAGGTACATGTGGCTCATTTAGAAAAGTAGGCTTTAAGACTTGGAGTTAGGAAAACATGTTAATTTCATACCACGGCTTTAACAACCTATCGACCAATAAAGTACAAGAGAGTAAAAACTTGATTTTGATCACAAACTTCTTTTTTATACTCCACCTTTTGACATAAATGATATTTTAAGGATCACCCAATTACCACTTAGTGGAATATTGTATCATCTTATCTTTTGACATTAATGATGTTTTGAGGATCACCCAATAACTAATTAGTATATGATATTTTATTTATTTTTTTTCTTCTTTTCAACGGTTTTCTACTTTTGCTTCTCTTGTACCTACCCAAAACTTAAAAACTTGTTATTCCATAAGCAACCCTAAATTTAAAATTTTGCTAAGTCATAAAATCAAGATTTTACTTAACTCCAAGTAAAATTTTAGGATAAAAAATAATAATTTTAGACATTTGACTTATATTATAACTAAGTAACACAAATAAAAAGATTCAAACTCAAATCAGCTAACAAAGGATAATTATTAATACAGAATAGACAAAGAGGCTTAGAAGATACCATATTGTTGTTGGACCACCATATTGAGTCTTCCCCTTAACCATATCATTTTACATAGTTCTGCCATGCCTATTAATGAATACAATTGTGATTTATATTGGGAAATGAAGACAAAAATGCAACAAAAGATGAGTTTGGAATACTCCTTCTTTCCCTTTTACTTATTTTTATATGTTTTGATTATTAAAAACAAAAAATTTATACCATTTTTTTTTTGTCATAGAACATTGCTAACAATTTTTTCACATAATATTTTATAGGGTGAGTATGTTAACACATATATAAATTTTAGAAATAATTAAAAGAGGACATTATGTGCACCATCTTTTTTTAATTCATGGTATTTTTTGTTTGCTTATTATTTTTATTCATATATATGATTTTTCATTGAAGGATGGGTGGAGAAATCAGAAAAAAGTTATAAGATTATATATTTTTTGATAGATTATATGACGTAATCATGTTTTAGAGAGTGTAAATAACTATTGAGTTTAGTTATCTCATATTATGAACTGAAGTTCAGTTTGTCACATTGTAAACAAAGTAACTCTTACCTTAGATTCAAATTTTTCATGTTATTTATTATTTTATATTTATATAAAAATATATAAAATTTCACATTATAATACAAATCAATATATATGTTTTTATCAATGAATGTTAACCCGTGCCTGACACAAGGTTACTTACACACTAAGTAAGTTTAAGGTTATGAAAAATATAAAGTATGTATTTTTAAATTTAAGATAATTAATAACCCTTTCTTATAGTTATATCGCACGTGAGTTATTTGTATTATGAAAAACATAAAGTAAAACGATAATTAGGTTTTTTTTTTTGGGCTTAATTCTTATTTATTTATTTTTAAATTTAAGACATATCAATGTTACTTTGATGTCAAGTTTGTCATTGATATTTGTCATGGATCACACACACGCACAATATTTCATATAAGATTTATGTGTTTATTTCTAGAAGTATTAAGGAAGACAAATCATCAACGCTACGATATGCTAATATCTTTACTCGGTCCACAATAACGGTTGTCTCAAAATGTGTGCTAAAGGACGGCTTCAGTAAAAATAATCTTAGAATTAGGTTAAAATGACACACAATATTTTATGTATATGTATATATTGGGAGGCGTTTGATGTTTCTAGGTGTGGAAATGAAGGAAATTTTGTGATCCTTTTGAGCTAAGAGTTTGGAAAGGTGGAAGAATGGAGCTATATGACCAAAAGCAAGCCACGAAAAAACAATGTGAAGTTTGGTTGGTTGATCTGCCATGGTAGTGATGGTGTTGAAGGTAGAGAGAGTGTAGCCAAATCTGTGTGAACAAGTGGTGGTAATGTGGAGTGTCAAAGATGTGCAAAATTGTTATTATATCTCAATCAAGGAAATAGTATAATCTATTGGATCTTATTTATTTAGTGACATTTTTTTTGTTATAAATATTTGCATTGAATGTGGATTTATATTTTGTAATATGAAAAGTGAAAATTAATTGTATATAAATAAAAAAAAGTAATTTAGGTACATTTATATATAAGCGTGAAATATGCAATAAATTCTTATATCTCTGGACACATGCAGTACTTGAGAGTAATTGATAATGAATATTCCTTCTATTATAAGAACCACACAAAACATTCACGGTCGTCTTAAAGATTTTGAAGGCTTTTAAAAATTGAGTCCCTAATAAAAAAAAATGTAATTTTAATAATTAAAAAAATTAATAAAATAAATTTTAGTTTACGTAGACATACCGATCTACATATGCAAGGAGGCTATGCACATGCCAATATACATGATAGCATGTCATCTTTACTTATTAAACTCAAATATATAATTCGTCAATGATAACACAACAATGACAATTGTACTACCAAAATACACTGATTATAAAACTCGAAATTACAATAACATACACCACAATATCTAAATTAACATATCTATCATATCAGGTTGGAATTTATCACAACGGATTAACATATACCAAACCACACAAACAACAATGATTATGTTGACTTATATAATTTGATTTTCACAAATTTGTCACAATTCATAATTATTCTTTTTAAAATTTTTTTTAACATAAATATTCTTTTCTTGTAAAATTTAACTATTTTTATGCATTCAATCAAATGCATGTGAAAAAATTTCTTCAAAATCATATGTGAGATCACAATTTTACTCTTCATATAACCATTCTATACTAATCCACACAAATATTTTTTTTATCAACGGTCATAAAATAATAAACATTCATCCATAAACTTAAAAATAGACACAAGTAAGTATATCCCAAAAGTAAGTGTGATTCTGCTTCTAGATCGCGGCCGCGCGATTCAAACACGATTCGTGAAGACAAAACCTGCGGTTAGAGAGCCGGTGGAGTATGGTGGGTGTAGCACTTGGTGGACTGTCGAACTTATGCAATTTTTAAAGTGATCAGAATAAATATTAAGGATATCAATATAATTTGTCAAAGTTTAGAGTATCCTATAAAAAAAGTTTTAGGACTCTCTCTAATTGAGGGTATGTGATAATGATTTGATTGCTGAGATTAAGTGTTGACCCTGCACAAATATAGGTGTATACCCATTATCCAAATTCACTCTTCTTAGGCTCAACAATTAAACCCGTAAAATGCTACCATATTTTCCAATTTATTTGATCATATCAACAAGACAAAACAATTTGATTTCCTCAGGTTAATTATTCCTTAGTCTCCTCCAAAACATTCTATATTTCTAATTTATTCAAAAAAAAAAAACTAACTTCTCTTGTCAAGAGTTATATTAATATGATTTTCGCAACCATTATCTACACTAGTAAGAAAAGTATTTGTTTTTACCTTTAAAAAAGGATTTGGCATATAAATTCGTAAGCTAACGATATTTTAACCGTATATACTCAACTTTAATTGTACTCAAAATCACGTAGAACATACACGTTTAACAACCTTAGAGTTTCTGGCTTATAATAAAACAAGCTCAAAATTCTATATTTCTTATTTTTTTTTCAAAACACTTCTTCTAAAGAAAAATATAATAAATTTTAAATGTTTAAGTAATTCAAATCATATAGGTGGGTTAACTTTTGACTTGCACAATAAATCGAAGAATAATTATTCTATTAAATAATTATTGTTACTATGAATTCCCAAAATTAAGGAAATTTAAAATAGTTATTCGAATTTTAAATATTTTATCATCCAACTTGAACTTTGGAAGATTCTTTTTTCACCTTTCCAAACATTTAAAACTTACACAAAATTAAAACATAATTTTTTGCATATAGTCAAACGGCGTGTTCCCTTGATTGATAATGGTAATGACAATGAGAAATCTACATCACTGTTTTACATCTTGTTTGCCACAAGCTACGTACATATCTATGCTAGAGGAAATTTGGTAAAACCAAACTAGAAAAATAAAATATGACCTTGCATGGTTTGGACAGCATCATCATTATTTTCTTAAAATGTTAAAGAAAAATATATTATTTGGCGGACCAACCTACAAACTCGTCAACCAGTCACATAGCAGAGTAAATTGTTTTCTTAATTCAATTATTTAAGTTGGCCTATTCTGCCTTGCACCCATTTTTAACTAGCTAATTGATGGACATATTTATTCACTTTATCATCCCTAATACCACTTTCATTAATACAAATTTCTCTTAAAGTTTATATATTTTTATAAATAGCATTTTAGAGTAATATTTTAAAAAAAATAAAATAAAATTTTAGGCGATTTTACATGTATATGTGCATACACAATTAATGTGATATTTTACAATGCGTTTGACTAATGTTAAGTGTGCAAGTAGTTATATTCCAACTATTTATAACTATTTTCTATTTTTAGTTATTTATTTTATAAATAATTATGTTGAGATATTGGTAATATTGTGTTTGATTTCCTTTATTTTTATATACTTGTTATGACATTGTGATTTTATATATATTTATTTTGATTTATTAATTAATATAAAATGTTGATATTATATTTATTTATTTTATAATTTCAAATATTTTCTAACGATGGTAGTAATTTAATGTGAGTATTTGGAAAAATATGTATAATTACAGTGATTAATTTGAATGAGTTTTGATTATTAATGTATTTTAAAAGATTAATTACTTTAATTATTTTATTTTATATACTATTAGTTTTAAAATAGTAGTAATATTTTATAAATTAAATTGTGTTTAAAAAAATATTAATAAAAAGTTAGTTTTGATAATTATTGGTTTTTTTTAAAAAATAAAAATAAAAGAAATGAGTCAAATGTGTTTTATGGGTTAGGCCCATTTAAAAGACTAAAACCTAATTCATTAATAATAATAAACAAAAAATTAATTGAAAAGGGAAAAAAAAGTATGAGAAAGAGAGTGGATGACAAGAATAGCAGCAGCAGCAGAGACAAAAACAAGAAAATCGGCACCGGCGATCGATAACTGTTTAAGAAAACTTTCTCCGTTTTAGTCTAAATTTTAGTATGTTGTTTTAGTATGTTTTAGTCTAAATTTTTTACCATCCCAATATATCTCTAAAATATCCGACTTCTCCGTTTGTGGAATTCGTTATTCTGCACAATCTTCTTCACCGTAAGTTCGATTTGAGTGAAACCAACGCCAAAACGATCGTATGAAAAGTGACTATATTATCCACTGATTGGTTTTCTGATTTATGGTAAGTTTCCGTAACCGAATTTTGAAATTTAATATTTTCAGAGTGTCTTCTAATTTATTTTTAATGTCTACCCATAAAGTGTCGAGTTAGATTGATTAAAGAACAGAAAGTCAAATGACAAAGGCTGTTTCCTCGTGTAATTGTATTCGTGTGTGAAAGCGTTGAAAAAGTAAGGGGTGAGAGAAGTTTGAATTCATGAGTATAATATATTGTGAGATGAACGCAAAACTGTATTTCCCAACAATTCATTCGGGGCTTGCTACGTAAGGCAGTAGCTCTTTGAGAGATAAATTAATTAATGTGCAAATATGGAAATTGTGAGAACAAAATGTGGAATAGAAATGTTTATAAGTTTATGATTGATTTAATTTCGTTAAATTTGTGGTATTTGATATTGTTGTGATATTGGGTGTCAAATGAGTTTTATGTATATGATCAAATAAATAGGTTTATGTGATGTGATAATAAAAGATGGATGCATTTTGATAAGTTTATGCGATTATGATGATGTATAATTAATAATAATGATGTTATAAATTTGTGATAAGTTTATGCGATGATGTATGATTAATGATAGTGATGCTATAAAATTATGATGAGTTTATGTGATGAGATATGATTAATGATAGTGACATTATGAATTTGTGACGAGTATATTGAAGTACCCCATAATTGATGAAATAATGATGATTTCAACTTGTGCTAAAGATGATACTCTTAATAGAGTAGTCTAGACTAACGAGGGGAGAAAATAGATGTTTAAAATATTTGAAGTTGATGTTAATTGTTGAAGTAGAGATTATTTTGTCACTATATAGGTAGGGCCTGACAAGCCTAGTGATTCTGGGGAATTACAACTGAAAGTGAGCCTGATCATGGCGATCTGCTGTTGAGCCTTAGCGCAAGATTGTTAGACCTTAGAGGTATTCGGGTGAGAAATTCCTAGGTGACTTAGAGGTAGCACTCCAAATGTCAGGAGCTACCATGCAATAAACGTTTACCTTGATTGTCGCGTATGTGTCTCAGGTTGACTTGAGGGGATCTATGAGGATTGGACCAATTTGAATTGTTCGTCCACCGGGATGGTGTCATAGTATCAAGCCTTCTAACCAAGTACTTCAGAGTTAGAATGATACCACATTGTGAAGTAGAGTCTAAGCTCATGCATAATATTGCATCTTCTTGTGATTGTTTTGTTGTGATTAATATGTATCGTGTGCGATAATAATTTCTCTCAGATTATTTGATGTTATAGTAAAATGTATTGATTTCTCTTGAGTGATTTTGACTTTATAATGTGATGTTTTTTCTTGAAGAATGTTGGTATAATGATACGGTTTATTATGATTAATTGCATATTTTTCTTACTTATATTATACTATCAACATGATTTCGAAACTCACCTCCTTCGTTGTTTGTGTTTGACTGGCTTGACCATGCGTTTGCGAAATTGCAGTTATTACAAGTTAATGAGTCTTGAAGTTCAAATTTGGGAGAAACCCTACTCTGACAGCTGATACCGGAAATTAAGAGTTGTAATTTGTATTTTACTTTCACTTATTTAATTAGAAAAGATTTTTTGTATGAAAACCTTATAAGTACTAGTAAATTTTTGGAATTAAATCAAGAAATTATAGTTAAGTCAAGTTCATTGAGATTTCATTGTTTTAATTAAGAAATAAAGTTGTACTTTTACATGTGTATTTAGAGGAACGTGATATCCTAAATTATTTATAAATTTTTTTATTTTCTTGGAGACATATTTTCCTTATCCGCTGCGAATTTTGTTCAAAAAAATCTAATATAAATGACTATATATATATATATATATATGTTATTTTAGAGTTTATGGTGTGACACTTGTAGCACACAAACTAGAAAATAAAATATGTCCTTGCTGAAGTAGCAAAATTGATTTACAAGGAATGGGGGTTTGAATTGTAAATCTCCCTTTTTAAAATTTCCTGAAAAAACTTAAGATTGGAATTCAAGAATGTTCTTGGTTAAGCAAGCAGAAAACGGAGAACATTCTTGGTTTTATCACAAAAACGGAGAACGTTCTTGATTAGTTATAAAATAGAAAACAATTTGTATTTTAATCTTGAAAAACAATCAAACTGAATACAGAGATAAAAGATAAGAGATACCACACACGAATGTATCCTGGTTCACTCAACTTGGGTTACGTCCAGTCCTCACAATTGTGAGATTTTCCACTAAGTGTTTAAAACAAGGACCTTCTTAGTTTTACAGCACCTAGCTTAGATCAACCTTGATCTTTGTTACAGAATTTAATCTAATTCCACCCAGAAAGAGATTAATCAAATCACCTACCAACCTTGATAGGATTTCTTACAATCTACCCCAAACTATACTTAACTCTTATAGTTTGAGTTTTACAATAATGATGAGATTGTTTTGTTAGAATATGAGATGTGTCAACTCTTGTTTGAGATTTGATTCTTTATAAAGAATTCAGTACAAATATATCATAGTAAATAAGAACTTAATCAGACTAATTCTTTTAAGTGATGAGAGAGTTTCAAGTATGTAAATGTGAATGATTTTGAGAGACTTGTTAGCACTTGAACTTCTGCGTTTTCCTTGAGCTTTGACCTTCCTTTTATAGGCTTGAGAGCATTAAATGAAGGTCAATAGAGCCGTTGGTAGTGTCCTTGTCAGGCTTGACCAGAGGCAATATTTCTGATTAAAAATAATCCAACTTTTGACTATTTTTAATTTCTACTTTGACTGAGCAGAATTCTTTATTCTTGATCAGTAATTTTTTAGCTTTAATGATCATTCAATATTGCAGATATGTGATGATGCTTTGTAGCTTGAATTTGAGTCTTGGACTTGATTGAAACAGATCCGAAGAGATCACAGAAAGTTGTTTCAGAAAACTGTAGTGTAGTTGCTGGAGATTGAAGATCAATTTGGAGCTTTAGCTTTTGGGTTTCCTGGAGATTGATAATCAATCTGGACTGATTTCTAAACGTACTGGAAGCTGTCTTGATGCCTTGTACATTGTCAAGATTGTTTATCAGTCTTGACAGCAAAACTGGAGATTGTTCAGTCTTGCTTGGGCAGCTTGATTCATGGCCTTTTTTTTTTTTGTGATTCAAATGGTTTCTTTTGATTGTAATTGATCACATCTGTTCCTTGTCATGTACTCTTAATATTGATGTAAATTCTAGAGGCAATAACTTCAATTAAGTGATGGAGATTGATTGGTCTTTATGCTATCATGGCCTAGAGAACTTTCTCCATTTTCCAGATTATGTCTAGAATGTTCTCTGTTCTTTATTATGCTGTTTTCTTGGCTTTGCTTGAATTCTATCTTTAAATAAATATACTCAAAAGCACAAGTTAAATTAACATAATATTTTAGAATCATAATTAACATTCTTAATTAACTTTTGTTTATTATCATCAAAACTTTAAAAATGAGAGTTTGTCTTAACACTTGCATGTTTTGGACGACAACATCATTATCACAATATACATAAAGAAAGTGGAAAGGAACTTCCATACACATTGGTTCTAACATCAAACTAAAAATCATAGATGGTATGAATGAATACAAGATTACATACAACCTATTTTGGTTGACGTATTTGAACTTATTCACTAGCAAAAACACTTGCGAGTCTGTTAATGAAAGCTTCTAAAAACAACATATAACATGTATGTAAGCTGCTTTTAGCATGTTTCCACAAACTATATGTGATAACTTATTATAACAACTTCTAACTTGCATAAAAACACTTATTTTAAACTGACTTCTAAATTTATTAAAACATTTATATGATAAATGTTTATTTTATAAAAGTTCAATTAAATTTTTTATATCTCATGTACTAATGTTGAGAAGCATGCATATGGAATTTGACAGAATCAACAAAACCATCAATATATTTTTCCTGCAGCTCCATATCTCCAAATATCTTGCTCATCTCTTCAACTTTACTTCTATAAACCTTTCCTTCTTCCTTATCCATAACTGATCCCAAAGCCTTTGCCACTGAATCCCTATTGAACTTTCCATCATGATCATTTCTAGCCACTTTCAATCCAACCATTTTTTCTTCCATAACTTTAGCATTTAAAACTTGGTCATTTTCCAAAGGCAACATAATAAGTGGACAACAAACTTGAACACTCTCGATCACTGAACTCCAACCACAGTGAGTCAAGAATCCTCCGACCGATTTGTGCGCCAAGATTCTAAATTGCGGCACCCAATTAGTCCACACTAGACCATCATTGGATCGATTCTTAAACCAATCATGTCTATTATCATCATTGTTTTTCTTCTGTAGAACAAAAAGAAAAGGAAAACCAGATAGTTCTAATCCCATAGCTATCTCAGTAAAGTCTTCATCACTTATAGGTACCTGACTTCCAAATGCTACATAGATCACTGAATTTTTTTCATGTGTGTCTAACCACTTAAGGATTTTACACCAATTATCATCATCATTACTTCTATCTTCACTAGAATCTAGTGAGGATGGTAATAGTCCAATTGGAATCACTGGTTTCTTGTAGAGATTTTCAAGTAATGTAAGAGACTCACGTTCAATTTCCATGCAACTTCTTAGAACAAGTAAATCAGCTCCAAAAAGGGTACTTTTCAACCTGAATAAATCTGAAACACCGGATTCATTTTGTCCCAAATGTTGAGCAGACAAATTCTTTTCCTCAAAAGGTTTCAAGGCTGCTACTTTCATCTTAGATTCATCAAAGTGCCTTTCACCTGATTTCATCACGAATACATTCGCATAGAAATACGAACTGAATCCATTAAAAATCGAGAAATAGACGCCTAAGATGCCGAGCTTAGACAATATTAGTGGTAACCAATAAGGTGTAAAGTCATATATCATACAATCAGGAGTTGATGTCTCTAAAAACTTTGTAAGAGGTTCTTTAAGACTATCAAAAGCTATCTTGAGATATGGAGAAATGTGAGGTGGAATGTCCATAGTAGCCTCTGCATGATCAGGGAGATTATATACATGTGGAAGTTGGAGTTCTATGATTTCCAATGAAGTTTTTAAATTTGTTGGTAGTTTAGGGAGACGTTTGATGTTCCTAGGTGTGGAAATGAAGGAAATTTTGTGACCCTTTTGAGCTAATAGTTTTGAAAGATGGAAGAATGGTGATATGTGACCAAAAGCAAGCCATGGAAAAAGTGCAATGTGTAATTTGGTTGGTTGATCTTTCATGGTGGTAATGCTGTTTAAGGTAAACAGAGTGCAATGTATTTATATGTGTGAATAAGTAGTTGTAATGTGGTATATATATGGTGTCAAAGATGTAAGAAGTTGTTAACATTTTTTTGTATTAATGTTTATATTGAATGTTTCATATACTTAATAGTCAATGATAATGAATATTCCAATTATGGTAGGAATCATACAACAACTTTTACATTAACTAATAGGTTATTATTTGAAGTTGGTTAACATCCATTGTTTTTTTACACTCATTTAATATATTATTTTCTCTCTATATCTCTCTTCAATTTAAGTCATTGTCTGTATTTCTTTATTCTCAAAGTGTCAAGAGAGTGTTTGGGTGTACACCAATAATTTTTGTTATTCTAATTACGTAAACATAACTGCCATAATTTAAAACGTTAAATATATTTTTAGTCTTTATATAAATACATCTTTTAGTCCATACGAAATTATTTAGAAAACAGTTTTTTAGTCCATGCTAAACAAAACACGTTTTGTTATCCTTCTATTTAAATTTTTTTAAATGATTGTTTCCAAACATATTTCAAACATTATAAAAAAGTATTCGACAAAAATTTTGAATTTTTAACTTTAGATTGAATTAAACGTGAATTTTTTAAATGTAAAAAGCTCAAGACAAAAGTAACAAAAATATGGTTCTAAAAACTGAATTTTGAGCTCACTTTTTATGGACCAACTTTTTAAAATGTTGTAAACAAGTCTTCAAAAATTCGTCCAAAAATTTATGTTGGTATGACGTAGGACTAAAACTAGATGCATGACAATTTTGTAGAGATTAAAAATTGTATTTATTTTTTATAAGGACTAAAACTAAAATGTCGAAATTTTGTAGAGTCTAAAAATATATTTAACGCTAATTTAAATGTCTCATTTTATTCTGTGTGAAAAATAGTAAGATCCAATTTAGTCTCTTGAGAAAAATAAATGTAACTTTAGTCCTTGATAAAATTAAATTGGGACAACTTAGTCTTTGCATTATTTACACTTTGTTTGATTGATGAAGAAAAGAAAATGAAAAGAAGAGAAAAAGAATATAAAACAAGTTGGTTATTTAGAAGTTTTGTATAAAAGAAAATGAAAAGAAATTATGATAGGAAAAAATATGTGTATTTATAAAACGACATAAATAAATGTCATGAAGAAAAAATTAGTTACGATAAAAAGTATATAATAAATATAAAATAAAAAAAATTTCATTACAACCAATAAAAATTTATAAAATATAAAAATAAAAATAAAGAGAATAAATATATAAAATAAAATAGTATCGTAAGGCCTAACTAAACAAACAAATGCACATATTATTAGACAGAATATCATATCTCTCGTTCGAACTAGGACCTTACTGTTTGAGTTTCTTTACCATTTCCTCTACTGACAAAAAATAATAATAATATAAATATGTAACATTGCCTTTTATGACACATCAGCTTTTAACATTTTAATTGAACTTAAATTAAAAAATATAAAAATAATCCTAATTAAGTAATCAACCAAATAATCCTTTATCATAATTTTTTCATTGAATGGTGACCGTTATTATTTGTAGTGTTTTTAATTTTAATTTTATTGAAATATTTTAAAGGTTTGTTTGTTATAGATTATAAAGAAAATTATTTTGTTGTGAAATAATGTCAAGAGTCAAATAAAAATTAATTACATGTAATTCAAAATTAAATCACATGAATAGTAAAAAAATTTAAGGTACTAAAAACAAGTTGATATTTATAAAATTAATTTATAAATTTTAGTATTTTAATAAAGATAATTAATTTACAGATTTACCCATAATTTGCTAGGAAACTCCTTGTTTCGTATAAATCAACTTTTATATATAAAGAGGATTCTCTAAAATGGAATTTGAACACATTAAATAACATACTAATACTAGATTTAAACTCGTGCGTTGCACTTTTTATGGTTATATATATATAATATATATATATATATATATATATATATATATATATATATATATATATATATATATATGATGTTTTGGAATATAAGTATAATATTCTAACTATGACATAAATGGATCCTTTAAAGTGAACAATTCACTTTAAAGAATAAATTAAATAATATCAAGTGTTAATTAATAAATCAATGGTTCAGATTAAATGCAAATGTATAACCAATTATAGGTGGATACAATCTCAACCCTTAATTTATACATTTTAGTAACAATTAGGGCTTGAGAACGGGCGGATTCGTGCCCAAAAGCATCCCCCAGCCCAAATTGCCGAGGCTACTTTCAAGATCCAATTTCCCCGTGCATCACTTTAGTTTAGAAGAGTTACGGGTCGGCGGGTAAATCGGTTTGATTTCATTGGTTAGACCATTGATGGATTTTCTTGTTGCAGAAACTAAATAGAACACTAAAAATATCTACTGTTCAAAATTAAGATAGACAAATTTCTTAGCCACCATTATCAAGATGAGTCTTTTCTTAGATAAAATCCCATGAAGAAATGAGAATAAGAAAAAGAGGAGTGAGAGAAAGATGAAGATAGATTGTCATTGTGTTGCAAAGCAAATTAAACTCCATCGATATGGATTATGGAGTTACGAAGCATGGAGAAGACATATAACCATTTTTATCAGGAGCAATAATAATAATAATAATAATAATAATTTATTATTATTATTATTAGTAGTAGTTAGGGATGAGAATATGCCATACTAGGAATGGCAATAGATAGGGTACTATAGTACCCATCCCCATACTGCAGTTTAAAAAAAATACTCGTGCCCGTGCCTCGTATGGTATCAACTTTAATACCCGTACCCTTGCTCTTGTGATTAAATTTAAAAAAATTCTAAAATATTTTAAATCCAAAATCATAAGTATTAGAAACCAAAATATGATCTAATTCAAAACTTCCAAAATATATTATGATTCAACATTAGTACATTACTACAATAAATATCAAAATATCAAAAATAATAATATTTTATGAAGTTGCAAGTCCTTGGACGGTATTCTCCGAGATATGTAAAAAAATTGATATGTGTATTATATTAGTTATTTATAATTATAAAGTCATGATTAATAATATAAAAAAAAACTCTTAAATATAAAATCACAATTATTTACCTCAAATTAATTTTTCAAATTTTTTTAATTATTAAAATTGTATTTTTTTTTATTAAGGATCGAATTTTTAAGATTAGAACAAGACCTGCAAAATCTATTACTATTTACTAACATATTTTCGTGATGATTTAAAATCTACTACTACTACTACTACTACTACTACTACTAATTAAAAAATGTTAAAATAAATTAGGCTTTTAAGTAGGCTAACAGGTCATACCAAACTTCTATCAAAGCCACGCTCAGATCTAAAAAGTAAGCTTAAAAAGTAGGCATAAAATGTATTATTATAAATACAATTTTTTAAAACATTTACTTTGTTACATTTTGAAAGAAAAAAACTCTCTCTCCCCTGTAAACAAGGAGAAATCTCGCAATCAATTTTAGTCTCTACCATAGTTTTTGTGTCGACAATAACATTAAAATATATTCCATAAACTATGATCGTTGTAGTTATACATTAATAACGACGGTTTATTGTCTATTTCTGAATGTATAGAAGTCGTGTTGTATCTTGAATTTTAAAAAACTTCTTGTATCCTCATACTCATGTTTGTGCAACTTATTTGAGCTTCATACCCGTCTAGTCAAACGGCATGTTTCCTCAGTTGGTGGGGTAATGTCAATGAGAAATACTTCACGTTGTTTTACATCTTGTGTGCCATAAGCTATGTACATAGCTTTGCTAGAGGAAGAAAAATGAAACCATGTATTTAATGCATTTTGGAAATTTGAACAATTGCTTGTTGCAATTGCTTTTGGCTGGATATTCCACAAGTAGTGGGAACAACAACAACATTCAATTAATGAACTACTTTTTTTATCTAAAAACAACAACTTTTTTTTTTTAGAAAAAAAACTAGAAGAGAAATTTTTTTTTTAATGAAAGTGGTACATGGGTATGATAAAAGTGGGTCTATAATTCTATTAAATATCAAAAAGTTTTTCAAAAATTTCTTGCAAACGGCATAATCAAAAGCAAACAAACCTCTATGATCTTGTTGTTAGCAGAAACAATAAACGATGTATTGGTTTTGAAGAACCACAGGAAACTCCTAAGGCTAACCTACATGATACTGCTTGCATATATTGCTTAAAGAATTGTCGTAATAAAAAAACTTGTCATATACAAAAAACATGGAAAGACAAGACACCTTTTAGAACTAACAAAACAGAACTCAACCAAATTTGGGTGCCTAAGAATAAAATTATCTATCTTGTAGATATCTTTAGCAACAAAGTTAAAACACCAGTCATGGTACCTGGACAGTGGAAGCTCGCGGCATATGACAGGAGAAAAGTCTATGTTCCAAGAACCGACCCTCAAGAACGGAAGATTCATATGTTTTTTAGGTAAACAGAAGGGTAAGATCATTGGGCACGACACAGTTGGTAATGGTTCCTTTCCTTCTATTAAAAATGTTTTACTTGTGAAAGGACTAATGCAAAACCTACTGAGAAGTCTATTAAGCGATAATGGTTATGATGTTGTCTTCAATCAAAAGATGTGTAAATCAATAAGTCAAACTGATGGATCTATACTATTTACTGGTCAAGAAAAAACAAAATTTACAAAATAAATTTGCTTTATTTGGAACAACAAGAAGTAAAATGTCTTATGTCCCTCTATAGATGAGGACTTTTATGCTCTTTTACTTGAGGAAGACAATTAAGAAGTAGTTTTGGAATACCTCAACTCATTCATTACTCTCTTATTGCCAAAATCACTTCAACACGCAATAGGAATGCTCAAAGTTTGGACCCTAATGATGTTTCCAACCATTTGAACAAGGTCTTCTCATTTGTCACCAACTGGATAAGGGACAAATGGGTCGTGGAATGCAGTTGGCCTTGCAGAACGCTGCAGCTTTCAAACAAACAACTGAGATCCTCTATCTATGGATCCTACAGTTTCAAAAAACCTAGAGCAATCAGTCTAGAAAGCTCATGTAAGCTAAATCAAAAGGCTCATCAAGGGAAGACTTGTCCCCTCTAAGTTTAATCTTAGCTCGACTGACCAACCCAACTTTGTAGTTCCCTGCATTTTGTTTTGTTTCTCTCTTTGTATTTCTTTCCTTTGTTGTACTCTTTTTGTTGCTTGTTGGCTACTCTACTCTTTTTGTCTGATGACAATAAGGGGAGAATATTTTAAACAATTTTAATGCAAGAAAATTTCAAGATTTTTTGTTTAAATTCAATTACTAATGCTTTTCAACTATCTTGTCAAAATATCTTTCATCACTCTAATCAAATGCCTTCATTATTCTCATCCAGCCAAGCTTGAGACTCTGAGAGATTGTGGTTGTCCTGGAAGGTTAGAGGCTGCAACTTGACAAAATCATAGAACACCCTATTGGAATTTTGAGTGTTATCCCTTTGCACTGCCATTTCTTGCACAAAATTATGGGTAGTTGTGGCTTGCATTTAAATAGCTTCCATCACCTTTTCCAGGGTTCCTCAGTAGGCAGTAGGGTCATACTATCTTCAAGTGAGGTATTCCTCTTTGGCCTTCCCCTCCTTCTGGATCTTTCATCCATACTTTTGCATACCATACACAAAATACTAAGTTGACCAGTCTTAATATTAGGTGAAATGATAAGTAAAATGTATAATAAAAGAAACTATTCTAATTCCTAAACTATAACTCGTAGTCCTAATGATCGATATGGCTCTGATACCAAAATGTAAGACCCAACACCAATTATCTAGAACTTAGCAATTGGATTCATACACCTTAATAAAAATAGAGGCAAATCATAACGAATAATAAATTAGAATCACCAACTCAATTGAAAACTTCAATGACAATTATAGTTTACAATTTATTCAATAGATTAATAAGTTATTACATCTGGAAATGATCTGCAAATGTCTAAATATAACGTAAATAAAAAAAATAAAACATTAAATTCAAATTCCAGCCAATTTGGAATTATTCCTCTAATGGTAAACTCATTTGAAGTTCCTCTGGCTAGTAAGAAAATAAAACATAAAGGGGTGAGATATAAAATCTCAACGAGTTCTGAAAAATAAAGAGAAGGGGAGTTTAAAAATATTTCTTTCATAGATATACATAATAACATAAAATTATGATTCTTTCTTTATGATTCTGAAACTATCCATTACCTCAAATCTTTTCTTTGTAAACAAAGAAAAGTCGCCCAATATCTTGATGTAGGTCACCAAGAAAATGGAATCCTAATTGGTAAAGGTGGTTTGGTCAAACCCCAACCAGCGTCCTGATTGTTCTCCTCTACCTGTTGTTCAATGCCTAGAAAAACCCTGAATGTCCCATCATAAATAAGGTCATGTATGAACTGATTAACGATAATGTAACACACTTGTGAATGTTATTTATGCATTGTCGTAGTACCATTGGTTTGAAATGTATTATCACTCCCTAATACACATAAGAACTTAACAATATATTGAAAAATCAAGTGGAAATTAAATTTTAAGTCTCTAATCATAGTTGGACCGGAGGAAACTTAGCCAGAGGCATAACTCCTAATCATATGATACGCGTCCAAAGGATATGAACCTAGAGGATGCATCAAAGGATACGCGTCCAGAGGATGAATCGAAGGAACGTGCCCTGATGATGTTGAACAATGATCAGAGTCACAAGAATGTGAACAATGGTCACTTTCAAAGGAATGTGAACAGTGATCAGAGTTAGAGGAAGAATAGAAGGTGTAGCGTTAGAGGAAGAAGAGAAGAAACAACGTTAGAGGAAAAAGATAAAAAAAAACGTCAGAGGAAGAAGAGAAGAAGAAACGTTAGAGGAAGAATAGAAGAAACAACATCAGATAAAGAAGAGAAGAAGAATCAACGTCAGAGGAAGAAGCAACGTCATATAAAGAAGTGAAGAAGATATTTTACTAGTGGCAGAAACACTTAGAATTATATTAATGACCACCACTAGAGGCACCTGAAGAGAGCTACCAAAGGCAGAAACACTTAGAATTTTTAGAACAAGAACCACCAGAGGCAACATGAAGAGAACCACTAGAGGCAGAAACAACTAGAATTTTTATAACGACAACCAGCAGAGGCAAGATGAAGAGAACTGAAGTGACAATGTTGGTCACAAGAAAGGGGGGGTTTGAATTGTGACTTTTTTTTTAAATTTTTGCTTTGTAAAAATAAACTCAAGATTGATCTTGGTTTGACAAATAAGAATGCAAATTGATCTTTTGGTTAGAAATAAATAAAACGTTAAAATGCAATGAATAATGTGTGCTTAATAATCAAAGTAAAGATAAGAGAGAAGAGAATCACGCAGTGATGTATCCTGGTTCACCAACCGTGGGCTACGTCCAGTCCTCACAATCTTGTTAGATTTTCTACTAACTTGGTAAAAACAAGATTGATCATGTTTCTACCTTAACAGATCAAAATTGATTTACAACAGGTTACTATCCTTTTTACAGATAACTTTCCTACACTTGAAAGTATCTTTACACTTACCCTTTCAAGGATCTTTACAACTTTCCTCACACTATTTCTATCTCTCTAGTGTTTGGATTTAAGAAATGATTGTTTTTGAAAGATATTTGATTTGATCAACAGTATCTTAACTCTTGTTTGAGTTTCTGTTTTGAGCAAATAGATTTCTAAGCTTGACTTTTTATGATGACAGAGACTAAGAGCCTTGCTGTGTTTTTACAAGCTTGATGAAATTCGAGAATGATGATCTTTTATGGAGAATGATTGTACTCGTTTTTTATGATCTTCCCTTTTCCTTGGAGTTCTTTTTATATGCATTTTAGAGGCATTGCTAGCTCATATAGCCGTTAATATACAAACTGTAAAGGCTGTGTACTTTTAGGCATGTGTCAGAGGAAAAGGATGACAGTTCCAATTAATCTCCAGATTGATCTTGGTTTCCAGTTTTCTTAGATTTTTGCTGTTATTTTCTGTTTTGTTCTTTGCTGCATAATTTCTTGTGATGTAATCGATCTTCTGGATCAGTCTTGAGATTTGTCATTCTTCTTGGAACGAATTTCCTTAATCATGAATGGATTTGACGACTGATCATTCATTTGCATATACTTGTTTTAATTCTGATGAGTTCAAATTGATCTTGAAACAGTCTTGTTTATTTTGCTTTTGATCTATCCTTTTTTGAAAAAATTACTTGATACCTATCTTTTGATAACAACACTCAAGAAGATATGTTGAATTCTTTTGTGGTTTAGAATCATAATTAATAAGATTAATTAGCTTGTTTTTGTTCATCATTAAAACACTTGAAAAAGGGATTTTTGTCTCAACAATCTCCCCCTTTTTGATGATGACAAAACATGTTAATTTTTCTTTAATTTTGATTCTTTTTTTTTTTGGGATTGCCCCCCTCAGATTATGCTGTTTAATTTTCTGAAATAATGAAAAAATTTAACAAAATCATACTTATTTGGATCTGCTCCCCCTCAAAATATGCTTCATATAATTGTTTGAAATCTTTTTCCAGAAGCAGATTGTAACCAGATATATATATGCTTAACATGATCATTTTTTTAAAAAATCTTTTTGAGAAGCTATTGAAAAACAGATATATGTGTTTAACATGATCATTTTAAAATCTTTTTTCAGAAGCAAGATATACCAGTACTTGTAAACAGAAACAGATATATGAGTACGGATAAACAGAAGCACAATCAGAAGCAGATATATAAGCAATTGTAACCAGAAGCAGAACCAAAAGCAGATATATAAGCAATTGTAAACAGAAGCAGAACCATAAGCAATTGTAAACAGAAGCAGAATCAGAAGTAGATATATAAGCAATTGTAAACAGAAGCAAATTGTCAAAGGTTAGTCAAGCAGAAGCAGATTAGTCAAGCTGTCGGAAATAAGTTTGAGCAATATTACAAATAACACAGATAATCAAAATAAACTAAAATGAACTCTCCCCCTTTTGTCAAATCAAAAAATCAGGGGAGCCCTCAGATCTTCAAATAGACAAGGATGGAGAGGAGCCTTCAGAGGATGGAGATTGCTTAGGAAGATCAGGAAAGATAAGAGGTGGAAGGTTTTATGGAGGTGCAAGGTCTAGTTTTGGTGCTAGCTTAGTGGTAATCCAAGATCGAAGGAGAGCATTTTCTCTATCCTGATAAATTTGTCTGTTAGCAATGATTTGAAGTGCATCAAAAATATTGTAAGTATTAGATGAGTGTTTTGCCTTCTTGGTCCTTTTTTTTGACGAGCTTCATCAGAGGTGTGGGATGGATTCGTTGTAGTGCAGAAGGTGGAGAGTGTTGCAAAGGAAGAGCTGATGTTTGGTAGGGTTCCTGTAGAAGCATGTTCTTGACCAACAGATATACTAGGAGTATCAGGTAAGTTTAATAATTTACTTAAACCAAATAGAGAGGAGTCTGTTTTCTGTGGTGAGAGGAAAACACGTGACATTCTGGCCAGATTTTGTGCTGGTGGATGGTCTGGACATGGAGAGTCAACTTGATCAGGAGTATCAAATGGAGGAGCAGAAGCAGGAGCAATTGGTATGTTGTCGTTCAAGGGATTATGAGAGACTATGAGTGAGGATCTTTTGCGTTTGGCCGAGATTGCTGGAAATGAAAATGGGATTGGAGCAGAATGTTCTTTTTTCATATGCGAAATGTTCTTAGTGGAGAATCTGGAAATTTTGATTATAGATTCTTCTGTATCCAGAGAAATGTTGAAGTGCCGAAAGACCTTGGTTAACATCATTCCATAAGGAACAGTGTTCCTCTTGTAGTCTTTCTTGACAGCTGCAATCATGTGTTGAATAATGAGATAGGCAAGATTGATCTTCTTGGCATGGAGGAGGTGGTAGATGACTAGGGTGTGTGTTGGCTGATATTATTAAAGATTTTTTGGAGGGCTTTAGATTAGCAGCAACAAAATGAGTGGAGCCAAGCTGAAAGAGTTCTTGTAGGACTTCAGTTCTAGTGATATTCAAGACAGAATACCATCTTTTTCCAAAAATAGAGATTCCTTCAGATGGTATTTGAAGGATTTCAGCAAGCACGATTGGGTCAAGACGAATTTCTACTCCTTTGATATTTGACACAATTAAAGATTCGTCAGTATATGCTTTTTCCTGGCAATAGAAATCCCTAATTACTCCAGGATAGAAGCAATCAGAGAGTTGCAAGAAGTTCGTCCAACCAAGAGCATCAATGTGATGCTTGATTGATACTCCTTCAAAAGAGACGTTTTTTAGTATAAAGACACGCCCTATGCCTATAGGACGTTTTGCCCATTTTTCTTGATAGATGTCTTCAACGTCTGATGGTATTAGTGGTGGAGTTTTTGGTTCGTTGGTTGATTTGGATTTTGGTTTTGTTGTTGAGGATCGTTGTTTTTCGGAATGATCTGGAGAGGTGTTTTTGGAGGAAGATTGTTCTTGAGAGGTTTTCTTGGGTTTAGGGTTTTGCAGTTTCTTTTTAGCAATAAACTGAGATAAGGTGAGGGGAGTTTTTGTTTTGAGTTTGAGTGAGGGTGACGCTTTTTCAGAGTTGTTTTTTGAGGGTGAGGTGGAGGAAGTGAAAAGCTTTTTGATGGTTTGAAGTGATTCTTTGGAGGGAAGGTTGTGTGAATGAGTCTATAGAGGTGGTTGGATGGAGTCTGATTCATCATCATCGTCAGAGATTATATGCACAACATTATAATCATTTTAAGGTTTTGAAGATGTACCCATTCCAGCCATGATGCGCATGGATTTTCGTTTGGTAGTCTTTGGTGGTGGTTGAAGAGCCATTCTCCTAAGATGAGGAGCCATTTCAAATATGGTTGGAGGTGAACATTGATGGAGTGGAGGAAGCACGGTGGATATTGGAGCTGGAGTAATGGGGCTGGGAGAACGGTTACGAGATGGAGATGAAGAGTTAGAAAACGTTTTTCCAGAAGAAGTTTTAGGAGGGGTAGGTCGAGACGGCGGTGATGGAGACCTCATTCTAAAGGGAGAAGATGGAGGTGATGGTGAAGGAGATGGTGTTCGCAGATTAGGGTTTCTTTTTGCGGATTTCTTTGTGCGCGCCATTTTTGAATTTCTTTGTGGAATAGGAAGAGTTGAGGTTTTAAGAATTGTAGAAGTTACAAGGTTTTTGGAATGAAGAACGTGTTCTAGGAAGAGTGTTTTTCTATGAACTACAGAACCTTTTTAGAGTGGCAGTTGAAGGAAAAGAGGAAAGTTGAGAAGTTTGATAAAATGAAATGATGGTTTTTTGTGGGAAAAGATGAAACTAGGGAGATAGACAGTTACCTACAGTGAGGCGTGTTAGCTTTTTGGACAAGAAATGACTTATGCATTTAATGCATGAGATAGAGAGAAAGAGAGGGAAGCTGAGAGTGGTTGCTTTAAACCAAGAATGATTGAGTCAAACCAAGACTGTTTGCTTTTAAACCAAGAACGTTCTTGATTTAATTTTTTAGACAGTTTTAAGCGTTTTCAACTGTATTTTTAATGATTCTTAATTTTTCCTTTAAAGAGTTAAAGTCTTCTTCAACTAAGGGTTTGGTAAATATGTCAACAAGTTGATTTTTAGAATCAACAAAGATTAATTCAATGTCTTTCTTGTTGACATGATCTCTAATAAAATGATGTTTTATCATAATGTGTTTAGATCTTGAATGTTGGATGGGATTTTTTGATAGATTGATAGCACTAGTGTTATCACAAAATATTGGAGTAGTGGAATAATTTACTGAGTAGTCTTCAAGCTGGTTTTTAATCCATAGAACTTGAGAACAACAATTGGCAGCTAATACATATTCAGCTTGTGTGGTTGACAATGCAATTGTGTTCTGCTTTCTACAAGACTAGTTAATCAGAGCCTCTCCAAGGAATTGGCATGCTCCACTAGTGCTTTTTCTTTCAATCTTGTCTCTGGCATAGTCAGCATCACAGTAGGCTACAAGATTAAAGTGAGATCATTTGCTATACCAAAGGCCAAGATTAGTAGTATCGACAAGATAACGAAATATTCTTTTAACTACAGTTAAGTGGAACTCTTTTGGTGAAGATTGAAATCTTGCACATAGTCCTACTGCAAAGACAATATCAGGTCTACTTGCAGTTAGGTATAGCAGAGATCCAATCATCCCTTTGTATTCTTTTTCAGAGATTGATTTACCATCTTCATCTTTGTCTAATGAAGAAGAAGGATGCATGGGAGTTAACATGATCTTGGCTTCATTCATTATGTATTTTACCAAAAGATCTTTTGTATATTTTTCTTGGCATATAAAGATGCCATTTTTATGTTGCTTGATCTGTAGTCCAAGAAAATATCTCAATTCTCCCATCATACTCATTTCAAATTCATTTTGCATTAAATTCGAAAATTCTTCGCACATTGTTTCATTTGTGGAACCAAAAATGATATCGTCCACATATACTTGTACAATTAATAAATTATCTCCTTTTCATTTTTTGAATAAGGTTGTATAAATCTTCCCTCTGGTAAAATTGTTCTTGATTAAAAAAGAGCTTAATCGTTCATACCAAGCTCTAGGAGCTTGTTTTAATCCGTATAAAGCTTTGGTGAGTTTTAAAAACATAGTTTGGTTTAGATTGATTTTCAAATCTGGGAGGTTGACGAACATACACTTGTTCATTTAGAAATCCATTTAAAAATGCACTTTTAACGTCCATTTGAAAAAGTTTAATATGATTATGAGATGCATATGCAAGCAGTATTCTGATAGCCTCTAACCTTGCAACACGAGCAATGGTTTCATCATAATCTATGCCTTCCTGTTGATTACACCCTTGTGCTACCAATTTTGCTTTGTTTCTAATGACTTTGCCATCTTCATCAAGCTTGTTTCTAAATACCCATCGAGTTCCAATGATTGTTTGGTCTTGAGGATCTGGTACTAAAGTCCAGACTTCGTTTTTCTCAAACTGTAGTAGTTCTTATTTCATAGCATCTATCCAAGATTGATCTTCTATGGCTTATTTAATAGATTTGGGTTCAATCTGGGATATCATTGCCATGTTGTTATCACTATCATTTTTTACTGTTCTTCTTGGTTTTATTCCACTTGAAATGTTTCCAATGATTTGATCTTGTGGATGATCTCATACTGTTTTCCAACTCTTAGGAGAAGTGTGAAAGGGATACTGTTTATCAATCTCCTTTTCCAGACTTGTTGTTGGCTGCTACTGGACAATCTGCAAATTCATCAAATAATAAATGCATGGTAATTTCAACAGTTTTTGTCCTTAAATTAAATATGTGATAGCCTTTAGACTCAATTGAATAACCCAAAAAAATAGCTTTATCTGATTTTGCATCAAATTTTCCAAGATTTTCTTTGTTTTTAAGGATGTAGCAGTAACAACCAAAAATGTGAAAGTATGAAATGTTTGGTTTTCTATTTTTCCAAATTTCATATGGTGTTTTGTTGATGATTTTCCTGATTGAGACACGATTTAGAATATAGCAAGAAGTGTTTATAGCTGATGCCCAAAAGTATTTTTCAACATTAGATTCTTCCAAGATCGTTCTTGCCATTTCCTACAACGTTCTGTTTTTGCGCTCAACAACCCCATTTTGTTGAGGAGTTCTAGCACACGACAGATTTGGGAAATACCAAGTTCATCAAAGAATGCTTTGAAGGAAGCGTTTATAAATTCTCCTCCTTGATCACTTCGTACAGAAATGATGTGAAGATTTTTTTCATTTTGAACTTTTTTTCAAAATGTTTTGAAGGCTTCGAAAGCATCATCTTTTTGTTTTAGAAAAAGTACCCATGTATATCTTGAAAAATCATCAACTATTACGAAGCCATATTTCATACCTCCTAAACTGGTTGTTTTGACGGATCCTAACAAATCGATGTGCAGTAATTCAAGTGTTCTTTTTGTGGAAATGAAATCCTTGGCATGAAAGCTACTTTTAGTTTGTTTTCCTTTTGCACATGCTTCACATATTTTGTCTTTTTCAAAATTGATTTTGGGTAGACCTCTAACAAGATCTAGCTTGGAAATTTTGGAGATAGTTTTCATACTAATGTGACTAGTTCTGTTATGCCATATCCATTTGTCTTTGTTAATGGACATGAAGCATGATTCTTCTGGTAATTCATCAAGGTACAACACATACAAATTTTTCTTTCTTGATCCAGAAAAAAGAACTTCTCCATAATCAGATTTTTTAACTTCACATATATTGGGTTTGAAAATAACTTCAAAGCCATTGTCACATAATTGACTAATGCTTAGGAGACTATGTTTCAATCCCTCAACATATTGAACATCTGTTATTTTTGCAGAATTTTCCTTACCAATGGTTCCTTTACCTTTAATCCTTGCTTGGTTGTTATTTCCAAATGTTACCGAGCCTCCATCTTTCTTGATAAATGACATGAAGCAGTTTTTATCTCCTGTCATATGTCTTGAACAGCTACTGTCCAAGAACCATGGCTTTTTCTTGGTATTTCGATAACCATCCTGCATTAGATGTTACATTACTTTTAGGTACCCATTTGATCTTGGGTCCTTGAGAGTTAGTTGACTGTGACTTATGTTTGAAGAAGCAAACTAATTCTTTGTGACCATATTTAAAACAATATGAACATTTTGAAACTGATTTAACCTTTTGATTTTTCAGCATATTTGAAGACTGTTATGATATTTCTCCAGAACGTTCTTCCTTTGCTTGAGAAGGTTCTGTTTTAGAATGTTCTTTCCTTTAAGGTGTTCTCTTTTTAATTTTTTCATCCCATTTTTTGAAGTAACATGCATATTCTAAGTGCCCAATCTTGCTACAGTATGAACACTTAATTTTACATGCATTCTTTTGTTCCGGTACGAAAAAGTTCTCATAGAGCTTCTGATTTTGAGTTTTATCAAATCCAAGCCCAACTTTGTCAAAGATTCCTACTTGGGATCCCATAATTTTTTGAAATGTTTCAGTGGCTTTGATAAAATTTAATAAATCTTTTTTGAGATGTTCAACTTCAGTTTTAAGAAGAATGTTCTCCTTTTGGATTGTAGAACATTCTGGTGTTTCAAGATTGTGTTGAACATTTTTCAGGTTTTGATTCTCCTTTTTAATTCAATGTTTATTGCCTGAAATATTTCTTTTTCTTCCTTTTCTTTAAAAAATTGTTCCCTGAATGAATTGCATTTTTGTTTAAGAGTGTTTGAGTCTTTTAAAAGATTATCAAACTCTCTTTCCATTTGTTCAGAAAGTAGACAAGGTTCAGAATTTGATACCTCATCTTCTTCTGTGTTTGCCATTAAGCAGATGTTAGGTTCCTTGTTTTCTTCTGCTTCTGAATCATCAGAGTCATCCCAAGTTATCATCATAGATTTCTTCTTGAATGGAAACTTCTTTGGAACCTTTTTGTTTAAAGGACATTCTGCCTTGTAATGTCCCAATTTGTAGCATCCAAAACAAGTGATCTGGCTTTTGTCTACTTCAGTTTTAGTTCCTTCTCTTTTATTTGGGAGATTTCTTTTTATTTGATCCCTCTTTTTCATCATTCTCTGAATTTTTCTGGTGAGAAGAACAATCTCCTCATCGGCTTCTTCTTGGCTATCTTCAGATTCACTCTTTTCGTTGATCTGGAGAGATGCACTTTGTGATGCCTTTAATGCAGTTATTTTGTTCTTTTTGGCTGGTTTATCTTCCTGTAGCAGAACCTCATGAGCTCGAAGAGTTCCAATGAGTTCTTCCAATCCTAGTGTCTCGAGATTTTTGGCTTGGCTTATAGCTGTCACCATTGGTCTCCATATTATTGGAAGACACCTCATGATCTTCCTTACTCTGTCTTATGTTGAATATGCTTTCCCAAGATATCGCATTTCATTTACAATGGTTGTAAATCTTGAGTACATTTCATCGATTGTCTCACCTTCGCCCATTTTGAACAGCTCGAACTTTCGTATGCCAATGTCGATTCTGGTTTCTTTGACGTGGCTTGTTCCTTCATGATGAGTCTATAGAGTGTCCCATACTTTCTTTGCAGTGTCGCATTCATCCACTCTTTCACTTTCTTCCCTGCTTAATGCACAAGATAGAAATAGTTGAGCTTTAGAGTTAAGAAGTAACTTTGCCTTGTCCTCAGCTGTCCAATCTGCCTCCTTCTTTTTAGCAGACGTTGGATCTTCTTGATCAACTCTTGGAAAAAAATTTCCATCTGTTATTATATGCCACATTCATGTGTCTTGAGATTTTAAAAACAGTTGCATTTTGCTTTTCCAAAAATAATAATCTGATCCATCGAAGTATGGTGGTCTGTTTGAAGATCCCCCTTCAACGATGTACTTAGCTTTTGACTTTGTCTTCTAGATCTTTTTCTCTAGCACTTTTTAGGTGTTAATTTTTTTAGACGGGGCTGTGATACCAATTGAAGTGACAATGTTGGTCACAAGAAAGGGGGGTTTGAATTGTGACTTTTTTTTTTTTTTAATTTTTGCTTTGTAAAAATAAACTCAAGATTGATCTTGGTTTGACAAATAAGAATGCAGATTGATCTTTTGGTTAGAAATAAATAAAACGTTAAAATGCAATGAATAATGTGTGCGTAATAATCAAAGTAAAGATAAGAGAGAAGAGAATCACGCAGTGATGTATCCTGGTTCACCCAACCGTGGGCTACGTCCAGTCCTCACAATCTTGTGAGATTTTCCACTAACTTGGTAAAAACAAGATTGATCCTGTTTCTACCTTAACAGATCAAAATTGATTTACAGCAGGTTACTATCCTTTTTACAGATAACTTTCCTACACTTGAAAGTATCTTTACACTTATTCTTTCAAGGATCTTTACAACTTTCCTCACACTATTTCTATCTCTCTAGTGTTTGGATTTAACAAATAATTGTTTTTGAAAGATATTTGATTTGATCAGCAGTATCTCAACTCTTGTTTGAGTTTCTGTTTTGAGCAAATAGATTTCTAAGCTTGACCTTTTATGATGACAGAGACTAAGAGCCTTGCTGTGTTTTTACAAGCTTGATGAAATTCGAGAATCATGATATTTTATGGAGAGTGATTGTACTCGTTTTTTATGACCTTCCCTTTGCCATGGAGTTCTTTTTATAGGCATTTTAGAGGCCTTGCCATCTCATGTAGTCGTTAATATACAAGCTGTAAAGGCTGTGTACTTTTAGGCATGGGTCAGAGGAAAAGGAAGACAATTCCAGTTAATCTCCAGATTGATCTTGGTTTCCAGTTTTCTTAGATTTTTGCTGTTATTTTCTGTTTTGTTCTTTGCTGCATAATTTCTTGTGATGTAATCGATCTTCTGAATCAGTCTTGAGATTTGTCATTCTTCTTGGAACGGATTCCCTCAATCATGAATGGATTTGACGACTGATCATTCATTTGCATATACTTGTTTTAATTCTCATGAGTTCAAGATTGATCTTGAAACAGTCTTGTTTATTTTGCTTTTGATCTATCCTTTTATGAAAGAATTACTTGATACCTATCTTTTGATAACAATACTCAAGAAGATATGTTAAATTCTTTGGTGGTTTAGAATCATAATTAATAAGATTAATTAGCTTGTTTTTGTTCATCATTAAAACACTTGAAAAGGGGATTTTTGTCTCAACAAGAACAACCAGAGGCAGAAACACCTAAAATTTTTAGAACGAGAACCATCAGAGGCAACATGAAGAGAACCATTAGAGGTAACATGAAGAGAACCACTAGAGGCAACATGAAGAGAACCACCAAAGGTAGAAACACTTAGAATTTTTTGAACGGGAAATTAGAGGCGGGAATGGATGCAACCATCAGAGACAAAACACATTGGCAACGGTGGAAAATATTCAAACACGTGTATTTACCTTCTGTAACACCCCAAATTTTATAATAAACTATTTTATTAATGAAATATAATTTTAAATAAGCTTTGAGCTCCTCTTGTAGACAGTTTCCTTGCTTCACTGATTTGAGTTGATTCACTAGAATGAAGAGGCAGATTCCCGCATGCAAGGTTGCTGGGCAATTTTGGGAAATTTTAGTGAACTTTTCGTATTGGAGAATTTGGAAGAGGGGGAAGAATAAAGGTTTGGTGAAGACAATGAACAGTGTGATTCTCTTGTAGACAGTTTCCTTGCTTCACTGATTTGAGTTGAATCACAAGAATGAAGAGGCAGATTCCCGCATGCAAGGTTGCTGAGCAGTTTTGGGAAATTTTAGTGAACTTTTCGTATTGGAGAATTTGGAAGAGGGGGAAGAATAAAGGTTTGGTGAAGACAATGAACAGTGTGATTCTCTTGTAGACGGTTTCCTTGCTTCACTGATTTGAGTTGAATCACAAGAATGAAGAGGCAGAATAAATTAAGTTTCTTCTCCGGTCAATGGGGGTTTACGATTTCTTGAAGCTTGATTCTGACAGTGTGTTTTTCGATTCCTTCCTGTTGTCGTTCAAATGGATTTTCATGGGTGGGAGAAGAAAACGAGAAGACCAAACAATGGTTTTCAAAATGTGAAAAAGAAGAAAATAAGAAGAAAGCAGAGCAGAGAATTTTTTAACGTTGCCTTAACGGAAACCCATTTAAAGGGTAAAATTGTAATTATTTAAAAACATAAAATACTGGAATGAGAAATATAAGAAGATAAAAGACTAAAACGTTACCAAAAGTTAAGTTAAGGGACCACAAAAGCTATTATGCCTAAAAAATATTATTCATATTTAATTAACTAGGTCAAACTGGTAGACCTAAAAAAGATTTTATGGCCTATTACCTATTTTTTTTAGCTAAATAAGTTTCAAAGAAAATATTGATCTTGTCTATTTAAAAAAAATTTGATCTGGTATAAGTCTGTTATAAATTAAATCATAAACTCTTATTAGATAGTTTGAAATATTCTAAATCTATATATGCAACATTGAATTAATAGAAGTATATCGCGAAAAGTAGTTGTTAATAATTCTTTACATAAAATTATAAAATAATCACTTCTGATTAGAAATAAATTTTCATTTAACTACTTCTATGAATCAAAATTTGAATGAATTGTATATTTATTTATAAGTACCTAAAATTTTAATTATTTATTGCACTAAAAATGTTTTATTTGTACTTAAGGGTATAATAGTTCGATTTCTATATTTCCAAAAAACATAACATGCATGATTTTTTTTAATTTTTATTATTTAATACAATATCAAACTTTTTTAAAAATAGTTTACTAAATAGATATTTTTTATTCATTTCTTAAAAACAATTTAATAAAAGTAGATTACCGAACAAATTTTTTAAATTTTTATTCTGTAATACTGTTTTTAAAACATAGATTATCAAATATATTTTCTTTTTCTTCTCTTCTTGAAGATAATTTTTAAAACAAATATCTAAAACAAATTTTTAAAACTGAAAAGCAAAAGTGATTACAGCAAACCCTAATTAATTGTTGTTATTAATATTATTTATATTTAAATTAATATATAAACTTTATTTATTATATTTAATTTTTTTAATAATTAAAAGTTTTAAAATTTTTAAATAAAATATAATTTATTTAATTTTAAATTTTCTTTTAGTATTTTTAATATTTAAATTTATTATATGTTTAATATATTTATTATATAAATTTGTTTTATTTATAAATTAAGATCTTTAAAATTAAAATTTGAATTTTTATTTATTTTGCCCAACTCTAATTAAAATTTTTAAGTTAAAATATTTGATTTTTTAATATTAATAAATATAAAGAAAATAAATAATAAAATTAATTACAATTATAATGACAAAAAAATATTTTATTCAAGTCACAAATTTTGAACCAACTAGTGTTTATTCTTTGAATTTTTTAATGATTTTTGCAATAATGTTTAGGATTTGAACTCAACCATATTCTTCCTGTTATCAACGTCACGATATGCTAATGCCTCTACTCAGTCGACAAATCACCAACATCACGATATGCTAAACCACAGCTACATATAGTAAAAATGATTTTAGAGTTAGATTAAACGGAGACACAATAAATATATATGACAATAAAGTAGAAAGAAGCATTATGTGTTTGTGAGTGTGTGTGTGTGTGTGTATATGTATATATAATACACACACACAATGTTTCTTTCTACTTTATTGTCATAATGGACCTTATATGTATGATATAAGTTCAATTCATTAGATTTAATTAAATATATTTTTAATTCAATTTTTACTTTTCGATTTAACCGTTCTATTGTGAGATCATATAGACTCTCACTTAATTGGTAATAATATTAAATATTATACACAACGAGTGACATCTAGAAATACATCACTACTCCCTAATTAATGAGAAAATCAATGATACAATTTTAATCTTACAGCGACTACTATTTATTGTGCAGTAATTGTCTCTCGTCTTAATTAAACATAAAGCATAAAAAGTGTCATTTAGAATATCACATTTTTTGAAATACAAATGAAATATATTAAACTTTTTTCCTCCTATAAAACAATGCAATTCCCGTAAACTTGATTTAACTATAATTTCTAAATTTAATTCCAAAAACTTACTAGGACTTATAAGGTTTTAATATGAAAGTCATTTCTAATTAAATAAGTAAAATACAACTTATGACTCTCATTCCCGGTATCACATATCAGAGCAGAGCTTCTCCCAAACTTAAACTTCAAAACTAATTAACCTGGAAAATCCTTGCTTCGTATAAATCAACTTTTAAATATAAAGAAGATTCTCTAAAATGGATTTTGAACACATTAAACAACATACTAATACTAGATCTAAACTCATGTGTTGCATTTTTTTGTGGTATATATATATATATATATATTTGATGAGTCTTTTTGTCACGACCCGAAAAGTAAACGTCGTGACCGACACACAAGCTATACTCCTAGTCTGGTAAGCCTATCAAAGTAATCTTAACAATTAAGCAACTAAATCATTCTCAATAACCATTTCAAAAAAAAAATACATAATTTTTCTCGAAATTTCGACAGAGTATCCTCTATAACTTCAACATTTTCAAATTTACAAAGTCCATGTTCAAACTTCTAACTCAGTCAATTTCAAAGAACATAATTTAAATATTTAATACATTTCCCAAAAGACTTTCTAGACTCAAAATAGCTGCAAAATACATCACGACTCAACAGACTTAACAAAAAAAAAGGGGTCCTCGATCAAAGAAGCCTACCAAAAAAATATGATCGTGACTTGAATCAACTAACAGCTTGTTACTCAGCTACCAGTGAAAGAAAAAAAAGAACAACATGAAGGGTTAAGTCACAAAGATTTAGTGAGGAGACAACAACCACCACCAAGTAGAAGGGAAACACAAAAAGGCATGAACAATTGTTTTAAAAATTTGTGGGAATTATACTAAACAATACTACATAAAATATAGGTAATTCTCAAGTAAAGTATACACATAATAAAACCATTAATTCAAAATCCAATTTGTAGAAAAGTGAAATCACAATGAGCAACCTTAAAATCATCATAAAAATCAAACAAATCAAAATATAAATTCTTGAGAACTAAGAGGCGGCTTCATCTCATTGATAGCCCTTTCCTTCTAAGGGTGACCTTTTCCTTAGGGGTGGCTCCATCTAACAGATAGCCATCTCCTCTCAATCCCGCAGCGCATCATCACGAATCAATTAGGGAGCTTACATTTTGTTGATACCCCTCTCCTCTTATGGATGACATCTCTCATAGGGGCGGCTTCATCTGACACGTAACTCTCCCTAGTTAAAACGATGTAACTAGGTGCACCTACCACTGTTAACGATTTCATAATTATAACAACGATTTCTAAAACACGTTTAAAAATCATCTCTGGTTTCGTCATAATTCATGAAAAACATATTCAACTGTATATCAATTCAATATTGAAATACATTATAACTCATACATAAATCAAACTAATCACATATTATATAACAAACACCATTAAAATAAATAAAGGATGAAATCGAGAAAAATTCAAAGGTTGTGTTTCCCAAATTTTAAGTAAATACTTTAACATATAAAACGAGTAAAATAATAGGCTAAATAGCACATGTGGTCCCTTAACTTAATTTCAGTTAACGTTTTAGTCCTTTATCTTTTTTTTTTCTTCCCAATTTGGTCGTTTATTTAATTTTAAGTGACAATTTGACATTTTATGTTTTAAAATGTCAACAATATTATCCTTTTTTTTTCAAAAATTCATCAAAATTTTCAACTAAAACTCATAAAATTAATTATATTCTTTAATATAATGTAAATTTCATCAAATTCGTAACTCAAATCTTCAAATAAACTCATATTTTCATTCTTTATTTGATGTTGTTAGAGATGGAAATATGAGTTTATTTGAAGATTTGAGTTTCGAATTTGATGAAATTTGTATTATATTGAAGAATATAATTAATTTGATGGGTTTTAGTTGAAAATTTTGATGAAGTTTTTGAATTTTTGTAAAAAAAAAAAAAGGATAACATTGTTGACATTTTAAAACATAAAATATCAAATTGTCACTTAAAATTAAAATAAAGGACTAAATTGGGAAAAAAAAAGATAAAATACTAAAACGTTAACTGAAATTAAGTTAAGGGACCACGGGTGCTATTTAGCCAAAATAATAAATATAACATAATAAAAATATATGACAATGACCGTCGTCTACTCACAACTATGGAGAATCACTTAAGTTTGTTCTCCAACAACTTTCAAAGTAGTCGGCAGGACCTCAGCTGACAAATCTGAGTATCAAAAATGATTTTAAGACTTTTAGAAAAATTATTCTAAAGTTTAGCTAACTCTAGGAAACCATAAAAATCCTTTAAAGTTACTTTAAACACAAAATAAGATGTTTAAACAAAACTACATTTTTTTCTAGAGATTCATACTAGTATTAGAGTTGTGTATTTACCTCAGAGTCTCAATAAACAACTCTAAAGAAATAGGTACCCTTCTCCTTCCTTAGAGCACAAACCCTAACCCAAAATTCTAACCAAAAGAATTTGTAGGAGTATAAGAAATTATGCTCTTGGGAATATTAAATTGATATCAAGGAGTGAGGGTTTATGTGTAGTGGAGTAAGAAGAAGCAAGGAGAAAGAAAGAAGAAAAAATAAATAAAAATGGAGAAGGTGGATGTTGGTGTAGCCCAGAGAGAGGGAGAAGAAGAAGAAGAAGGAAAAATGTGAGGTGGAGTTGGAGTGAGATTGAAAGAGAGTGAAAGTGGGTGGGTAAAGTTATATTAATTTATTTATTATTAATATTACTATATTTCTAAATAATAAAAAAAACGGTGCGTTTCAATCTCCTCCCCTTAAGAAAATTTATCCTCGAATTTATTTGATTTTTCTATACTGACCTTGAGTTTCAAATAAGTGTGGGTACTTTGTATGGATGACTTCTTCGATTTCCCAAGTTGTTTCCTCACCGGATGGGCCACACCAAAGAACTTTTACTGAAACGATATCCTTTGAGCGTAAATGTCTCACTTGGCGATCTAATATAGCTACTGAATGTTCAACGTATGATAGACCTTCATCTAACTGCACATCTTCATGATTAATCACATGAGAAGGGTGATGAAGATACTTCCGAAGCATTGAAATATGAAAGATCGGATGAACTCCCGAGAGATCTGATGGAAGTGCCAAGCGATATGCTACCGGTCCGACCCTTTCTAAAATTTCAAATGGTCCAATGAACCTTGGACTTACTTTTCCTTTTTTACCAAACCGCAAAACTCCTTTCATTGGCGACACACGTAGGAATACATGTTCTCCCACTGAAAACTCTAAGGGACGACGCCTCTTATCGGAATAAGATTTTTTTTTCTACTTTGAGCTGTCACTAAGCGATCTCGAATCAATTTAACCTTTTCAATGGCATCTTGAATCAACTCTGGACCAACTAGTTTAGCTTCTCCAACTTCAAACCATCTTATCAGATACCTACATCGTCTTCCGTACAAAGTCTCAAATGGAGCCATCTGAATACTAGATTGATAACTATTATTGTATGCAAATTCCATCAAGGGTAAATGTTATTCCCAAATTGGCCATTAAGGATGAAAAGCCGTGCTAAGCTTCAAACGAGTTCCTAATGAAGTTTGGAATGACTTCCAAAATTGAGCCCCGCAGTCAGAAATAATAGACACCGGTACACCATGCAAAAAGACAATTCCATCTAAATAAAGTTTAGCATATTGAGATGTAGTATAAGTAGTCTTCACAGGCAAGAAATGTGCAGATTTTTTTCAATCGATCTATAATCACCCACATCGACTCATACCCTTTTTGGGTTCGTGGTAATCCTGTGACAAAATCCATAGCAATGTCTTTCCACTTCCATTCAGGTATTTTAACAGGTAGAAGTAATCCTGCAAGCTTTTGATTTTCAGCCTATACTTGTTGACACACTAAGCACTAGAGACAAAATCTGCTACATCTTTCTTCATCCCTTCCCACCAATACAATTCTCTCAAGTCTTGATACATCTTGTTAGAACCAGAGTGAATAGTATAAGAAGAGTGATGATCCTCCTCTAAATTTTTTCTCCTTAAGCCACCAACATTAGGAACACTCAATCGAGACCTCAACCTCAGAACACCATCAGAATTAACTAAAAAGTCTGAAATTTTACCATTCTGAACATTATTTATCATATTCACCAAGTATGAGTCTTGACTTTGAGCTTCCTTGATATCATCAACTATGGTTGGACGAATTTGTACATGGGCTAAAAATAACCTCGAATGATCAAGTTCAAATTGAATTCCACTTTCAACAATTTCTTGAAATTCTTTAACTATTGGCCTCTTAACTTCTGCTATATGAGAGAGACTGCCCGTGGATTTCCTACTCAAAGCATCTGCAACAACATTTTCCTTCCCAGGGTGGTATAAGATTGTACAATCATAATCTTTCAAGAGCTCCATCCATCTTCTTTGTCTTAAATTTAAATCTCATTGTTGAAAGATATACTTAAGACTTTTATGATCAATATAAATCTCACAAGTTTCACCATATAGATAGTGCCTCCAAATCATAAGAGCGAAAATCACTGCAGCCATTTCCAAATCATGTGTGGATTGTTTACCTCATGTCGCTTGAGTTGTTTAGATGCATAGGCAATAACTTTACCTTGTTGCATAAGTACACAGCCGAAACCAACTCTAGAAGCATCATAGTAAACTGCATAACTTTCACCACTTATGGGTAATGCCAAAATAGGTGTTGATGTCAAGTACTCCTTCAATTTTTGAAAGCTTTTCTCACATGCATCAGTCTGTCGAAACTCAACTTTCTTCTGGGTCAACCTAGTCAACGGAGATTCAATTTTTTAGAAATCTTTCACAAAACGTCGATAATAACCGACTAAACCAAGAAAACTCTTAATCTCCTTTACTGTGGTAGGTCTGGGCCAATTCTGCACTGCTTCCACCTTACTGGGATCAACACTTATTCCATTCTTAGACACAACATGACCTAAAAATGCCACACTATCCAGCGAAAACTAACATTTAGAGAATATTGCATATAATTGTTATCTCTTAAGGTTTGCAAAACCAACCTCAATTGTTGCTCGTGTTCTTCTTTACTCTTCGAATAAACAAGGATATCATCAATGAACACAATCACGAATTGATCCAAGAATGGTTTAAAAACGCGATTCATCAAATCCATAAAAGCTGTTGGGCCATTAGTAAGCCCAAATGGCATAGCCAGAAATTCATAATGTCCATAACGCGTGCGGAAAGCTGCTTTCGTTATATCATCCCTCTTAATCTTCAACTGGTGATACCTTGATCATAAATCAATCTTAGAAAAACATTGAGCTCCTTGAAGTTGGTCAAACAACTCATCAATGCGTGGTAAAGGGTATTTATTCTTTACAGTTACTTTATTCAACTGCCTATAGTTTACACATAACCGCATGAATCCATCTTTCTTCTATACAAATAATACTGGTGCTCCCTAAGGAGATGAACTTAGGCGAATAAAACCCTTATCAAGAAGATCTTGAAGTTGCTCCCTTAACTCCTTAAGTTCGGTTGGGGCCATACGATAAGGAGGTATGGATATAGGATGAGTATTAGGAACCATGTCTATAGAGAACTCAATCTCCCTATCAGGTGGCAACCCAGGAAGTTCTTCAGGAAAAACATCTAGAAATTCACATGCTATTGGAATCTTTTTCCAATTTCTCCTCGGCCACTTGTGTACCCCTTACCAAGGCTAGGTACCCTCGACAACCTCTTCTCATTAACTAGCTAGCTCTCTAGGCTAAGATTTGGTTATGTGGTACCCAACAACGTTATGACAATCCAAAGTGGCAACACCTTGCCCTTAATAGTTATATCACAAGAACGATACATTGACTTAGCATGCAAATTTCCTCCAACAGGTGTAGCACAACTAAAACCTCTTCTAAAGAAGATGAACATTTACCAAGTTGAGTAGCAAACCACGAGTATACAAAAGAATGTGTAGCTCCAGGATCAAACAAAACATGAGCATCTCTAAAAAAAATAGAAAGTATACACGTAACTACTGCATTGGATGTCTCAGCATCCTGACGAGTCAAAGCAAACACTCGAACCTGACCTCTTTCTGTTGGTATCTGACCTCTACCACCAAATCCTCTACCTCCTTGCTGACATGTTCCTGAACCCCTAACAACAAAATTTCCACTTTGTCACACAGATGCGGAATTAGCCTGAGAAGATGTCAAAGTTGTTGGTATCGATGCATAGTTAGAGGATGGATGTGTCAATTCTATAGGACAATCCCTCCTAATATGACCTACTTGGCCACATTGATAGCACACCTTACCATATCTGGAACAATTTCCAAAGTGAAACCTACCACACGTTGAACATTGTGTAGCTGAAACACCGGAATGTCTATGAGGGTAAGTAGATTGTGATGCTGTTCCAGAATCTGATCTACGACTTTGCACTGTTCCAAAAGAATGCCCACTATGACCACCTATTTGAGACATGAGTCTTTGTTTCCCCTGATAACCAAACATAGATCCACCACCACGACTCAAATAGTTATTGTAAGATCCTTCAACCCATTGTTTCTTCCGTGAATCTTGTCTATTACATCCTTTTTCCTTCTGTTGTTGCTCAATCTGAAGTGCCAAACTCAGAAGCTCAGCAAAAGTAGAACAATTCGACCCAACCACAAATCTAAATAAGTAATCCCTCAATCCTCTGATGAATCTCTTGACACGCATTTCCTCTGTGATAGGGTAAGAAGCGTATCTAGATAGCTATGTAAAACGAGCACTATACTCTGAAATTGTCATACCCTCCATTTGCTCAAACTCATGAGCTAATCCATCTCTAACACTCTCCAGAAGAAAACGATCCATGAACAACTGAGATAACTCTCTCCATGCTAACGGGGGTGACCCCACTTATCTACCATGTGACACTATAAAAAACCAATCACGCGCCACACCTATTATTTGAAATGATGTCAATTCTACTGCTCTTACCTCAGAACAACCCAATGCTCTCCAAAGCCGCTCTAGACTATCAATGAATTGTTGTGGGTCCTCAATCGCGCTAAACCCTAAAAAAGTAAGGGGTTTAAGCTTCATGAGGTCTGATAAAGTAACCTCAATCCCTCTTGATGCAACAGTCGTCTATTGCCCAACTTGTCTAACTTCTTGTTGACCATTGAGATTTTTATCTCTTTGATCATCCTCCTGTTGTTGTCCGAAGACAACCACAACAAGTTGTTAAACAACCTGTTTTAATCCCTGCATATCAGTGGCAAACTCTTTCATGGCTGGATTTATGCGCCTCCTCTTACGCACCCCAACATCAGCATCCAAGCCACGTCCACCAACATTAACTCTACGTCGATTTCGGGCACAAACTGAAACACGACCGCATTGACGAGCGCCTTGGGCTTGGGCAATTGACTCATCAACAATTTTCCTTATAGTAGGATTCCTAGTCTTGGGTGGCATTCTCACCTAATCAAAGAACATTGATAAAAATTGAACAAGATGACAAGAAAATGTGGAACGATAGTGATGATGAATTTAAACACAGATTCAGACAACGTGATGAGACTCTCATAAAGTGCTAATAGCCCCTTGCAAGTAAGTGTTGGAACCAAGTTGGTTCTAAGTACTTAGGATTTTGATGTTTACAAAAGCACTCCATGTAATCTTATTTTGTAGTTAGAATTATTATATTAAATGCCACCAGAAGATGAAGTTATCAGAGGCAGAAGATGAGTTACCAGAAGATAAAATCAGACCAGAGGATACACCTCCAGATGAGTTACCAGAGGATAAAATCATACCAGATGATACACCTCCAGAAGATACCAAATAATGCATCCAGAAGGTACTAGAGGATGCATCCTGAAGGCACCAGAGGATACACCAGGATGTCAAAACATTATCAGAGGATATCTTTCCTGGCCCAGATCAGAAGGAAGTAGAGTCCAGAAGGAGACCTAGACCAGACCAGAAGGAAGCCTGCCAGAGGGAGACTTGTTCCAGACCAGAAGGTATCATAAGTCAGACTTAGTCCAGAATTTATTCTGACCAGAAGATAGCTTGGTCGTGAAATGATAATCGGTCCAGACTTGATCCAGACTTAATCAGAGCATAAATTAATTGGTCCAGAACAAGAGATTTAATCAAGATTTGGCCCACACCAGAAGATAGCATGGTTCAGAGTATGAAACTAAGTCCAGACCAGAAGAAATAATTGTCCAGATTTAATCCAGACGTGATCCAGATCAGAAGGTAAAAGTCCAGATTAAAATATCATAAGTCCAGATTTAATTTCAGTTCAATCCAGACCCAGTCCAGAATTGTCCAGATCAGAGGGAAGATATTCATATCAATGGTCTAGATTTAAGCATCATGGCCCAGTGTTGGCCGAGATCAGAAGATCATAACATGTGGTCCAGTGTTGGCCGAAATCAGAGGATCACAGTAGACCAGATTATATGTTCAAGTGATTGGCCAAGATCAGAAGACCAAAACGTGTGGTCCAGTGTTGGCCGAGATCAGAGGATCACAGCAGATCAGATTGTATGGTCCAGATGTGGACGAGAGCAGAAGATCAAACGGTCCAGATTTAATCATGATGATAATCAGTGGGGACTTGAATAAATTTGATCGAAGTATTAAAAGGATTTGATTCAAAAATAAATTGAAGTATTGTGGGAATTCAGAAGCTATTGGCGGGAAGAAAGATTTAATCCAGAATTAATTAAAGACAGGATTGGCCAAAGTTATTTTTGAAAGCAAATCTGGAACTAAAAAGATATGTTTTTTATTTAAGTGAAACCCGATTGGCCAAGGTATTTTTGCAAGAGTATCTGGCAAGATACAGCTCACACTTAAGCATGGAAGCAACCCTAATCTTCATCTATAAAAGGAGGCTCAAGGCAGAAGACTCAACATTGAAAATACTTGAGAGTCATACACTTCCAAAAGCAAAATACTTGAGTTTTCACTGAGGTCAATTGTGAGTATCAGCTTTCCAGAAGCAAGTACTCTAAGTGTTCGTTCCATTGTGTTAGATCTAAGTTGTTGAACTAGAGTCTACAATCTGAAGGAGTCAGAAGGACTAGCAGATTACTTAGCAGTTAGATTCAAGGTTCTTTTCCTCAAAAGTCTAGGATTGTTAGACTATTTGAGAAGACTGACTTGGAGGGTCAGTAGTATTGTTGTAATTCAAGGTTTTTGAATTAGTGAAATCCTTCAAAGTGAAGGGACTGGACGTAGCCTAGTTAACGATGAACTAGTATAAAATTTTGTGTTTTATATTTACTTTACATCCGCTGCTAACTCTGTTTCATTCATACATCAGGTTTTGTTTTAAAACTGCAAAAACGGAAAAAGTATTCAAGTTAGTCAAACACAATTCAACCCCCTTCTCGTGTTTGCACCTTCAGTAAGTTGTGTTCGGGTACATAATTTACTGACAAGAATCTATTATCACCTAATGTTTGCAGCTATTAGGACCTAGATCGAGCTCTGATACCAACTTTGTCACGACCCAAAAACTAAACGTCGTGACCGGCGTACAAGCTATACTCCTAGCCTAGCAAGCCTATCAACTAACTTAACAATTAAGCAGTTAAATCGTTCTCAATAACCATTTCAAAAAAATATATATAATTTTTCTCAAAATTTCGACAGAGTATCCTCTGTAACTTCAACATTTCCATATTTACAAAATCCCTGTTTAAACTTCTAACTCAGTCAATTTCAAATAGCATAATCTAAATATTTAATACATTTCCCAAAAGACTTTCTAGACTCAAAATAGCTACAAAATACATCACGACTCAATAGACTTTAAAAAAAAAAGGTCCTCAATCAAATAGGCCTGCCAAAAAAATATGATCGTGACTTCAATCTACTAACAACTTGCTACTCAGCTGCCTGTGAATCTGAAGAAAAAAAAAAGAACAACATGAAGGGGTAAGTCACAAAGACTTGGTGAGGAGACAACAACCGCCACCAACTAGAAGGGAAACACAAAAAGGCAAGAACAACTGTTTTACAAACTTGTGGCAATTATACTAAACAATACTGCCAAAAATATAGGTAATTCTGAAGTAAAGTATACACAAAATAAAACCATTAATTTAAAATTCAATTTGTAGAAAAGTGAAATCACAATGAACAACTTTAAAATCATTGTAAAAATAAAACAAGTAAAAATATAAATTCTTGATAACTAAGAGACAACTTCATCTCATTGATAGCTCTTTACTCTTAAGGGTGACATTTCCTTTAAGGGTGGCGCTATCTAACAGATAGCCCTCTCCTCTTAATCCCACAACGCATCATCACGAATCAATTATGGAGCTTACATCTTGTTGATAGTCTTCTCCTCCTACGGATGACATCTCTCATAGGGGCGACTCCATCTAACGGGTAACTCTCCCTAATGAAAACGATGTAACTAGGTGCACCTACCGCTGTTAACGATTTCATAATTATAACAACGATTTCCAAAACACGTTTAAAAATCATCTCCTATTTCATTATAATTTATGGAAAACATATTCAACTGTATATCAATTCAATATTTAAATACTTTATAATTCATACATAAATCAAACTAATGACATATTATACAACAAACACCATTAAAATAAATAAAGAATAAAATCGAGAAAAATTCAAAGGTAACACTAATAATATTTTACGTATGAAAAAACAAGTGTAACACTTCAATATAACATTAAATTGGGCAGTGCAAACTCAGATTAATGTTCTTACAAAAAATGAAATTAACTAAAAAAAAAGTAATTATACTCATATGAAACACACAAACTCTACAAAACCTCAAATTTTAATTATGATTTTGTTATACAGTAATATTAATTACATGATTCCAAAATGGTATCATTCGATCATAAATAAATATATTGTTAAAGATATTGTTGAACTTGTTTATTTTTTCCACAAATGTTTATACAATTATCTTTTAAATATTTTCAAACAAACAACAAACTTCTTTTCATTCATTTCATCTTAAACTCTAAGGATACTTATTATATTTTTTAAACTATAAGGATACTTGATTATATTTTTTAAACTCTAAGGTAGTCAATTAACTGGAGGTGTTTTTTTTATTTAAAAAAAATATTAATTCACATAGCACTAATTTACGAAGAAACTTATATTTAAAGACAATTTTATTTAAAAAAAATTAATGTACAATAGAGAAAGAGATCGTATATATATAGATTTATATAATTACTTTCGAAGTCTTTCATCAAAATTAAATAATTGGGTCCTCTTAATTTTTAACTCAGTCGCTAACATAGTTTATTTTTATGATTACATAGACTTATTAAATATTATTTCTTAAAATTTGTTTATATAAACTCTTTTTCTAGTATAAATTTATAAATCTTCATTTTTATCATATATCAAAAATCAATAATGATATTTATACGCCTATAATTTTTTTACATTTATTCAACACTTTATTTCCTCTAGTGTACACCAATGAATTTTTTATAAAAATTATATACCAAAATTTCTTTCCATTAATCAAATACTTAGAAACTAAACATTCTCAAGCTGATCTCATCAACAATCATGCATCAAATAATTTGATGTCCACGGCTAGATTGTTTGGTAATTAATTTCTAAAAAGTATATAAAAAAAAATTAAAAAGAGAAGACATGTATCCCTCTCTTACTTTCGCATATAAAACAAGATTGTAAAAAGAGGTGGTATCTATACTATTTTAATGATCTTTTGCTGATTCTCTCTTTTCAATTTCTCTTAAAACACTCTAGATGACCATATTATATATTTGGATTAAAAAAAAAACACCTTGGTTAGTTAATTATCTTAAAAAAAAAATTAATTCTAAAAACAGAAAAAGGGTGATCAATTGTGATCCAACTCAAAACCATATTTTTTTTTTCAACCAAACCATTTTTTTTTCAATAAACCAAATTGTTTTTAGAAAGAAAGAAATGGTTCTTATCATTATAGAAAGAAATTGTTTTTGCATACATAAGATGTTATTTAATTTACAAATTTTAATATAAGTTGATTTTATAAACAATACAGTACGTGAAATATATGTCAATGACAAAATGAAATGTAACACTTACATCTAGTGGGGATAAATGGACGGTGGTATTTATCCCCAAAGTACATAGTTTGTTTCTCACGGAAGGTAAAAAATTCGTTATTTCTAATTGGTGGAAGGGTGGCTAGAAGCTCCTGAATAACAATGCCCATTACGGTAAGAATATCTCTCGAGGAGGTGGCGGTGGATTTGGAGGATGTGGAGCAATTCCAAGCTTGCATAGACTTCTTCAACAATCCATTTCCTAATAATGGCATTTTCTTCCATCTTGAGAATGAGATGGTTCAATAGAATGAGATGGTTCTCTTTTGAGGGCATGCATTGGAAGATTGGCTTTGCGAAAAGCTTGAACCATTAGCAGGAAGTGTTCAGGGATCCAAAATTGACAAGTAAAGATGGAAGAGAAAAATGGATGGTTGAGTTGGTAGGATATGAACAGAAGAATCAAGGCTTTGGAGTTTTCACAAATTTTTTGAGTGTGTTAGACCCAAAAAAGAGAAGAAAAACTATTGGTAGGAGACACAAAGCTAGGGACAAGTTGTGCTATATTTCCTATTACAAATTTTGAGGGGTCAAAAAGGGGAACTGGACCAGATTGAGTGAAGCATATTGCTATGGTTGTTAGAGTGATTGCAAGCCTGTAGGTGTATTCAACAATCATTTCAGAGTTGATTTGATCATTGTCCATTGCATGATCAAAATCAACAGCATTCTTTGGCATATCAGCAGTAGTCTCATGGAGTACGTCTCTTCATGAGGATAGCATTTTGTTTCTTCCAAAATTGGTTCAAGCCATTGTTCCATTTTGTTAACTTGCTAAGTTCTCTCAACCCTTTTCTTTTTGGAAGTCCTTTGATTATCCTTGGGACAACCATCTTCAAGAGAGGATAAAGCAACTCTATCTCTTGTAGGATCCTTTTTCATATCGCTCACATTTTTTATGGTGAATTTTGAAAATGAAGTGAGATAGACTTCATCTTTGAGAGGAATTTTGAAAAACTTTTTTTGTAAGAACCATGTCATATGTGGCAGTGATCTTTTGTTGACAGTAAGGGCTGCAGACATCATGTGATGAAGAATCATGTAGGGAAGATTCATTTTGGGTAGTAAACTTCTTGAATTTCAAAGAAGTTTCTCCATCCCAATGGATTTGTATACTTCATTAGATCAATCCCTTTAAGAAGCAGATTGTCGAAGTTGAAGTATCGACCTATTCCAATAGGTTTATTAATTCATTTTTCTTTGAAGATCAAATCATAGCCATTATAAAAAAGAAGTGGTTCTTGGTTTTTGTTTGTAAATTGTAGTTTTTGGGAAGGAAATGATAGGGTGGTTTGTTTCCTTTCCTTTTGATTGTAGATTTTTCATAGGATTTAGTTGAAGAGGATTGGTTCTTTGAAGTCATTATCTTTGGTTTGTTAAAGATTGGTTTAGAAACTTTGAGAGTAAGTTTGGATTTTTTTTTAAGGTGTTTTAGTGGAGGCAGAAGATGGTGATTTTGGTTTGATTTGAGATTTGGTAGAAGAGGGTTTTGTGATGGTTTAGGAGAAGAAGTTGATTTAGAGTCACTATCATGGATGATGTCTATAGTGGTGTCTTTGTCAACATTCTTCTTGGTACCAATTCCACCTTGAATGCATGAAGATTTGGTTTTCTTTGGATTAACCAAGTGTGGAGGAGTGATTGTAATATATGGAGTGGAATTTGTAGGATTGTGAAGAGGAGCCTAATCCAATGGTTCTATTTCAACAATATTACCAAGTGTTTCAAAAAGGAGAAACTGCACCTTGTTGGACATGGTTCGGTTTATGATGAGTCAGTCAGATTTACACGATTCTTTTTGGGGATATGCCATTGTTACTACAGCTTTCACCCTTAATCATGTTCCATCTAAAGTGGTATAAAAGACAACATATGAAATATGAACTAGTCAAAGACCACATGTATTTTTTATGAAGATTTGGGGATGTGAGGTTTATGTGAAACATTTGATTTTTGATAAACTTGGTCCTAAATCTGATAAATGTATGTTTGTGGGATATCCTAATGCACCTAAAGGGATAAAATCCATATGGTGCAAGTGGTATTCAAGAAGAAGACTGACATGGACGGTAAGGTAAATACCTTTAAGGCAAGACTAATGGAGAAAGGTTTTAAACAAATTCATGGTATAGACTATGATGAAACCCACCATCTAGTTGCAATGCTTAAATTTGTTCGGATTCTGTTTGCTATTGTTATGTACCATGATTATGAAATTTGGAAAATGGGTGTCAAGACTGCATTCCTTAACGGGAATCTTCTTGAGGATGTGTATATGACACAACCTGAGGGTTTTTAAAATCTTAAGGATGTTGGAAAGGTATGCAAACTACAAAGGTCTATTTATGGATTGAAGCAAGCTTCAAGAAGTTGGAATCTTCGTTTTGATGAAGTTGTAAGATAATTTTGATACATTAAGAATGAAGATAAACATTGTGTCTACAAGAAGGCTAGTGAGAGCACAATAGTGTTTCTCGTCTTGTATGTGGATGACGTACTGCTCATTGAAAATTATATCTTTAAATTAAAAAACGTGAAAATATGGTAAGGGAATTGCTTCTCGATGAAATCTTAGGTTAAGCCTTTCATGTGTTAGGAATCAAAATCTATAGAGATAGTTCACAAAATCTACTTGGCCTGAGTCAAAGTACATATGTTGACAAAGTACTTAGGCGTTTCAATATGCACGACACTAAGAAAGAACTTTTGCCTATCTCACATATCGTATACTTGTCTAAAAGAAAATGCCCTACTTAATCAAATGAGAGGGAACACATGAGTAAAATACCCTATGCCTTGGTAATAGGATCTATCATGTACGCCATGATATGTACTAGATCAGATGTCTCATATGCATTGAGCATGACAAGCTATTATCGATCAGATTTCGGTGAGGGTCATCGGACCGCAGTTAAGATCATCTTAAAGTATCTGAGAAGAACTAAGAATTCGTTCTTAGTTTATGGTGGTGAGGAAGAACTCGTTGTGAAGGGTTACATTGATGCTAGCTTCCAAACTGATAAAGATGACTCAAGATCGCAGTCTGGCTACGTGTTTTTCCTAAATGGCGGCACTAAGAGCTGGAAGAGTTCAAAGCACAAGGCAATCACTAATTCTACTACATAAGTCGAGTATATTATAATGCAGCAAATGAGGCTTGTTGGATCAAAAAGTTCATTGTTGAATTAGATATAGTTCATAGCATTGCAGATTCAATTGACCTTTACAATGATAACAATGGTGCAATCGCGCAATCTAAGGAACACATATCTCACCATAGATCCAAACATATACTTCGGCGCTTCCATCTTATTCAAGAGATCATCAATATAGGAGATGTGAAGATTTTCAGAGTTCCTACCTTGGATAACATTGTTACCCACTTAGAAACCACTTGCTCAATAGAAGCATGTTGATCACACTAGATTGATGGGTATTAGGAGTATGTCTGGTTGGCTATAGTGCTAGTGTTAGATTTAGCCCTGGAGGCCACTAATTTTTCCTCGGTTATTATTTGTATCACGAGACTTTTATTATTTATATAGTAATATGAGACATTTTAATTTATTATATGGATTTATTTAAAGCATAATAAAGTCCTTATAATAGTTAGTCTATTTAATGAAACCTTAAGCGTGACTTAATGGTGATACCCCATTGAGAATAATCACACTATTCTTAAACTGTTTGTAGTCAAGTTTTACTGTTAATTTGGATAATAGTTATGCATAAAGAGTATTATGTAAGTATACTTATGATCACATCCTATGGATATGAAATATCAAGTATTCACATATGTATCAATATTATGAGTGATATTGGTACTAGATCGATCCGTTATGAGAACGTTACATAATAGTTAAGCAAATTTCATTAATGATTCTTATGTGATGATAGTGAGTAGTTCTTCGACTTGAAGTCATTACGATCTCTACTTGGAGATTTTATACTTCAAGGTCATTAAACGTTGTCTGCAATAAGACAATTATAATGGTGGTTATTGGATCTACAATAAACCATGTAGATGGATAAGACTGATATGGATAATATTCACCTTGCATAATAGGAGTTGTGTCTTAAACCTCTCGATTGAGTGATATGTGAAATGTGCATGACCACGCCAAATGGACCAATATAAGATATTTGGTACATTAGTGATTGAACGTATACTCGGGAATCGAAAAACAAATTATTGGACATAACAAGGATGACATTTTTTATGCTTTGTGTTCAATTAAGACATTTGGATGAAAGGACAATTACTACACAATAAATAGTGGTCACGGTAAAGTTCAAATCGTATCACCGATTTTTTAATTTATTAAATAGTAATGATGCATTGTTAGATGTCACTCATTGTTTGTAGTATTTATTATTAATTTAATATATTATATTATTGGCAAGTAAGTGGGAGTTTGTATGATTACACGATAGAACAATTATATAGAAAAATATAAATTTAATTAAAGAATTATTTAATTAAATAATAGTTTAATTGTTTAATGAATATATTTTAGAAAGTTAGAAGCAATAGAAGATAAAGCCTTATAAAATATGATCATTTAATTTCATTAATATTTTATATCTTGGTTATTTCCTAGATAAAAATTTAAAGAAAATTATAATATACACTAATATATGTATATATGTTTGTCATGTGTTTGTATCGTTGTATGTTTGTCTATGTATACATGGTTAAGTATGTTTTCAATTATGGTTTTGCTTCATTATAACAATTTTAATAAATAAAACTTCTTAATTATTTGGATCATATTAAAGGGTACTTTTAACGAAATTAAAAAAAGAAACAAAAGTGAAGTAGGATCTAGTTCCACTTGTATATCTTTTCTTAGCTCTTTTCTTTTTCAATTTACACCATTTTCGCTGGCCGTTTAACCTCTCAATTATTTGGCAATTTTCTGTGATATTACTGATGGAAGATTCACAAACTATGGTGGTGTTAATTCATCATTTGGGCCTTGGATGCTAGTTAAAAGAAATAATAGGTGCCAAACCCATGATAGAAAATAGACATGATGAGTCACGTGTGGGAGAGATACATGGGCAATAGAAAAGTGACTTATTTGACTTAAATGGTTTTTTTTCAAAAAATTGTCTACTTTTCAAATGGCAGGGGTTACTTACACTATATTTAAGATTACAAAAGGAATCAATGATTACCATTTTAAAGAAAATTGTTCACTCTTTTTTATTTATGATTATGTAGACTTATTTTAAAGAAAATTGTTCACTCTTTTTTAAAATAAAAATAAAAACTCCCTACAAACATAACTCTAATCCCATTATATAAAAAAAAACATACATTCTTGTTCTAATCTCTAATTCTTTGAGAACTCAAGAACATGAGTTCAGAATGGGAACCCTGCGAACATAACGCTAATCCCATTTCATTTTGTTCTTCTCCTTTTCACGGTTCATATTGTTTCTTCACCTCTTTCAATTTCTCATTCATTGTGTTCTTCTAAATCGTTTCTCAGAAACACACAAAGAATAAAAAATAGAGGAAGAAGAAACGAACCACAGTCAATTGACCGTTTCGATCCAAGATCACTTTGAGGGTTAACACCAAAATTGTGTGAGTGAGAGTAAAACCTACCAAATTTTGAACAAGTTACTATCATATGCATCTTTCAATTCCTGTCATGAACCGTGTCTTATTGAAAATGCTTATTTACTTTTGATTATGTTATAATTTATGATCATAAATCTCATGTACAATTGCACCACGAGATCCTGAGGCATGGTGTGGCTTAAATAAGCACAAATAGATTTACTTTCATGGGTCGAATCACTTTCATGGTTCAGATTTTGCAAGATTAACTCTAGAAATGAATGGTAGTTCAGTAGGAATATATTATTAATTAATTGTGCATGATGAATAACAGTAAGAAAATTTTTAGTTTTATATATAGTTTCGTGATAAAAAAATGAAAGAACTTTTTACTCAAAAATAAATTGTCCTCCACTAAAAACTGAATAAATAAAAAGTCAATTTATAAAAAAATAATATTTATAATTTAATAAAATAAATAAATATCCGGTGCAGATTACAATGTACTTATGAGTTGGGGAATAATGGAGTACTACTTTCGAAATGTAGTCTTCATTGATATTGCAAAAGAAATTAATGAATGAAATAATTGCAAATAACATTAGTAAAACAAAGGAATACAAATTATAGAAGGACAAAATTGGAAAAGTAGTATAAAATTTTATTGATATTAAAAAATGACTTATAATTTTGGGACCAATTATTTTGCTTCTTACAAAATGACTAATAAATATAGGAGTATACTTTTAGTATTTAAATGTGTCAAAATTGACTTTTGGAGCTTTCTTTCAAACACAAACATGAATGCAAAAACTATGACATCTCAACTATATTATAACTCCATAAATATTATTATTAAAAGGAAATATAAATTTACTAGATCAAAAACTAAGTAGATAAACAACTGATATAAGATTGAAAAAGTAATATTAAAATGTTAATGTTGAGTTACACCAAAGAAAATAAATGTATATGCAACTAGTAGAGATTTTTTTACAATAATAAGGACATAATATATAAATATAACGATGATTAAAATTTACTCTCACTTAATACTTTTAATATATATTGTCGCGGCTTAAATTTCTGAGTGTTTTTCGAATTTAGTTAAGTCGCCATCAAATTTTATCTTAAAATAAGGAAAATGTTGAAAAAACCTTTAAAAAAAAAATAGTCATTGAAACCAAAATTTGAGTTCGGGAGTATGCGTAGGGAAAATATTAGTACCCTACAATATTCGTTAAAAATACGGTTACCTGCAATTATTTGTGCAAGATTAATATTAACATAAATATATTTATTTCTCTTTATTATTAAATATGAATATCAATTGATTTTTATAAATGTGATTTTTGAAATAAAACTTTTTTAAAAAAAGGAAAAGAAAATAAATTTTTCTATATTTATGATTTAACTTTTTTACGTATACATATATAAAGTAGATATTAAATTTTATTTATAGATGTTCCCTAATACTTCATCCATCACAAAATGTAAGTCATTCTAACATGAATTAAGAAAACTAATTAATTTTCCAAATTATTTTTTACTTTCCCAAAGTACCCTCATGTACTCTCTACACAACAAACTTCCATAAAAAAATTTTAAACATTTATAATTTAACTCTATTTCTCTCTCAACCATTAATGCTAAAAATTTAATGAAGTTTTTACTCAAAAAAAAAAAATTGTCGTCCACTAAAAAATTAATAAAAATTAAATTTATAAGAAAATAGTATTTCTTGGTTTAACAAAAAGAATAAATATCCCATGCAGAGTACAATGTACAGATGAGTTGTGGAGTAATGGAGTACTATGTGCAGAGTACAATGTACAGATGAGTTGTGGAGTAATGGAGCAAAAGAAATTAATCAATGAAATAATTGCAAATAATATTAGTAAAACAAAGGAATACGAATTATAGAGACAAAATTGGAAAAATAGTGTAAAATTTTATTGATATTATAAAATGACATATAATTTGGAATAAATTATTTGAGTATTTACATGTAAATAGTATACTTTTAGTATTTTAATATGTCAAAATTGACTTTTTGAGTTTTTTTTAAGCAAAAGTTTGAGTGCAAAAGGTACAACATCTCAAATATATTAACACTCTATAAATATCATTATTACAAGCAAAAATAATGAGTTCACTATACCACAATCCAAGGAGATAAATACAAGGGAAATCAAATATATCGTTAGAAATTTTAATATAAAAATTCTAATAAATAAAAAAATGATTAACAACTTTATACTTAAAAAAAATTATTTTTACGAGAACTTGTTAAAAAATAAATAGTAGAAACTATTTTAGAATCATTTATTATAAATTAAATTAGTAGTTGATTTAAGTATAATTTTAGTCTTTTAACTTTTACTTAATATTCATTTTAGTTATTTATTTATTTTTAATTTGTTTTGGTCTTTTATCTTCTTTTAGTTATTTATCTTTTACTTAATAATAATTTTAGTTTTCTATCTTTTACAAATTATAATAGTTTTGTCTTTTTATATAGAATGATTTTTATATTATTGAAATTCAATTATGTTTATATTTAATTTCCCCTATAAATATCTAATATATATTTTAAATAGTAATTTGATAGATTGCATTGATTAATTAATTTAAATCAATAACGTATTCGTTGAGTACAACTAATTAACTGATTAATTCAGATAGATACAACAACTCTTAAGTTAGTTAGTTTATATACAAAACGAAATCTATATTTTTTATATTGTGTAATTAAGTGAAATTTATTTTGTATAATTATTACGACTTTATTATATCTTTTTATTTTATTTTATTTCACTTTATTCACCTTCATCTTGGTGGATGTTACTACAATATTTCACACTTTGTTTATCTTTGGTTTCGTCGATTTCACAAATTATTATCGCGGTTGTAGTAGACACTGTTCCATTATTGATTATTATTGATTGTTGTTTAGGAGACACTGTTTGATAATTGATTGTTGTTCTTGTCAACAATTCATTCGTTCTTTAAAAATTTATTTGATAATTTAATTGGTAGACTCTTAATTTAGACTTTTAATGTTAAACTTTTAATTTAGACTTTTAACTTCAACTTTAAAAGGATTATATAAATAAATAAATCGATTGTTTTTCTACAGCTAATTATAATTTTGTCTGATATGAAATTTCATATTAGTTAAACAACAATCAAGTTGTAGAATTCGTGTCTCAAAAACTCAATGAAAAAGAGTTTGTTTAACTTGAAAAATTATTTGGAATTGTGAGTTTTAGGACTATCAAGTTGTACAACTCGTGTCTCAAAAAACTCAATAAATAAAAAAGATGTCACGTCTAATTTGATCTATTTAAGAATATTTTATTATTTTCGGTTATAACTATGAGCATTTAAACTCCCAAATTGTACAACTTATGCTATAACCGCTCAAAGATTATTTATTAATTTATTTGTGAATATGAGTTTTAGAAATATCAAGTTGTCACAACTTGCGTCCTAACAACTCAAAGGTTAACAAATGTCACATCTAATTAACCCTTCATTATAATTTTATATTCGTTTTCTTTTTAAGAATAAAAAAATGGATGCTAAATATTAAATAAATTTAAATGATTCTACGAAATAAAATCACAAAAACAAAATAGCAGCAAAAGAGATATATGGACTTGTAACTGGATTTGTTAAATAAACAAAAACACATTTTAATTATAGAACCAAAAATACTACTTATAAGTGTGAGTTTCTTTCAAAACATTTTTTAATTAAATAAGTGATAGAAACAAAACTCATTTTAATATTAAATAGCACAACCCAAAGCCAAAAAGAAAAAATCAATTAACACTGTCATGATGAAATAAATTATGTTTATTGCTCTTTAATTATATCCATAATTATTTGTGTTAAATGGAGTTATTTATATTAAATAAAATAAATTATTGCATAAAAATAGGAATTATGATGACAAACAAATGAGAAACATAGCAGGTGGAATCACACTAGCGCGTGAGCAACGAGCTACAAATAAGAAGGACTGGCAGGACCACATGGTATGGCAGGGATAGCATGACCACATTGCTATGGCAAGAACGACAGTGTGATGGCAGGATAATTCACGTCTATAATCTATAAGTCACATATTCAACTGATAAGTTATGTCTATAGTCTTTACGTCACATATTAAACGTTCAAGTTCAAGTTGTTTGTACAAAACAGCTATTAGGCAAAAAGATGGATTTTAGGCTTTACAAACACAACTTAAATTTAAAAACTTTAGTTTACAATGGAATGATTTTTACATTTGAAATTTTTCAATAATATAAAGTTTGAAAAGTGAAGATAGAGAAAATAAATGCCTTTTCTAGATACCGGTGAAGATAAAGATGGTGATGTGTGGTTGACGGTGGTTGGCGGTGGTTATAGAATGACGGTAATGTACATATGTTTTTCTCTTTTTCTTTTCTTCTCTTTTGAAAAAATAAAGCTCATCTCTTTTAAATAATAAAGCTCCTCTCTGAAAATAAAGCTCTCCCCTACAAAACTGATTTTTGCCTTAATTTATAGACTACAAGATTGAATCTGTATCTATGAGATAAAAAATCTATGTTCTGGATTTTGCATTGTTTTTAAACAACATGAAATTTTGAGTGCACGTGTGTACAAATAATAACTTTACTAAGCTAAAAACGAAAATAAAAGGAGCAAACGAACTTATTTGTAGCATGTTTGTAAACAAGTCAAAGAAGTGTCCATTGTGAAACACGAGGAAAGGAAGAAATGGAAAACGTAGAATGAAGGGAAAACGTATTGTAATACACAACTCTTTCTTCTTTTTTCTTTCTGTAAAATGATGGTTTTTTAGATTTTATAATAATTGTAAAAATATTTATTAAACATATTATTACTCTTTTTTTTTAGTTATTTTTAATTAGTCAAACAAAATTAGGTTAATATATATATGTATAAAAGAGTCGTTTTTACATTATATATATATATATATATATATATATATATATGATTTTAAAAGTCATATTTAAAACATGAACAATAAAATATAGTACAATCTCATGATACATGTTAAATTAAAGTAGTTATAATAAATAGACCAAAAATAATTCAACTAATATTTAAGCCCGCATTCAATTTAAGTTGTACTAGAAAAAAGATAAATTTGCACTAGTGAATTCACCCATTCAATGGAAAAAATAATATAGATATTTTTCTAACTGTTATTATTTTTTATGATTATGTAGACTTATTTTAAAGAAAATTGTCAACTCAACTCATTTTTAAAATAAAAATTGCTTGCTCATTTTTTTGAAAAATTGTCAGCTCCAATTATTAATTAAAATAAATACAATAAAATAGAATTATCAAAAGTTTATTTTTACCTTTTTAAAACTAGAGTTATACAATGGATCATAATAATTTTAAAAAATATAAACATACACTTTTAACTCTCTTATTTTATTTTGTGTTTATTTTAATTAATAATCAGAGCAAGTAATTTGTTTAAGACAAAATAAAATAAAATGAGCTGACAATAATAAATAAAAAATGAACAAGGTATTTTATTGGTCAGTAGAAATATATTATTAATTAATTGTGCATATGAATAACCGTAACAGAATTTTTAGTTATATATATATATATATATATATATATATATATATATATATATATATTTTGTATAATAAATGTAATAGTTGTATTTTTTTTATCTATAAATGAAATAGTAAAGAAAATCAAATTCGGAATTTAGTATCTAATCTAATTGGTAATTGTCAGCTGAGCAATACCTTCCAGATCAGTAGCATCTAATTTTAATTGTATGGTTTTAGTTATAATTTTTTGGGTCATAAACTAATAATAAATTTGTTTTAATATTTATTAATTGTATATATTTTTTAACTATAAAATTTAATTGTATTTTTCCTACCTATAACATCTAATAAATAACTAAGAGTATTATTAATAAATAAACAATTAATGTTGTATTGAATTTTGAAAATAAAAATAAAATTTTCTTACAAATATGACAATTAAAAAAAAATAGAGAGGATAACATTTAATAGTCTTAATATAACTCATTCGGTTGTCTTTTTTTCTATATGTATCATTTAACTTTTTCACGTATACTTATATAAAGTAGATATTAAATTTTATTTATAGATGTTCCCTGATACTTCATCCATCACAAAATGTAAGTAATTATAACATGAATTAAGAAAACTAATTAATTTTCCAAATTATTTTTTACTTTCCCAAAGTACCCTCATGTACTCTCTACAAAACAAACTTCCATAAAAAAAATTTAAACATTTATAATTTAACTTTATTTCTCTCTCAACCATGTTTGCTAAAAATTGAATGAAGTTTTTACTCAAAAATAAATTATAGAGAGACAAAATTGGAAAAATTTTATTTATATTATAAAATGACTTATAATTTGGGATAAATTATTTGGGTGTTTACATGTAAATAGTATACTTTTAGTATTTCAATATGTCAAAATTGACTTTTTGAGTTTTTTTTTAAGCAAAAGTTTGAGTGTAAAAGTTACAACATCTCAACTATATTTACACTCTATAAATATTATTATTAAAAGCAAATATAATAAGTTCACTGTACCAAATCCAAGGAGATAAATACAAGGGCAATCAACTGTATCGTCAGAAATCTTAATATAAAAATTCCAATAAATAAAAAAATATTAACAACTTTACACTTAAAAAAAATCATTTTTACGGGAATTCATTAAAAAATAAATAGTAGAAACTATTTCAGAATCATTTATTATAAATTAAATTAGTAGTTGATTTAAGTAAAATTTTGGTTTTTTAACTTTTACTTAATATTCATTTTAGTCATTTATTTATTTTTAATTCGTTTTGGTCTTTTATCTTCTTTTAGTTGTTTATCTTTTACTTAATAATAATTTTAGTTTTTTATCTTTTACAAAATTATAATAGTTTTGTCTTTTTACATAGAATGATTTTTATATTATTATGAAATTCAATTATGCTTATATTTAATTTCCCCTGTAAATATTTAATATATATTTTAAATAACAATTTGATAAATTACATTGATTAATTAATTTAAATCAATACCGTATTCGTGAAGTACAACTACTTAACTGATTAATTTAGACAGATACAATAAGTCTTAAGTTAGTTAGTTTATATACAAAACAAAATCTATATGTTTTATATCGTATAATTAAGTGAAATTTATTTTGTATAATTATTACGATGTTATTATATCTTTCTTTTATACTTTATTCACTCTTGTGTTGGGGGATGTCACTGTAATATTTCACACTTTGTTTATTTTAGTTTTTTTGGGTCCATTTCACAAATTGTTATCGCGGTCGTAGCAAACACCGTTCAATTATTGATTATTATTGATTCTTAAGAGACACCATCCCGTTATTGATTATTGTTTAGCAGTTGTCCTGTTGTTCTTTAAAACTTCGTACGTTAAACTTTTAATTTATAGTTTTAACTTCTAACTCTAAAAGTATTATATAAATAAAAAAAATCGATTGTCTTTCTACACCAATTATAATTTCTACATGACTGATATAAAAATTTCATGTTCTACTTAAAATTTCTATATCATAATTATGTGTTAATGGCTACAACTCTTATCATTCCAACTCTTACAACAACAAAATTGGTATATGTATTATCATGTGGAGATGTTTTAATGCAACGATGACAATCACTGAGTCCCTTTAATATATATAAAAGTCATTTTCACATGATATATGTAACTTTTAAAAGTGATAATTAATACATAACAATAAAAAATAGCGCATTCTCATGATACATATTAAATTAAAGTAACTCTAATAAATAGAGAATCATTCAACTAATATTCAAGCACACATTCAATTTAAGTTGTACGAGAAAAAAAAGTTAAATTTGCACTAGTGAATTTATTCATTCAATGGTGAAAATAATATTGATATTTTTCTTAATTATTGTTATTTTCTATGATTATGTAGACTTATTTTAAAGAAATTGTCAACTCATTTTTAAAATAAAATTCCCTGCTCATTTTTTTGAAAAATTGCTAACTTCGATTATTAATTAAAATAAACATAATAAAAATAGGATAATCAAAAGTTATTTTTTTACCTTCTAAGAAATTATTGTGATTCTTTGTACACCTTTAAAAAAAACTAGAGTTGTACAACAAATCATAATAATTTATAAAAAAAAATATAAAATGACATTTTCCTCTATTTTAGGGAAAGCTAATGTGATAGCCGACGTACTTTCAAGACCGTACTCACTAATCTCTATTCTTCAAAGTAAACTTCTTAGTTTTGATAATATTTGATAATATTAGAAATTTGTATGTCTTAGATGTTGATTTTGTTTTTCTTTTCCATGATTGTGAATATGACACATATCTCTTGTTATATACATGATGGTTATTTTTTCAAGGGCACTAGACTATGCATTCCTAAATGTTCACAGAGAGAATTGATCGTGAGAGAGGTGCATGAGAGCAGTTTAGTGGATCATTTTGGTGAACATAAGACTCTTGATATGTTTCATCTATAAATTTATCCTTTACAATCTAATCCATCAATAATGGCATCACCGTGTCTGTCATCACTGGAGTATAACGTGAAGGAATCCCGATGACCACTATATCAATGCATTTGATGAAATAGATCTATATTGATGAGTGGCATAAAAATTTCATGCAATGTGATCTCAATATCATGTCTATTTCCAACTGTGAGATCAAACTAAAGTTCTTCAAGTGCAAAGTTAATATTTTCGCTCGGGATACATAAGTATAGAACATAAAACCTCATAAACTTAATAATAACCTCATAAACTTCATTCCTAGAGAAAATCATAATATAAAGTCTGTATCAAAGACAAAAATATAGAATATAAAAGAAGAGAGACTCCCACTAAACTAAGGAATCTTTAATGACAACAATCATATGAAAGAATTTTGAAAAAGAATAAGATCTACATTTTTTATGAAGACAAATAGATTATGTGTATTGATCAAAAAGCAAACTCAAAGGATATTAATTCAACTCATCCTTCAATTCATATTAAGTAACTTAGGCCTTAAGGTACTTGATATTAATTTAGAGTATATTTCAAATACAATATTATGAGAACCCTCTATAGTTAAGCATATGCATTAAAGTATTTTCTAAATATTTAAATACATAAACAAATGTTTAAAAATAAAGTTTTTGACAAAACTCAAAAATGTATTCGACTACAACCTCTCGTAGCCGAATACAAACAGTAAGTCAGTAGCAAAAACTGAAGATCTGTATTCGAATACATATAGCAAGTCAGTAGCTAAAACTGAAGATCTGTATTCGAATACAAAGTGTCGTAGCCGAATACAGATGTCAAGTCAGTAGCTAAAATTGAACTTTTGTATTCGACTACAGCTTCGCGTATTCGAATACAACTCAAGTCAGTGGCAAAAATTACATACTTGTATTCGACTACGAGGTATCGTATTTGAATACGAAGTTCAAATTTTGAATAAAAATTGAACGTTATAGAAGTGTATTTGAATACACTGAGACTGTATTCGAATACAACTTCGAAACAATGCAATTTTTAGTTCTGGATCATTGCATAAGTTCATCAAAACTTATGGGAACAATTGCCACTGATTTGAAGTGTTGTCTATGGAATATAAATATTTCATAGCTTCAGTTCTTACTGGCGACATCCTACTTACTAGTCTTAGAATTATTTTTTGAAATATCAAACACTTTAAAAGCTTAAGTTTCATATTTTCAAGTACATGCTTTTAAATTTCATATCATTAAGAAAGGTTCTCAGTTGTACTTGGAAGTGTGCTTGATTAGTATCATTATACTTAGTGTTATAATCTTGTTCTTAGTTAAGAACATAATTACAAAATCAATTGAAGTTATTGTATCATTTGAAGTACTTAGTGTAGATTCTTCAAGTGTTGTTAACTGAGATAGTGGTGTACTACCTTTGGCTAAGTGTTAAGAATTTGTAACTGAAGTCTTAGTGTTAGACTTGTAACTTATACAAACAATTAGTGGAAAATCTCTTGTGGTGTGCAAGAGGACTGGATGTACCATTGGTTGTAAGGGGAACCAGGATAAATTTCTATGTGATTTACTTTCAGTCTTTTACAAAGCTTTCATACACTTAACACAACCAGTTAACAACTCACAAAACTCTAAAAACCAGAAAAGTTTTTTAAACACCTAATTCACCCCCTCTCTTAGGTGCGCCTCTGTTCTTACAATTGGTATCAGAGCAGGTTCTGGTAATTTGCTCCTCGATTCATGGCTTCCGCACAACCTGTTTTTAGAGATAGTGGTAGTAGCAACAAACCACCTTGCTTTGTCATTGAGCATTATGATTTTTGGAAAATACGTATGCAGGAATACCTTGAGGCACAAGGAGATGACATATGGGAGGCTGTAGAAAACGGTCCATATATTCCAACAACCGTCATCAACAATAAAGAAGAAATAAAAATAAAAGCCTCATGGACATACGATGAAAAGAGAAAAGTGATGTTTGACAAGAAAGCCAAAAATATGTTACAATCAGCATTAGGAATGGACGAATTCTTTCATATATCCCACTGCAAAACAACAAAAGAAATACGGGATACTCTTGAAGTAACCCACGAAGGAACAATTGAGGTAAAACGTTCAAAACTAAACACTTTGTCTCAAGAATACGAAATGTTTCGAATGCAACCAGGAGAACCAATTCTAGACATGCAGAAAAGATTCTCTCACTTGACAAATCACCTGAAAACACTTGGCAAAAGTTTCACTAATGATGAATTGAACCTAAAGGTTCCGAGATCATTAACTAGAGTATGGAAGCCTAAAGTGACAGTAATTTCTGAAAAGAAAAGTTTATCTAAAATGTCACTCTCTGCTCTTTTCGGAAAATTACAAGAGCATGAAATAGAACTTGAAAGATTGGAAAAGAATGAGAGTTTAGAAAAGAAAACAAAGAGTGTTGCATTAAAAATAGAATCAAAAGAATTGATGAGTGAAGAAAATTCAGATGAAGATGAAAACATCACTCTCCTTGTTAAAAAGTTCGGTAAATTTCTTCAAAACAATAGAACATTCAAGAAAAAGAAAAACTTCAGAAAGAAAGATGTTTCCACTACAAATCAAAATTTTACTTGCTTTGAATGTGGAAAACAAGGACACATGAAAGCAGAATGTCCTAACAGTATCAAGAAGAATGTTACCAAAAGGAAGGAGTTCAAAAAGGCATACATAGCATGGGAAGATAATGAAGTAAGTTCATCTTCAAATTCAGAAAATGACGAATGCGCAAACGTTGCTTTGATGGCATCTCACCATTCTGATGACAAAGAAGAAGGTTAGTAGTAAAAATACTTGTTATAATGATGATTCTAAAGGTGCAAACACGAGAAGGGGGGTTGAATTGTGTGTGTAATACTTGAATTCTTTTTCTGTTTTTGATGATTATTTAGAATCTGATATCTAAACAAACAGAATTAGCAGCGGATAAAGTAAAATAATCAACACAAAGATTTATCCTGGTTCACCATTAACTAGGCTATATCCAGTCCCTTCACCTTGAAGGATTTTTCCACTAATTCAAAACACTTTGAATTACAACAGCACTACTGACCCTCCAAGTCAGTCTTCCCAAACAGCCTAACAATCCTAGACTTTTGAGGAACACAGCACCTTGACTTCACAAGTCAAGTCTTCTCCTACCAATCTGACAACCCCAGATTGCAGAAGGGATTTCAACACCTTGAATCTAATTACTAAGTCACATGCTACTTCTTCTGACTCTTCAGATTGTAGACTCTACTTCAACAATATAGATCTGACACAAGGAACAAAAAACAAGAGTACTTGCTTCTGGAAAGCTGATACTCACAATTAACCTCACTAAAAACTCAAGTGTTTGCCTTTTAAAATTTATGACTCTTTTACTGATTTTCGATGACAAAGTCTTCTGCCTTGAGCCTCCTTTTATAGATGAATATTAGGGTTTATTCCATGATCAAATTTGAGTTGTATCTGTTCAGATTCTCTTGCAAAAATAACTTGGCCAATCCTGTTTCACTATAATAAAAATCGTATCTTTTTAGCTTCAGATTGCATTTGAAAATTCTTTTGACCAGTCTTGTTTCTTTTAATTTCAAACCGTATCTTTCTTCCCTTCAATTGCTTTTAAATTCCCTCCAAGACTTCAATTTATTTTTGTATCAAATCCCCTTAATACTTTGATCAAATTTCTATCAAAATTTAATCAAGTCTTTTTCGAATTTTAATTAAGTCTTCACTGATTTTCATCATGATTAAAATCTGGACTGTATGATCCTCTGGAGGTGTATCCTCTGGTATCATTCTCTGATTTTATCCTCTGGTGTCCTCATCTTCTGCTTCTGATTTTATCTTCTGCTGACGTCATCTTCTGCCTTTGGTGACATCATCTTCTGGTGGCATTTTTCATTATTATTCTAAGTCAAAAATAAGATTACATAAAAGTACTTTTGTAAACATCAAAATTCTAAGTATAGAACCAACTTGGTTCCAACAATCTCCCCCTTTTTGATGATGACAAAACCTTGTATTTTTTATAACTTATTTTGTTAGGCTCCCCCTCAGATCAAGCTTATCCCCCTAAGTTTAATGCCCCATATTTTTCCTCTCCTTTTAAACTCCTTCTTTTGTCACTCTTTCTTTTCTTCTTATCACTTCTCTTTTTCAACTCCTTCTTTATTTCACTCTTTCATTTCTCCTCTCCTTTTCAACTTTTTCTCCTTTTCTCTCTTACTTTCTCTCCCCCTTTTGTCATCAGCCAAAAAGAGGTTTTTTTTACAGAGTAAAAATAAATAAATAACAGAAAATAAAAGACAAAAAATAAAAATTAAAAAAAATACTCCTCTAAAAATACTACTTGATCTAGTCAGATATGGAGATTATGTTGAGATGCTTCTTGATGAACTCAAATTGATCTTCAGGCAATGATTTGGTGAAGATATCAGCCCATTGATGATCTGTGTCTACAAACTGGATGCTTATTGTTCCCTTTTGAACATAGTCTCTGATAAAGTGATGCTTGATTTCAATGTGCTTGGCTCTAGAGTGTAGGATAGGGTTCTTGGTTAGGTGTGTGGCTGAAGTATTGTCACAGAACAAAGGGATGTTGGTTTCAAAGATGTTGTAGTCTTCCAATTGATGTTTCATCTAGATTAACTGTGAACTGCATCCTGCTGATATGTATTCAGCTTCTGCTGTTGACATGGCAATGGTTCTTTGTCTCTTGCTTGACCAAGAAATTAGATTATCACCTAGAAATGTACAATTGCCACTTGTGCTTTTTCTCTCTAATTTGTCTCCAACATAATCAGAATCACAAAACCACTTAGTTTGTAAGATGGAGTTTTCTTGTAGAGCAAGGTAAAATGTGTGGTTCCTTTAAGGTATCTAAGGATTCTTTTGACGGCAGTTAAGTGGGATTCCCTAGGCTCAGCTTTGAAAACGAGCACAGACACAAACACTAAACAAAATGTCAGGTCTAGAAACAGTTAGGTAAAGAAAGGATCCAATCATACCTCTGTATGTTTTCTGGTCTACCTTTTGGCCGGATTCATCTTTTTCAAGTGAGCAAGTGGGGTGCATCGGGGTGGCCATATGCTTACAATCACTAATCTTGAACTTTTTGAGAAGTTCTTTAGTGTACTTAGATTGGTGAATGAGTATACCTGTTTTGCCTTGCTGAATCTGAATTCCTAGGAAGAACTTAAGTTCTCCCATCATGCTCATCTGGCCACTGGAGCAAAAGTCTCAGTGTAATCAATGCCTTCTTGCTGACTGTATCCTTGTGCCATAAGCCTAGCTTTATTCTTGACTACTTCACCATTTTCATTGAGTTTGTTCCTGAACACCCACTTGGTTCCAATGATATTTTTGTGTGGTATGGACACCATATCCCAAACATCATTCCTTTCAAAATCATTCAGCTCTTCTTGCATTGCAAGAATCCATCCTTCTTCTGTCAGTGCTTCATCACCAGTAGTTGGTTCAATGGTAGAAAGTAAACCAAACAGACTAATTTCTTTAAGTCATGATCTGGTTTTCAATGGTTCAGCTGCGCTTCCAATAATCAGTGTTTTTGGATGTGAAGACTTGTACTTCCACCCATTCTTTCCTTCTGACTTGTCTTCAGGTTCAACATTATCTTCGAATTTGCTTTCATCCTTTTCTTTCTCTGGTTCTGTTGTTTGATCTGCTCCTACTTCCCGTGCTTCTGGTAAACCTGCAATTTCCTCATCTTGCTTTGACTTTTCAGAGTCAAGCTGTTTGTCATCAAACTTAATGTGTGTGGACTCCTCCACAGTGTTAGTTTCTTTATTAAACACTCTATAAGCTTTTGATCTCTCAGAGTAACCAATGAAGGTACACTTTTGAGATCTGGAATCAAATTTTGCAAGATTATCCTTAGTGTTTAACATATATCAAATGCAGCCAAACTGTTTGAAATAGGAAATATCAGGTTTCTTACCTTTCCACAGTTCATATGGAGTTTTGTTTAGAATAGACTTGATGTAAACTCTATTCTGGATGTAGAATGCAGTGTTGACAGCTTCTGGCCATAGGTAGGTAGCAACATTCATGTCATTCAGCATGGTTCTGGCCATCTCCTGCAGTGACCTGTTCTTCCTTTCAACAATTCCATTATGTTGAGGTGTTCTGGGGGATGAGAAGTTGTGAGAGATACCATTCTCATCACAATATTCTTCAAAGTACCTATTCTCAAACTCACCTCCATGATCACTTATAATAGTTATGATTTTAAAACCTTTTTCATTCATAACTTGCTTGCAGAAAGAAATAAATACCTTATGGGATTCATCTTTGTTTCTTAGAAACTTTACCCAAGTCCACCTTGAGTAATCATCAACTATGACAAACCCATACTTCTTACCACTAAGGGATGCAGTTTGAACAGGACCAAACAGATCTAAATGAAGCAGTTCAAGAGGTTGTGAAGTAGAAATACAGTTTTTAGGTTTAAAAGAGCTTTTGGTCTGTTTACCTTTTTGACATGCTTCACACAAAATCTCATATTTGGTACTTAGTTTGGGGAGACCTCTCACTAGCTGAAGTTTACTTAATTCAGAAACCAGCCTAGGGTTTGCATGGCCTAACCTTTTGTGCCAAATCAGATTTTCCTCCCTAACAGATAAAAGACACTTAACTTTCTGCTTAACTAGACTAAATAGATCTATCTTATAGACATTATTCTGCCTAACACTAGTGAACAAAACAGATCCATCTTTTTGACTAACAGCCTTGCAGGTTTTCTGATTAAACACAACATCATACTTGCAGTCACTTAGCTGACTAATGCTTAACAGATTGTGATTCAGAACTTTAACTAATAAAACATTTTTAATAGATAAGGAGGAAGAATTGTTACCAACTGTGCATGTTCTAATTATCTGACCTTTCTGGTTTCCTCCAAAGGAAACCTTGCCTCCTTTCTTCAGAGTCAGCTTCTGGAACATTGATCTGTCTCCAGTTATATGCTTGGAGCATCCACTGTCCAGATACCATGCTTCGTGTTGCAAATCACACCTTTCTTCTTCTGATACTTCACCGTCAGAGTCAGAGTCAGACTCAGTGATGTAATCAGATTATGTACGAGCCTTTAGAGCCAGTTCTGTTTCTGGCTTGTTCAGACTGGTTGAACTCTTCCTTTGATTCTGCTTCAGCTGATACACCATGTTCCTCTGGTGATTCTGGAACTTATGGTGATTATGGTAATTCTGCTTCTTTTGGTAATACTGAAGCTGAAGTGTGTGATTCTGCTGTTTATGGCTGAACCTATGATTCTGATACTAGTTCTGGTCCGGGTTCTGGTTATGGTTCTGGTATGAATTGTACTGACTAGACCTTCTTTCATCAGACTCATTTTACTTCTGTCTGGTGGAAACTGGAACATACACCTTTTTCTGTTTGTGCATTGCCAACATCCATTGACCAGGCACCATGATTGGTGTTTCCTTTTGGTTGCTCAGAATATCTGCAACATAAACAATTTTGTTTTTTGGTACCCAAAACTGGTTGGGTTCAGGTTTGTTAGACTTAACATGTCTCTTGTCTTTCCCAGATTTTATCATAGGACAAGACAATTTAGAATGACCCTTTTTAGTACAAATAATACACAGAACCTTAGCATGAGCATATTTAATTTTAGCATCAGATTCAGTAAAACCTATTCCTCTCTTACCATTGTTACTGATTCCATAAATCATGGAAGCATACTTACTTCTTTCTATACCATTTGCAATAAAGTTTTGAAAAGCTTGTTCATGCATATCAGATTCACAAACAGTATTGGAAGTAGAGCAAATATTACTTTTGAGAGTTAGATTTTCAGAATTGAGTCTGGCAACTTTAGTTTTAAAATTAGTGTTTTCAGTTGCAAACTCAACATTCTGATTCTTAAAAATTTGTACTTCTTTGGTTAGAATTTTCTTTTCTTCCCAAAGAGTTTCCAGTTTTAAAGACATCTTGTTGTTGGCATTTAGAAAGTCTTTAAGAGCAGTAATTAATTCAGATTTAGTAAGATCAGAGAATACATCTTTGTTTTCATCTTCTGAATCAGTTCTAGAGTTTGTGCTGGATCCAAAACTTGAGTTGGTATGTGCCATCAGAGCCAATAATACTTCCTCTGATGTGCTACCAGACTTGTCGGAATGAATGATTTGTCCATTCTTCTTACCTTCTGCTTTTCTTCTAGAGCTAGTACCTTTATGGAGTCCAAAGGTAAACTTGATGTGATCCATCATAGCTGTTTCTGCCTCTTCATCATCAGACGATTCCTCTTCTAAGTCAAATGCATCCCATGCTGCCATCAGACCCTTCTTCTTGATTCTAGAGCCATTCTTGTAATGGTTTCCTTTCTCCATGTTTGGACATTCTGACTTGATATGTCTAGGTTCATTGCATCCATAGCAGATGATGCTTTTCTTGTCAACTTCTTTTTTTCCTTTGTTGGAGTATTTGCCATTTTTCCTTGGAGCTTTCTTCTTTCTGTTTTGCCACATCTTTGCAATCTGCTTGGTTATGTAAGCAAGATCATCATCTTCACAATCACTATCCTCTTATTTTGATACAACCTTTGCAGCTTTCTTCTGTTTTGACTTAAAGGCTAAAGTCTTCTTTTTCTTTGGTTCATCTACATCCAGCTCTATTTCATAATACCTGAGGGAGCTGATCAGATCTTCAAGCCTCAAGGTATTCAGATCTCCAACTTCCTGTACTGCAGTAATCTTTAGTCTCCATTTGGCTAGTAAGCTTCTGATGATCTTCTTTACATGATCTGCAGTGGTGTAGCTTTTCTTTAATACTTTTAAACCTGATACTAGAATCTGGAATCTACAGAACATTGCTTCAATGTCTTCATCCTTTTCCATCTTGAACAACTCATACTGTTTGACCAGTATGTTTGCCTTTGCCTCTTGAACCTGTTGACTTCCTTCATAGGTCAGAACCAGACTGTCATAGATGTTTTTTGCTGTTTCCTTGTTGGTGCATCTGTCAAATTCTTTAAATGTGATAGCATTGATTATTATGGTTCTGGACTTATGATGCAGCTTGTATAACTTCCTCTGGTTGGGATTCATATCTGCTACATCCAGTTCTTGACCATTTTCATCTCCTGGTAAAGTGGGTGCAGTGTAGCCTTTGACTACCAAGGTCCAGATATCAGGATCTTGGGAGATGAAGAAGCTTCTCATTCTGTCCTTCCAGTATTCAAAGTGATCTCCATCAAACAGTGGTGGCCTGTTGATGTTGCCTACAAACTCTTCTTTGGATTCTGACATGTTGAACCCCCTTGGACCTTTCCTCAAACACTGTTAAGTGCTCAGCCTTGAGACCGAGCTCTGATGCCAATTGAAGATGCAAACACGAGAAGGGGGGTTGAATTGTGTTTGTAATACTTGAATTCTTTTTCTGTTTTTGATGATTATTTAGAATCTGATATATAAACAAACAGAATTAGCAGCGGATAAAGTAAAATAATCAACACAAAGATTTATCATGGTTCACCATTAACTAGGCTACATCCAGTCCCTTCACCTTGAAGGATTTTTCCACTAATTCAAAACACTTTGAATTACAACAACACTAATGACCCTCCAAGTCAGTCTTCCCAAACAGTCTAACAATCCTAGACTTTTGAGGAACACAGCACCTTGACTTCACAAGTCAAGTCTTCTCCTACCAATTTGACAACCCCAGATTGCAGAAGGGATTTCAACACCTTGAATCTAATTGCTAAGTCACCTGCTACTTCTTCTGACTCTTCAGATTGTAGACTCTACTTCAACAATATAGATCTGACACAAGGGAACGAAAAACAAGAGTACTTGCTTCTGGAAAGCAGATACTCACAATTAAACTCACTAAAAACTCGAGTGTTTGCCTCTGGAAGTTTATGACTCTTTTACTGATTTTCGATGACAAAGTCTTATTCCTTGAGCCTCCTTTTATAGATGAATATTAGGGTTTCTTCCATGATCAAATTCGAGCTGTATCTGTTCAGATTCTCTTGCCAAAATAACTTGGCCAATCCTGTTTCACTTAAATAAAAATCGTATCTTTTTAGCTTCAGATTGCATTTGAAAATTCTGTTGACCAGTCTTGTTTCTTTTAATTTCAAACCGTATCTTTCTTCCCTCTAATTTCTTTTAAATTCCCTCCAAGACTTCCATTTATTTTTGTATCAAATCCCCTTAATACTTTGATCAAATTTCTATCAAAATTTAATCAAGTCTTTCGAATTTTAATCAAGTCTTCACTGATTTTCATCATGGTTAAAATCTGGACTGTATGATCCTCTGATCTCGGCCAACACTGGATCATGATACTTTAATCTGGACCATTGATCTTTTAATCTGAACATTTACCCTCTGATCTAGATGAAGTCTAGATTAAATCTGGATCAAGTATGAACTAAGTCTGGATTAAATCTGGACTAAGTCTTATGTTCTGGACAATCAAATCTTCTGGTCTGGACCAATTCAGGATTAATTCTGGATTAAATCTTATATTCACGACCAAGCTATCTTCTGGTCAGGATTAAGTCTGGACCAAGTTTGACTTATGTTTCCTTCTGGTCTGGACCAAGTCTCCCTCTAAAAAGCTTTCATCTGGTCTGGACCAGGTCTCCTTCTAGACTCTGCTTCCTTCTCATCTGGACCAAGAAAGATATCCTCTGATGATGTTATTTGTCCTTTGATGTTTTACCTTTGATGACATCCTCTGATATCTTCTGGAGGTGTATCCTCTGGTGTCATTCTCTGATTTTATCCTCTGGTGTCCTCATCTTCTGCTTCTGATTTTATCTTCGGGTGACGTTATCTTCTGCCTCTAGTGACGTCATCTTCTGGTGGCATTTTTCATTATTATTCTAAGTCAAAAATAAGATTACATAAAAGTACTTTTGTAATCATCAAAATTCTAAGTATATAACCAACTTGGTTCCAACAGATTCATGTGTTGAAGATAATGATGCACAACAGGCTATAAAAGAACTACTTATGGAATGTAGAAATCTGTATAAAATAGTGTCGAATCAAAAGAAACAAATTTTATCTCTTAATGAAAAGATCAACACTATGCAACAAGATTTTGAAAAACAAAAACAGAATTCTACATGCAATAAATGTGATTCACTCTCATTTAAAATTGTCCAAATGAATAGAGTTATCGAAAGATACGAAAAAGGACAAATTGGATTGGAAAATTTACTTAACATTCAAAGATATTCAAATGATAAAAGTGGACTTGGTTACTCAAAATTTGATAAACCAAGTACTAGTAAAACTATCTTTGTCAAAGCAAGTAACCAATCCAAAAATGAGAAAGTAACAGCTGTTCAAAAGAATCATCATTATTCTAAGAAAAGTACTATTCAAAAGAAACCATGTCTTCCTAAAAGGATTCCAACATGTTTCTATTGTGGTCTTAATGGCCACACACCTAATGCTTGTCATTTTAGGAACATTGGTGTTCCACAGGGGAATTATGTGTGGGTCAAGAAAGGTACTAATGTTCAAGGACCCAAAACACTTTGGGTACCTAATAAACTATAAATCTTGTTATGAGGAATACACACAAAGTACATCAAATATGTGGTACTTAGATAGTGGATGTTCAAAGCACATGACCGGTGACAAAACTAAATTTTCAGCACTAACTCTTGAGTCAAAAGGTTATGTGATCTATGGAGAGAACAACAAAGGAAAAGTTTTGGGCATTGGAAAGGTTGGTATTGCTCCATCTCTTTCAATTGAAGATGTCCTCTATGTTGAAGGTTTAAAGCACAATCTCATAAGTATAAGTCAGCTTTGTGACAAAGGTTACAAAATCACTTTCAACAAAGATGAATGTATTATCCAAAATGAGGTAACAAGTGAAATTCAGTTTGTTGGTAAGCGTTTTAAAAATACTTTTACAATTAATCTTGATGATTTATCCTTAAAAATGAAATGTCTTATGGTAAGTGACAACAGTGATGCATGGCTATGGCATAAAAGATTTGCAAATATCCATATGGATCACTTAAACAAGTTAGTCAAGCATGAATTTGTTGTAGGCTTACCAAAAATGATATTCATTAAGGATAAATTATGTGACGCCTGTCAAAAGGGTAAACAAACTAAAGTTTCCTTTAAACCCAAGAATATTGTATCAACTTCAAGACCACTTCAATTAATACATATGGACTTGCTTGGTCCATGAAGAACTAAAAGTCTTGGTGGAAATTCATATGGACTAGTAATAGTTGATGATTTTTCAAGGATCACATGGACCTTATTTTTGGCAAATAAAAATGAAGCTTTTAAAGCATTTAAGAAATATGCCAAACTAGTCCAAAATGAACAAGCAACCAAGATTGTATCAATTAGAAGTGATCATGGAGGAAAATTTCAAAATGCCTCATTTGTAGAATACTGTGACGAAAATGGAATCTTCCATAATTTTTATGCACCAAGAACACCTCAACAAAATGGAGTTGTTGAGAGAAAGAATAGATCATTGGTAGAACTTGCAAGAACTATGCTAAGCGATTCAAGTCTACCAAAATACTTTTGGGCAAATGCTGTAAGCACAACATGTTACGTATCCAACAGAGTAATAATCTGACCAATGCTGAAGAAAACTCAATACGAACTATATAAAGGAAGAAAGCCAAACATCTCTCACTTTCACATAGTTGGATGCAAATGCTTTGTGTTAAAAATGGTAAGGATAATCACGAAGAAACTTGATGAAAAGGCCGATGAAAGTATTTTTATTGGTTATTCCTTAACTAGTAAAGCATTTAGAATTTTTAATAAAAGAACTTTGATAGTTGAAGAATCTATACATGTATCTTTTGATGAATCTAACCCCTCGAAAGAGGATAAAATTATTTGTGATGATGATGATTTTATAAGTAACGAGATAAGCAAAGACAATCAAGTTGATCAAACAATTCAAAAGGATGAAATCAATATAGAACAACAAGATCAACACATTGATCTTCCTCAAGAATCGAGAACCCATCGTGATCACCCGATTGACAACATTATAGGTGATATCAACAAAGGAGTCACTACAAGGCTAAATCTCAAAGATGCTTGCTTAAATATGGCATTTGTCTCTCAAATAGAACCTTCCAAAATAGGTGAAGCCCTCAAAAAGATGATCAATGGATACTTGCCATGCACGAAGAACTAAATCAGTTTGAAAGAAACAAAGTTTGGGAACTTGTTCCAAATCTAGGAAATAAACACATCATTGGTACCAAATGGGTGTTTAAGAACAAATTAGATGAAAATGGAATAGTTATTCGAAACAAGGCAAGGTTGGTTGCTCAAGGATATAACCAAGAAGAAGGGATTGATTTTGATGAAACATTTGCTCCAGTAGCAAGATTAGAAGCAATCCGATTACTACTTGCTTATGCTTGCTCTATGGACTTTGAACTGTTTCAGATGGATGTAAAGAGTGCATTCCTAAATGGCTATATCAATTAGGAAGTCTATGTCAAACAACCACCTGGCTTTGAAGACTTCAAAAATCCTTCACATGTCTTCAAATTAAATAAGGCGTTGTATGGTTTGAAACAAGCTCCAAGAGCTTGGTATGATAGGCTGATTAAATTTTTATGTGAACATGGATTTGAAAAAGGTAAAGTTGATAAAACCTTATTCATTAAAAAAACAAATGATCATACTTTACTTGTTCAAGTCTACGTAGATGATATCATATTTGGATCAACCAAAAATGAAATATGTGAAGAATTCTCATTAATGATGCAAGGAGAATTTGAAATGTCCATGATGGGAAAATTAAACTATTTCCTAGGACTTCAAATCAAGCAACTTAAGAATGACATCTTTATTCATCAAGCAAAATATTGTAAAGAATTATTAAAAAGATTTGAGATGGACAACAGCAAAGAAAGTGCGACTCCTATGGGATCTAGAATATATGTTGATAAAGACGAAACTGGTAAATCAATTGATATATCAAGGTATAGAGGTATGATTAGGTCACTCTTATATCTAACGGCTAGTAGGCCAAATATTATGTTTAGTGTTTGTTTGTGTGCAAGGTTTCAAGCAGATCCGAAGGAATCACATCTTGTAGCAGTAAAGAGGATAATGAAATATCTAAAAGGAATGACCAATGCTGGCCTATGGTATCCAAAAGGTAGCATATGCAATCTCATTGGTTATTCTGACTCTAACTATGCAGGATGTAAGATAGACCGAAAAAGCACAAGCGGCACCTGTCACATTTTAGGAAATGCACTAGTATCATGGTCTTGTAAGAAACAAGCATGCGTGGCTCTAAGTACTGCTGAGGCATAATACATAGCAGCAGGCAGTTGCTGTGCTCAAATCCTATGGCTTAAGCAACAACTATGTGACTATGGACTCGATCTCGGGTGTATTCCTTTGAAATGTGACAATACTAGTGCTATAAGAATCCAGTCATGCATTCTCGGACCAAACATATCGACATACATCATCATTTTTTGAGAGATCATGTCCTCAAAGGCAGTGTTGAAGTTACTTTTGTCAACACTCATAATCAACTAGCGGATATTTTTACAAAGCCACTACCTAGAGAATCATTCTACAAAATCCGAAGAGAACTGGGCATTCTGAATGAAAGTGATCTCTAAAGGTTTGAATGCTCTGTTAAACATGTCACTTTTAATTTTCAAATTTTTGCATCTTCTCTTACTAAATTATTAATATATGATTATTTGGGATCTATGTGTTTTTAATAAATATCAAATACATGTTTAAAATTATTTCTTTAATTAAAATTCTTTTTTAAAACGAAATTTTTACTGTCGTATTCGAATACACACTGTCTATATTCGAATATACGTTCCCAGAAAAATCTCTATTCGAATACATCAAACCTATGTCGAATACAGATTCAAGTTTTTCAGCATATAAAAACGTTTTTAACAGAATTTAGGTTTTTCACGAATACAAAACTGTTAGTAGCCGAATACAATCAAACTCTCTGGTTTCCTTTCTTCAAAAATTTCATCTAAATTTACATGCAATCATCTCTAAACCTTCATCTCATCATCTATTACATCTAAGATTGTTTTAAAATCAAACCCAAACCCCAAATTTTCCAAGAAAACCATAAAAATTCATATTCTCAATATGGATGCATGAAAAAGAGGTCCAAGAACGAAGGTTGCTGTAGTGGGTCCTTCAAAAAAAAAAGAAATGATAATATGGCTGACCTATCCCGGTTACTTCACTCACCAGAAGAAATCGACAGATTCAGAACCCACTTCTCCGACAAAAAATTGATAACTCCAAAAATTGGTACGCTAGATTCCTTTTCTGAGTTTAAATTCCCTGAGTTACTGAAAGCTCAAAAATTAGAAGAGTTCATTGGTTACAATGGTCCCATCTATCCTGACCTTGTTAGGGTATTCTTCTGCAATCTTGAAAAAGATGGTTCTAGGCTAGTGTCTAAGGTTAAAGGAAAGCTTATTAGTTTAGACACTAAAATTATTGGAGAAATTCTGCACATACCAATTGAAGGTCAGAAAATGTGTCCAAGACATTTGTGTGAATGGGTAAACACTACCAAATACGATGCTTATATCTCTGTGTCGATTTGATAAGGATAGTATGGAAAGAAAAAGAACACAGGCTGGTTCGGAGTTCGCTCGACAAAGATATGGTGTTGGTAACCTAATAGTTGACAACAGATTACTACATTACTTCTTAAGTTATATTTTAGTACCGAAAGCCGGGAACTATTCACAAATATATGAGTTTGAACTTCAAATCATGATTTTTATGATAGAAGGGGCTGATCTCAACTGGGCTTACTTTGTCCGCTCAGTTCTGTTTGCTTCCAAAGATTCTATAGGTTTTCCCTACGCAAGAGAAGTTACAAGAATTTTGGAACATTTTAAGGTGGATTTCTCAGGCAAAGTTTTGTACCAAACAACCAAAGACAATCTGTTAGATTTAAGTGTCCTACCCAGCATGAAAATAGTATGGAGTGAACCACTTCAAACTTATGTTCATAAGGGTGATCTTGGAAAAACTTCATCAAATGCCCAAGATGACACTGCAGAAGAAGCAGAACCAGCAGCAGAACCAGAAGCAGCACCAGAAGCAGAAAGCATAGCAGCTGCTGAAGACATCATTTCAAATCAAATGCTCATGGACAAACTCAACTCAATTCAATCCTTCGTCACAGATCAATTTCAACACATGAATAATTCTTTCACTAATCAATTTCAAACCATGACCACATCCTTCAACAACCGATTTCAACATATTGAAACAACCATCACTCAACATCATGCCTCATTTCATCAAGAACTCAGCAATCTATCCGACAAAATTGATCATCTTCATCTTCCACCACAATTTGATGAGTAGATTGGCTAGTACAAGTATTTGCTATTTGTTTCCACTTTGTTAAAAATTTCCTATCAAAACTCTTATTTGCTTTTTACTAAATGTATTACTAAGACATGGTTCTGTAACTTACTTCTTGATTGAAATCCTCCTAAATATCATGTGATGCTTCTTTTTATTTTCCATATATTGTGTATGCTTTGTTTATTTTATGATATCCTCTTCCTTTTTGATCATGTCAAAAGGGGGAGAAAAAGTGTATATTGTTGGTTGCTAGCATTGAAATTTTTACAGATCTTCCAACACAAAAAAATCAAAAACAAAGAGAGAGAAACCATATATCAAGGGGGAGTAAGCATATATCAAAGGGGAGAAATCAAGTCTTTGAAATTTCAAGCAACAAGGTTTTGTCATCATCAAAAAGGAGGAGAATGAAAAAGAATAAGATCTACATTTTTTATGAAGACAAAAAGATTATGTATTGATCAAAAAGCAAACTCAAAGGATATTAATTCAACTCATCCTTCAATTCATATTAGGTAACTTAGGCATTAAGGTACTTGATATTAATTCAGACTACATTTCAAATACAATATTATGAGAGCCCTCTATAGTTAAGCATATGCATTAAAGTATTTTATAAATATGTAAATACATAAACAAATGTTTAAAAATAAAGTTTTTGACAAAACTCAAAAATGTATTCGACTACAGCCTCTCGTAGTCGAATACAAACAGTAAGTCAGTAGCAAAAACTGAAGATCTGTATTCGAATACGAAGTGTCGTAGCCGAATACAGATAGCAAGTCAATAGCTAAAACTGAAGATCTGTATTCGAATACAAAGTGTCGTAGCCGAATACAGATGTCAAGTCAGTAGCTAAAATTGAACTTTTGTATTCGACTACAGCTTCCCGTATTCGAATACAACTCAAGTCAGTGACAAAAATTACATACTTGTATTCGACTACGAGGTATCGTATTCGAATACAAAGTTCAAATTTTGAATAAAAACTTAACTTTACAGAAGTGTATTCGAATACACTGAGACTGTATTCGAATACAACTTCAAAACAATGCAATTTTTCAATTCTGGATCATTGCATAAGTTCATCAAAACTTATGGGAACAATTGCCACTGATCTGAAGTGTTGTCTATGGAATATAAATACATCATAGCTTCAGTTCTGACTGACGACATCCTACTTACTAATCTTAGAATTATTTTCTGAAATATCAAACACTTTCAAAGCTTAAGGTTCATATTTTCAAGTACATGCTTTTCAATTTCATATCATTAAGAAAGGTACTCAGTTGTACTTGGAAGTGTGCTTGATTAGTATCATTATACTTAGTGTTATAATCTTGTTCTTAGTTAAGAACATAATTACAAAATCAATTGAAGTTATTGTATCATTTGAAGAACTTAGTGTAGATTTTTCAAGTGTTGTTAATTGAGATAGTGGTGTACTATCTTTGGCTAAGTGTTAAGAATTTGTAACTGAAGTCTTAGTGTTAGACTTGTAATTTATTCAAACAATTAGTAGAAAATCTCTTGTGGTGTGCAAGAGAACTGGATGTACCCTTGGTTGTAAGGGGAACTAGGATACATTTCTGTGTGATTTACTTTCAATCTTTTACAAAGCCTTCATACACTTAACACAACCAGTTGAACAACTCACAAAACTCTAAAAACCATAAAAGTTTTTTAAACACATAATTCATCCCCCCCCCCTCTCTTAGGCGCGCCTCTATTCTTACAACTTTAATTGTCAAGTCTTTTATTAGTGGGTTAGCTAGCATAGCTTATGTCTCTACATGTTCTACACTTCAACAATAATAACATGTATATCAATACACTTTATAAAAATTTGTTAAAGCACTATATTGTTTACTAATGTCACAATATAACTTGACTTTCGATACATTTTCTCGAGTTAAGGTGTCGATTTTATGAAGACATCTAAAAAATTAGAATCGAACATACTAATGATCTCTAAATCATTATATGTGTAATTTGTGAGTATAAACTCTATTGTTTTAACAATTCTTATGGTTATTTTTTTATTTTCAACTATTCAAGCTTAGAATTGTTTGTGGTTAGTAAAATTGCCTGTGAATTACATAAATTTGCGGTATTTACGGTTCAAAATTGTCTGTGGTTAGTAAAATTGTGGATTAAGTGTATTTTGAATTACTAAAATTGCTTGCAAATTACTCGAACTGTTGTGGTTATTACCAAAAATAATAATTTAAATATAATAATTAAGATTTGATTAATATATCAACATATATAAATTATGAATATGTTTAGAAATTAGAGGTAAGACGAGATGATGACTTATAAAATATAATAATATAATTTTATTAGTATTTTATATCTTGATAATCTCCTAGATAAAACTTTAAAGAAACTATAATATACACAAATATATGCTTATATGTCTGTCTTGTGTGTGTGGTTGTATGTCTATCTATATATACAAAATTAAGTATGTTTTAAATTATGGTTTTACTTCATTATCACAACAATTTTAATAAATAAAGATTTTTGTTTGGGTCACGCTAAATGGCCCTTGTTAATGAATTAAAAATAAAAAAGTGAAATTGTGTTGAATAGATCAAATTTTAAATTTTTTCGACGAGTAGAATGCAAAATTTTCAAGATTATATCCCATCTTATTTTCCATTCCAAACTTGTGCTCCAAAAATATTTTTCATTTGTTATTTCCCAACATATTTTTCATTTTGAGGAAATGGGTTTCTCAAGTTTTATTATTAAATTTTTTGAGCACGACATATGTTTTAAAAACCAAGCAATACTATCTTATTTATTACGAATACTACTATGAAATTGTTAATAACTCATTTGTTTTCATCAAAAAAAAAAAAACTCATTTGTTACATTTTATAAGTCTATATTAATAGTCCAAGTATTTATAAAGATTAATAGTGTGAGCACTGAGCAGCGTGAAGACCATAAAGAGTGAAGAACAGAAGAAGAGACGCCTGAAGGAGAATATCGGATTCCATACCATTTAAAAACAAATCGCTCCACCAAGCAATCTTGATATAAAGAAAAATCCAACATGAAATCAACCTAACTAATTTTTTAACCATCCTAATATAATATTCTTTTAGATATTTCAACACTAGCATCGTCTTTAGAAGCCTCATAGCTATCTTCGACTATGTCCTAGAATTTAGGATCGTGAGAGATGTAGAAACTTCTGAGTCTGTCTTTCCAGTATTTGAATTTCTCTTCATCATACACGGCTAATTGCTCAGCTTTGAGACTGAACTCTGATGTCAATTGTAGAGCGAGCTCTGGCAATGTTTTAGCCACACCAAATAGACACAATTCAATCATTGTCTCATTTCTTGTGTTTCTCGTTCTATAATTGGTATCAGAGCTCGATATCAAATCTAAGCACTTAACTATATTTGAGCAAATATCTGTTATTTTGACAAACTCTGGTGACAAAGTAACAGGTGGAAACATTAACAGGTCTCCTTTGTTTGATGGAGAGAGATTCAAATACTGGAAAGACAAGCTCGGAAGTTTTTACATCTCTCATGATCCTAAACTCTGGACATAGTCGAGAATGACTACGAGGCTTCTAAAGATGTTGTTGGTGTTGAAATATCTAGAAATGACTTCAACGCTAACCAAAAGAAACAATACAAGATGAATCACAAAACCATAACATTCATGATGAATGTTATCACCTTCAAAGAATTCGAAAAATGCATAAACAAAGAAACAACAAAGAGTATCTTTGGTGCTCTAGTTCTCAACTACGAAGGAAATAAGCAGGTACAAGAAGTTAAGGCAAATTTACTAGTCATGAAGTATGAACTCTTTCAGATGGAAGAAGATAAAGACATTGAAAAAATGTTTTCTAGATTTTGAAATTCTGATTTCGTGATTGTGTTAGATTTGATTGGAAGAAGATTGGAGGATTCACTGTGTTAGATTATCAATTCAAAAAAATACCATTATGGAAGCTCATGTCCATCGATCAATATTTTTTCTTTTCATTTGTCTCGTTCTCGTTCTTTCATAGTAATCATAATTTTGTATTCTTTTTTTTAAGTGATATTGACTTGATTGAGGAATATTTAATAAAGTTTACGAAAACTAGACATGTATGTGCAATTATGTATGTTTAGAACTAGTAAAAGCTTTTTTTTTAAGTATTTGGAAAAATATTGAAACTTTTGATATGAAAATATGTTTGTGTTGAAAAAATTAACAATGAAATAGAGATTACATGTATTATTGTTAAAAAATATCAAATTCATATAACAAATATTACACTTTTGCTACTTGCACCCCCATTTTTACTTCCCACACCTCCTAAGTTTTTTAAAAAACTAAAAACTCTAAAATATCCTTCTGTCTTCTACCTCATTAGACCACTTTCTTTTTCCTTCTTCATCCCCTTTTTCACCTTCTACCACATTTTAAACCCAAAAATCACAAAATCTAAAAATCATCCATAACTCACCCACTATAACTCATTATCATTCAAAACTCACAACATTTACTCAAACCTTACAACCCATTAATCTCATATTGTCATTGTTGTTAAAGTATTCAAAGAAGATACGTTCAAAGTTTTGATTTTGGTTGAGTTTCTTTTTTCAAATATGGAAATCATACGTGAACAACTGAATTTGCGTAAACAATGGACTTCACGTGAACTCATATGAAGCAAGGGTACGTGAACTGAGTTCACGTACGTTAATTTTTTTTGTCCAATTCATGCGTACGTGAACTGAGTTCACGTGAACTCAGTTCACGTAAGTTAAATTTTTTGCCCAATTTGTGCGTACGTGAACTGAGCTCACGTAAAATACGTTTTTTTCGAAATTTTTTTGACTCAGTTCACGAACAAGCCATTTCTGTGACAAATACGTGAACTCAAGTTTATCTTGTACAAAATCAGTAGAGTTACCGCATTAATTGGAATTAAAATTAATTAGAATTAATTGGAATAAATTTTGGAATAAATTTTGGAATAAATTTTGGAGTTACTTGGCATAATGAACCTTACGTGAATTCAGTTCAGTACGTGAACCTGTCATTCAGTTCAGGTACTGTTTTAAAAACCCTAGAATCACAACGTTTTAATGAGGTAGAAGACTGAAGGGTATTTTGGAGTTTTTGGTTTTTAAAAAAACTTAAGGGGTGTGGGAAGCAAAAACGGGGGTGCAAGTAGCAACAGTGCAAATATTATGATACTAATCCATATAAATGCACTATGCAAACTATAAAATATTAAATCTCTCGAAGAATCTTTTAGGATTTATTATTTATATTATAAATAAAACAATTGATTCACTTAGTAGAAATATTTAAATAGTATATAACATAGAGTAGATTTTTATGGTTGAAAAATTTAAATTATTTTTTATAATGACTTGAAATTACCTTCTAAACATCTTAAAACTTATCTTAAACAGGATAGTTATCAAGATCTTGATAATATATTTTATTTGAAGAATTAAAAGTCATTTAAGATATTCTAACGTTTTAAACCGAAATCAAGATTTAAGATTTATGATATTGAATTATTTGATAACATTTAGTTATTTTCATACATGCATATGATATCAAGTATCATTATATTATTGGGTCTGTTGAGAGTCATTGCACTAGATTAAAATTATTAAAAATTTAATTATTATGATCTATTATATCACAAGATATATTAATTTCTCTTACTTTAATTTCTAATGATTTTTCAAAGAATATTGATTATAATAAATAGATTATTAATGCATTATTAATGCTTTAGCAACAAACCTTGGCTTTAGACTATTTAGGACTCACACAAATCATAGTTTATTTTAAATTTTTATGAGTTTATATTTCATATTTTTGTAAACAATAATTATAATTTTTTATTTTAAAGTATATTGTTTGCTAAAAACCAATTTTCTAATAATAAATTATTTAATTTATATACGTCCGTGTAAATAATTTTATATTATCAATCAATCATAATTGTTAGATCATTATTATTATATTTGACTTTTGTCGTAACTACTTATAAAATCACCCACATGATTGATTATGATTTATCAACTGTGTAAAACTTTTATACCGTTAGTACATGAAAATTAAACTCGATAGTAAATAGAAAGCAGGAGGTTGCGAATATAAAATTGTTTAATAACTTGTAAATGGAGTAAAATATGTTTAATAATATAAATAATAATAAAATTGTCACTTACCCTATTGATATCATGCAAATTAATATGTGCAAGAACTAAACTTATAAGAACTAAATTTTACTAACAATATTCTCTAACTAATTGAATTCAATTGGATCCTACAAAATTTATGAGGACACCATGTGATTTAGTTTAACTTATTTGAATTTCAACTAATTAAAGAATATATATTGAAAAAAGTGTAATAGAAAATGTGATGTTAGCACTCTTCTCTGAATACTAATTTAAAATTCATTTGTTTAGATTTGATTCTTTAAAACTATTTCATAGCCTAATTTTAAAAAAAAAAATCGTTTTTTAGATGAAGTGTGTTTTCACGAATAAACTCAAACAAATGTAATATATATATATATAAGTAGAATGGCATAACCATTTTCCATGGAGACTGTCACCATCTGCATCAAAGACATTGTATTAAAGAGACTCCCTACATTTACCAGATGAAACCTCCTCAGGGTTGGATCAAGTTGAACAACGACAGTGCTTGCAAAGGGAATCATGATGCTTCAGGTTGTGGAGATCTGTTTCGCAATGCTAATGAGTGGTAGATCAAAGGCTGCACAAAGAAACTGGTTCATGTGACACACTACATGCAGAGATGTGGGGTCTATACCTCGATTTGGACATGGCTCGACGAGATCGTATTTCACATCAGATTGTAGTTTCACATTATTCAGACAGTACACTCATTTCCACATACTCTTTCAATTCTTTCGACTTTGACACCATCCAAGGTTATTTCAACTCCAACAACTAAACTCACTGAAAAAACTCAAAAAAGAAATTGACAAGAATGTGAGTTTTTGTTATGTATAACACTTATGACCCTTTCGGCAAAAGCTAACAATAGAAAAATCCAAAAACTAGCAAAAATTATTTCACTACATGAGAAGCGGTGTCAGATTCTTCAACCAAGCAGTGAAGAAGTTCAACGGTTTTTTCAACCATCGTGTATGGTGGAGAAGAGAACTATACAATTGAACAACATTAACTCTTCTTGTCGAGGAAAAGCATCTTAGGATCACACCAGCAAACAACTATCAAATTATCTCACTTTTTTCTTTTTCTTTACTTTCTTTTATCAAACCAAACATTGTTAGTTTCTTTACTTTTTGTCAAAATTTGTTTCTATTTTATTATTAAAATTATCCTTCAATTATAGAGATTTGGTTCTATTGGTGCACTAATAGGGATTTGATTTTACAGGAGTACTAATAGGGATTTTGTTATATAATATATTTTTACCCTAATTCTTGATATGGTATCAGAGTCTTTGCTTCTGCATAAACCTACCACTTTCATTACAATTTCTTTTTCCTGAAACCTTAGTCACCTTTATTGCGACCCATTTTGTTACCTTCATTGTAGCAATTTAAGATTTCTTTTTGGCCTATTCTTTGCCATAGTGTTCACTATTCACGTAGTTACTGTTCACATTCGTTTGATCACCTTATAGACCTCTATTCACCGTTGTTTTCAACCAGATTGTAGATCAATTGTTTCTAGTTCTATTTTGGGTATTCACTTTATGATTGAAGCACTTGTGTTTATGGTGAAGGTGCAAATACGAGAAGGGGGGGTTGAATTGTGTTTGATTAACTTGAATACTTTTTCTGTTTTTGTAGTTTTAAAACAAAACTTGATGTATGAATAAAACAGAGTTAGCAGCGGGATATAAAGTAAAAATAAAAACACATAATTTTATACTAGTTCACCGTTAACGAGGCTACGTCCAGTCCCTTCACCTTGAAGGATTTCACTAATTCAAAATCTTGAATTACAATAATACCACTGACCCTCCAAGTCAGTCTTCTCAAACAGTCTAACAATCCTAGACTTTTGAGGAATACAGCACCTTGACATCTTAAGTCAAGTCTTCTCCTACCAATCTGACAACCCCAGATTGTAGAAGGAATTACAACGCCTTGAATCTAATTGCCAAGTAATCTGCTACCCCTTCTGATTCCCTCATATTGTAGACTCTACTTCAACAACTTAGATCTAACACAATGGAAAGAAAATAACACGAGTGCTTGCTTCTGAAAAGCTGGAACTCACAATTAACCTCACTGAAAACTTCAGTGTTTGCTTTTGGAAGTGTATGACTCTTTTGTGATTTTCGATGCTAAGTATTCTGCCTTGAGCCTCCTTTTATAGATGCGAATCAGGGTCTCTTCCAAGCTTAATTTCGAGCTGTATCTTGCTGGATTCTCTTGCAAAAATATCTTGACCAATCGGGCTTCACTTAAATAAAAAACATTGGTTAGGTTTATGACTGAAGTGTTATCACAGAACAAAGAGATATTGGTTTCAAAGATGTTGTAATATTCAAGTTGATGTTTCATCCAGAGTAACTGTGAACTACATCCTACTGCTGATATATTCTCAGCTTCAGCTGTTGACATGGCAATGGTGCTTTGTCTTTTGCTTGACCAAGAGATCAAAGTATCACCTAAGAAAGTGCAGTTGCCCCTTGTACTTTTCTTTCCAGCTTGTCTCAAGCATAGTCGGAATCACAAAAACCTCTGAGTTTGTAGGTGGGGGTTTTCTTGTATAACAAAGTAAGGTTGGTGGTTCCTTTAAGGTATCTCAAAATTCGTTTGTTAGCAGTTAAATGGGATTCCATAGGGTCAGCTTGAAAACGGGCAAAGACACAAACACTAAACAAAATGTCAAGTCTAGAAGCAGTTAAATAAAGAAGGGATCCAATCATACCTCTGTATGTTTTCTGGTCTACCTTTTGGCTGGTTTCATCTTTCTCAAGTGAGCAGGTTGGGTGCATGGGGGTGGCCATAGGCTTACATTCACTCATTTTGAACTTTTTAAGAAGTTCTTTAGTGTATTTAGATTGGTGAATGAGTATACCTGATTTACCTTGATGAATCTGAATTCCCAAGAAGAACTTAAGTTCTCCCATCATGCTCATTTGGAACTCTTTCTGCATTAGGTAAGAAAACTCTTTGCACAACGTGCCATTAGTCGATCCAAATATGATATCATTAACCTAAACTTGAACAATCAAAATATCATTTTTAATGGATTTCCTAAATAGAGTATTATCAATCTGGCCTCTATTAAATTCATTCTTAAGCAGAAAGTTACTAAGTCTATCATACCATGCCCTTGGTGCTTGTTTTAAACCATATAAAGATTTCTTAAGTTTAAAAACATGGTCTGGAAAATCAGAATTTTCAAATCCAGGGGGCTGTTTGACATAGACTTCCTCACTTATATAGCCATTTAAGAATGCACTTTTAACATCCATTTGATGTAGCATTATATCATGATTAGCAGCAAATGATAAAAGAATTCTAATTGCTTCTAACCTGGCCACTGGAGCAAAAGTCTCAGTGTAGTCTATACCTTCGTGTTGACTGTATCCTTGAGCTACAAGTCTGGCTTTGTTCCTTACCACTTCACCTTTTTCATTGAGTTTATTCCTGAAACACCCATTTGGTTCCAATAATGTTTTTGTTTGGTCTGGGTACCAGATCCCAAACATCATTCCTTTGGAATTCATTCAGCTCTTCTTGCACTGCAAGTATCCAACCTTCCTCTGCCAAAGCCTCATCAACATTGATTGGTTCAATTGTTGAGACTAAACCAAACAAACTGGTTTCTCCACTTGATGATCTGGTCTTTAAAGGTTATGTTGCACTGCCAATAATGAGAGATTCTAGATGTGAAGACTTGTACTTCCATCCATTCTTTCCCTCTAACTTGTCTTCAGGGTCAGCATGTTCTTCTTCATCTTGATCTTTCTCAGATTCTATTGCTGGTTCAGCTTCTGGTTCCTGTGCCTCTGGTTCACCTGCAATTTATTCATCTTGTTTTGAATTTTCAGAGTCAAGCTGCTTATCATCAAACTTAATGTGGATTGATTCTTCCACAGTGTTAGTTTCTTTGTTAAACACTCTATAAGCTTTTGATCTCTCAGAGTAGCCAATAAAGTTACACTTTTGAGATCTAGAATCAAACTTAGCTAGGTTATCTTTAGTGTTCAACATAAAACAAATGCAACCAAATTGCTTAAAGTAGGAAATATTGGGTTTCTTACCTTTGCACAGTTCATAGGGAGTTTTATTTAAGATGGACCTGATGTATACTCTATTCTGAATGTAGCAGGCTGTGTTGACAGCTTCTGCCCAAAGGTAGGTGGCAACCTTCATATCATTCAGCATGGTTCTGGCCATCTTCTGCTGTGATCTGTTCTTCCTCTCTACCACTCCATTCTGTTGAGGTGTTCTGGGGGATGAGAAGTTGTGAGAGATGTCATTCTCATCACAGAATTCTTCAAAATACTTGTTCTCGATTTCACCTCCATGATCACTTCTGATGGTTATGATCTTAATACCCTGTTCATTCATAACTTGCTTACATAAAGAAATAAATACTTTGTGAGATTCATCTTTGTTCTTTAAAAATTTTACCCAAGTCCACCTTGAGTAATCATCAACAATCACAAAACCATATTTCTTACCACCAAAGAAGCTGTTTGAACAGGACCAAACAGATCTAAGTGAAGCAGTTCAAGTGGTTGAGAGGTAGAAACACATTTTTTAGTTTTAAAAGAGCTTTTAGTTTGTTTACCTCTTTGACATGCTTCACACAGAATCTCAGTTTTGGAACTTACCTTGGGAAGCCCTCTTACAAACTGGAGTTTGCTCAATTCGGATATAAGTCTAGGGTTTGCATGCCCTAACCTTTTGTGCCAAATCAGATTCTGCTCACTCAGAGACAATAAGCATTTAACCTGTTGCTTAGCAAGACTGAACAGATCAATTTTATAAATAGTATCCTTCCTAGTGCCAGTAAATAAAACCGACCCATCAAGTTGACTAACAGCTTTGCAAGTTATTTGATTAAAAATAACATCATAATTGCAATCACTTAATTGACTTATGCTCAGAATATTATGTTTTAGCCCTTTAACTAGCAGAACATTTTTAATAGACAGGGAAGAAGAAGTGTTACCAACAGTTCCTGTACCAATAATCTGAATTTTCTGGTTTCCTCCAAAGGAAACTTTGCCTCCATTCTTCATAGTCAGTTCCAGAAACATAGATTTGTCTCATGTCATGTGTTTGGAGCATCCACTGTCAAGATACCAAGCTTTGTGTTGCTGATCAGACCTTGCCTTTTCTCTGTCAGAATCAAACTCAGATTCAGACTTAGCTTCTGTTCGAGCCATTAGAGACAGTTCTTCTTCTGGCCTGTTTGAGCAGTTTCCTTGATTATGCTTTAGTTGATAAACCATGTTCCTCTGATGATTCTGGAAAATGTTTTGATTCTGGTAATTTTGGTGAATCCTGTGATTCTGATAACCTTGATGATTCTGGTGATTAGGGTGAATCTGGTGGTTCTAATGAATTTGGTAATTCTGGTGATTCTGGTAATTCCTGATCTGATTCTGGTTCTGGTTCCAGTGTTGATTCTGATTCTGGTTCTAGTATTGATTCTGATTCTGGTTCCATAGTTGATTCTGGTTCCAATTCCTGTGCTTCTGATACTGATTCTAGTTATGGTTCTGGTTCTGGTTCTGGTTCAAGTTTATGTGCTTATGATACTGGTTCCAGTTCTGGTTCTGGTTCCAGTTCCTGTTCTGATTCTGGTTCCAGTTTTGATTCTGGTTCCAGTTTTGGTTCTGGTTGAGTTTACCAGACCTTCTTCCATCCGACTTAGATTGCCTTTGTCTTGTTGTAGCAGGAACATAAACCTTCTTCTGCTTGTGCATTGCCAACATCCAATGTCCAGGCACCATTGATGGTGTCTCCTTCCGGTTGCTCAGAATATTTGCAACATAGACAATTTGATCTTTTGGTACCCAGAACTGATTGGGTCCAGGTTTGTTAGTCTTAACAGCTCTTTGATCTTGTTCAGATTTTACCATTGGACAAGATAGTTCATAGTGACATTTCTTAGCACAAACAATGCATAAAACATCAGAATGAACAGCTTTACTTCCAGCAATCGTTTCTGTAAAACCAAGACCTCTCTTTCCAGTGTTACTGTTTCCATAAATCATAGATGCATATTTACTTCTTTCCATTCCATTAGAAATAAAGTTTGAAAAAATTGCTCATGCATATCAGATTCACAAACAGTTCTGCAAGTGGAACAAACATTACTTTTGAGAGATTGGTTTTCAGTTTTGAGTCTTGCAACTTCAGTTTTAAAATCCTTGTTTTCGGTTACATACTCAGAATTTCAATTCTTTAAAACTTGGACTTCTTTGGTTAGATTTTTCTTATCTTCCCTAAGAGTTTTCAGTTTTAAAGACATCTTATTGTTTGCATTTAAAAAGTCTTTTATAGTCTCAATTAATTCAGATCTAGTGAGATCAGAAAATACCTCATTGTCTTCATCTTCTGAATCTGTTCCAGAGCCTGAGCTGTATTCAGAACTTGAATTTTTATGATCCTTCAGAGCCAGAATTGCTCCCTCTGATGTGCTTCCAGACTTGCTTGAATGACTGCTTCGATCATTCTTCCTTTTGCCTGTTTTCCTTCCTGAATTCTTTCCTTTATGAAGTCCAGAGGCAGACTTGATGTGTGCCATCTTTGTTGTTTCTGCCTCTTCTTCATCAGACGATTCTTCCTCTCATTCTAATGCATCCGAGGCTGCCATCATACCCTTCTTTCTGAATCTAGAATTCTTCTTGTGCGATTTGCCTTTTTCCAGATTTGGACATTCTGACTTGATATGTCCAGGTTCATCGCATCCATAACAAACGATACTCTTCTTGTCAAATTCTTCCTTTCCTTTGTTGTTATGTTTCTTCTTGAAGCTTCTTCTCTTCCTGTTTTCCCATATCTTAACCATCTTTTTGGTTAAGTAAGCCATATCATCACAGTCACTATCACTATCCTCTAATTCTGATGATGCCCTTGCAGCTTTCTTCTATTTCGACTTCAAGGCTATGAGACCTGAGTGAGCTGATCAGATCTTCAAGTTTTAAGTTGTTCAGATCTTTGGCTTGCTAAACTGCAATAACTGTAAGACCCTTAAATTTAAGAATTAAATTATAGAATTAATATTAAGTGTATTTTGGGGATATTTGAAAAATATTTAATATATGTATGTTTTGAGTGAATATATATATATATATAAATATTTATTTTGGAAGATGAATTAAGATTATTGGATGAAGAATAAATTAATTTAATTACGAGAAATTAAATTAACGGACAGTTAATTAAGGGATTATCGGTTAATTGCGACGAGACTAGTTTAGTGCTGAGAATCAGACAAGTGTCGGGTGAGGTGGCACCCACACAAGCCTATATATAGGAGTGAGAAGGATGGGTAAAATAAGAACACCATTCCTCCTCCCGTACTGCCCTTACTGCATGTAACAGTACCCACCTTCTCCTTCCCTCCCACTCTGTTTTCTGTTTCCAATTCATTCAAAAAAAAAAAGGGAGTTCCTCAAAAGTGATATTACTTGGAAATCCAAGCACCAAACCAGAAAACCCCCAGAACAAAAGTTGTTCTCCTCATCATTACGGAGCTAGAGAACCCATTTTTGTAGCAGCAAACGCAAGCGGGAGTTTTGCCGATTTTTGACGCAAAAACGTGAACAGTAGCAGAAATTCAACAAGGGTAAGGGCACCTTCCACTTTCTAGTTGCATTAGGGCTGTAAATGCTTAATTGTCATGACATTACTGATGTTTCATCATTGTTTTGAAGAAAAACTGTTTTGCAATGACATTTTGAAAAAAAAATGAAGAAAATGCATTATGTTGATGTGTACTAATTCTGTGATGGTTCTGTTTGGTTGAATGCCTTAATGCTGTTTTGTTATGTGGGAAAACTGGAAAATGCTAGGCATGTCAGTTTGGAAATAATCAAAATGTATGTGTTGACAAAATTGTTGTGCTTATTGTTATAAAATGCGAAAATGCATTCTGTTGGTGTTTTACTGCTATGTGATGGTTTCTGTTTGGTTGAAAATACTGAAAATACTTTGCATGTTGTGATTGGTTATGTAAGAATGCTGGAAATACTCTGCATGTTGTTTTGAGAATGCTAAAAACGTAAACTTTTGGAAATACATGTGCTGTTTTGAGTTTGATATTCTGTTTGGGGGATTCAATCAAAACTGTGATGTTGCTTTTGGGTTGGTGATTCTGTTTCTGTCCTGTTGATGAAAATTTGGTGTTGCTGATGTTTTCAAAAAAAGAAGAATTCAAAATGATGAAAGTGCTTCTAGAAAATCTATATTAATGGAAAATGTCTAAGTTTTGTGGTTTGCAAACGAGTGGTAAAACTGTTTTGGGGTTGTTGGTTTTCAAACAAAAAAAGTTTTGAAAATGTGTTGAAGTCTCAAAGAAATTTTCACTGAACTCGAAGGTGTATTCGAATACAGCATGAGTGTATTCGAATACAGCCTGCCAAGCTTCTGTTTTACTCAAGTTTTCAAACTTGTATTCGAATACGGGCCTCTGTATTCGAATACAGAGGAAGGATTTTTGCTTCTGACTTAGCATCTGTATTCGACTACGACCCTATCGTATTCGAATACAGAAGTGAAATTTTAACACTGTATTCGCATCTGTATTCGACTACGACAGCCTCGTATTCGAATGCAGGATGCTAATTTCCACAATTTTTGCTTCTGTATTCGAATACAAGGGAGCTCTATATTCGAATACAGATTCGGGTTTTTCCAGAAACTCAAGTTTTAGCTTCTGTATTCAAATACAAGGAAGCTGTATTCGAATACAGATTCGTGTTTTTCAGAAAAAAAAAACAAGTTTTAAACACTGCCATAGGAACTTTAAAGTGTTGGAAAACATTGGAAAGGTTGAAATGATTTAAAATGGAGTTTTTGAAATAGTTTTGAAGAAGAGATGATGAAGTTCTTGAAATCCTTAAATGATGTTGGGGAAATGCTGAATTTACACATGTTTTGTCTTCTGTATTCGAATACAGAGTGTTGAAATTGCAGTCTTATGCTTCTGTATTCGAATACAAGGGAGTTGTATTCGAATACAAGGGAGTTTGTATTCGAATACAGATTCGTGTTTTCCAGAAAATCAAAGTTTTAAACATTGTTTTATAAACCCTAAGTGTTGGGGAACATTGGGAAGGTTTGTGACAAATTAAAACTGGAATTTTGTGATAGTTTGAAGTGGTAGTGATGAAGCTTTTGAGACTTTACTGATGTAGTGAAAAATGTTGTTTTGTGCACTGGGACTGCCTCTGTATTCGAATACCAGGGAGTTGTATTCGAATACAGAGTGTTAATTCTGCACTGTTTTGGCTTATGTATTCGAATACAGATTCGTGTTTTCCAGAAATCACAGTTTTAAACACTGTTTTATAATTTTAAGAATTGGAGAAACATTGGAAAGACTTATGATAAGTAAGAATGGAATTTTGAGATAATGTAAAGTGATAATGATGGAATTGCTTGAATGTTTAATTATTGATGTGAGGATAATGAAATTGGTTATGTTGAGATGTTTTGAGAAATGAGGGAAAGGCATGAATTTTACTGATGTTGCATACTGTTTTCAGTGAAGAGAAAACATTGCATGTTCATTCATTGCATAGTCAGGTGGTGACCGCGATGGGCCACAGAGTTGATGCGGTGACCGTGATGGGCCGCGAAGTTAAGTAGTAACCATGGGTTATAGAATAGTTCCGCGTGTATTAGACGGTCTGTTCTATCCGGGGTCAGAGTAGTTCCGCGTGTATTAGACGGTCTATTCTACTCGGGCTACGGAGTGGTTCCGCGTGTATTGGACGGTCCATTCTATCCGTGCGAAGATTAAACTTCTGTATGTTCTGGCCTGTGAGAGGCTAACATACGTGAAACGTGCTGATTTGTTGAGCGATTGCACGAGTGCTGGTCTGTTGAGCGACTGCACTGGTATTGGAATGTTGAGCGTCTGTACCCTGAAATGCGCAACCACGTGCTGATCTGTTGAGCGATTGCACAAGTGCTGGACTGTTGAGCGTCTGCACTAGGTACTGATCTGTTGAGCGATTGTACCTTGGTATATAAGTGCTGGTCTGTTGAACGACTGCACTGGTACTGGACTGTTGAGCGTCTGTACCCTGAAATGCGCAACCACGTGCTGATCTGTTGAGCGATTGCACGAGTGTTGGACTGTTGAGCGTCTGCACTAGGTACTGATCTGTTGAGCGATTGTACCTTGGTATATAAGTTCTGGTCTGTTGAGCGACTGCACGAGTGCTGGACTGTTGAGCGTCTGCACTGGTGCTGATCTGTTGAGCGATTCCACCCTGGTCTTGAGGGCCGTTAAAGTCAAACATTTTGTGCTAGTCTGTTGAGCGACTGCACCTTGGTGATTCCAAGAAAATTGTATAGATGAGCATATACATATTGCATTGAGGGATTGACCGGAGGGTCACGATTTGATCATAATGATGAGTGAAAATTGAATGTGTGTGAGTACTGTTCAGAATCTGAATTTCTGATTTAATGATTGTGATTTGCTGAGGTGTTGTTTGTACTTACCACATATTGCATAATAAATTGGTTGCTGTTTTTGAAAAGGCATATATGTCATTAAATTTCAAATAAGCATTATTATTTTCCTCATCATCATATGTTATATCATGGATATATTTGTTGCTGTGAAATATATGCTATGTGATTAACTATTAATTTCGATCGGTGACCCTTGCTATTATATTGTGGACTTTGGGCTTTGCCCTCAGATGCCCCCCAAACCCATGCCACCCGTGGGTACCCGAACGATGGAAACGTCGTTGAACTTCCTTGATCGCTATTCGCGCACTGCTTGGGTATTTGACCCCATCTCAAGCAGGGCGACTTACACGGGGTGGTTGGAGCGGACGAGCAGGACTGACGGCATGGAGGATTTTGTGGAGCGCACACATGCCAGTATAGATTTTCCCGTGCCTTCCCATCTAGTATTGGAGGCGCACAGAATTTTCGACGATGCTGAGGAGTCTGCTATAGGGGTTGAGACGGAGGCCACCGTAGGTGTGGTGACTCCCAACCCGGTGGTTGGAGGAGGTGTACGTGAGTCTGAGGCAGAAGGGAAGAATGATGAGCCGAGGCCAGTAGCAGCTGAGATTCCGGGTTCGTCCAGGATCTTCGATGATTGTTATGAGATTCCGGCGCCGCCGAAGCGACCGAGACTTGTTATTGATCTGACTTCTGAGGAGGCCGACCCCTCTCTGTATGATGAGGAGGAGGTCACGTCGAGGCGAGCGGCAGATTCGGAGGAGACTTGCTTGGGATGCGGAGGAAATCCGTGCTACTGTAGCTTTAGCGCATGATCAGTTAGACTTGATGTATTAGGATTTGAGCTGGAAATGTATTTTGTTTTTATTTTGAAAAACAATTGTTGTACTATTTATTCTGCACTCTGATATTGTATTTTGAGGATGGTATAACATTGTTAACATTTTAAAAATGCCCTAATGTTTATTATTAAATTTCCAGAAATTGAGTACTTGTTGATTTACGGAAACTTTATTTTAATTCCTTTCGAATTAAATCTGGAAAATCATTTTAATATTGATTTTAATGCAAAAAAAAAATGCACCCGCACTGTGTTTTAAACTCGGGGTGTTACAGTTAATCCTCATGATTAAATCTGGACCGTTTGATCTTCTGCGCTAGTCCACATCTGGACCTTACTAAGTGATCTGCTGTGATCCTCTGATTTCGGCCAACCCTGGACCACACTTTCTGATCTTCTGATCTCGGTCATCCTGGACTTGCAAACTGGTATGTTGTGATCCTCTGATCTCGGCCATTGTTGGACCACACATCCTGACCTTCTAATTTCGGCCAACACTGGGCCATGGTCTGATCTTCTGATCTCGGCCAACACTGGGCCAAATACTTAAATCAGAACCATTGATCTGAATATCTTCCCTCTGATCTGGATCAATTCTGGACTTGGTCTGGATTAAACTGAAATTAAATCTATACAAATAATATTTCAGTCTGGACATTTTACCTTCTGTTTTGGATCAGTTCTGGATCAAATCTAGAGATCATTTCTTCTGGTCTGGACTTAGTTTCATACCCTGAATCATGCTATCTTCTGGTCTGGGTCAAATCTGGATTGATTCACTTGTTCTAGACCCATTAACTTATCCTTTGATTAAGTCTGGATCAAGTCTGGGCTGTTTATTATTTCACTGCCATGCCATCTTCTTGTTAGAATAACTTCTGGAATAAGTCTGACAAATGATTCCTTCTAGTCTAGATCAAGTCTCCCTCTGGCAGGCTTCCTTCTGGTCTGGTCCAGGTCTCCTTCTGACTTTGCTTCCTTCTGATCTAGGCCAGCAAAGATATCTTCTGGGGATGGTTTGACATCCTGGAGTATCTTCTGGTACCTTCAGGATTCAATCTCTGGAACCCTTTGATCTTCTGCTTCTGATTACTTCAGCTTCTAGTGGCATTTGATTTAATAATTCAATGTTCAAAATAAGATTACATGGAGTGCTTTTGTAAACATCAAAATCCTAAGTACTTAGAACCAACTTGGTTCCAACATATGGGTCATTTGAAGCTCACACGACTTTTTCTCGGATTTTTCTATTACAAACTTTGGCCACTGTTGTTATTGTGGCACTATAGCACAATTATAGTTTGTGGATAATTTTAGACGTTTGAAGTTTGTTTTGTTTGATAGATCAAGCTTTCTTCTCTAATATCATTTGTTTGCTAGTCTTATGAATATGAAAGCTAAAGAAAGCAAATGTGGATTGACCCAACTCAATGAAGATGAAGTAAAGAAGATGAGATTTTTTTCTTAGTATGTTGGAGAAACCAACAGGTACTAGCTCTCTGGTATATACAAGTACACTTCCTCTTGGTAAGTTTCAATTTTGTATTGGACTTAATGCTTCAAATACACCCTATAACCAATACTGGATTATGGAGCAACGGACCACATGACACCCTTATCCTCACACTTTTCCACTTATTCACCTTGCCCTAACAACAAGAAGATATCCACAACGGATGGTACCCTTATTATAAGGGCTGCAGGTCAAGGAGATGTCTAAATAATCTCATCCATAACTCCAAGAATTGTCCTTCATATTCCTAAATTTTCCACTAGCTTAATTTCCATACAAAAACTAACACAAGTTATATCATGTAATATTTTTTATAACAAATCTTGTGTCCTTCAAGACAAGAATTCAGGGAGGACAATTGGTTATGCTAGAGAATGGAATAGTCTATATTACTTGGATAATCAAAATCTTCTTCCAAATCTACTCAGCAATAGCAACTCTTTTTTTTTCTTTCTAAATCAATAAAGACCAAGAGGAACATGGTTATTTTGTACAACTGTCGTCGTCCTTCATTTAGAGTCATAAAACAATTGTTTCCTTCCTTCTTCAAGAAATTAGAGGTAGAAAATCTTAACCGTGAGGTATGTAAACCTACTAAACACACAATCACGTACCTTTTCCAGTTTGTAACCAAATGAGTATTTCTCCATTTTGTTTAATTCATATTGATGTATGGGGTCTCTCTAATGTTCCAAATATATCTAGTGCCCATTGGCTTGTAATCTTTATTGATGATTGTACTCAGGTTACTTGGGTTTACTTATTAAAACAAAAATTTGAAGTTAGTTTTGTGTTTGTACAGTTTTTCTCTATACTAAAAAACAAAACAATTTGGAGTGAGTATTCAAAGGATTAGGTACGATAATACCAAAGATTACTTTAATCACAAACTTAGTTCTTTATGTCAAATGGGCACTTGTTAGATCAAGTTATTTCAAAATAAAGCTCCTAAGAAATTTTGGGAAAGACAATTTCAAATGCATCATATTTCATAAATCATTTACCTTATAGTGTCCTTACCTCCAAAACTCCTATGGAGGCTCTGTCCTTGTTTTATCTTGATATGTCCACTTCCAGTAACCTTACCCCTATAATATTTGGGTGTATGTCGTTCTTCCATATCCATAGTAATGGTAGAGGAAAATTTGATCCTAGAGCCTTAACATGTGTCTTTATCGAGTACTTTTCCACTTAAAAGGGTTACAATTGTTATCATCCACCATCCCATAAATTATTTGTCTCCCACGATGTCACCTTCCACGAACATGAAAGTTACTTTGGTCAAACACATCTTCAAGGGGAATATACATGTAAGGAAGACGAGTCTCTTCTACTTCCGGAGTTGACTCTTGAACCAGAAATTAAGACTAAAATTGATTTTGAAAAATATGGAAATGAAGGAAATAACAATGTTGAGATGAAATTGATTTTGAGAAAGATGAAAATGATGACTAATGTAAGATGTGGGAAGAATCTAGTATATACAAGAAGAACAAAGACCATTCCTGAATCTATTCACATCCAAGAGTCCAATCCAACTTTACACGAGGTAACTTCTCTTGACACTTCAAACTCTAGTGATTCAATCCAACTTTACATGAATCTTCCCATGCACTGGAATTAGAATTCAACATACCACTAACTTATGATGACCTCCATATCCCAATTGCCCTTAGGAAGAATACTAGGACACGTACCAACAAGTCAATTTACCTTCTATCCAATTACATATGCTTTGACCAATTCTCACCTACCCATAAAGCCTTCCTCACAAGTCTGAACACTACCACTATACCTACCTCTCTATCTGAAGCATTGTCTGACGGGAAATGGAAACAAGCCATGGACTTGGAAATGGAAGCATTGGACAAGAACGATACTTGGGATTTTGTTCCTCTACCAAATGGAAAGAAACCTGTAGGATGCAAGTGGGTATACATTGTAAAGTACAAGGTAGATAGATCTGTTAAGAGGTACAAGGAAAGATTGGTAGCTAAAGGATTTGCTCGAACATATGGAGTGGATTACTTGGAAGCATTTGCTCCAGTTGCAAAAATGAATACCATCAGAGTCATATTAACATTAGCAGCTAATTACAGTTGGAACTTGCACCAACTTGATGTAAAAAATGTCTTTCTCCATGGAGATCTAGAAGAAGAGATTTATATGGATTTACCCCCTAGATACAATGAGCACATTGCTGCCAACACCATCTGTAAGCTAAAGAATGCTCTAAATGGGCTTAAGCAATCACCGCGAGCGTGGTTTGGGAGGTTTGCTAGAGTCATGATCGGTCTAGGCTTCAAACAAAGTCAAGGAGATCATATCTTCTTTATCAAACACTATGAGCCAAGGAGAGTAACAGTGTTATTGGTATATGTGGACGACATTATAGTGACTGATGATGATGAAAATGAGCAACAATTGTTCAAACAACACCTAGCCAAAGAATTTGAGATTAAAAACTTGGGAAAATTGAAGTAATTCTTGGGAATTGAAGTGGCTCGCTCTAAGAAAGGGATTTTCATATCACAACAAAAATATATCACAAATATTCTGCAAGACACGGGCAAGACAGCAAGCAAGCTAGAGTGTACACCAATAAATCCAAATTTAAAGTTGGGAAATGCAGAAGAAGACATTGCAATTGACAAGGAAATGTATCAAAGATTAGTTGGAAGACTCATATATCTATCACATACTAGACCTGATGTTGCCTTTGTTATAAGCCTAGTCAGTCAATTCATGCACCAACCAAAGGAACCCCAAAAAGAGGAATTTTGTTCGGATGAAATGGAAATGTTAGTCTTGAAACATATATTAATGTTGACTATGCAGGGTCAATTGTAGATAGAAGGTCAACCACATGATATTGCACTTTCTTATGTGGGAATCTTGTGACTTGAAAGCATAAGAAAAAAAGTGTGGTATCTAGATCTAGTGCTGAAGCAGAAGTTAGAGCAATGGCACAAGGGATATGCGAGTTACTATGGTTGAAGATCATTTTGGAGGACCTAAAGGTAAAGTGGGATGAACCAATGAAACTTTATTGTGATAATAAATCTCCTATTAGCACAACATATAATTCAGTGCAACACGACAGAATCAAGCATATTGATGTTGTCAGACATCTCATCAAAGAAAAACTCGATAATGGCCTAATCTGCACTCCATATGTCTCCTCCCAAGGTATCTTTGCATATCATAAAACTAAAAGGCTAAACATCAACTTTGAAATAATTGTATCTAAGATTGGAAACAAAGAACACCTATTCACAAGCTTGAGGGGAGTGTCAAAATATGTTTATTTTATTATTAAAATATCCCTCAATTATAGAGATTTGGTTGTATAAGAATACTATAAGTATCAAAATATGTTTCTATTTTATTATTAAAAATATCCCTCAATTATATGGATTGAGTTTAATATAAGTACTAATAGAGATTTGGTTGAATAAAAGTACTAATAGAGATTTGGTTGTATAGAAGTACTAATAAGGATTTGATTATATAGTAATCTTATATCATTTGTATTGTTAACATACTCCAATTCAATAAAATATATTTTTATCCTAACTCTTGATAATTTTGAAGACTATTTTTTACTGCGTAGTACAAATCTAGGGACCAAAATAGTGGTTTCCTTGAACACAAAAAAAAAAAAAGCATCAAAGGACATGCAATGACCGACAAAAATGGAGAATAAAAAGAAAAAAGATTCATTCAGTTATTGAAGTGATAATCCCCAGGTACATCAAGAAAAAGTACACTCCCTTAAATAACATTTCCCTAATAAATAAAAAGAAAAGCTTTCCTTGAAGCAAAAGCATGCTCTGCATATTCACATAATGTATAAATGAACTCATCTTTTATGCAGGAATATATATACCAACTCAGTCATACTCTACACATTATGATGTATATTGCAACTCATTGCATCCACAGTATATTCAATGCAACCAATTATCTCTTGCTTTACTCTAAGGGCCAGATTTCTTCCTTACCCTCCTTGTGAAATGTGACTTGGATGTTGAACACGGTTTCCTAGAATGAACATCGCGGACAACATTTTCAGCGACCAAGTCAGAGTCTGAAACTTCAGCTGTAGAAATGGATTTCTGCTCTTCAACTGAACCCTTGGATTTCTCCACAAGCAACTCTTCTTTAGCTGCCTGATTTTGGGTAACTTTAGCCTTGGTCTGCATACAAGAAAATGACAACATTACAAACTTTTACAATGTATGTAATGAAAATTTGTGTTTTTTTTTAAATGGGGAAGGGGAAATTACTATTAATAACGGTGGTACTAATGACCATTTTACAACGATCCTGGATGGAATTTGAATCATGTCCATTGAGGTTATAAAGTCAAATTCTTACCACAAAACTGACACCTCATGGACTAATGAAAATTTGTGTTATCAACTCAAAACTTTAAGTAAATGTACACAGCAAAGAATATAGATACAACACAGCAGGGTTATCGCAGGTCCTGAGTTACATTTTACTATACATGTGCATAAGAAAAATTTAAAATCAATCGTCAAAAGCATTTATTTCGACTAAAAAGTTGTAACTTCTCAATTTTCCGTTTTAAGTGGGATATAACAAAAAGTAAAAAAGAGAATAAACAAAAACTGGATTATAAAAGTTCTGCGGCATCTCAATTGACGTGAATAGTGAACAACTTTCTTCATGGATAGATGGTGTAACAGAAACTAAACAAAACCAAGAGCATGGTGCAGTCAGTGAATCAAAAGCACCTGAGTTCGAACCCTAGATGGAACAATCTCTAGTTAGACTTTATTTACCTCTCAGTCAAACTTCAGATTATCATGGCCTCTTTCCTTAGGAACTGAACGGCCAACACAAAAAACAATGGTGCAGGTAGTGGAAAACACCATATCATAATTCATAAATTTATGCAATCAAAATCAAAATAGAAAACATAAATATCATACAAGTTGTTAAATGAAATTACTTTCATATAATAAAGCTTACATTTTCTCCAGGAACCTCAAGCTGGGTCCTATTGGTGGCTTCAATTAAATAAGCTATCCCTACACGATTTGATAATGTATCGTCAGTCAAAAGTAACTCAGAATTATGAACAGAATGGTTAAATCCATCAGATGGCCCAATAATGCTCAATTGCGTTACAGAACAGAACTTACCTGGATTTTCCTTAATCACATTATCAATCCGAGCTTTCAAATTCTCCACTTGCAACAGCAACTCTTCAGCCTTTTCAATGATTTCAATCATTGAATTATCACTATCTTCATGTTGATCTACAGAAGACCACATATCACTCAACTTGAACTCCCCAGCATTATCGTCACTACCTTCTCATATCAAAGAAACAGAACATAAAAAATTTAGCAATTGATTAATGCCAGTTTGTAAAAATGGTCATACATATATATACTAATGAACACGTGAAAATATGTGTATGCAATTCTTGAACCGTGTTTGATTCACACTTCACGATGAGTCCAATTTTTTATTAGTTATATAAATAACAAAAAACAACATTACTGCAACTTACTTGCAACATCATCACCAATATTGTTCACAGGAGCATCGTGATTATGGTCTTTATTCTCTGGACGATGGAAGGAGAAAAAATAATTATTATCAAAGAGAAACACATTAGTAAGACAAAGTAATCCCATACCATAGTAAGAGAATAAACAATGTTTAGACATATATGATGATGGATCACATTCTTCAACTCTCTTTCTTTTCTTTCTCTTCATGACTTTATTCTTTTGAGTTCCCTCAGATCTAGGTACTGACTTGACAGCAAAACCATCTACTGCATACTTCAAAAGATCAAGCTGTTTTTTATGATCATATGCCGCAAGCTCTTTTTCATATTTCTGTGCTTGATAGTTAAGTTTCCTAAGTTGTAACTCTATCCATTTACAGCGCCACATTATAGGACAGATGAATTTCCTCCAATGAGCAGTCACTTTTTTCTTTCTGAATAGTTAACAGTGTAAATGTTAAAACAAACAACCAGATGAAATTCTAATCAAAAACACATAGCAGCCAACACAAGGTAATTTGGGAATACAAACACGGCACTTATGATGTATCACAACTTCAATCATGAAAACTTATGAAGCACAAACACAGACACATAAAAACCACTAATGTCCGAAATGTAGGACACCAACACATACATATTACATAAGAATTTGATTAACTAATACTATAATAAAAGCATTGTTTACAAAAGATCAAAAAGAGGTGATATTTGATGATTCACATAGTCAAAGTTCGAAGCAAATTCAACCAATCAAAATCACATAAGTAGGAAAAAAAGAATAATATCCACAAGTTATAAACTACAAGAAAATCATTAAAAAAACAGACACAATACATCATAAAAAAAAAAAAAGCTTCATATCCACCACAACAGTGTCTCAACCATGTCGGAGCGAAATAAAAAGTACATTTTTTAATTGGACACCCGAATGATGCGTTTGACATGCGTTGTACATGTATCGGTGTCCGAAACGTGTTGGATATGGGACACCCCTAAAACAAAGGGTATCCATGCTTCATAGAAAAACAGGTACAATAAAAAGTTATAAACTACTGGAACAAAATCATAAAAATTAAGCACAATTCATCTTACAAAAGGTGTCCCTTTTCATCAGAACAAGGTCCTGACTGTGTCGGGGCGAATATATAGTACTTTTTAATTGGACACCTGAATAAGGTGTTGTACAGGTGTCAAAGTCCAAATCGTATCAGACGCATGACACGCCTAAAACTAAGGGTGACCATGCTACATAGCAAACAAAAATAACTCATAACCACAACACAACACAAATCACATTCCTTCTATATATGGTTAGTTCTTTTTCGATTTTAGGTTTTCAAATTTGCTTTCTTGCTACTTCCTACAGGAAGAAGAAAAAAGGACAATGAATTGAAACCGAGTCTGAAACATACCTCAATCGACGTGGCTCATTCCACTCATCACTAACCGGCGATTGAACCTCATCAGAATCACTAAATGCAGAATCAGAACCAGTATCTAAACCAGATCCTGTATCACCAAAAGAACTCGAACTCTCTGTCTCATCGAGATCAACATAATTATCTTCCACACTTTTTAAACCAGAATTCCCAATTATATTAACTTCCACATCCTCCTCATCTCTACAACACACTGGATTCTGTTCATTTCCTTTGTTTTCAGTTTCAGCCTTCAGATCCAAATTTTGTTCTTTTGGTTCTGAAATTGAAACAGGGAATTCAACATTTGCTACATTATTAATATTATTATTGTTCTTATCTTTTTCTAGGGCACCAACTTCTTTTTCTTCAGATTTTCCATGTTCCAATTCTGGGTCAATTTTTTGAACCATTATCTGTTCAGAAACCATGACAACAACAAAATCGTGATCAAAATTGGAAGAAATTGATATGAACACAAACCCATTTGAAGAAATCGAATGCTACCAAGTCTAAAGTCATCAAAATCAAAACTTTCACGGAAAAAAATTAGAATAAAAAATAATAAATTGTTTATGGAACAAGATTAACAACACAGACAAGACAAGAACGTTAATCTGTTAGAGGTTCTTACAACACTAACAAAATTCAAATTCACATGAAACTATGAAGAAAAGGAAAAGGAAAAGAAAAAGAGAGAGAAAAAAAAAACACTTACCAGTGAAAACTTGCGTGTCACTACTCTGTGTGTAAAAGTGAAGTAAAATCTCTAATCTCTCTATTTAAATATATATATATATATCTAATAAAAAACAATATGTGTATATATAAAGACAAAAGGGAGTATATTTTTAACATTCTTTATTTGATTTAATTTTGAGTCAAAGAAAAATTAAGTTGATTTTTTAATTTATGTGATTAGATTATTTTATTCTAATTCTATGACCTTTGGGATTTTATTATTCTAAAAAATAATTATTTATATAAATTTAATTTATATATATATATATATTATCAGTGTAAAGAGTTTTTATACTGAAAAATATTTTTATTATTTTTTAATATATTATTTTAATGTTTGACGAGGTAGATAAATATAAATTCATTTATATTTTGTCATGTCAACATAGTTAATGTCATATCATTTAAAAACATGTCACAACATCACTTTTAAAATCTAAAAAAAAAATCAGAGTTAAGACCTAAAACTAAAATAAATGTGATACTTGAGAGATAAAAAATTAGATTTAAAAAAAAAACTATTTTTATAAGCATGATAATTTTTAGACGTTTAAAAAAAAAAACAAAATAATCTACTTAATTCTTAAAAATTATTAAAACTGTACCAAATATTGGTGCATTGACTACGTTTCCATAAATAGAAGATTATCATATTACTCTTAATAAAAAAGATTATCATATTATTCGTCTTAAACCCTTTACAAAAACGGGTGGTGCCAAGTTGACTCGTGGGTCAAAAAAACTATTTTATTTCTCCAATTATTTTGTATTTACTCGAATATTTTTTATGTTGTCATTATTGTTGTATTATGTTGAATTTTAGTGGATTAGTTTTGTTTGTTTTTTTACAATTCAATTAGTCTAAAAATTTGATGCATTTTTTTGTATTATTGACATGTCAATCTTTTGACTCACCAGGCTACCGAATAGAGGTGGAACTTAAAAAAATTTACACGAGGACTAAAATAAAATAAAAACTGCATGAATATGAAGAAAAAAAATTATATGTAAAGTATAATGAAATTGAAATTCGTTAGGTGATCAGTATCATTGTTTTTCATGAAGAAAAATACATTTCAAATTTTTTATTTGTATTGAGACCGTAATCTATATGTTGCATAAAATTTGTGACATAACTCTTGTTCAAAACATTAGCTAGTTACTACAGCAAAATGTAAATTCTTCACATATATTATATAATATTATATATTTCATTCGATTTCGAATATAAGCAATAAAAAATTATATTTTAAGGTCTTAAATATAAGTAAAATTTGACTAACTCTACCATATTTAGTGTAATAGTTCATATAATACCTCTTAATTAATGTAGATTTTATTAACTCATTTTATTCTTGTGAACAAGTTCTCATGAAGAACAACTTAGAGAATACAATGACTTTTTTATTACTTTGAAAAAATTAAATGAACCTAACTACTTTTATTAAAGAGTGTGAATTTTTTTTTCTTCTTATATGTAAGATTGGCGAGTGTATATATTAAATGTTGGGGAATTAGAACGGATCGCTAGTTCACATGAAGTTTCTTCACTGCTATCGAGGGCGGGACTCAATAGAAATTTCAACTCACACGCCTATGCTAGCCGGCATTGCCCACCTCGTCACCCCGTTTTAGATGAATTGATGGTGAGACGGATGAAAATGGGATGAGTTACTCCATTTTGCCACCTTTAGTATTTTCTACGAGCATCAATCCATTAAAGAACTACTCTACTATGAGTAATTAAGTGGGACTCTTATATTTTTTTTCTTCTAGAAAAACTGAATTTTGTAAATACACATCACTCTTTTTATTGTTAGTATTTAATAAACATTTAATCTCTACACCTCAATATTTAAAATTACTAAATGGACCCACCTAGAGAGAATAAAGTACTTCAAAGTTTAATATTTTAGCCACCGATGAGGTTGGGTCTAGCGAAATGGACAAGATTCTCATAACATGGTGAATTCGGGTCCGAATCTCTACTAGAAGACCCACATTTAGTGTTCAATGCGTCTCGAATAGAATATAGAGAAAATGATAAAGAAACTTGCACACAACTCTAAGGTCCCCCGTTCGAATCTGAGACATAATATCGAACCTAATCATATCAGTATTTTTTCGGTTGAATCAAGGTTTACGGATAAGAAACCCTTATTCTAAATTAGCACTTTATCAATTTATTACTCCTCAATAGTGATGCCTATATAGTATATGTTTATTGGGTTTGGCTCTGACATTGAGATGATCTTATATATCTTACTCCTTTGGGAGTGCAATCAATCACATATTTTAAAAATTTATCAAAAATAATATTATTTTCAATTTTTAATGTAATATTAATTAGTTAAATTTTTTTAATTTTATTTTCTATTCAATATTACATACATAACTCTTATTTATGGTAATAGTGATCTATAAATACATCAATATTTGATTAGGTTAATTTAATAAAATTAATATTTTTTTTCTTTTATTTATACATTTTTTTAGTATGAAATGATCAAATAAGACTAGCGTTTAACATTTTTACACCAACAATAAATACAAGTCATTAATAAATAGTTATTAGATAATGAAAGTTATAATTATGTAATATATAATAAAATCAACAGATACCATTCAATATCAATATAAAACTAATTTACAGAGATACATATTCCTTTTTCTTAAATATGACAATCACTCGTTGTGAGACAAATGAAATATTACTTTACGAGTTTTGATCGATATGATAGTCTTAAACATACCTCAAAATAATTGTCATACCTCCTGTATTCTTTTTGAGTTGTAGTTATGTCAAGAATCCTAATAAATTTTATTATCTTATTATAATATTATTAACTATCTTTTCCTTATAAAATAATAGTTAAATTTTAATTCAATTGACAAATATTAATATTATTATGACGTATTATCTTAAATTCGATCTTGAAAGATCGCAATTGTATGAGTTATTTGCAATGATATTTATCATCTCTTTTGAGACAAACATAAAATAGTAGAATAAACCACTAATTTACTCCTTAAAAATAAAAGACGTCGTAATAATATTTTTGAATAATAATAAATTATATTTTGAAAGAATATTTTAATTATCACAAGATTAATTTAGATTTTGAGCTAAATGGTGGATTAAAATGGCGTTTTATTGCCCTAAAATAATACTATGGGTGTATTGTTCGCCACGTCAGACAAAGGAAGCATGGATCTTCCAAAACTATAGTTGCTATTTCTTGTCTTCATTTCAGTCAATTTCATCACTCACTCAATCAGTGAAATGGATAACCAAAGAGGAGTTCTGATTATCGTTCTCTTCTACCTCGCATTCATCGCAGTCACTCAATCCGTTCCATTCATCGTGTTACATGGTTTGTTTTTCCTCCTTAATTTTCATTTTAATCAAATTCTGTATTAAATTTGTTTCTTTTATTACTTGCTCAGTTACTGTTTGATAAAATGTCTTCAACTCTAAGATTTCTTTAATTTAATTAAAATAATAATAATTAATGTAATTTTTTTGGTAGTTCATCGTTGCTTGTTTATGTTGCAATCTTTTCTAATTAGTTTGTTGCTTCAATTTTTATATATTGGATCAGCGTTTGTTCAACTCAATGTTTAGTTTAGTTTAGCTTAGTTTAGTTTTTTTTTTTTTTGGTTTTCTTCCTCATTTCATTGTTGGTTGATATAAGTTCTTATATGGGGTGACATGGCCCAAGGTTTTAAATCACTGCCACAATAGTTAAGTGGTTGGATTCAAGTGGATAATGAGTTTCAGTCAAGGATCACGATCGGGAATACTTGAGTCGCCAGAAAGAAGCGGCGAGGACGCGAAGCTGTCTACGAAGCTTCCCTCCCCCCTGTAGTCGAAGTACTCGGCGCTACTTTGATTCAAAAGGTAACCGACGGTTCCCGACTTTCTCCGGTTTCCGCAACCGTAATCATTTGTCACTCCGATTACTTCATCCATAAACCTGTTTTTCAATAGCGGTATGCTCTAAAAAAAGTAAAGGATAAGCTTGCATTCTAGAAGCGGTAGCTTCCCGCCTCCTTCATTTCTACTGCCTCCTTCGGTGATAAAAGTTCCCTTCCCTTTTCTAAAATGCCCGATTGGTCTGCCTCAGCAAATGTACAAAGTGGACCGCTGTTTGGCTGACCCTCTTCTTCCCATTCGGGTTGGGTTGACCCAGAAGTCAAGTAAGAAGGAATGGAACCACTGGAGAGTCGTCCGCAGTTCACACTTGGGCAAAGACGACTGACTTTGTTTGGAAGCGGAACACGTAATCTTTCTATCTCAATCTCATCTTTATCTTTATAAGCCCTGTGCTCCGAATCAATTTTGCCGATTCACGTACGTCTAAATGAGTTCCCCAGAGGACAGGATCATGATGACCTCTGGCTCTTTGAGCAAGTCCAAGAGCCGCAGACGGAAAGCAAGGAAATGTCACCTACAGAAGGAGGAAAGCACTTCGAAGAAAGACTAGTCCGAACCTTGGCTGCAACAATTCTTGGCTAGGTTTTACTTTCGTCCTCCCGACCGAACTTCGGATTATTAGGGTTCCTTTCTCAGTGAACCGGATGATTAGACAAAAAAATAATATTGGTTGCAATTGTTTCAGAATTCTTGATAATGAGGAGAATCACAGTAAAATTGGTGCTGATGCGACCTCAATTGTGGTAATGGAGACATAAAAACCTTGATTTTGTGATCCAGATTGTGGTCGCGGACCTTTTCTTTAAAAGCTACTGATTGGGCTGAGGATTGAGCTGAGGTTGCAATTAAATAATCTCAAGTAGGAATAGATTAAACATATTCAAACAAATCATATATCTGTATTGAATCCCCCATCAATCAAGATTAATACCATTTGCTTTACTTTAGAAGCTTTTGGTGTATGATGGAAGCAAAAAAAATTTTCAGCTCTAGTGATCCATCTAATTAGGATCACCATTTTCACAATGAGGAAATTCAAGTTATATACATAATAACAGAAGAGAGCATAGTCAGAAGAACAGTTTGAGTAACTAGTAATTTCAGCTCTTCCATCTTCTTGTGGAACTTTAGACTTTAGTTTTTTGTTTTTGTTTCTTCCTCATTCATTCTTGGTTGATAAGTTTAGAGGTGGGTTGACCCAAGGTTTTAAATTGTGACTGCAGAGACATAATAAAACTCAATGTCTTAGCTCACGCTGTGGTCACTGAACTTTTCTATACCTTGTTGACACGAGGAGACTTGCAATTGATTCATAAGGCTTCTGGTGGATGCTGGAAGTGGAAACAAAAACAATTATTCAGCTCTAGTGATCCATCTCATTAGGGTCTCCACCTTCTGAACAAGGAAATTCATGCTATATACATGACAGAAGAGAGCGTGCTTGTCCTATGGGTTGCCTTCATCAGTTAGAGCTCAAGTTACTCTCTTGCTGTTTGAGTTTACATGATCAGAACAGTTTGAGATATTAATAACCTTAGCAATTCCATCTTCTTATGGAGCTTTGCTTCTATCATAGCTTCAAGTTGGTTGTCGGAAGCCTTGTCAATAGCCATCATCTATTGGACTTACTTTATAGGTGGTTTCCGACATTACAGCTCTTGATATCTTATGATAATTCTATGGTTCTTCATAGAATGTTAGGAATTTGGAAAGAAAGATAGGGAAGACCAATTTGAGGGGTTCGTTTCCTTCAAGAGAAGACCTTATTCTTATAAATTTTTTGTCTTAACAATACGGATCCCAAGGGAAAGGGGTCCTGGTAATTCAGAGTTTAGCCAAGAGATAAGTAAAATTTGATCAAAGATTGTTCTCTTGAACGATTCTTCCTTAACTAAAGCTCATTAACCACTTGGTTTTTATTCTTATAATTTTACTCATTGGAGAATAGTGATACAGCATCTAGAACATCTATTCCAAAACCAAAACCTTGGTAAAACAGGAAACAGCATAATTAAATGAGAATTATCGTTTAAAGGAATCCTCGTTAAGATAGAAAACATAGTTGAAAGAAATTTAGCATTAGTTCAGGAAAATCATAACAACATTTATTAAAACTTGAGGATCCTAACAGGAGTTATGCCTAACACGGGTTATGAAATTTTTTTTACTGCAAAATGAATGTTGTCAATAGTCAGATTTGAATGCATGTTTTAGCAAGAACACTTGATCGATACAAAAGTTTTGGATGGTCAGCTATAAGATACTAATTTTGTGTTTGGACTCTGTGTCAGGTATTGGAGATCAATGCAAGAATGGAGGAATAAAAAACTTTGTGAAGCTTTTAAGTGATTGGTCTGGTTCTCAAGGATACTGCTTGTATGCTATCATTAAATTTGTTATATATATGCAGCTGTTATCACTTTTTGTTCTTTCATAACTTCAATAATAGATACAAATTTCTTTTAACCCTGAAAATTTACATTATGGATGTAACAAATCTTTATTTAGTTATTTGTACTTGGTCTATCTGTAGAGAAATTGGAAATGGAATGTGGACTTCTTGGACCAAGCCCCTTATAAAACAGGTGACTCTCGAAAAATGCATTGATTTTATTGAAGTTTGGTGTTTGACAATTTAGTAACCAGTTATTTACTCTCTATCCTTGCAGACAGCTATTGCGTGTGAGAAGGTGGTGAAGTTGTTTGGTAATTTGCTGTCCTAGTAGTTAATCGTAATTTGTTTTTAAATAAGTCTTTGTTCCTATCTATAGGTAAAGGAAATGAGTGATCTAACTCACGGTTACAACATTGTTGGACTTTCTCAGGTAATTCTATACTAAGCAACAGTGTTTTGTGTTTTGCTTTTGTTTTTGTTTTTTGCAATCAATGTTGTGAGACTGTGTTGATTTGCCTATTGACGTTTTTGGAACTAGTTTATCTGAATTTTGTAAGGAACAATATCTTTTAAGATTCTTTTCATCTATTTAGCTTGTATAAGTTTGGAGAACATTTGAAGCCTGCAGTTTCAGTCACTTAATATTTACGGATTAAATGCACAAATCTATATATATATATGTGTGTGTGTGTGTGTGTGTGTGTATATACTATAAATATTTGTTTCTATATATAACATAAATATTTTAAATACTAGTTCAAATGAATAGTAGTGATGTAAAAGAGTGATGTAAAAGAAAGTGAAACATGAAATCCTGTTGCAATCTAATGGGAAAAGTTAAACCTACACTAACCTCTTCTGATTAGACCGCTAACTAATGACCCGGACCTTTGACTAGATCAGTTCACCCTATTGTGTTATAGAGGCATCCAAACCAAAAAATTATGGCAGTTTTTTCCTGGCTTGTTCGACCTTCGTGTTCTAGTATAGTATTACTCATGTTATGGTTTGACTATTCACACATTTGAATAAAAAAAATTGTATTTTAACAGCATACTCGTTATTTTGGTTATCAGGGCAACATGATTGGTAGAGGGATTATTGAATTTTGCGATGGTGGACCTCCGGTAAGAACTTATTTGTTTCCTATAAAGTAGATTTAGGAATCTAGTTTAATAATATAAAAAAGGATTGGCATATTTTCTTTTGTAACATATCATTCACATCTTAGTACTATTTTATGAATCTGGGTATTACTTTTCCTTCCTCTAAACCTAAAGGGCTAAAACCCAATAACTTTGATAATTGTTTTTATAAGTTTTCGAGCTCTTCTTAGTAGTTATTCTATTTCCACCAATATTTTGTGTACTGTATTTCACTTTTATTCTTTGTCTGTAATTCAGGTTAAGAATTTTATATCCCTGGGTGGTCCACATGCTGGCACCGCTTCTATTCCATTATGCGGGGTATGTGAACCAATTACTGTGTTCAGAAAGTCTCAGTCATTCTTCTTTATGATTCAAAAAGAAAAAAAACCATTTAAAATTTTAATAATTAAGCTGTTAAATATCTGTAATTATGTTAAAGTTATCTAAATGTGGTTTAACATAAGTTTTTTCTCTTCCTTTTTTTTTTTCCAGTCTGAGTTGGTATGCACCCTTATTGATAGTGTAATACAATTAGGGATCTACAGCAGCCTAGTTCAGGTTTCTACTTCACCTTTTTACTCGTTTAATTTTATTGAGATGATAACTATGTAGTTCTTACTTACTTTCATTTTGAAAATATTTTTCTTATAAAATCCATTTCTAAAACATATGGTATACTTCCCTGACTTTTATCCAATGTGTTGGTGCAGAACTCTCTGGCTCCCACTGGCTATGTTAAAATGCCAATAGTAAGTCTGATCATGCTTTTCTCAAGTAACTGTTTTGGATGATATTTTCGTTAATATTTCTTTCAATCTTCAAAAATCTAAGCCGTGCATATAAGATGTTGGTGGTGCAATTCTTCATACTGTATCATATTTCACAATGCAGTCTTGACCTTCCTTGTCTCAATTGCATTCATTTTACTGAAGAAGTATCATTCAATATAAGTTGCCTTTTGCTTGTTCGATTGCATCTGACACATTAGTAAACTATTATGGTATACTATCTTTGATCAATGACATTTTTGGATTGAATAGACTTATTTGAGTTTATCTACTGATATAAACACTGTGAGACTGTCTGGGAAAACTTATGGAAACATCTTATAACATGTTCATAAGTTGTTTTGAGCTTATTTCTATAAGCTCTGTAGGATAACTTGTGAAAACAACTTATAGTTTATATGAAAACAATTTAACTTTATTTTATCTTATTAAAAAAATAGCTTATCCATAAGCACTTGTGCTAAAAGCGCTAAATTAAGTGGCCATATGTCCAAATAAATTTCCCCACGACTTACACATTAGATGAAAGGAAAAATAATCTGTTTATTTTTTCAGGATATTGATGGCTACCTTAAGGGGTGTAGGTTCCTTCCAAAGCTTAACAACGAAATCATCAATAAGAGGAACTCCACTTACAGCCAAAGATTTTCTAGTTTAGAAAATTTGATCCTTATTATGGTGCGTTAAAAGAACTATGTATTGTAATATCTTCTTATGTCTCTTGTTAATTTGAACTTTGCAATTTACAAATATTATGTCAATATGGCTTATCTATCTTTCTTTCTGTCTGCATGAAAACTAGTTTGACCAGGATACGATTTTAATACCAAAAGAAACAGCATGGTTTGGTTTTTATCCAGATGGAGCATTACATCCTGTTTTACCAGTACAACAGGTAATGTAAACATTTCATATCTACAGTTTAATTTTGCATTGTTGCTTACTCAACATCTTCTGTTTTGAGCCAGGTTCTACGGTTGACCACTTACCACTTGATAGAAGGTTTATGGTGGACCAATATTTAAAATTACCTATTCTCTACTCTAACGACAATCAACGTCGTCCCTCGGAAGTAGAAGTTCACGGTCCTAGTTGTTCTTATGGCTCAAACAGTGATCTGATCGGTGTCTATATTTGTTTTCCTTGTTTTTGTCGAACTAAGATTGATCAAGTCACTGTCTCAGCCATGATGACGAGGAAGATTGCAAACTACTACTTTCGAATTGTGACATCTGTCTTTGTTGAAATTTCGAACTATTTTCAAGTACCGGTCCATGGCGGACCATCCATAGAATTTGCCCTATTTTAAATTCTCTCTCGTCTTATTGTCATGAGGCTGACTTTCTGCCTCTTGAAAATATGATTTGTTTCAGAAGTAGGTATCTATTTAATCTTTTTTGTTTCATTTTAAATTTTTGCATTTAGCAAATATGGTAGGGATTAAAAATATTTTATTTTTGTTCAATATAGGTATTTAAAATTAAAAATAAAATAGAACATATTAGCATTGTATTTTTTAGGAATTCATAACATATTTAAGCTATTTATATCATTTTTCATAATTGAATATTTGATGTCTAAGCAAGCTTTGTTTTCTGCAGACTAAGCTCTATACTGAAGATTGGATTGGCTTACGTGCATTAGATGAAGCTGGGAAAGTTAAATTCTTTAACTTGTCAGGAGATCATTTGGATATCTCTCACAGTGACATGAAAACTTATATAGTCCCATATTTGAAGGACCATAATTATATAGTGCCATATTTGAAGGACCAAATGAAAGAAACTTGATTCCAACCTTGGAAAACCATGTTTCTTGCATTGGCATTGATAATTGATTGTTGTATATTAATTTAGAATACACTTTCTTGAAATTTGCTCAATCTATTAGTTTATCCTCCCCTATAAAAGGTCTTGTCTACTTAGAAAGAACCTTGCGTAAGATTTTCAGATAAGTTGTGTTTGTGATTAGATTTTATTTTTTACATGAAAATGTGTTTCATTAAATTATGTCAAGTATCAAATCAAAAGTTAAGACAGTAACGATACAATTTCTTCAATCCAGATATATTCAGGATTAGAGATTGCATATTAGCTAGACATGCGCTGCATGATTTAGTACATGTTGGGATGGAAATAGACTAGACCGTCTGTCAGGTGCTTATGGTCTGATCTATTATGGCTTGGTCTGACTTGTTTAATAAAAATGTTAGATTCATACTATTTTTAAAGTCTATTTATTTAAATAGATCAGACTTAGGCTTATAAAAAAACTTATTAGGCTTAGCAGTCCGACCTATATATATATATATATATATATTATTTATTAATATTATTTTTTATTAATATTATTGTTTTCTATTTTAAAGTCTATTAACTAGCCTATCAATTAATATTATTGTTTTCTATTTTTGATTATAATTTTATTAGTTTTCTTTGTATATAAATGCATAGTTTAGCCTATTTAAAAAAAATGTAAAATATAATATTTAAATGTTTTAATGTGAATAAAACTTTTAAATAGGTTTTCAGACCATGTCAGACTTTTAAAAAGGTCAAGTCAGGCCGAAAAAAAAGTCTATGATAGACTATAAGTCAGACTTAAACTTAAAAAATTAATTATAGATTAGACTTAGGCCTTTCAAAACCTGGTCTGACCTGATCTATTGCCACCTCTAGGTACATGCCTAACATGCACAAAGCAAAAGCACCAATATGTATGAGAGACTTTCACACTCATCAACAATAGCACCAATGTACTAGTAAAAAAAAAAAGCGAAAGCAACAATATAGTTGTAAAAAAAACAAAAGCACCAATATAAGAATAATAAAGTCTAAATTTACGAAAATGTCATCAATTTAGGAGGGAAATATTTCAACTTTTATATGTAATAAATATTTTTTTTTACTAAATATTTCAACTACTACTTGGTAAATAAAATTTTACTATGTGTATCTTTTATATGTAATAAATATTTTTTTTACTAAATATTTCAACTATTACTTGGTAAATAAAATTTTATTATGTGTATAAATTAAATTAAAAATTTAAGCTTACTTTTTTTTAAAAAAATCAAGCCTTAATTGCAACTTTGATCCCTTTAATATTATCAATTTACGAAATTGATCATCCTATTTTAAAAGTCGACAGTTTTGGTCCTTTTTTCATATTTTTGAACTAAAAAATGATGACTTGACATATTTTTTTAATGATGTGACATACAATTCTATGATATATAATCATTTAAATGCATTAATTATTCATATTTTATTAATTAAATTACAAATATGAAAAATTTCTGAAGTTGAAATCTAAGTTTTTATGGCGTTTTATTTCAATTTCATGGGTGCTAATCATTCTAAGTCATCGTATCATATGTTACATTATTTAAAGTATCTCACTTCATATATTTTAGTTCAAAAATCAGAAAAAGAGACCAAAATTATTGACTTTTAAAATATGAGATCAATTTCATTAATCAGTAAAAATAGGAGAACTAAAACTACAATTAAACCAAAAAACAATATAATATAATTTGTATTAAATTTTGATATACATATATCAATGATAATAACTAGTCAAATATTTTAAATTTGATAATAGATGATTTTATTTTTAGTTGTTAAATTCTACTGCAACTGACAAATGTCATATTGTTAAGTTGAATGTCTTATTCTTAATTATGTATTAATCTCTTTAAGACAAAAATAATATCAGTCATTTATCAACAATGACCGGATTAATTACTATCTCTTTTTAAATTTAAATTCGAAAATGGCATGAAAAAAAAATTGGAGTGTTCGCAAGATATATTTTGGAGCATTTGTTGAGAGCTATGAAGAATTTCTGCACAGCCGTGAATGATGGGGACAACTTCTATCAGTAGAAGAAAATGTGCTCGGAGCTCTATTTTTTATAATGATTATTGGTGAGCCACTAGCTTCGAGATGAAGAAAGCAATTCAAACTTGCAACATAGAAACACTAAAGTAATCATCAACTCTATATATGTACATTATCTTTAGCCCTTATAAGGTCCAACAAATTACACTATATTTCTCACCTATGGAACAATTCTCCCAACAAAGGATACCATTTGTTTATTTCTCAAGAAACTCAATCAAATTCATACCAATTGGTGAAAGAAAACAACTCTTGCAAAAAGTTTGTAACTCTTGGTAACTTAAAAAATGCATTGGTTTGAATTAAACCGAAGCATTGCAACCACTTGACCAAGTGGTACATTAAGTTATTTAATTTTGCTACATTAATATAACTATCAGAGAATTCCAAATATATTTTGGAAATTCTCTCACATAAATAAAATTAGAAAAACTTTTTAATCTTAATGTAATTCTTGAATGAATATTTGATGAAGATTGAATCAAAGCGTCGTACTTTGAATGAAGGAACAAATCTGTATTTAAAGAAGCATGGTTAAGATTGAATCAAAGCGTTGTACTTTTAGAACGTTTTTTTTAAAAGCGCTATAAAATGATATATATATACACACAAAACCCTTTTACATAATTTTATTTTATTTTTGATGTGTATACCACAAACTCTACCTATTATATATTATTGATAAATAAATAAAAACATATTTAATACGTTCTCTCCCTACGAACCCTCCTCTCCGCTACTGTGACCTCTCTTCTTGCTGAACCCTCATCTACTGTGCGCCCATTTCTACTGAGTGATTGTTGTCTCAGATACTGTATTTATTAATTTGTTGTTATCTCTAAAACTAATAAATTGTTACATGATAGTAGTTGGCATAACCTTGATAAATTATATGAATTGTTACCTGATATATCAGATAAATTGTTACATGATAAATCATATAAAATCTGTTCGATTTGTTCTGTTATGTTTTGAAATTAGACTTGTATGCATATATACTATAGATTGGTATAATGTTATAGATTGATAAATTTGTGTAACATTGCATTTATATAGATCATATAAATGGACCGGAAATGGATGTTTGATTGTCAAAAGAGTATGAAAATGGAGTGAAGGAGTTTGTTGATTTTGCAGTGAAGAATGCAAAAGACCCAAATCGAATCATTTGTCCTTGTTTAAAATGTTGTTTTGAAAAACACGTTAGAGCAGATGAATTGGAAGGACATTTAGTATGGCATGGAATTTATCAAAGCTATACATGTTGGATAAGACATGGTGAGGAAAAAAATGGAACACTATTTTGAGAATGATGTGACATATGCTTCAAATGATTTCGACACAGATACATATAAGTGGGACCGAGTTGAGGAGATTGCAAAAGCAGTTGAAGAAGATCTTCGGGATTGTCCTAAAATGTTTGAGAGTTTGTTGAGTGATGTAGAGAAACCATTATATAATGGTTGTACTAAATTCACAAGACTTTCGGCGATATTAAAGTTGTACAACGTAAAAGCGATTAATGGATGGTCTGATAAAAGCTTCACAAAATTACTAACACTCATAAAAGATATGTTGCCAGATGATAATGAACTTCCCAGTCGAACCTACGAGGCTAAACAAATTTTGTACTCTATTGGCATGAGTTACGAAAGAATTCATGTGTGTCCTAACAATTGCATTTTATTTTGAAACAAATATGAATTACTAAAGGCGTGTCTGAAATGCAATGTCTCTCGATATAAGAAGACATAATCTACTCCAGGCAAAAATTGTGTGGTATTTTCCTATAATACCAAGATTTAGGTGCATCTATCGTTGTGAAGAAGATTCAAAACACTTGACATGGCATGCAGATGAAATAATTAGAGATCGAATGTTACGACACCCTACAGATTCTCCACAATGGGCAAAAAATTGATCACGAGTATCCTGATTTCGGTAGAGAGTCAAGAAATCTACGACTTGCAATTTCTATTGATGGAATGAATCCACATGGTCTTCAAAGCATATCACACAGCACGTGGCCTGTGATTTTGTTGATTTATAACCTACCTCCATGGTTATATATGAAGCGTAAGTTTATGATGATGTCTCTGTTAATTTCTAGATCCAAACAACCGGGGAATGATATTGACGTATACTTGACTCTTTTAATTGAAGATTTAAAAAATATGTGGGAGACAGGTGTGGAAGTTTATGATGGGTATAAGAAAAAATGTTTCAATTTGAGGGCTATATTGTTCGGCACAATTAATGATTTTCCAGCATATGGTAATTTATCAGGATATAGCATTAAAGGTCAATGTGCATGACCTATATGTGAAGAGGGTACAGATTGGATGCGGTTGAAACATTGTAAGAAGAACGTCTTTCTTGAACATCATAGATTTTTACCTTTTAGTCATCATTATCGTGGGTGGAGAAATGCATTCAATGGAAAATCAGAGGAAGGTACTGCTCCTTTAGCACCGACTGGATATCAATATTGGAAAAATTACAAGGTTTGACCAATAAATTTGGCAAACCATTTGCGGGAGAGCTTGTCAAAACTGGGTGGAAGAAAAAGTCAATTTTCTTGAATTGCCATATTGGAAGTCATTGTATATAAGACATTTTCTCGATGTGATGCATATTGAAAAAAATGTATTTGATAGTGTTATTGGTACGTTACTCAGTGTTCCAGAAAAGTCTAAGGATGACATCAATGTAAGATTGGATTTGGTTGATATGGGAATAAGAAATAAATTGGGTCCCGTAAAGAAAGGAAATCGCACATATCTACCTCTAGCCGCTCACACTCTATCTAGAAAGGAAAAAATTGTTTTATGTAAATTGCTACACGAAGTTAAAGTTCCAGAAGGATACAGTTCAAACATTAAATATTTAGTTTGTATGAAAGACCTAAAGTTAAAAGGTTTGAAGACTCATGATTGTCATGTTCTAATGGAGCATTTGCTACCAATAGGTATACGTTCCATTTTACCTGAAAAAGTTCGACGAGCCATAACTAAATTATGTTTCTTCTTCAGGGAAATTTGTAGTAAACTGATCGATCCTAATAAATTACCGATATTGCAGAGGGAAATTGTTGTTACTTTGTGTGAGATTGAAATGTATTTCCCACCCTCGTTTTTTGATCTAATGGTTCACCTTATTGTTCATCTTATTAAGGAGACACAACTATGTGGGCCAACTTATATGATATGGTTGTATCCGATTAAACAATATATGAAAATATTAAAAGGGTACGTAAAAAGTAGAAGTCGACCAGAATGTTGTATTGCTGAACGGTACATTGTCGAAGAAGATGCTGAATTTTGTACTGAATATCTATCTAATGTTGAATCCATACGACTTCCTATGTCTCTTCTTCCGGGAAGAATAATAGGAGAAAGGATAATTGGAAAGAGAGTAATGACTATATCAAGGACATAATGGGAGCAGGCACAATTGTATGTTCTACACAATGATGATGAGGTTCAACTGTATGTTACAATACACATGGATCAGTTATCTAGTTTGAACATGAATAGGAATAAAATTTGGATAACACGAGAGCACAATCGAAGTTTATAACATGACTAAAAAATCACATTAACTCAAAGTTCGATATAGACCCTGCTTCAATTTCAAAGAGATTGAGGTGGCTAGCAAATGGCCTGAGTTTACATGTCTTTTCTTACACCGGTTATGTAATTAACGGCTATACATTTTATACCACAAAACATGATGATCAAACCACTATGCAAAATAGCGGAGTCACTCTAGTAGCTGAAGCGATGCATATCTCAAGTGCAAAAGACAAAAACCCAATATATGAAAATTTATCATATTTTGGGGTTATCGAGCACATATGGGAGTTGGATTGCACAATGTTTCGTATTCCCATCTTTGGTTGCAAGTGGGTCGATAATAATAATGGCGTTCGGATTGATGAGTCAGGGTTCTTGCTTGTCAATTTTAATAGGGTGGGATACAAAGACGAGCCTTTCATTTTAGCGTCGCAAGCTCAACAAGTGTTTTATTTCACTGATCCTGCTGATGATAAATGGTCTGTTGTCCTATCGATCAATAAAATAAGTGATGATAACAATAACATTGAAGATGTTGGTAATGATATTTTCTTTGCGACATCACAACCACGTGAAATTGATTCAATTGATGATGGTTTATATCTTAGAGATGATCAGATGAGGGAATTTGGATTAATCCATCGTTTCGTATCGTTAAGGGACAAACAAATGTGAATCCCACCAGGAAAAGAAGAAAGGCATCTTAAGGTGTTTATGTGTTTTATATAAGTCATGTAATTTGTACTCATCATGTAATTTATACTAATTTCATGTAACTTGAACTGTCAGAACTAAGTTCATGTAATTTATACTAATTAGCAATTTGTTTGACCAGCTAGAACTGAGTATTTAGCATTTAGCTTGAACTGTATTTGATTTTATGCTTATATTGATTTTCTGCCAGAACTTGAACTGATCATGTAATTTAGCATTGATATACAAATATTTAATTAATTATTTGGAGAAAAAAATTATTTTGCCCATAAGTCATGTAATCTGAACTCATCATGTAATTTATGCTAATTTCATGTAACTTGAACTGCTAGAACTAAGTTCATGTAATTTATACTAGTTAGCAATATGTTTGACCTGCCAGAACTGAGCATTTAGCATTAAGCTTGAATTGTATTTGATTTTATGCTTATACTGATTTTCTGCAAGAACTTGAACTGATCATGTAATTTAGCATTGATATACAGGTATTTAACTAATTATTTGGAAAAAAATTCCATATATGGGTATTTTACAGCGCTTTTAAAAAATAAATTAAATTTCAAAACATTTATAGCGCTTTTGTCCATAAGCGCTATAAAAGACTTTTAAAAAATAAATTACAATTACAAAACATTTACAGCGCTTTTGCCCATAAGCGCTGTAGAAGGCTTTTAAAAAATAAATTACAATTACAAAACATTTACAGCGCTTTTGTCCATAAGCGCTGTAAAATGCTCATATAGTGTCTCTATAAGCATTGTAAAAGAATATTTAAGGCGCTTTTTATATAGGCTTTTAAAGCGCTTTTTGTGGAAGCGCTGTAATAGGTTAGGTCTTTTAAAGCGCTCTTTGGAAAAGTGTTGTAAAAGGGTTTTTTAAAGTATTATGTAAACTATTAATAAGAAACCTCTTCATTTTCTTCTTCATTACGTATTCTCCCTATGAACTTGGTAGTGTGAAACCTATTCATTTTCCTCTTCTTCATTACGTACTTTCCATCTTCATTACTCTCCATACGAACCCAACCCTCTTCTCCCTAGTGCGAAACCTACTGTCCATCTTCATTACGTACTCTCTGTTTTTTCATTATTCTCGATTTTTACTACGTATTATCCCTACAAACCATAAAAGATTTTAAGGCGCTTTTTATTCACCTTTTTAAAGCGCTCTTTGTGGAACCCTAGTGCCCTCTTGTCACTGCACAAGTCATTTCTACTTGTATTTCTGCGAAGTCGTAAGCCTAAACTACAAGTATTGTTATTAATATCTTGTTTTTATTCAATCTGTTGTTGTCACTAAACTGCATGTTGAACTTATATTGTTGAAATGTGTAGATATATGGATTCCAATAACGATTTAGGTCGTCAAAATGATGAAGTTGTCAATACTGACGTTGTAAACACTGAAGTTGTCAACACTAAAGGTTATGAAAACAAAGTGAAACGTGGGGCAGCTATTATGCAAAAAGTCATTAAAGCAAGAAGTAGTGGAATTAAATTTGAGGTATATATACTATACTTTTGTTTAAAATTTATTTTTTTTATTTTTTGAAAGCAAACACTTACTCTATGAGTTTATTAGGTGGGATGAAATCAAAGTGGCCAACCGATTGAGCCCAACAATTCAATGATGGTAAGTTACATTGGTGCTGTTGTTCGTTAAAATATCTCAATAACAATTGATGATTGGAGAGATAAAGTTTTGAAGGATGCTAAAGAAATATTGTGGCGTGATATACAAGTAACTTTTTTACTCCGCTTTTTTGTTACTTATAATTTTTTCCATTGAAATACTTTTATTCAAACTCTTTCTTTATTTGGTTTGCAGTCAGCTTTTAACGTTGAAGATGTGCGAAAAATTTATGTGCTTAGAGTTGATGGAAAAATACACAGAGGATTTAGATCTCATTTGTCAAATTGCTGCTTAAGAGATCGTGATGGAAATTTGAATGCTGAAGCTCCAAAAATATACAAACACTATATATCAAATGAAGAGTGGAGTGTTTTTGTAGTTAAACGTGCAGACTCCACATTTGTGGTAATATTAATTTATTAGCATGTGTGTTTTATTCGTATTCATATTGTATTTTTTTACACAAATGTTATTTTTTTTATTTATATATAGAGTATAAGTATGGCAAATCTCGGGAGAGAGTATAAGTATAAGTATATTTTTTTGATCTGGACCGTCACTGAACTCAAAAAATTATTTCTGAACCATTGATCTGGATATTTTTACTCTGATCTGGACAGATTCTGGAATTTGGTCTGGAACAAACTGAAATAAACTTGATCAAAAAATATTTCAGTCTCGACATTTTACCTTTGATTTTCTACCAGGTTTGGGTTGATTTTGGAACTCATTTCTTTTGTTCTGGACTTAGTTCGATGCCCTGAATCATGCCATCTTATGGTCTGGGCCAAATCTAGATTGATCCTCTTGTTTTGGACTCATAAACATACCTTCTGGTCAAGTCTGGAACAAGTCTGAACTGTATAATTTTTCACTGCCAGGCCATCTTCTGGTCAAAATAACTTTTGGAATAAAATTGATATTTGATTCCTGTTTGTCTTGATCAACTCTCCTTCTGGCAGGCTTTCCAATGGTATGATCCATGTTTCCTTCTGATTTTTCCTCCTTCTGATATAGGCCTACAAAGATATCTTCTGGTGATGTTTTGAAATCCTGGAACATTTGGAAATTCCAGAATTCATTTTCCTTTGATCTTCTGCTTCTGATTTCTTCATATTCTGGTTGTATTTAATTTAATAATTCAAGATACAAAATAAGTTTACATTGAGTGCTTTTGTAAGCATCAAAATCCTAAGTCTTAGAACCAACTTGGTTCCAACAATCTCCCCCTTTTTGATGATGACAAAACCTTAACTTATTTTGCTAACTTATAATTCGAAAACTTGAATTACTCCCCCTCAGACCAATCTCTCCCCCTAAGTCTGATACTCTCCTTTTCAACTCTTTCTTTTTCACTCTTTCTTTTCTCCTCTTCTCCTCTCCTTTTCAACTCCTTCTTTATTCTCTCTTTCTTTTTCTCTCTTCACGCTTCCTCTCCTTTTCAACTCCTTCTTTTTCACTCTTTCTTTTCTTCTCTTCTCCTCTCCTTTTCAACTCCTTCTTTATTCTCTCTTTCTTTTTCTCTCTTCACGCTTCCTCTCCTTTTCAACTCCTTCTCTTTTTCACTCTTTCTTTTTCACACCTTCTTTCTTTTTCTCTCTTCACGCTTCCTCTCCTTCTCAACTCCTTCTCTTTTTCACTCCTTCTTTCTTTTTAACTCTCCTTTTCTACTTATTTCTTCTTTTTCTCTCTCTCTTTCTCCCCCTTTTTGTCATCAGCCAAAAAGTGGTCCTGCTATTTTTGTATTTTTTGATTTTTTTTCTTTACAGATTACAGAAAGTAAAAGCTGAAAATAAAAGACATAAAATAAAATTGCAGAAATTTAAAAAAAAAAAAACTCCTAAGATGACTACTTGAGCGAGTCAGATATGGAGGTCATGGTTAGATGTTTTTTAATGAACTCGAACCTATCTTCTGGTAAAGCCTTGGTGAAGATGTCAGGCCATTGATGATCAGTGTCCACAAACTGGATGCTTAAAGTTCCTTTCTGAACATGGTCCCTAATGAAATGGTGTTTTATTTCAATGTGTTTGGCTCTAGAGTGTAAGATAGGGTTCTTGGTTAGGTTTATGGCTGAAGTGTTATCACAGAACAAAGGGATATTGTTTTCAAAGATGTTGTAATCATCAAGTTGGTGTTTCATCCAGAGTAACTGTGAACTGCATCCTGCTGCTGATATATATTCAGCTTCTGCTGTTGACATGGCAATGGTGCTTTGTCTTTTGCTTGACCAAGAGATCAGATTATCACCTAAGAAAGTGCAATTGCCACTTGTACTTTTCCTTTCCAGCTTGTCTCCAGCATAATCAGAATCACAAAAACCTTTGAGTTTGTAGGTAGAGGTTTTCTTGTATAACAAGGTAAGGTTTGTGGTTCCTTGGAGGTATCTTAGAATTCGTTTGACATCAGTTAAATGGGATTCCCTAGGGTCAGCTTGAAATCGGGCACAAACACAAACACTAAACATAATGTCAGGTCTAGAAGCAGTGAAATAGAGAAGGGATCCAATCAAACCTCTATATGTTTTCTGGTCTACCTTTTGGCTGGTTTCATCTTTCTCAAGTGAGCAGGTTGGGTGCATGGGGGTGGCCATAGGCTTACAGTCACTCATCTTGAACTTTTTGAGAAGTTCTTTAGTATATTTTGATTGGTGAATGAGTATACCTGATTTACCTTGGTGAATCTGAATTCCTAGGAAGAACTTAAGTTCTCCCATCATGCTCATTTGAAACTCCTTCTGCATTAGGTCAGAAAACTCTTTGCACAAAATGCCATTAGTGGATCCCAATATGATATCATCAACATAGACTTGAATAATCAGAATATCATGTTTAATGGATTTCCTAAATAGTGTATTATCAATCTGGCCTATATTAAAATCATTCTTAAGCAGAAAGTTACTAAGTCTGTCATACCATGCCCTTGGTGCTTGTTTTAAACCATATAAAGATTTTTTAAGTTTGAAAACATGGTCTGGAAAATCAGAATTTTCAAAATCAAGGGGATGTTTGACATAGACTTCTTCACTTATGTAGCCATTTACGAATGCACTTTTGACATCCATTTGATACAACATTATATCATGATTAGCAGCAAATGATAAAAGAATTCTTATTGCTTGTAACCTGGCCACTGGAGGAAAAGTCTCAGTGTAATCTATACCTTCCTGTTGACTATATCCTTGAGCTACAAGTCTGGCTTTGTTCCTTACCACTTCACCCTTTTCATTGAGTTTATTCCTAAAAACCCACTTGGTTCCATTAATGTTTTTGTTTGGCCTGGGTACCAGATCCCAAACATCATTCCTTTGGAATTCATTCAGTTCTTCTTGCATTGCAAGTATCCAGCCTTCCTCTGTCAAAGCCTCATCAACATTGTTGGGTTCAATTGTTGAGAGTAAACCAAACAGACTGGTTTCTCTACTTGATGATCTGGTCTTTAGAGGTTCTGTTGCACTGCTAATAATGAGAGATTCTGGATGTGAAGATTTGTACTTCCATCCATTCTTTACCTCTGACTTGTTTTCAGAGTCAGCATGTTCTTCTTCAGCTTGGTCGTTCTCATATTCTGCTTCTGGTTCCTGTGCCTCTGGTTCACCTGCAGTTTTCTCATCTTGCTTTGACTTTTCAGAGTCAAGCTATTTATCATCAAACTTAATGTGGATTGATTCTTCCACAGTGTTAGTTTCCTTGTTAAACACTCTATAAGCTTTTGATCTCTCAGAGTAGCCAATAAAGACACACTTTTGAGATCTAGAATCAAACTTAGCTAGGTTGTCCTTAGTGTTCAACATAAAACAGATGCAACCAAATTGCTTAAAGTAGGAGATATTTGGTTTCTTACCTTTCCATAGTTCATAGGGAGTTTTATTTAGGATGGACCTGATGTAAACTCGATTCTGAATATAGCAGGCTGTGTTGACAGCTTCTGCCCAGAGGTAGGTGGCAACCTTCATGTCATTCAGCATGGTGTTGGCCATCTCCTGCAGTGATCTGTTCTTCTTTTCTACCACTCCATTCTGTTGAGGTGTTCTGGGGGATGAGAAGTTATAAGAGATGCCATTCTCATCACAGAATTCTTCAAAGTACTTGTTCTCGAATTCACCTCCATGATCACTTCTGATGGTTATGATCTTAGTGCCCTGTTCATTCATAACTTGTTTACAGAATGAGATAAATACTTTGTGAGATTCATCTTTGTTCTTTAAAAATTTTACCCAAGTCCACCTTGAGTAATCATCAACAATCACAAAGCCATATTTCTTACCACTTAGAGAAGCTGTTTGAACAGGACCAAACAGATCTAAGTGAAGTAGTTCAAGTGGTTGAGAGGTAGAAACACATTTTTTAGTTTTAAAAGAGCTTTTAGTTTGTTTACCTCTTTGACATGCTTCACACAGAATCTCAATTTTGGAACTTACCTTGGGCAGCCCTCTTACCAACTGGAGTTTGCTTAACTCTGATATGAGTCTGGGGTTTGCATGCCCTAGCCTCTTGTGCCAAATCAGATTCTGCTCACTTACAGATAATAAGCATTTAACCTGTTGCTTAGCAAGACTAAACAGATCAATTTTATAAACATTATCCTCCCTAGTTCCAGTAAATAAAACAGTCCCATCAATTTGACTAACAGCTTTGCAAGTTTTTTGATTAAAGATAACATCATATTTGCAGTCACTTAATTGACTTAAGCTCAGAAGATTATGTTTTAAACCTTTAACATACAGAACATTTTTAATAGACAAGGGAGAAGAAGTGTTACCAACAGTTCCTGTACCAATAATCTGACCTTTCTGGTTTCCTCCAAAGGAAACATTTCCTCCATTCTTCATAGTCAGATCCACAAACATAGATTTATCTCTTGTCATATGTTTGGAGCAGCCACTGTCAAGATACCATGTTTTGTGTTGCTGATCATACCTTGCCTTTTCTCTGTCAGAATCAGAGTTAGAGTCAGACTCAGATTCTAACTTAACTTCTGTTTGAGCCATTAGAGCCAGTTCTTCTTCTGGCCTGTTTGAGCAGTTTCCTTGATTATGCTTTGGTTGATAAATCATGTTCCTCTGATGATTCTAGAACATGTTTTGGTTTTGGTAATTCCAGTGATTTGGGTGAGTATGGAAGTTCTGATGAATTTGGTAATTCTGATGATTCTGGTAACTTCTTATTTGACTCCGGTTCTGGTTCCAGAGTTGATTCTGATTCTGGTACCAGTATTTATTCTGATTCCGGTTCCAGAGTTGATTCTGATTCTGGTTCCAGTATCTGTGCTTCTGATACTTATTCCAGCTCCTGTTTTGATTCCAGTTCCTGTTTTGGTTCTGGTTCCAATTTTGAGCCTGGTTCCAGTTTTGGTTCTGATTCCGATTCTGGTTCTAGTTGGGATGACCAGACCTTCTTCCATCAGACTCAGATTGCCTTTGTCTTGTTGTAGCAGGAACATACACCTTCTTCTGCTTGTGCATTGCCAACATCCATTGTCCAGGCACCATTGTTGGTGTCTCCTTCTGGTTGCTCAGAACATCTGCAACATAGACAATTTGATCTTTTGTTACCCAAAACTGATTGGGTCCAGGTTTGTTAGTCTTAACAGCTCTCTGGTCTTGTTCAGATTTTACCATTGGACAAGATAATTCAGAGTGACCTTTCTTAGCACAGACAATACATAAAACATCAGAATAAGCAGTTTTATTTTCAGTACTTGTTTCTGTAAAACCAAGACCTCTCTTTCTAGAGTTGCTGTTTCCATAAATCATAGATGCATACTTACTTCTTTCCATTCCATTTGAAATAAAGTTTTGAAGAAATTGCTCATGCATATCAGATTTACAAACAGTCTCAGAATTGGAACAATTATTATTTTTCAGAGTTTGGTTTTCAGACTTGAGTCTTGCAACTTCAGTTTTCAAATCTTTGATTTCAATTGCATACTCAGAAATTCGATTCTTTGAAGCTTGGACCTCTTTGGTTAGATTTTTCTTATCTTCCCTAAGAGTTTTCAGTTTTAAAGATATCTTATTATTTGCATTTAACAAGTCCTTTAAAGTATCAATTAATTCAGGTTTAGAAAGATCAGAAAATACCTCATTGTCTTCATCTTCTGATTCTGTTTCAGAGCAGTATTCAGAACCTGAATTTGTATGAGCCATCAGAGACAGAATTGTTTCCTCTGATGTGCTTCCAGACTTGCCTGAGTGATTGCTTCTATCACTCTTCCTTCTGCCTGTTTTCCCTCTGGAATTCATGTTTTTATGAAGACCAGAAGCAGACCTGATGTGAGCCATCTTTGCTGTTTCTGCCTCTTCTTCATCAGAAGATTCTTCCTCTGATTCTGATACATCCCAGGCAGCCATCAGACCTTTCTTTCTGTATCTGGAACTTTTCTTATGTTGTTTGCCTTTTTCCAGATTAGGACATTCTGACTTAATATGTCCAGGTTTATTGCATCCATAACAAACAATATTCTTTTTGTCAGATTCTTCCTTATCCTTGCTGTTATGTTTCTTTTTGAAGTTTCTTTTCTTCCTGTTTTCCCAGATCTTAACCATCTTTTTGGTTAAGTATGCCATATCATCACAGTCACTATCACTATCCTCTGATTCTGATTCTGCCTTTGCAGCTTTCTTCTGTTTCGATTTCAGAGCCAGATTTTTCTTCTTCTTTGGTTCATCTTCTTCCAGTTCTATTTCATGAGACCTAAGTGTGCTGATTAGATCTTCCAGCCTCAAGGTACTCAGATCCTTAGCTTCTTGAATTGCAGTAACCTTTGGTCTCCACCTTTTTGGAAGACTTCTCAGAATTTTCCAGACATGATCTTCAGTGGTATAGCTTTTGTTTAATATTTTCAGTCTTGATACGAAAGTCTGGAACCTGCAGAACATTGTGTCAATGTCTTCATCCTCTTCCATCTTGAACAGCTCATACTTTCTGACCAATATGTTAGCCTTTGTTTGTTGAACCTGCTTGGTTCCTTCATAGGTCAGAACCAGACTATCAAATATACTCTTTGCTGTTTCTTTATTTGTGCATCTATCAAATTCCTTGAATGTGATTGCACTGACCATGATGGTTCTGGACTTGTGATGAAGTTTGTGTAATCTGCTCTGATCTCGTGTCATATCATCCAAGTCTAATTCTTTAGTTGGATCTTCTGGATCAGTTGGTGCAGTGTATCCTTTAACTATCATCTTCCATAGTTCAGGATCTTGAGATATGACAAAGCTTCTCATTCTGTCCTTCCAATACTCAAACCTTTCTCCATCAAACAGTGGTGGTTTGTTGATGTTGTTTCCCAATTCTTCTACCATATTGAGCCCCTTGGACCTTTCCTCAAACACGGTTAAGTGCTCAGCCTTGAGGTCGAGCACTGATGCCAATTGAAGGTGCAAACACGAGAAGGGGGGTTGAATTGTGTTTGACTTTACTTGAATACTTTTCCTGTTTTAATACTTTCAAAACAAAACTTGATGTATAATTAAAACAGAGTTAGTAGCGGATAAAAATAAAAATAAAAACTCACAGATTTTATCCTGGTTCACCGTTAACGAGGCTACGTCCAGTCCCTTTGCCTTGAAGGATTTCACTAATTCAAACTTGAATTACAACCTTGCTACTGACCCTCCAAGTCAGTCTTCTCAATAATCTAACAATCCTAGACTTCTTGAGGAAAACACCTGTCTTCAGCGAATCTGACAACCCCAGATTGTAGAAGACACCACACCACTATGAATCTAATTGCTAAGTACTTGCTACCCCTACTGACTCCCTCAGCTTGTAGACTTTACTTCAACAACTTAGAGTTGACACAGTGGAACGAAAACAACAAGAGTACTTGCTTTAAAAACTGAGACTCAACAATTGACTTATATGAAAATTTGAGAGTGTTTGCTTTTGAAGTGTATGACCCTTTTTTTTTATTTTCGATATTAAGTTTTCTGCGTTGAGCCTCCTTTTATAGATGAAAATTAAGGTTTCTTCCATGATCAAATTCGAGCTAAATCTTGCTGGATTTTCTTCCAAAAATAACTTGACCAATTTGGCTTCTTTTAAATAAAAAACATATTTTCAGATTTCTTTCAAAATTAACTGGTCAATCAAATCTTTTAATTGCTTCCCGCCACAGCTCCTGAATTCCACAATACTCCACTTTATTTTAGTAACAAATCTTTTTAATACTTTTTTTAAAATAACTTGCAATCTCCATCGTTGATCAATTCTGGACCATCAGAATTTTGAGCGCTAGTCCACATCTGGTACAAGCTAAATGATATGATGTGATCCTCTGAATTCGGCCATCCCTGGACCACACTTCCTGACCCTCTGATCTTCTGATTTCGGCCAACCTGGATGCGCGCCTAATATGCCGAATTCTTCTGGACTCGGCCATTTTTGGACTTGCACATTATGTCCCTCTGATTTCGGCCAACACTGGGCCATGGTCTGATTTTTTGATCTGGACCGTCACTTGACTCAAAAAATTATTTCTGAACCATTGATCTGGATATTTTTACTCTGATCTGGACAGATTCTGGAATTTGGTCTGGAACAAACTGAAATAAACTTGATCAAAAAATATTTCAGTCTGGACATTTTACCTTTGATTTTCGACCAGGTCTAGGTTGATTCTGGAACTCATTTCTTTTGTTCTGGACTTAGTTCCATGCCCTGAAATATGCCATCTTATGGTCTGGGCCAAATCTAGATTGATCCTCTTGTTCTGGACTCATAAACATACCTTCTGGTCAAGTCTGGAACAAGTCTGGACAGTGTAATTTTTCACTGCCAGGCCATTTTCTGGTCAAAATAATTTCTGGAATAAAATTGATATTTGATTCTTGTTTGTCTTGATCAACTCTCCTTCTGGCAGGCTTTCCAATGGTATGATCCATGTTTCCTTCTGATTTTTCGTCCTTCTGATATAGGCCTGCAAAGATATCTTCTGGTGATGTTTTGACATCCTGGAACATCTGGAAATTCCAGAATTCATTTTCCTTTGATCTTCTGCTTCTGATTTCTTCATATTCTGGTTGTATTTAATTTAATAATTCAAGATACAAAATAAGTTTACATTGAGTGCTTTTGTAAGCATCAAAATCCTAAGTCTTAGAACCAACTTGGTTCCAACACAATGTTCTGAAAATCAAGATGAGAGTAAACAAGTTAGTTGCAGGGACATCCTTGGCAAGGTATTCAATGTTCTTGATTATTCTGGCCGTGTGAGAGGTAAGGAATTTGGCGTAACTCCCAAAAGTTATTTTTCACATGAGAAACGCACAAGTCCATCAAATGAGCAAGTATTGGAAGTGTTGAGGGTCAACGTGAAACACAATTAGATAATGAAAATGGAAGTTGCAACATTAGTCATAAAAGTCTCCCGAAGGTAATTAATTACTTAACGAAATAAAAAATTCATTCAACCTAATTGTTTCACATACTTATGTATTAACCATTGATTTAGGGTGTTTCATCTTGCGTGCTATACTTGTCTTCCCCTACTCGTCTCATGGTTGGGAAAGGAACATTGTACAATACGTTGGGAGAAATATTACACAACAATCTCATCCCTACCGGCCATGTTAAAGTGTCACCTATGATGGCTTTAGAATCATTTGCATCATTGTCTATCCCCGACAACAACGAAGATATGAAGTTTTTGGGAGAAGCAATAGGTAGCTACGTGGCATGGCCGAAAAATCTTGTTGGCATAGAAGAGGTATGTTTTAATTGCTATGTATGTTTAGTTGTATGATTATGATTGATTATGTTTAACTGCTGATTTTTCCGCTTTTAATTTCACATTTATTTAGATTTTTGCTCAAGGGAATGATAAGAAGATTCCTCGCAACGAGTCTATCACTTCACCAGAAAAGGTTTGACATATACATCAATTGTATACAAAATGATTAGCTTACTATAATAACTAACAAACTGATCAATCTCATTTTTTTCAGATTCAACCAAAAAATAAACCCGCCGCACCACAGGTGCAGGTCCATGGTAAAAATAAATCTTCCAAAATTCAAAAATTGGATCGTGGAAAATCAGTTCCTACTCCTAAAATAAGTCATCCACGCCTTTCTCGATTTGGGTCGTGTCTTGACATAACAACAAATATTCAACCAAAAAATAAATCTGTCGCACCGCAGGTGCAGGTCCGTGGTAAAAATAAATCTTCCAAAATTCAAAAACTGGATCGTGGAAAATCAGTTCCTGCTCCTAAAATAAGTCATCCACGCCTTTCTCGATTTGGGTCGTGTCTTGACATAACAACAAAGATGAATACGGGGAGCAATAATGATACACTTATCATAAGCATGGAAAAAGGCATTTTCGAATATGACTATGTAGAATTACTTGGTAAAGAGCAAATATATGAACTTCTCAATTATAAAGAGTTGAGTGCTATTGTAATCAGCATATACATTAGGTAATATAAATATTTTATTTAAGATAAAAATTTCCTTTTAATTGCATCACTACCACATTTATTGATAATTAATCTAATTTTATATTTTCATTAAAGGTTTTTGTATGAAAAGTTGGTGTGCACGCGCAAATTGACAAGTAGATTTGCATTCTTATCTCCCCATAAACTATCCATGTTTAAGCTCGATCCATTTAATGTAAAAAAGTATGTAGTTGATATACTTTTAGAAAATAAAGAGAATGATAAGCTATTTCTGGCACCATATAATTCAGGGTATGTAATTAAATACTTTATCTATATCTTTTTTAATTTATGATACTTTATGATTTGTGTAACCAAATTTGTCAACCAAATTTTTGTTGTTGTAGGCAACATTGGGTGTTGTTTTCCATCAATGCGACCTCTGAAATTATATATTATTTAGACACATTGCATAATCATTATAACAATCACCCGGATATAAAGAACATCTTCGACACGTAAGTAATATTCATTTATGAAGGTGCAAACACGAGAAGGGGGGTTGAATTGTGTTTGACTAACTTGAATACTTTTTTTGTTTTTGCAGTTTTAAAACAAAACTTGATGTATGAATAAAACAGAGTTAGTAGCGGATATAAAGTAAAAATAAAAACACAGAATTTTATACTGGTTCACTGTTAACGAGGCTTCGTCCAGTCCCTTCACCTTGAAGGATTTCACTAATTCAAACCTTGAATTACAACGATACCACTAACCCTCCAAGTCAGTCTTCTCAAACAGTCTAACAATCCTAGACTTTTGAGGAATGCAACACCTTGACTTCTTAAGTCAAGTCTTCTCCTACCAATCTGACAACCCCAGATTGTAGAACGAATTACAACGCCTTGAATCTAATTGCCAAGCAATCTGCTACCCCTTCTGACTCCCTCAGATTGTATACTCTTCTTCACCAACTTAGATCTAACACAAGGGAAAGAAAATAATACGAGTGCTTGCTTCTGGATAGCTGGAACTCACAATTAACCTCACTGAAAACTTGAGTGTTTGCTTTTGGAAGTGTATGACTCTTTCGTGATTTTCGATACTAAGTATTTTGTCTTGAGCCTCCTTTTATAGATGCAGATTAGGGTATCTTCCAAGCTTAGTTTCGAGCAGTATCTTGTTGGATTCTCTTGCAAAAATACTCTGACCAATCGGGTTTCATTTAAATAAAAAACATATCTTTTTAGCTCCAGATTTTCTTTCATAAATAACTTGGGTCAATCCTGTCTTTAATTAATTCTAGAACAAATCTTTCTTCCCGCCAATAGCTTATGAATTCCATAAGACTTCACTTTATTTTTGAATCAAATCCTTTTAATACTTTGATCAAATTAAATTAAATCTCCACCGATTATCATCATGATTAATTCTGGACTATTTGATCTTCTGTGCTAGTCCACATCTGGACCATACTAAGTGATCTGCTGTGATCCTCTGATTTCGGCCAACCCTGGACCACACTTTCTGATCTTCTGATCTCGGCCAACCTGGACTTGCAAACTGATCTGCTGTGATCCTCTGATCTCGGCCAATGATGGATCACACATTCTGAGCTTCTGATTTCGGCCAACACTGGGCCATGGTCTGATCTTCTGATCTCGACCAACACTGGGCCATATAGTTAAATCTGGACCATTGATCTAAACCTTTTCCCTCTGATCTGGACCAATTCTTAACTGGGTCTGGATTGAACTGAAATTAAAATCTGGACAATTAATATTTCAGTATGGATATTTTACCTTCATATATAAAGTCTCTCTCTCTCTCTCTCTATATATATATATATATATATATAATTTACCTTCTGATTTGGATCAGATCTGGATCAAATCTGGACATCATTTCTTCTGGTCTGGACTTAGTTTCATACCCTGAACCATGCTATCTTCTGGTCTGGGTGAAATCTGGATTGAATCTCTTGTTCTGGACCCATTAATTTATCCTCTAATTAAGTCTGGATCAAGTCTGGGTTGTTTATCATTTCACTGCCAGGCCATCTTCTGGTCAGAATAACTTCTGGACTAAGTCTGACTAATGATTCCTTCTGGTCTGGATCAAGTATCCCTCTGGCAGGCTTCCTTCAGGTCTGGTCCAGGTCTCCTTCTGATTTTTCTTCCTTCTGATCTGGGCCAACAAAGATATCTTCTGGTAATTTCAGGATGCATCCTCTGGTACCTTCTGGATGCATTATCTGGTGTTTTCATCTTTTGCCTCTGGAAACTTCATCTTCTTGTGGCATTTAATATAATAATTCAAGGTACAAAATAAGATTACATGGAGTGCTTTTGTAAACATCAAAATCCTAAGTACTTAGAACCAACTTGGTTGCAACAATTTATTTCTTACATATATAAATAATGTGTTTGATCATTGAATAATAATCACATTTATTGATAGTGCTTTGCAAATTTTCCGCGCTCAAATGGGTGCTTCAGCGTCGAAGAATAAGTCAAACAACATCACATGGCTTCCAATAAAGGTTTGAAATTTTGGTTATAGAACTTAATTATATGCCTTTAAATATTCATTTACAATCAATGCATAAATATTTATTGGCGTACATGTTTTATTTTATAGTATTCACGTTAAACTAACAACATAGACTGCGGATACTATATATTGAGATTCATGAAGGAGATTGTTGATCTAAATCAAAATATAATTCCAAAAATGGTACTTATTTTCATTATATTTTGATTTTCATATATAAAGTCTCTTTCTCTCTCTATATATATAATTTACCTTCTGATTTGGATCAGATCTGGATCAAATCTGGACATCAGTTCTTCTGGTCTGGACTTAGTTTCATACCCTGAACCATGCTATCTTCTGGTCTGGGTGAAATCTGGATTGAATCTCTTGTTCTGGACCCATTAATTTATCCTCTGATTAAGTCTGGATCAAGTCTGGGTTGTTTATCATTTCACTGTCAGGTCATCTTCTGGTTAGAATAACTTCTGGACTAAGTCTAACTAATGATTCCTTCTGGTCTGGATCAAGTATCCCTCTGGCAGGCTTCCTTCAGGTCTGGTCCAGGTCTCCTTCTGATTTTTCTTCCTTCTGATCTGGGCCAACAAAGATATCTTTTGGTAATTTCAGGATGCATCCTCTGGTACCTTCTGGATGCATTATCTGGTGCTTTCATCTTTTGCCTCTGGAAACTTCATCTTCTTGTGGCATTTAATATAATAATTCAAGGTACGAAATAAGATTACATGGAGTGCTTTTGTAAACATCAAAATCCTAAGTACTTAGAACCAACTTGGTTGCAACAATTTATTTCTTACATATATAAATAATGTGTTTGATCATTGAATAATAATCACATTTATTGATAGTGCTTTGCAAATTTTCCGCGCTCAAATGGGTGCTTCAGCGTCGAAGAATAAGTCAAACAACATCACATGGCTTCCAATAAAGGTTTGAAATTTTGGTTATAGAACTTAATTATATGCCTTTAAATTTTCATTTACAATCAATGCATAAATATTTATTGGCGTACATGTTTTATTTTATAGTATTCACGTTAAACTAACAACATAGACTGCGGATACTATATATTGAGATTCATGAAGGAGATTGTTGATCTAAATCAAAATATAATTCCAAAAATGGTACTTATTTTCATTATATTTTGATTTTCATATATAAAGTCTCTCTCTCTCTCTCTCTCTATATATATATATATATATATAATTTTAACTTATTTATGTTCAAATATTATATCGCATAGTATTTTGACAACTTCAATTCAACATATTCTGAAAGTGATCTCATAGAAATAAAAGAAGACTGGTGTCAATTTGTGCTCGAACTGAAAGTTATATAATTTGTTAATAGGTGAGTTTCACATTGTTGGAAATTGTAATTTATTATTGTATATTTTGGTGTGAACTTACCGTTATTCTAATTAGTTTATTTTATTTTTTTGCTACAGTAGGGTAAATAAAGAAATTGATGGAGAAATTGCTATTGGACTGACATGATATTTGTTATGTGAATATGTTGCTACTGTCAATAACTTGTAATTTATTGCTACTGTCAATAACTTGTAATTTATTGCTACTGTCAATAACTTGTAATTTATTGCTACTGTCATGAACTTGTAATTTGTTGTTGTGAATATATATGTAATTGATATTGTTGATGTGAATATGAAATTCATATTGTGAATTTTGATAAGAATATGAATTTTGATATTGTGAATGTGAATTTTAATGTTGATAAGAATTTGAATGTGATACTTGATGTTGATAATAATGCCATAAAAAAGATAGAAATATTTTTAAAATGGCATAAAAAATGCCATAAATTGAAATCTCATCATTTTACAGCGCTTTTGTAAATGTTTTACAGCGTTTTTCTAAGCCTTTACAGCGCTTTTTTAAAAAAAGCGCTGTAAAACTAGTATAAGAAGCGCTTTTTTTGAGAAAGCGTTGTAAATCTAGTATAAGAAACGTGCTATATATATGTACGTATTACAACATTTTTTTGAAAAAAGCGTTGTCAAACTAGTATAAAAAGAGCGCTATAAATGGATCTATTACAGCGCTTTTTCAAAAGCGTTGTAAATCTAGTATAAGAATTGCGCTATATATATATGTACATATTACAACACTTTTTTGAAAAAAGCACTGTAAAACTATTATAAGAAGCGCTATATATATATATATATACATATTACAGCGTTTTTTTTTTATTTTCAATAGCGTTGTTGTATCTTTGTACATCACTAGATACTACAACGCTTAAAAGCGAAGCACTGTAAAGGGCTTAAAAAAGCGCTTTAAAATGATCTTTTTGGCGTAGTGTGAAGTAAAATGCAATGGAACAACAATAATTGATTTGTAAATGCCAAAATCGATTTTTGCAGGTCGTATAAATCGATTTACAATTACATGAATTGATTCATAAGTTTTTAAGAATCCATGATTTCAATTATAAACTACATGAATCAATTCACAACTGCATGATTTCAATTATGAACTACATGAATCAATTCACAACTGCATGATTTTTCAAACATGATTTGTTACACAAAAAGTTAGCTCAAAATTCAATTTCTAGTCAATATTTTTGTTACTTCAATGTTAGATTTATGATATTTAAAAAATTTATATTTCTCAAATTAAAAAATTCTAAATTTTTATTGATAAACTTTTTTATAATATTCTCAACATCCTTGCAAAAAATCATTCAAAAACTTAAAAGTCTAAGGACAATTAAAACCTTTTGTTCTATTTAATAATTGATTTAAAATGTTAGATGTAGTCAAAGATGGTTATAGGTAGTTACAAGATGATATGCTTAAATTTGATTATAAGTCGGTTAATATTAATTGTAAGTTAATTAAGATTTCCTAGTTTAGTTATCATGAATGAATTCATGATAAATACAGGGTATCATATTCTCATTGTAATAAACTTTTCTCTAAATAATCAAATTTTTTCTCAATATATTTATCTTTCTTGAATTATACCATCATTCTCAACATAAAATTTCAAAATTAATCATTTAATAATTATTTTTTTTTTATATTTTAATAAAATAATCATGTGTTTTTTCTAATAAATCATTTTCCAATCACACAAAATGCGCAGTTTGACTTGGTATGAAACAAAACCATATTTGCATTGCTTTCGGGGAATTGATATTTGAGAACAATTTCTCCATCAAATTTCTTCAATATTCTTCCAACACTATTTTGGAATAGTTTCCTTTCTTTTGGTAAGAAATTGATGTTACATATGTTTCTTCAAACTATTTTGATTTTCTCATTTTATAAATGTTGAATGCTAACAAAAATTATATATATGCTTCTTTCAAGCTAAATATGTTTTCTAATTTCTATGAATGTTGATTTTGTTGATCTATAGTTACCATGGATCCCTTTAGAGGTCAAGGTGGCATTCAAATGCTTCTAACTGCTGAACAAGAAGCCCAACACATTGTTAATAATGCAAGAAACTGTAAGATTCAATGTTTTTTTTATTCTTATATTTTTTTTATCATATACGAAATATAAACAAAAAAGTACATGTATCTGAATCAAAAATTTGATCCAAACACAATTGTCATGATTTTTATTAATATAATGAATGAAAATTTCTTAGTAAGGACTCAAAGGTTGAAGCAAGCAAAAGAAGAGGCTGAGAAGGAGGCAGCTCAATATAGAATTCACATGGAAGATGAATATCAAAAGTCACTTTCAGAGGTATATACATGCATTTATATATGAATTTGATTTGTATTTATTGTCGGTATAAAATATTTTTACACATACATATAATGAAATTACACGAAGATTTCCTAAAGTATTTCTACAAATAATCTATATTGAAATTTAATTGAAAGCATGTGTAAAATAATTGTATAAGTGACCAATTTTTTATTTGAGTAAAGAAATTTATTTATTTGGTGTTGGATTGAGTTTCCTTAGACCACTGGGAGCTCAGGATCAAATGTAAAAAGGCTTGATCAGGAGACAGATGCTAAGATTAGAAACTTAAAGAAATCAGGTACAAAGGTCTCAACAGAAGTTGTTGACATGCTACTCAAGTATGTTACAAATATTAAAACATAATGGCTTATAAGGTTAGTATGATAATTCCTCTTTTAAATTATTTTTGTAATTAGCCCTAAATGAAACCTTGTTTCTTGTTTTGACAATAATTTAAATGAGGAAACTATAGTTTATGATGATGAAAAAAATATCAACCGACTGTAACCTTTTTCTTGTCTAATTATTAAGAGTAGCAACCATTTTCATAAAGGATTGCAACACTTACTCATTTCAAATGGATATATGTTGTGAAACAATATCAAAATTTTAAAAAAATAAAAAATTGTTTTTCTTAAAAAAATAACAATAATCGACAATATTTCATTTGATATAAGGATTTAACTTACATCACACAAAAATCTGAGTTTGAATCTTGTTGGCGATAATTTTTTTCGTGGATAATGTGTTAATATTTTTATACACGTTTTTTTTTTTTTTTTTTTATCTTGGGCTTTCTTAATTCCACCGAAATTTTGAGACTCAACTCACCTAAACTTTTTATTTGAAATGATGAAACTAAAATTTTCATTTGTCATATATTTGTAAACCATGTAACTTATCTATCATTTTTTGTTACTGATTAGTGGGAAATATACAACTAGTCAACTATCATGTACCAATATTAGTTGTTCTTGTTCTATAACTAGTCTATTTTTTACAATTCAGTTAGTCTTTGTTTTTTTTGTTTACAGTAATTCAATTAGTCTTTGTTGGTTACTATATTTAATTGCATATTTATTGTTTTTTTTCTTGGGATTCAGTAATTGATGAATATACCAATATAAGAAGTCATACCTATAATAAAACAAGCAAAGCTAAGAAGATTCATCTGAGTTCACTATGGGTTGCCATTGCATGAAGATTATAGCTACAAACTCCTGCCTCAAACAACTATCACTTGTCACAAAGTGAACAAAAGTGTTGTTTATCTCTCGTATTTACTATTTAGTAATATATTTTATATTATTAATAATGTTTAAGGGAGCGTATTTTTCTTTTCTTGAATTTTTGTGTAATAACTCCAATCATCACGAAGGTAAGAGACCTAAATTTTCAAAAAAATATACAATTAGCGAAGACGAGTCATCTAAATTGGATGACTCGTTATGATTTTAGACTCAAAATTCTAAGATCGCATTCGAAGATAAAGAAAAGTTGCAACCAACCACAAATAATAAATGAATTGTTGATAAAGATCCTTAGGCGAATAAAATTGAACATTACCAAATGACCATGATTTGACTCTTTTTCTCTTAAAACATGTTTTAGAAACCGTTGGAGAATTATCTCAAATGGATACACATCACACCACCAAACCTTGATTGAAAAGAGTACTACCATCCACATTAAAAGCCACAAAGAGACAAGATTAGCACCAACAAGACCAAAAATCACATTAATGTAGTAACAAATATTCTTTGTCAAACACCAAAATATTCCTAGTACACCCAAATAACCCAGAGTACAATTGAGACAATGATACCATACTTTATTGAATCCACTTCAGCTAGCCACTCATAAGCCCCATGATGCTAGATGTCACATGAATGTGCATATAAGACACCACATTGCACAAAGACTCCTTAGACACCATAAGTTGGTACTTCCACTTCCAAATACACTAACTTTCCAAGCAAGTAAACATTCTAGGAACAAGCAATCCTTGCAAGATTTGAAATGAAAGTGTAAAACCAATTTAACCATACAAATTTTTGTCACCCTCCACCCTGCCAACATTTTGCTTTGATTATAAGAAGCTCAAATGAATAGCAACGGCATATAAAAGAATAAAAAAAATTCTTGCATTTAATTTTAGACAAATACTAACTAGTATCGTAAGAGCATACGTTAAAGAATCAATTATAGATATTGTCTTGAAAATAGTGTATTCAACTCTTAGAAAGTTTAAAAATTGTTTCTTTCGATACAATTTCTACTTTTAGATTCCTTAACAAGTACTTTAAGGACACATGTTAGCAATACCCTTAATTTTATTTAACAGCTAAGCGGTAAAACTCTATTGGAATTGAAGGGCCAAATCAAATAAGTTATATTATAAATGTGTTCCATTCATATTCTATTGCAAAAGGGATTATTCATAATTGAAGTAAACCAATCCCTTGGTAAGTCTCTTAAAGTAAGCTCTAAACTTATAATTATACATAAATAATACAAAGAAAAATTAATCATCAAGGCAATAAAATTTATATCAATTTGCCTATCTAAGTCTAGCCTTGAATGACATGAAAAGATTGATACAAGAAAGGGCTAGAAATACATCTCAACATAAGAACTGTTCACTTAGCAGTTCTGAAAAAGACCAATGATAAGGAGAACCAACCTTGTCAATTTATAACTTGCTTCACTTACAACAAGATCAGTGAGCAGTGTTCTTATGGCAAGTTGGTAGTTTTTTTTGTGTACATGTGAAAATGTCACAGATTCACAAATGTCCAATATGATTGGAGAAAATGAACAGATCATTGATCTACACGGCATGTTCTATGTGGTGATACTCGAGATTGCGAAGAACGATCCTCGCAAAGATTTTTGCTTCAAGAGGTGCAGTTGCTGCTGCGGCTGCACTTCGTAGGACTCTTGCTGCCCCTGCGTTCTGCATGAGGCTGGCATGGTGCACGGCGTGTCGTCCACCAGGAATTGTAAACTGCAATTGAAAGACGGAGGATACAAAAAAGTCAGTATTCAAACTTGGTATAGATCAGGGTTTAAGAAAGGTCACGGTAACAGTAGTGGGTGATCTTTGATATTGCAAAGAATTGTGGTCAAATGTGGCTGATGCAGCCTCAATTGCAGTTGCACTGAGGTTTCAACAATATCAAAAACCGTTATGTCATGGCCCAGATTGACCTTTGTTTAAAACCCTTGTATAGATGAAAACCAAGTAGTTTGCTATAGTTACCTGAAGAAGAGCAAATGCTGCACAAGCTTTGAGTATAGATGATGGATTTCTTAGCATAGTAACAAATCTTCCAACTTCAGCACCACTAGGGAACAATCAAAAAATAAAATAGGGTAAATATCTTGGAACTAAAAAAATAAAACGTGGTTGACAGAAATAAAAAAAAAATGAGTGATGTAAGTTAGAACTATAGGAGCATAAGATACTCCCTCCACTCCTTTTATAAGAGACATGTAGGTTAAAATTTAGTCAACAAAAGTTGATGTATCTGATCCATTTTATGAACTAGATACATCAACTTTTTTTTGACTAAATTTTAACCAAACTGTCTCTTAAAAAAAGAACTAGATGGAGTATTCCATAAACAAAGCCAAAATAAGAGAGAAACAAAGAATTAGTTAAATAATATATACTCGAAAATTAACACATTTTTTGGAATGAAATATAAACAAACAGTGCAAATTTCTCTCATATTTAATGATAGTATCTCTTAACTATTTTTCATTTCCAATGATTCAATTTATTAGTCATAAAGAATAATTTAGACAATAGACTTAATATTTTAATTGAGATTGCATAGATTAAGTGTAATGTGATTTATGTTTAGATCTATACATTTATGTAAAAGCTTCAAACTCTAGCTAGAAGGTAGAATCAATTATGAAGGAAAAATCAATTATACTCGAACACATCCAAACATGTCAAAATCAATTCTACAGCTCTTGAATCAATTTTGCCTCGTCCAAAATTGAAAGCAAACATATACTTAACCTTAGTAAAGTACAACTCCATAAAAGAGCTACTTTAACTGGCATTAGAAAGAAAGACAAACCTGCATCTCAGATGTCCCGCTTCATGAATACGAGCACCTTCAGTAACCTGTGCTAGTGCTGCAGGAGCTGACGATGATGCAGCAGCTGCAAACGCTTGTTGATTGGAAAACATACGAACAAATGCTTCAATGTGTTTCAGAGCCATTCTTCTGGCTCCATCCAGGCCCACATTCTTAGAAACAACTTCTGACAAGGTGCCCACTAAAGCAAATTCATCCATTCTGCAAAACACGTCGTGATACTAACTCAAATAATACGCATGAAGTGGTTTATCATATCATGTTTAATTGGTTAAACACTTTATTTCACCATTTTTATTTGCTTCACTCACATATTCATTTTACTGATTGTGTAGGGTTGAGTTAGGTCTTACCCAAGTTCTAACAATATTAATATTAGACTCCTAATACTAATTAAGAAAACAAAACATAATAAATGTGGAAATATATAATCCAAATTACTCCAAATTACTGTAACATGTTTTAATATCATTATATTCCAACACTACATCTCAAACTAAAGCTTACTTTCATTAAATTATTACCTCCCATCAAACATGTAGGCCAAAGCAAGTGCCGCCATAAATCGTGCCATTTTTGACCCCGATGAAGAACAGAGATCAACAAGTGCCGATACTCCACCTTCCTCCACTATTCGTAAGGCATTACCAGGGTTGAAAGCAAGATTCCATAGTGCTCCAGCAGCAGTTTCATGAACATCCTGCATTTGAAAAGTGATTTGGATTTAATCAACATTTGGCACACAAAAAAATATTAAGATATGAAAAGGATGTACAAGCAAAAAATATCGTGAAATGCTTCTTAGACGAGAAATACTTATGGTGACTGTAATGCAAGAACTTGCACACACATACACAGTACTGCAAGCCTATAATGCAGTAAAAAACATATCAGCATCGGTCCCAAAGACGGGCTTTAGCATAAGGGTTGCAATTGTATATAAGCCACCAAAGTCATCAAGTGCGATATTCTTTCAATCAGATTATAGTAGGAAACGGTTTAGTATATACGGTCAGCGAGAATTTCTGAAACTGCAATAACTCAAGTAAACTTTTTATTGTAACCTATTGATGTCACTTACTTAAAAGCCAGAGAAAAATAGTGACAACATAAATGTCTGTTAACTATTTGGTGAAGAGTGCTGTGTACCAGTAATTATTATGAACAATTATTATTAATACAAACCCAAAAGAGGAAAAGGCTTGCAGAACATACCAATATAAGTGCAGACAGCTACTACTCTACTAAAGTCTAAAGCAACTTAAAAGACTGCTAATAAGACCAGCGATGAACTAATCAATCCACCAAAATGGGATGAATTTTGGCAATGTAAGAAAGTTAATCAACTAAACATATTATCTATAGACATTAGAAATCAAGAAAATAAATTACCTCGGCTTCAGACCGTGCCAGTGCAATCAGAGGCGCAACACCTCCTTCTCGTCCAATGGCAATGCTAAGCAAACAAAAACCAACATAAATGAATGTCAATTTTATTCTTGCTGAAGGATAATGAAATTGTGGAATGACCACTTGGGTGACCAGACTCAAATCCATATATCAGTCAAATAAAACCAAAATGTTAATAAATCTTTCATTGCAAGTAAATATATTTAAGAAGATAACAAAAAGAAGGACTAAAAACACATACATAAGGTACATTGAACTAGATCATTTATCTTATTAGAGAAACTGTGAAAAGTAAAGACCAGAAAAGGCCTTCTAGTTCTTTTGGCTGGAAACTATTGATGATAAGAAAAAAAGAAAAGCACATGCTGAAAACCATGTGTAAATTCATAATGTAGACATCTGAATACATATTAAACTAACACTCCCTGTCTTATTTATAAGAAACAAAAGACTAAACCATGTGTCAATGAAGCGCATTCAAAGGAGTTAGTTAATACTATTTTTTTCCTAAAATACCCTTGGTAGTTATTAAATGAAACACACTAGCATATAGAAGATGTACTTCTAGGAAAACTAAAACTCGTAATAAATTAGGGCATGTACAAGTAATTTCAATAACAAATACACTTAAAAAATGTACTGTGTTTCTTACATTAAAGACCCAAAAATAACAAATTTGTCTCTTATAAATAGAATCAAAAGGAGTAATGGTTACACTAGTCTCAATTTCCCTAATTACTCGACAGGAACGAACTAATACATGCAACGAACCTTGACACTATATTGAATAATAAGACTAATTACACATACTGTTGAAGTTGTGGGATTTTAGAGAAAAGGAGGAGAGAAAATAATAAAGGTTTGAATATTATTGATAATAGCTTTATGCTAACTTGATTACAAAAAACTCAATACTAATCTCTATTTGTAGAGAAACATAGACGCAATCCTAAATTAGGAATAAATAATGATATTATAACTTATAAAATATCTCTGATTATAAATTGATCATAGGAAATAACTCAAGATACTCTAATATAATATAAAAGATATTATAAGATATTTTTTAATATTCTAACATTCCCCTCAAGCTAAAGCTCCTAAACCCTAAAGCTTACTAAGCTTTAGCTTGCTACAAGAAAACAATATTTTGCTCCACAAATAAAACAAAAAGATGGAAAGGCAACTCAGGGATGCATGTGAAGTCGGAGAGAATTGCTATAAATATAGTCTAGCCAGATAGCCTGATTGATCATCAGCCTAAGGGAAATTCATGACAAGCAATTGAACAAAGCAAGCTCCGTTCTTCTAAAAAACTGCATTTGGAAGCTTCAAACCAATAATATCGAGACTCAAAATATTTAAACTTGAATCTGCTTCAAGGAAAGAGAGGTGTGCTTCAAGGAGAGAAAGACAATGTCAGTGCATCTGGGACAAATTGTCAAGATAAAGTGAGTCATGAAAATAAAAGACACTGTTAGAATAACCATCAACAGAAGAAGAAGTCATCACTGATATGATTCATATGTGGGAAAACGACACCACCATAATAATCATCGATGGGAATATAAGCCACTATAATAATCTATTAGTAATAACTAAATTGTATGAAAAACACCGAAGAAGAAGCAGCGCGACTCTAACGAAACGAAGCCATGATCGATCAACGGAATAAGAAAATGCGTCCAAAACACGAGAGATAACGGCTGTTTGAACAAAAGCACATATATTCATTGATCAAAATTGGAGAGTAAGGGCAGATCTGGAACCGTCAAAGAGAAAATAATCGTGCACCAAGAAAGTAAAAAGAAAACCCAAAAGCCGGCCATGATTTCTCCACAAGCTGGATTTGATATCACTTTGCAGACAGCTGTGTTCAGTGTAAGCAGTAATGGCTTGTCAAGTGGGTCATGGATGCTTTCTGGCAGACTGGCCAGAATGCTTTTAATTGACTGTGAGCAAAACAGTAACGACTACCCCTTGGCAATATCAGTGCTGGACTTCACCATACGGCTTGTGGAACCAGGAGTAGAGAATGATGTTCTCCTGGCATTGATCATTTTCTCTTTTCAATATGTACTGGTTAATGATGAGTATTGGAAATACAGGATAAAGCATATTAGATTTAAAATAACATTGAAGGTTCTTGAGTTGATGAAAAAATGCATTATATCAATGCCTTATTGTGGAAAATTGGGTGAGATCATACAAAATGTGTTGTTCTCTGATTCTTCCATCCACAACACACTTCTCCGAATTGCTTGCACTACTGCACATGATTTGGAGAAATTTCATGTTAGCCGCTTCTTTGATCCAATGGAAATTGAGGGGTTGCAGCTTGCTATAGGTTCTGCTTTAAATATTCTTTCAGACATGACCACCAAACTAAGGATACATCATCCAGCATTCCTGTTTTTCTCCAGGCAGTGTTCTCATGCACAACCAAACCAGTTCCTGTTGTCACTTCTGCTATGTCGTTGATTTCATACTTCCGAGATCCTATCATCCAATTTGGTGCTGTCAGGTTTATGTCAACATTATTTGCCACAATAGATTGCATCCAACCATTTTCATCTGAAACCACATACTTTGCTCCAGATAATCAGGAGATCATAAATTTGAAGCACTCTATGAGCTACATCCTGCAGGAGAAATCAAAATCTAATGAAGATCTCTTTGTTGCAACTGTTAATCTTCTTACTTCTGCAGCACATTACCAGCCTTCTTTTATTATTGCTATCTTGGCTCTAGGAGAGAACAATGAGAACCACTCAAGTATTGGTGATGGAAAGCTGCAAAGAAACGAAAATTCTGTGGTACCACTAGATTTTTGAAGCTCACAGTATCACCGCATTATTTGCCAAACAATGAGACCTCCTAGAGGTGGTGGCCATGGTGGCGGTTTCAGAGGTGGCTGTGATGGCGGCTTCAGAGGTGGACGTGACGGCGGTTTTCGTGGCAGAGGTGGTGGTCGTTTCGGCGGTGGTCGTGGTGGAGGCAGTTTTCGTGATGAAGGGCCTCCCTCCAAAGTCGTAGAGGTTTCAACGTTTATGCATGCTTGTGAAGGAGATGCTGTGACAAAGCTTACCAATGAGAAAATTCCATTTTTAATGCTCCTATATACCTTCAAAACATGACTCGGATTGGCAAAGTTGATGAAATCTTTGGTCGCATCAATGAATCTTACTTTTCAATTAAAATGATGGAAGGGATTGTTGCTACATCTTATTCAGCTGGTGACAAGTTTTACATTGACCCGACGAAACTCTTGCCTCTTGCAAGATTTCTTCCTCAACCAAAGGGACAAGCACAAGCTGGTGGTAGAGGTGGTGGTGGAGGAGGTCGTGGTTTTGGTAGAGGTGGCCGTGGAGGTGGTGGTTTTCACGGAAGAGGTCCTCCTAGGGGTGGAAGAGGTCCTCCTAGGGGTGGTGGACGTGGTGGTGGTTTCCGGGGCAGGGGCAGGTTTTAGGGGAATTTTCTGTAAAATTTGTTGTTTGCTTCAGTCATTTTGCTTGGATGATCACATAGGATGTCCAATAGAAGATTTAATGTTGAATTGACTTTTATCTACTTTTGATGAATTGAATTGTTCTGTTTGAGTTGTTTAATAGGATGTTCTGTTTTATTTACTTTTATTTACTCACATGGGTGGCCGTAGAGTTTGGTTTCCATCCAAAGTATATTAATTCTGAAGCTCTGATACCATGTTGAAGTTGTGGGATTTTAGAGAAAAGGAGAGAAAATAATAAGGGTTTGAATATTATTGATAATAGCTTTATGCTAACTTGATTACAAAAGACTCAATACTAATCTCTATTTATAGAGAAACATAGACTCAATCCTGAATTAAGAACAAATAATCAGAGATATTATAACTTATAAGATATCTCTATGATTATAAATTGATCTTAGGAAATAACTCAAGATACTCTAATATAATATAAAAGATATAATAAGATATTTTCTAATATTCTAACACATACAACGCCCTCCTTCAAGTTAGAGCATATAAATCATATGCACTATAATTGTTACACAAAAAGTTACTACGGAACTTCTTACGATTTAGTATAGACATCTACTAGTTGATAATACGAATTAATTAACAAAGCTAATGGTTATATTTTCTTATATTTTTCCCAATGAAATGAAAGTCTACCTCAATATGTTTGGTTCTCCACTGAAACACTAGATTGGAGATGACATGTAAAGCTACTTGGTTGTACATATGATGAGTTATTTGCATTAATATCTCACAAATTAAAGTTCATTCATAAATTGATTTAACCAAATTCAGGCCAGCATTCTGCATTGACAGGGCCTAGGTTGTGGAAGTATGATAAAACTAAAGCACTAGAACAAGTTTCTTAAGTAGAAAAAGTTGAGTCTCAATTATTAGTTATAAAACCTTTAGCCTAGTGGTTAGCCTCTGACAAACTCCATCCAAAGCAATGTTATCAATTGCAGATTGAGTAAAATTGCAGTACACCAAAAATACGCTATGTGAGATAGCAGGTAGCGTTGCAGACAATATGCTAATTTTAAAAATATTAAACAAAGTGGTAAATACCTTATTCCATTATTTCTAATTTCCCATTGCTGCCATTACAATATTTTCATTAAAAAACAAATAGAAATAGGATTATAAATATTGATGACAGCAGGTTAGAGGATTCTTAAAATGACAATATCGGCATATCGCTTTTATTTAATTTTTTAAAAAGATATTAGTTTAAAGGGAGAAAGAAAATACAAAAAGGACCGCAAAGAATTCTTCGAGAACACAAAAGAGAAGATAAAAAATGAAAGGAAACATAGAAAGACAGAAGATCAATACATAAAACTCAACTAATTCCAAAAACTGAAAAAGTACTATACTTTAAAATAATGCAAATCAATCAGTAATGAAAGAGAAATATAATTTTCCCATTGGCCAGTTGTCTACTTCAATACTCTAACCCATTTAAGAAATTCTAAAAACAAATATCCCAAGGAAAATGATTTGGATTCGCAAGAGCAATATTTTCACAATAAAATATAAATGAAACTCTAAAAGTTACCTATTGGCTTCAGAAACAGACAATCCCCATAGAGCACCAGCAGCCCTCTCTTGAAGTCCTGGGGAAGCATTAGAACAAGATTGGGCAAGAGCAACCTACATAAACCACAATGTAAAAGCATAAAAAAATTGAACATTTAAGTCTCCCAAAAGTTAAATGCTATCTAAAAAATTTACATGAGATCCATAAAAAAATTGATTTTCTTTGCAAAAAAAAATTCTATTTATCTAAATAGCTACTGCTAATTAACTGAGATAAAATTGAAAATAGTTGGGAAACATTAATCCATAATTTCCCCCCAAATATTATTAAATATAAGCTGATTGCAATAGAAAATTAACATTTATCACAAATCATTTATAAGGATATGTTTTACTGTGTTGTGTTAGTTTTGAACTAGTTCCTTATCATTTCCTGCATTGGTTTTGTGTTTATCTACATCTCTTACATTTGGAGAAATTTTGATTATTAGCTTTCCCATGACGGTTTATGTAGAAGTAGAGGCCAAACTCATTTGACAATCTAAAAAATCGACACTGCAATGTGGGGCATATATTTGAAGTGTAACTCTCATTTTTGCAATGAGCTTACTTTAACAAAACAGTCAATTAGGGTAAAGAGTATGAACTTGGCTTGTGTTTGGTGCCAGGCATATTTTCTTTTCAAGAGTGACGTTTTCTATAACAAATAAGTTGAGGAATTTGGCAACTTTGCTCCATGTATGTTGTCATTTTGATTACTTGTCGTGTGTTTTTCTCTTCGCTAAAGAGGATTCTTCACCCCCAATACATTGTAATTTCTTCTCTTTTCTTAATGACTTTTAAAAAAAAAAGTAAAAATAAAAGAACATGAAAGGGATGTCAAGGAACTTCAATAGGGTTTGATTGAAGTTTTGAAGCTACTTGTGAGTTGCAGGTCAAGCCATCAAGGGATAATTATCCTTTTTTATGTGTTATCTCTCCAATTTAAGGGGAAAGGAGCCAGATAAATCCGGAGTTCGGCTGAGAGGTAACCGGTAAGTATATTGATTGTTCCAACCAGGGCTTGAACTCGGGTACTCTCAGTCGATTCGTCCTTAATTGTTTTGGGTTTTAGTTTTTGGAATCTTATTTCGCAGAAATTATTTTTGAGGAATCTTTTTAGTAAGTACTGGGGGCAGGTGTGGAGCCTCTCATTTCATGTCATATAGGGTAGGACTCTTTCGTGATTTCTAGTGAAGGTTTTTTCTTTTAGCTTTCTCAGCTTTGCGGTTATGTTAGGAAGATCTATAATCCTCCCTTGCACTTTTTCCTTTCTCTTTAGTGCTATTTATTTTCTAGAAGAAAAAAATTAGCTAAGCAAGGTACAAAACATACCAAAGCCTGAACTCCACCAGCTGCTGCAATGGCCTCTCGATTTCTATCGTCAAATGACAAATTCCACAGTGCACCAGCAGCTTCTTGCCTATAGAAATATGACAAAACATCAAATCAACACAAGAATAAATGAAATATTTGTGCAGGGACGAGAGTAAAAGACAACTAGAGGGAAACTTGTCAAGAACCAACTATCTCAAAAGCAGCGAATGAATGATTTTATACTTCTATTAACATTTCTAAACACACCCCTCATGCAAGAACACTTTGAGATTGAAGCGTTGTTAAATCAAAGGTTGTGCTTCAATATTTTTTATTTATCTCTCTTTCCTCGTTTCCATCTAATTCCTATATTGTCGATAAACACATAAAAATAATCTCAGTACAGTAACACATGTAAAAAACTCGTAGAAGATTACCTGACACCCTCGTGAGGAGAACGTGTAAGTTGAACAAGAGCCTCAAGAGCACCTGCTTCTTGTCCGACAGCAGCGTTATTACTGTTGCTATCTCCGTGAGCAGCTAAATTAGCCAATGCACGAGCAGCCTAGTGTTTAAGAGAAATAATATTAGTTATCCCACACCAATTCTGAGTTGCAATATGTGTGTGAGAGAAAAAGCGCCGTGCATTGTCAATGTAAACTAGTTTTACATTGTCCAATAAGAATCGAGTAATTTTCAGTTATATTTAAAATACAGTTACAATATATGACAACACGTTGTACAAAATAGCATATTGCAGAACAAGAACAATTTGTTCAATTGCTGCTATGATATAGTGTCACTATAGCCGCTATTTGACAACATTGCTCTATCTATGTCATTATCTATTGAGAATTGGAAAGACAAGTTAGAGAATGAATCCAAAAAGCGAATAGGAATTAGGAATAACAAAGGGACTTTAGTCCTAAGCCTTCCAAGTAAAGGAATAGTAGCAAAAAAACCGAGTAAGCGAGCCAAATACAATTGCTCTCACCCCCCCGCCCTTTTTCAAAAAAAAACAATCACACAGAAAAAGGAAACAACAGTTATCAATCTTTAACACAAAAAAAACACATTAAAGCAACTAAATCTTCAATTGGCAGACATTATCAACCTAATAAAATAGCTTCAAAGATTTTAGTAACTAAAACAGATGATACCGAAAGGTATAGAGAGTATTACTACAATACTACCTGCTCTTGCACTCCCTCGTATTTGCAGTTACGAGCAAGCATCACTAGAGCATGTACCCCACCTGCTAGTGCAACCTCTGTACTACACTTGTCATCAGCAGCCAAATTTGCCAAGGCACCAGCTGCACGTTCCTGAAAAAAAAAAAATCATTGTAAAATAGCAACTTCTACAACTGAACATAGGAAGCAACAAAAAGGAACTAAACACCATAGTTATCAAATCGAGATTCAGGTCGTAAATCGGAAGACCTTTTCTCTAAATCATGAATCAAATCTTATAATTGTAAGATAACATTGCCAATAAAAATGTCATTTTTAAGTAAAAACCAAGTGAAATAAAAAAATTATGCACTGATATGTGATATATGAACCTCAAAGAAATTAAAGATTCAAGTCATTTATCAAATGACAAAAGAAAAGAAGTTGGTTATACAAAGTTGACATCAAAAAGTAGTTGATAACCCTAAGTTTAAGTAGTGATTCATTAGAATGAATCGGGATTCGTCATAGTGAATTGGGATTCATGTCAAAATAGATACACAGTAGAGATTCGAATCAATTGGGTTCAATTAAGTATTGGATTGAGATATAACTTGCATGTACTGTATGATACTGATAACCATGCTTAACACATTCATAATCATAAAACAAAGAAACTTACTAAAACTCCATCTCCAGTCGAGGACCACTTGAATATAAGATCCACTAAAGCTTGTACACCACCAGCTTCAGCAATGGCACCCTATGATAGAAGCCACTTCAGCTTTTACTTCAAACTTATGCATTAAATTTCAAAAAGAAAGAAAAATCATATCAGTTACAAAATTTAACCTTATGCTCTTCTCCAACAGAGAGATTCCATAATCCCCCAGCAGCCTCTTCAGCCACCAGTTTGTTCATTGACCTAGCCAAACCAGCAAGAATCTCAATCCCGCCCTCTTCTGCAACTGCCTTGGCCACGTTGGCATTCACAGACAAGTTTGCAATAGCCTGCAAATTTAGAAAGTTCAGAGGATATACACACAGACATTGGTCAGTTCAGGTTTCACTTTGGTCGGATTTCTGGGCAAAACAATCAAAGACATCCAACAGTGCACATATACTGCACAATGGTTATCTGCGTAACACAGACAATTTAGATTGAAGGTGTGTCCGGTGTCCGAATCGACACATGTAGTTACATTCAATTACTTCCATTTTTCAAATTATTACGGTTGTCGACATTTCAGGTGTCAGTGTCAAATAAGTATTGAATTTTTTCAAATAAATCTCAACAGCTTTGATCTATGTTTGTGCTTCAAATAAGTACTTCAACAAATAAGTATCAATTTTTCCATTGACACCTATAAGTAAAAATTATTAGCAATGGTCAGATGGACAAGTCGTATACAAATGGAAACAGCGAATACCTTAGCTGCCTCAGACTGAAGCCCTTCCCTGCAAGATTTTGCCAGGCCAAGAAGGAGGCGTATGCCACCATCTCGCATAACTGCTTCAGCCCTTCCACAATCGATGCTAGCATTCTCATCATCAATTACAACAAAAGTTGCAAGACCTGTGGCTGCCCTCTCCTGAACATCCTCTTGAGAACTTTGCATTAGACTAAGCAACAATGACGCACCTTGTTCGACCCAGAAATTATCAAGACCCCCCTGTTGAGGGCTCTCTGCAGAACGCAAAAGTATATGTGATAGCATCCATTCAAGCCATGGTATAATTTCATTACGGCCCTTATCATTTTTACTCTTTGAAGTCCTCCAGTCCAAAAACACATTCTTCCCTCGGTTTGCATTATCGAAAAATAAAGAAGCTAATCCTTTAAGAATATCAGTAGATTGGGAAATTAACAACTTGTTTTTATATTTACTAGCAGAAAAGCTAGTCTCTTCTTCAAGGATAGGACAATTCAAAGCAATCATAACCCTCAAATTCGGTGATAACGATAACAATCGTGAAACAGCAGATGGACCGATATCAGTTCTCGAAACATCTAATCCAATCAAGTTAGGAAGCGTATGCCAAAGATTGGAAACCACACCCCACTTCATACTCGGTGTCCCCGCAACAGAAAGGAAACAAACCGATTGCACATTTCCCAATGCAACCTCATCGACACTCAGACAGTCGATGAACCCGATATCGGTCAACTTCGGACAATAGTTAGCCAATGCATTGATAGCATCAGCATTCACATCCCTAATGCCCGAGAGCCTGAGTTTATTCAAACTAGGACAACAATGAGCTATTGCTTTTATAGCATCACTACTAATTTTATCACAAAAATCTGGTCCAAGCTGAAGACTCTCGAGTAACTCATGTCGGGCTGCAATCACAGCAACAGTTGCGTCAGTAATCTTCCTGCAATAGTCACCACTCAATTCACGCAGATTCTTAGCTCGAAGATGAAGTAACGCATCAGCAGACTCTGCTCCGCGAAACCTAAGCTTCCGAAGATGCACACATCTTGGAGCAAGCAAAGAAGCAACATTGGCATCAAACTTATGAGTACGAAGATCCAAAGAAGTCCACAAACACGGGGAGTTACCGAGAACCCTCCATGTCTTACAAGTTGCTGATAAACTAGCTCGGTCTCGATAACTCAAACACGACAATAACTGAATTACTGTATCATCAGGTAAACTCCTCCAATCAACAACTCCTCGAGGTTCCAAATCCGCAACCTCGTCTTGAATTTCAGGGTAACTAGATGCTGCATTCCCTTTACCTTTCCTTGCCACTTTCCTCCTCACTCTACGGCTCATATTTCAACAAAATTCACACCTTCACCTTCACCTTCAAACTCAAAAACAAAAATTTCAATACAACTGAAAACAATTCACAAAAACACAACAATCTCAAATTCCCAAATTCAAACACCATTGAAACCCAAAAATCCAAATCCAATTAACAACATTTAATATATAAACTAAACTATCCTTTCACCCCAAAAAAAAAAACCCTAGTTCTAATCAAAGTTAACAAATTACAAAACCAATGAATACTAATAAAAATCCAATTTTCAAAACAACGCGACCCTAATTACAAAAAAACAAACAAAACCCATAATTAAAATCAACATAAAACACATAAAAACAATTAAAAAAACTTTTTTTTATAATCAAACCTGTGAGAGCTCAAACTATGCGGTTGAAAACACAAATCAGATACATTTAAAGGGTAAAATCAAAAAAGGGGAAGTTCAAAAACGAAGATGATTAAATGGGGTTTGGGTAGAATTGAACCTAGACCCTAAAAAGGGTCAAGGTGATGATTTGAAAGAGTTGTGACGCAAGAAGTGAAACGATTAGGGATTGATTGAGAAGAAGATTACGATTGATGAAGGATTGAGAGAAGGAAAAATGTAGCAAAGGACGAAAGGGAATTACAGCATTAGGGGTGAAGGGGGCAATGGAATGAGGAAGAAAGAAAGGAAGGAGAACAACAAGCCTATGAAACTACAGCTCATAAAATCAACACTTATTATATCTCTGTATTTTTTGTTACATTATAATTTATGATTTATAATTTTTATTTTTGTTTTTATTTTTATTTTTATTTTTTTCACCATATTTATATATAGAAAGAGAGTTATATTTTTATTTAATTATATATTTATCTATTGTATTATAATTTATATTAGTTTCGACAATTAGATATAGAGAATAATATGAGATATTTCGTTTGATTTGTGACACACGATGGTGAGATTCGTATCTCTCATCATATTTATTGTAATGATTTGTATTGATGTTTTTGTTGAATCAGAATATTCAAATTTTTTTTTGAACGATTTTAGATGGTCATATTTTTCACCTTAGCTTTCTTTTTGTTATGGTATAATTAGGTTTTATATTTTATGTTCGACTTTTTAGCTTTTTGCCAATTTTTGTTATCCATGAAAATAAAATAATACAATATGAAACTAAAAAATTGTATTGAGGGATGTAGTATATCCATGGTTTTTATTAAATATATGTGAAATATCAATGTAGTATATCTAATTGGTTTTTATCAAATATATGTGAAACATGTAATAAAATCAAAATGTATAAAATTTCAATATTAACTCATATGGTATCAACATGGGCTATAAAATAGTCATGTATAATGAGTTTATGTCACTAAATTGTAGCAATGTTGGTTACCCGATAGATTAACAAAATAAAGATAATAGAAATACAATAAGAGTTGATAACAAACCTAATATTGAATTTAAAAATGTTTGACACTTGAAGTTGGCTGTAAAACCCTTAAATTTTAAAATTAAATTCAGATTTGATTTTAAGGGTATTTTGGGAATATTGGTGTAATATTCAATATATGTATATTTTGTGTAAATATATATATATAATTAATTGTTTTGAAGTTGGAATTAAAATTATGGATGATGGATGAATTAATTTAATTTCGGGTAATTAAATTATCGGGCCGATTAATTAAGATATTTTCTGCTATTTGCGACGAAACGGATTAATTGCTGGAGGATCAGAAGATATTTTAATATAAGAGTTGGTGAGGTGGCGTAGATATTTGTGAAAAAGGAAACAATTCCTCTCTCCTCTGCTGTGTCAGTTGCATTTAAGTGGATACTTAAGTGAGAAGCTTTTCTTCTTTCCTCTGTACGACAGTTTCTGCTTTATCTTCTTCTTCTTCTAATTTTCTGAGTGTTGGTGAAGAAAAACAGTTTACTCAAAAGTCATCGTTCTGGAAAATCTGAGTGTCGAATCAGAAAGTTTCGAGTACGAAAGTCATTCCTCTTATCGTTACGGAGCTAAAGAACTAATTTTTGTAGCGGCGAACGCGAACGGGAGTATCGTCGGCTTTTGCCGCAGAAGCGTACGAACTAAGGGAACATAACTAAGGTAAGGGCACCTTCCAACTTTTTAGATTGCATTTAGGGCTGTAAATGCATGTGTGATGAATGATTATTGGTTTATGTTTTGTGAAAAACATGGTGTTATGTTTTGGAAATCATTCTGTGTGTGCTGAATGATGATTCGGGTTCTGATTTTGTTTTGTTAAAAATCAGTGAGGTTATTCTGATTTGAGTGAATCTGTGTTTTGCTGGGTTTTGTTAAAACAATCTGTTGCTGATATTGGATGAAAAATGTTCTGAGTTGAGATTTTAAAGAGTGGTAATTATGATTCTAGGGTTGGGTTGGTTTTTCAAATGAAAGGTTTTAAAAATGTGTTGAAGTTCCAAGAAATTTCACTGAATTTGAAGGTGTATTCGAATACGGCTTGAGTGTATTCGAATACAGCCTGCAAGGCTTCTGTTTTCTTCAGATTTTCGAACTTGTATTCGACTACAACCCTCTGTAGTCGAATACAGATTATCCAATTTTGCTTCTGACTTAGCTTCTGTATTCGACTACGACCCTCTGTAGCCGAATACAGATTTACAACTTTTGCCACTGACTTCGCATCTGTATTCGACTACGACAACCTCGTATTCGAATACAGAATGCTGATTTTTCACTGCTTTAGCTTCTGTATTCGAATACAAGGGAGCTGTAGTCGAATACAGATTCGTGTTTTTCAGAAATTCAAGTTTTTAACATTGTTTTATAAACCTTAAGTGTTGGGGTACCTTGGGAAGGTTTGTGGTGATTAAAAATGGAAATTTGGTGATAGTTTGAAGTGGTGAGGATGAAGTTTTTGAGAATTTACTGAAGTTGTAGAAATTCTGATTTTTGTACTGTGACAGCCTCTGTATTCGAATACAATGAGTCTGTATTCGAATACAGGATGTTGATTCTGCCTTGTTTGGCTTCTGTATTCGAATACAATGAAACTGTATTCGAATATAGATTCGTATTTTTGCCAGAAAACCTCAGTTTTAATCACAGCTTTGAATCTTAACAGTTGGGGAAAAACCTTTGTTAATAAAGAGTGGAACTTTGAGGTAATGCAAAGTGTAATGCTTGCTTGAATGGTTAATCTTTGAATGTGTTGAGATGTTTTGAAAAATGAGGAAAATGCATGAATTTTACTAAGGTTGCATACTGTTTTCAATGAAGTGAAACAATGCATACTCATGCATGGCATAGTCAGGTGGTACCCGCGATGGGCCATAGAGTAATGCGCATCCACGTGCTGATCTGTAGTGATTGCACTAGGTATTAATCTGTGATTGTACCTTGGTATATAAGTGTTGGTCAGATAAACGACTGCACTGGTACTGGACTGTAGTGTCTGTACCCTGAAATGCGCAGCCACGTGCTGATCTGTAGTGATTGCACGAGTGTTGATCTGTAGTGATTGCACTAGGTACTGATCTGTAGTGATTGTACATTGGTTTATGTCAAACGTGCTGATCTGTAGTGATTGTACCTTGGTTTATGTCAAACGTGCTGGTCTGTAGTGACTGCACGAGTGTTGGTCTGTATGCGACTGCACTGGTGCTGATCTGTATGCGATTGTACCCTGGTCATGAGGGCCGTTAAATTGTGCTGGTCTGTAAGCAACTGCACCTTGGTGATTCCAAGAATTTATGAACATGAGCATATACATATTGCATCGGAGTGTTTGACCGGAGGGTCACGTTTTGATTTTATGTTGATGGTGGAAAATTGTTGTGTGAGTAAGTATTGTTTTGAAATCTGTAATTTCGGATGAATTGATGTTTGTGCTTACATCATGATTTTCATACTTACTTGGTTGCTGTTTTGTAAAGTACAAATGACATGTATTTCAAAATTTAGGATCCTTATTTATCATCATGTACTATGAATATGTTTGATATTCTTGATATAACTGCTATGTGGTAATTGTTATTTTCGGTCGGTGACCCTTTACAATTATTGTGGAATTGGGCTTTGCCCTCAGATGAGTTTCAGAACCGTACCCCCTGATGGTCATACTAACGACAGGGAACGTCGTTAGTTTCCCTTGATCTTTACTTGTGGGCTATGCAAAGAGATGAGCAGTTGGGCGAAGAAAAGACTTGTGAATATTGTAATGCTATTGTAGCTTAGGGTATGATCAGAGTAGACTTATGTATAGGGTTTTGAACTCAATGGTTGTAAATATTCATTTTGGAAATTATTGTAAAACTCTTCCGCACTCTGATAAATATTTTGATGTATCTTTATTTTAGTATATTATAAAGATCAAATTTCGATAAATATCTCATTCGATTTAATTGTGATGTTGCTGTTTTAAATTCCTTACTATTTTTGATTACGAAGTCGAATGATATTTAATTTGAATTGATTTCAATTTCCTTGAAACGTTATTATGAAAACTCTTTGGTTTATTTATTCGTTTTAAAAAAAAAAATACACTCGCGCTGTGTTTTAAACTCGGGGTGTTACACTGGCGATGGTAGAGTGATTATCGAGACATGAGATATGCTCTTGTTAGGCTTTTAGCAAAGTTATAAATATATGAACTGAGTACACTCCTGAATGATAGAAATCAAAGGCATGTGCACGTATGAGATTAAATAGTAAAGAATTATGACTTAAAGGAATTGACTAGCACCAATCATATCAATAATATGCAACTTCTTTTGTAAAGCAAAAAAACATAAACACTTATCTAAATGTGTTTGTCTTGGAGCACTTGTGGGTGAATGATCTCTTGAGAAGTTTCTTATGAGCCTATAAGTTGTGTTAGGATGTTCTAAATGCAATCAGAGTAGGACATTTTTTAGTACAGTGTGGTTCAACGACACATCTTAAATTAGTATGTATAATACTTGAAGTTGATTATGACAAAGAACAATCTCTGAGATGGATGTAGATAGAGTGAGATCGATATGGATAATATCCTCTGCCCCTCGATGAATTTACTACTTGTTTCTTCTTCTATGAGTTCAGTAAAAGTTGAGTAGAACGATTTTCAAGAATTGACTTTGATACTTCATTGAAATCTTGAAAAATTTACATACAATACATGTATCTTTTAATAATAAATCAAAAAAAATCAATCATTAAATGTAATAAACTCTACTATTTTCATGTCAGTTCATAGCCAAAATTGGACACACATTAATACCTCAACAATATCGAGGAGTAAGAAACTTACCAATGTTACTAAGCAAGTACTTTAACACTATTTGGTACAACAGAAAGATGAAATAAAGAAAGCATATAGAAAAGAAAGTTTATAGAAAAATGGGTTTTCATCGTTTGGTTGTGTTGTTAGGAAGGAAGGAAAGTATGGTTTTAATGGACCCCACATCCAAATACCTCCCCTCCTAATTTGGGAAGAAAGTTGGAAAAAGATGTATAGTTAAATAAAATTATAAATGCACTATTACTATTATCTCATTTTACGTTATCTGATTTTGCTTCTTTTTAAATTATTTTTTTCATCAATCATCGATCATATCAGTTTCCAACTATGCCTCGTTCATTTTTTATTTTTGAAATGTTGACAAGTTTCTTTCATATTTTTATATAAGCTAAATTATTTTGTTGTGTATTGTGTATATAAATATATATTATATAGAAATTTCATTTTAATGTAAAGGTGTTTATATGTCAATTAATAAATATATATTCATCTTTCCTTTCACTTTCTTCTCACATTCTTTTCTACCAAACAACTAAAAAATCATCTCACTTTCATTCTTTCTTTTCTTTTCTTTTCTTTTCACTTTCTTTTCCACATCCAAACAAAGCATAAAAGCATAATTTGATATAGGAATTGCTAGCAAATATCTTGCAATCATTTGCAAACAAAACTTGAATATGTTAACCTGTCAACCTTCCACTAACGTTGGAAGTCAATCTCTTCACCTTAAGTAGCATGATTCCTCTAAATAGTTGTCAAATTCTAACATAAGATTTGTCATCTTTTTTCTTCCAGTACTAACATATTTTTAAAAAATTTACCTGCAACATGCTTTCCTTTCAACAACACTCATATGTCATGTCAAGTTTTTGTACAAATATCAATTGTACAAATTATTTTAGACACACATAATCAATGCAACTAAATTTTGGTGGCAAATTATCTTTAGTCACAAATTTTATCTTTACATTATGTTTTTTTGGTTTAATGAATCGTATTCACATTTTTGAAATAGTTAAGAAATTTATAGTTGAGAGACAAATTTTTTTCCTCCTGCAATAAACTAGATACCATGTGTGTGGACTATGGGGTAATAATGGACTCATATCAAAATATAGAGGACCACCGTGAACCTTTAATTTTGAGGACCATATTAAGGGCTCTTGTAAATCACATTATTATGCAAGTTTTATTACATATATAATATAATAATCAGATGCAGATTTTTAAGTAGGATAAAAATTTCATTCAAATTTAATGCTTGTTGTGTGAAATGTTAGTGTATTTGAATTATCACATTATGCTCATTTTATGATTTGGAGTACAATATCTCACCTTCATTAAGAGTGTGTTCCAGTACCCATCTTGGAGTGAATAATCAACATTCTCTTGTCAACTCTTCTTGTTTCTCTTTGACTCTTTTTTGTGTTGAGACTTTGTTACTATGATGAAGCTTGTTGCATCTTCTATACATCATTAATTTATTCTTCCTCTTCTTATGCATCTGCTCAAATATTTTAGTTTGCTAAAACTTAGGTGGAGTTTGTCACCAAGGATTAGGAACATTATGAGTATATCTCAAATCCAATAAATATGAGGGTGTATGTTGGGACACATGACAAATCACCTGCTACCTCAACATTTAATGGTAGTATTTTTACAGATAAAATTGAATGACTTAAACTTTATTTTTTTTTTATCATTTTTTCTAATAATTTTAATTCGAAATATTTTTTTACACAATTCAAAATAAATTATTGCAATACTGAATATGTATTGGGCGTGTGATTTTTTATGTTTAAAAATAAACTTAATGCAAAATTAATTGCTATTTAATAATCGAACAATAATTAATATTTAGTTATATATTATGTAGTTCTACTAAAGGTAAACCCAAACTTTTTTTTAAAAATCATTACAGTTATCATTTTCATCAAAATATCTTTAATATTTAATTTTACAATAAAATTATATATGATATTTAATAAATTATTAAATTACTTTTTAAAGAAATTTTGATAAAAAATATTGAGTTATATTTTTTTAATATATGTATTTTATTTTATAATTAATTGAGGCAATAAGTCAAATTTAATAAGTAATTTTTTTGACTTGGTCTATGTAATTTGTTTAAGTTCACTTAAGAAAATAATTTATTTAAATTTTGTTTAAGAAACAAAAATAAATACTTATTGACTAACTTTCAATGAGTATTTTAATTTATATAGCATGGAAAAGTTGGCATGAATATTTAATAATAAAAATAGTATAATT
>JBBPBO010001986.1:58215616-58425081 GCA_037974295.1 Cicer cuneatum | reverse complement strand
TCAATAATATATTATTTGATAATCATATTTCAAATTTCACGCAAAAAAAAAAAAACATAATATTTCAAAAAACAAGTAGTAATGATTAAAATTGATGAAAGGTTAATGAAAGATCATAATTTATAAATTTATATTTTTTTAGTGGAAAATAAAATTCTCAAAACTAAAAAAAACAAAAATAAAAAAGTTCTCAAATTAATCAAGCTTTTTAACCCCTGAGCATGTATTGTACATCTGAGTTTTCATATACATATTCTTTTTTCTGCCCCAGTAATAATTTATGTAAAAGACTTTTAATTGGTAATAGGACGACGATTCTACATACATCGTAGTTGTTGTGTTTTCCTCCTCATAAGTGTATCTTTTATTCTTGTGTTCCTCTAGCATCTTAATGAACTCTTGATTACAATATTCTCTCATTTTCAAGAGGATTTGTCTTCAAATTATCATGTTAGTCTTAAATATTTTACTGCATTGCTTTGAAGCACGAAAGCAGGACGTGATAATGTTGTTGAAGTCTTTGTTCGAATCTAAAAATTGAATCCTTAATATCACAAAATTTTGCCTTCAAGATTCTAACATTTGGTAGGGGTGGTGGTGTTTGATAAGTTTAAGCCGTTGTCCAAGTTCCACAATAGTGGAAAAATTGAGTATTTATTCTAAATATAAGATATAAATACAATAGTGGAAAAATTGAGTATTTATTCTAAATATAAGATATAAATATAAAATTTTAGAGTGGTCAGCGTACAAAATTAAAAATATTAAATGCAATTTTTTTTCAAAGGTCAGAGTATACTATAAAACAAAATTGGACCATCCATAATTAAGAATTTGTGCAATATTCTAGTTGCACATATTAATCATCGTCCCTGCACGAAAGTGATGGCTAATTTTTAGTGTCTCTCTACTTATAATGTTGCATCATAATTAATCACCTTATGGTTAAGTTTGATTTGTTCCAAGGTGGTTTGGTTGAGGAGTGGCTTGGAACATGTTAAGTTTATTACCAACGAAAACTGAGAGTTTATGGTTTGGAATTATTCTTGATGTTATATGGTGGAGAACAAGATAAGAGCCACAAATGAAATGAGTTAGTCTTCAAAATCAAACGATTCGTAGAAGGTATTATTTACAATGGTCCAATTTTTATTTTTTTTAATAGGTAATATTAGTAATTAGTTGTTAATTTTATTAAAGAGAGAAATTAAACGTAGGACTCTCTTTTCACTTTAAGTTTCAATTTCTCCCAAACTATTTTAGAACTCTCCTGATTATGGTCCAACTATCACGGTCAAGACAAGTTTTGATTTATCAAATTCTATTCATTTCACCGTAAAATTTAACATATGAATCAAAATAACTTAACAACTTTTTTATTTAACATTTAAAAAAAATCACTTTCTTAATACGATTTATACATATTTGCATTTTGCACTTGCAAGATGTTACACATGATAGGCTCAAAGGGGAGACAAGGGAGACTTTGTCGTCTTAGATCTCAAATATTTTTAAGCCTCATATGTGTACTTTTGATTGAATTAATATTATTAAATTTTTTAATTTTTATGATATAAATTTCACTTTTTAATTTTGGTATTAATTAATTCAATAAAAAAGTTATTCAATCATGTGAATTTATTTAATATTTATTTTAATTAAAAGACTCTACTTTTAATTTTTAAAGAGTCTCATTTTAAATTTCACTTTAGATATCTATATTCATTGAGCCACCGTTGAGCCGGCCTTAACATCTACTTTGGGCATTTTTGTCTACTCTTAGGTTTAGCATTTTTGTAATTTAGTTTTTATGACAACCAAGTGAACGTACAACTTGTCGGAGGAATCAAAATTGTCTAATTAAAAATATTGAGAGAATAAAATTACGAAATTAAAAATAAGTGAACAAAAAATGCAAATTAGTTATAATAAGATTAAGATTAGAACTGATTAGTTATAATAAGATTAAGATTAGAACTTCATTTAAACTATATTTTTTTTATGTAAAAATATTATAACTATTATCTTGCCCAGTGCATCATTATGCTCACAGCTCATTAGGTCTCCATCAACCACATATTACATTCGCCATCCCAATTGCTAACACAATAGAAAATAGATGAAAGTAGGTAGTCAAAATTCTTATAAAATCTAAGGACTTAAGGAAATGTAATCAAGAGCCTAATAGCCTGAATAACTCGGTATGAAAAACTTAGTATGAAAATGTGCAAGAGGACAATTAGAAAAAGAAAGAAAAAAAAAATCACTTAAGTCTTGAATATAATCCCAATTTAAGGTAGATATACCCATGACCCCCAGGAGTTGGACTATTGGAAATGTAGTTTATGAGACATAGGATCAAGATAGTTGGACTAATTGAATCTCCTACACCATCTACATAGTGCAACAACTAGCTTTAGAGATTTTTAGATTTCTTTTATAAATTTATGGAGCAATTACTTTAACAACTAGCTTGTTTTACATAAAGAGATTTATGATAATGTTTATTAAGAATTAAAAAAAGTAATCACGATAAAATTGTTGAAATGCGTGACACTTGTTAAGATACTAAAATTGAAAATATAATTTAAAATTCATTCGACTTCTTGAAATTTTAAAATTTGATCATTTTTACAAAAAATATTTTAAACATCTATTATCATCACTCATATAAAATAAGGATAGCTTGTAAGATAAAAATATTTATGGGAGTTATATGTTATGAAACACGGATATTAAACGAGATAATGTTACGTCATCATTTGAGAAAAATAAAAATAATTGAATATAATTACACCGACCAATATGGATTAAGTATTACTATGACCAATATGGATTAAGTATTACTATTATCCACGATATACTTGTAAGTAAGTAACCAATATCATAACATATTATAAAGGGAGTTTCCTTGGTTAAAATTTTAATTGATAAGAAAATGACAAACAAGAAGAACAATTAAGATAATGAGAACAATGCCATAGGATTCACAAATTGACATGCCATAGGATTCACAAATTGCATCTTAATGCTGAAGTTCACAAAGACAAATATGGTAGTTAGTCAACCCCATAGGATTCACAAGACATACAATTTTCTGATACCAAAACATTCAGAAACCACAACCACCACCTATAGATAGTTGTCAAACTTCAACTACACATGGCTCATTGTACAAAATCTTGTAGGTCATTACACTAAGATGCACTTTTTTAAATAAAATGTGTCAACTGTCTAAGGCTGCAGAAAATACTTACTTTCACAAGAAATTTTTTGTTGCTGAGCTAGAATCGAATCCAATATCTCAAGTTTACAACACTCATGCATACTGCACATCAACTACTTGCGCTAAACACATTGCGCTACACAACACTCACTAACACACACTTTTACAAGGCAAGGGAAGCAGTCCACTATTGACACTATTTTAGAGAGGCTAGTGATTGATAAATGGTACAAAATTTACTTTCTTTCATTTCCTTGGAAGTGTTGAGATAGTACACAGCAGTTTATTTACAAAACAAATGTGATATACAATTATACATTGATTCTAGTGACAGCCAAATGCTATATATGAAAAAAGAAAAGACTGTGCCAAACTAAAAAAAGAATAAAAACAAAAGTGATCCCTAAATTGAAAGGAATCAAACATACTAATTCATCTACACCAACTTGTAATAACATTTGTTTGCAGATATTAGAACCTCATAGCCCTTTCCACATGGACACCTAAAAGTGAGACTTAAACACTTTTCAGCCCACTCTACTTTCACAGCTTCTTCAATATCTTCTACCAATTCATCCTTAAAAAAAATGAAATTGGATTCACAATATGAAACAACAATTAGTCTATGAACCATAAATAGAATAGTTTTAACTTTCAAGTCTCAATAATCACACTGCAACCGCAATTGAAGATGCATAAGTCACACTTGTTTATAATTTTCTAAGCTATCATTTGTTTAGGATATACATATGTAAATAAGAAAAAACCTTAACTTTATGAGCATAACTTGTGATACTTCTAAATTTTGATATGCCACCATAACTGCAGTCGCATAACGGTTTTAAAAGTTTCTACAAACATATTTCAACTCCAATTTGTGGCCGCACAGGCCACACTTTCTCACATTTTACTTCAATATAACAGTTTTTTAAAGGTTTCTGCAAAATTTGCAGATGTATAGGCCACATTTTCTTGTATTTTACTGCAATGTCAAAATTAAACCGCAACTGTCACCACAACGGTAATCTAAAACTAACCAAAAAATACATTGAAGATGACAATAGAAGGCCAATCACAGTCCAAGATTCAAGATATACCTGAGATAGGACTTTATCATCATCATCATCAACAGGATAGTGTTCTTCTTCTTCTTCTTTTTCTTTTTCTTTTTCTTTTTCTTCTTCTTCTTCTTCTTCATCTTCTTCTTCTTGTTCCTCGTCTTTCATAACTTCATCCCACCACTGCCTCATTTCTTTCAAACGATCCTTCATCCTTTTAAGCCTCTGCAATCACATCAACACAAGACAAAAAAAAAACCATTAACCCAAATCCAAAAAAACAAAAAATCCATGATTCCAAATCCAATAAAAAAAATGATCCCAAATCCTAAAAAAATCCATGATTCCAAATAAAGAAAACTGATTCTAAATAATTATCCATGATTCCAAATTAAAAATAAAAAAACATGATTCCAAATTAAATTTTTACCGAGAATAAAACAAGTTCCATAATAACCCAACATACCATCGAATCAGGAGTAATTTCTTCAGAACTCGAAACACCTTTAACCTTCAAAGGAATAACATCAGACATACACCTCCTCAAATTCGTCGGAGGCGGCAGAGGCGGCAACCCCGACCATCTTCCCTGGGTCGGGGTAGTCTCCTCCGCCGTCTTACACGGATCAGAAACACACCGACGAAGAACGTGAGCGTTACATAGACTAATAGGAAGCGAAATGGCGGAGAAGCCATTGCGTGCAAGATCCTCTTGGTCACGAGATTTCTTCTTGGAGCTTCGTTCGACTGCGGTTGAAGATGACGGCGGTGAACGACGTTTGGAGGAGTTTGGTTGACGGTGGCGGGTTGAGGTTGAAGTTGTGCTGTTGAGTTGCAGCATTGATGAAAAATCGTTGTTATTGTTGTTAATTGATTGTTCTTGTTGATGATGATGATGATGATGATTATTATGATTATGATTATTATGATCAAGATCAAGCATTGATGAAGATGATGATGATGATGGAATAATAATGGATTGTTTTTGTTTGTGAGGGATTGAAGAATTTGAGATGAAAAAGGATTCTTGTTGTTGTTGTTGATTTTGAATATGAACTTCTTCACCCATTTTTTTTCTGAATTTTTTTCTGTTTGGATTTTTGGGTGTGAAATGAGTGATTGAGTGGAAGAGAAGATTGAAAAGAATTTGAGGGAAGGTTTTGTTTATATATAGATTTGATTTCAACTGTAACGGCTTTTGGCGGGTTAGTTAGGTTTTTTTTTTGGTTGTGAATAAGATGCCCAAACATAAAGACAACAAAAAAATGTGAGTTTCTTTTTTTCAATATATATATATATATATATATATATATATGTTTGAATTAGTTGATTTAAATGTATAAAATATACTTATGTAGAAGTCAATAAAATAAAATTTAAAGACTTTTGAAAAGATTTAAGGGTGTGAAAATAAATTTTTTGTTTCTTTTCAAATCGTTGAAGTGATTTTTACACACATTTAAAAAAAATATAGTTTTTATGTCTTTTCATAAGTATATTTTTAAATAAAAATACAATTTGACTCTTTCAAAAATATGCTTTTAGAAACATATATGTAGTTTTTACTCTTTATATTTAATTATAAGTACACACATTGAAAAAAATATTTGATTCTAAGTATAAGTTATCTTTTAATTTATTATTTATTTTTCAAATATAACTATTAATACTATTAATTTATTTTAAAATATAAAAAGTCAATATTGAAAACATATACATATAAAGGAAAATTTAGTCAGGTTTCAATACAAAATAGACAAATTGATTACGTTAAAAACTTTTTTTAATAAAAATAAAATATGCAATAGGTGATTATATTTAAAGATAGAAGGAGTAATAAGCTTGGAGCGGAAAAAGAAACTCTTATAATAAATTATACTTTATGTCATTGTATAGTAAAATTAAGTTATATAAGCTAATTGGTAGATAAAAGTTATCTTCATAACTTATAGTTGAAATTCTAGTTGATTGACACTAAAAGAAACTCTAAAAACAAAATACTATAGAGCTCTTTATTTGACAAAAGAAATACATCTTGAGGTCTTTATGGTTAATTATTTGTCTCACATTAAACAATGACCACTACAATTGAAAATATTTTGTCATTAGAAACTCTATTAAATGTTGCAATAATAAGTCACTCATATAAATTCAAACTTTATAAATTGTTTATATTTCTTAATTTTCTACGAACGTCTAGGCACGTATATAACATATCAAAACTTGGTAATAAAAAGTTTATCTACATAAACCAATATCATTTACTTCATTCACTTGTAAAGTAGTTTGGATAGTCAATGTAAATACAGAGGCGCACCTAAGAGGGGGGTGGATTAGGTGTTTAAAAACTTTTCTGGTTTTTAGAGTTTTGTAAGTTATTTTACTGGTTGTGTTAAGTGTATGAATGACTGAAAGTAAAGCACACATAAATTTATCCTGGTTCCCCTTACAATCAAGGGTACATCCAGTCCTCTTGTACATCACAAGAGATTTTTCACTATTTATTAGAATAAGTTACAAGTCTAACACTAAGACTTCAATTACAAAATCTTAACACTTTGCCTAAGATAGCACACCACTATCTTAGTTTACAACACTTGAAGAACCTACACTAAGTTCTTCAAATAATACAATAACTTCAAATGATTTTGTGACTATGTTCTTAACTAAGAACAATAATATACACTAAGTATAATGATACTAATCAAGCACACTTCCAAGTACAACTGAGAACCTTTCTTAATGATATGAAATTGAAAAGCATGTACTTGAAAATATGAAAATGAAGCTTTAAAAGTTTTTGATATTTTAGAAAATAGTTCTAAGATTTGTAGGTAGATGTGATCAGTAAGAATTGAAACTATGAAGTATTTATACTCCATAGACAACACTTCAGATCAGTGGCAATTGTTCCCATAAGTTTTGATGAACTTATGCAATGATCCAGAACTGAAAAATTGCATTGTTTCGAAGTTGTATTCGAATACAGCCTTAGTGTATTCGAATACACTTTTGTAACGTTCAGTTTTTATTTAAAATTTGAACTTCGTATTCGAATACGATACATCATAGTCGAATACAAGTATGTGATTTTTGCCACTGACTTGAGTTGTATTCGAATACGCGAAGCTGTAGTCGAATACAAAAGTTCAATTTTAGCTACTGACTTGACATCTGTATTCGGTTACGACACTCCGTATTCGAATACAGATCTTCAGTTTTAGCTACTGACTTGCTATCTGTATTCGGCTACGACACTCCGTATTCAAATACAGATCTTCAGTTTTAGCTACTGACTTGCTATCTGTATTCGGCTACGACACTTCGTATTCGAATACAAATCTTCAGTTTTTGCTACTGACTTACTGTTTGTATTCGGCTACGAGAAGCTGTAGTCGAATACATCTTTGATTTTTGTCAAAAACTTTATTTTTAAATATTTGTTTATGGATTTAAATACTTAGAAAATATTTTTAATGCATATGCTAAATATAGAAGGTTCTCATAATATTGTATTTGAAATGTAATTTGAATTATTATCAAGTACCTTAAGGCCGAAGTTACCTAATATGACTTGAAAGATGATTCTCCTTTGAGTTTGCATTTTGATCATTACACATAGTATTTTTGTCTTCATAAAAAATGTAGATCTTATTCTTTTTCAGTCAATTCAATGTGTTGTTTGAATTATATCTTAATAGTAATTTAATATAACTTAAATGTTAATGGTGAAAACAAAATATGACTTAAACGACTAAATCGAAAAAATAAAAAGTTAAAGAATCTAAGCATGAAACTTAACTAAACTTAAAAAAAAGTTAAGTATTAAAAAAAAACACAAAATGCATAAAGGATCTCGTGATGTAATTTGCCTTGATAAAATTAAACTATAAACTAATTGATAACTTAAAAGTTATATGATAGTTAATGATTTATAATGAAAAACTAGTCGGTTGAAAATAAAATGTTTGATAATTTATAAATATAAAACGGCATAAAAATACATAATTATTTAAATTTGAAAAAAAAACTAATCCCCTCTCTATCTTCCTTGCTTCTTTCTTTCCCAAGTTTAACAAACATTAGGTTAAAAAATTAACAAAATTAAAATAATAAAATTATGGTTTAAATATGCAATTAATCTCCACATATATAAGAAATTTTATCATAGTTTTTGTAAAATAAATTTTTTAGTTTAAGACCTTCTAAAATGCAAACATTTTCGTTTTAGTCCCTAATGTTTAACATCGTTAGTTTTTTAACGATTGAGTAATTAATAACTTCAAACTTAATCCCTACAAAATTCAAGAAATTTGATTTTAGTTCTTGAAAAAAAAATTGTTTTAGTCCATGCAAAATATAAGAAATTTTTACTTATATGTACAGTTTTTTATAATAAATTATAAATAATATATTAGAACTATTATTATTTTTATTTAGAATATATAAAATAATATTGACCAAAATATCTGCATATTGATTGGTCTAGCGACTATCCCATAGTCACGGTCACAAGTCTTAGACACACTTATAAAAAAGCTAAATATATAAATTAATTTTTTTTATTATTATTAAAAGATAGAATTAATATTTTATGAGCGTGTCTAAAAGATTTGTATTTCATTCTATAAGCCTAAATAGTAAAGATAAATCGATCTTCTTCAAGAAGTCAGTCAAGGATTCTCTATTTAAAAATAATATTTATCACTATTTGATATATTAATTCAAAAATGATCAAAAACAGTCATCATGTCTTATGATTGGTTTAGACGGAGTAATTGAAAATTATAAAAAAAATTTAAACTTTAAATATTTCAATTGTATTATCTTCATTTAAAAATATAGGATAGATTCACTCTTAAGTGAGATTCACCAAAAACTAATGAGCCAAGCACGTGTCCATATGTTACTATACTTTGTTTGAGGTTGAGTTTTGGATGAGAAGAGGTTATTTGTTATTGTTTAATTTCAACATTTAGGTGATGACTTTTTGTTGATTGACTGTCTCTAATGCTATTAAGATTATTCTAGTGTACCCATTATTTTACATGGTGGAAAGTTTTACTGGATTAAGTTCTGGATTAAGTTCTGTTGTTTTTATTTTTTCCGATTAAAGAAATATTTTCACGTTAAAAATTGTGATGTGTTTGGTATTTAATTTTTATGTCATTGTTATTGTTCTATAGAACTATATTTTTATGTTTGGTTATTTATTTGCACAAATAATGAAAAAATCTTTCAAATTATTGAGATTGTTATTTTTTATTTTTCCCAATAATTTTGTTGTTGTTGTTTAGATTACATATGACAATGACAATATGTATTCAATCTTCATGGACACGAATATCAGTCTTCCTTTGCGCTTTCATTTGGATAAAAATGATATTCATATTCTAATTATATATGTCGAACGAATATTTAGCAGATTTTTAAGTATTAGCAGATATTTATGGATATCATTAATACATATCCACATAAAAAAGTATTAACATAAAAATATTAATACATTAGCACAAAATAAAGTATATCAAATAATTCCATCATAAAAAGTTTTAATACATTAACGCAAAAACAAAATGTATTACAACAAAGTAATTTTATTAATTTTCTAAACAAGTTTGGATATTTACGGGTATGGATGTCGTTACATTCGTCTCTGTATTTATTAACTAACAAATAGTCAAAATATTTATTTATTTTATCTGTAGGTACCCGTTATGCTTCATGTCTCACGTTTGTCGTAGATTTTATCGACAAATATCGACATCTACAATTTTTTTTTTGCATTCCTAATTTTGATAGAGAAATTATTTATTTATACATTTCATAAGTTTGTAAGAAAAAAAATGAAAATTTGAATTTTGGTTAAAAATTTAAATTTAGGAAAACTTAAGGGACTATTTTAAAAAACTATAGTGAACAAATTAAAATTATTTAAGGGATTATATATACATAATAAAATCAAAAACCCTTTTTTTTCAGAGAAGATCAGTTTTAGTCCATGAAAAAACTGCGAGGTCCGTTTTGATATTTGAGAAAATTAAAAATAATTTTTAATGCTTAAAAAAAAAATCTGAGACAACTTAATCCTTATATAAACTACATTCAGAATACAGACAATTATATCATTAATAATAATTAAAAAATAACAATTTAATTTTTTACAAATAATTAAAAAGATACAATAGAGTTCCTACAAAATAAAATGTCTATAAATAATTTATTCTTCAATAAATCACTTATTTTTATTTTTATTTGCTTTACCATTCAAACACCATCGTCTACATAGATATATTATTAAAACACATTTTTTTATATGTATATAGTGTTGACTATCGACTTTTCATACATGATAAATTTAATATTATTAATTAGAAGTTTAATTGTATAGAAAATATAATAAATGCACTAATTTGAAGAATTTTTTTATTAAAGTGACAGAAGGAATATTGTATTCACTTCGTTAAAATTTTATGGAAAATTTTTTATTTAAGATTTTTATTTTTGGAAAAATAATCAAATCCAAAATATGATATGCCAATATGCACAACACTCAACATGTTGGATAGATACATTCACACAATAATTATGGAAAAAAACAAAATGTATAGACAGGTTTATGTTTGCTGTGATATTGGATTCAAGTAGTCCATATACTTGTCCGAAACTCAACACAATCATTATCAAACACAATATCAATAAAAAATTGAAAATAACCATCATATTTAATAAAAAAAAATATTAATTTTAAAAAATTATTATTTTTAATTTTCAATATAATGATAATTTTTTAATTATACTTTCTAATTAATATTTTTAATTTATTATCTTTCACTTAATTAAAATTAGAATACATCAATAATTAATAAAAATAATTTAATAAAAATAATTTAATAAAATTCATATTCTCTATTTTTTATTTATCACATTTTTTAACATGTGTAAAATGATAATTTTTTAATATGTGTAAAATGATAAAATTTGATAGTTATTTTGAAATGAAAAAAGTAGTAAAACAAATAGTTAAATATATTTGTAATTCTTATAAATTATAAATATTTTAAGTTTAAATCTTTCATGAACAAATTTTGAAAAAAAAAACATTTGTAAGAATATTTATTTATTTAAATATTTTTAGATTAAAAAAAACGGTGGGGATAGTTTTGGTTTTTGGTGTGATTCTTTAATGGAAAATTAAATTAATTAAATACCAGATGTTACGTACTGTTTTTTTTATGTGTCAAAAACTTTGAAGGATGGTGCAACTGATCTTGTTTACAAATGAAAAATTAATTGCACCAAAATTGCCTAAAGATATTTTTATTAGAGTGCAGCCTAATGTTGTACAAATTGGTAAAATGATATTAATATAAGCACTTATTAATTACAAATGGTTGCACCTTTATTGTTTTGGTGGGATTAGTTCTAGAAAATTGGTAAGATTGTTTGTCTTTGGGCATGCCTTGTACCTTTGGTGTGTCAAAGCTGGTGATAGTGTTTGGAATATGAGAACAGTTCCTGTTGGAAGAATAAGGTTGGCTAAATAGGATTAGGTTGTGTCTTTGAATGCTTTTCTTATTGTCTTTTGTGGTGTTGTTAATTTTGGGAATTTTTTGTGGTGAGTTTTCCAAAAGGGTTTTTTGGGTATCCATATGAATATCCATGACCAATTCATTTAGTTAAAATATTTCTTAAATACTTGTGTTGTTTTAGTTTGATGTTTATGTTATTGATACATGTTTATGTTATGGATAATGTATATGTTAAATTTTTATATACTTTTTTTTTCTATTGAATTTTAAAAATAGTGATCAAATAGTTCTTTTTTATATTACAATTAAATTTAAAATTCTATTCACTTGCAATTAATTTTATTTTAAAAATATGTATCAAATAATAATCAAGAAAGTGCACAATAATGGACAATATTAAAATCTTTTATTTGTATTTAAATGTTATAAGTTGAATTTTTCTATTTTTTTTTACTTTTATTATTTATTATTATTTAATATAAGAAAAATAGATTTTGAAAATTGTATTATTAAATAGTTTTTTTTAATTCTCTACTAAAAATCTGTTTAAAAAAAACTAGATACAAAATAGATTTTTGTAGTTTTAAAGGAAAAATATGTTTCATTTGGGAATAGAAAGTGTTTACCAAAATGTCAATATATATTTTTGAATGACTTTTTTTCAAATAGGTTTTAAACATTATAAAAAGTCACTCTATAAAAATTTAATTTTTTTTAAATATATTTGTAATTTTTATAAATATGAATTTTTTTTAATATTATAAACTAAAGATACAATAAATAAAAATATGGACTTATAAATGGATTTTAAGCTCATTTTTGTGAAAAAACTTTTTACAATGTTGTAAAAATATATTTTAAAAAATCATTCAAAAATAGTTGTCGACATTTCAATAAAAACTAAAATTGTTTGTTCGATAATTTTATAAAACTAAAAAAATATGATTTTTTACGTGACTAAAAATGAAATTTTAAAAATTTTATATGAAATAAAAAATTATTTATAGTCTAATTTCCTATTTTAAAAATTTATATATTCCATTTTTTCATTTTCTACATTGTATTAATGATAAATACTCCTTGATAAGAGTAATTTAATGAAAATATTATTTTCTATTTCGATTAGAATTTCATTTCTATCTAAAAAGTTTTACACAATCCAAAAATAATGATGATTGTAGTTTTATAAATTAAATGTTATTAATAATTTAACAGTTATATTAATTAATTAATAGTATAATTTTTTTATATTCAAAATATATATAAATTTTTTCATTTATATTTTTTCCTATTTTATAAAATACACAAATGAATGACAAAGAGAAAGAGAGAGGACATTGTCGCTCGTCATAAAAGTTTTATTAAGGTGCTTTTGATATCAGTTTTTTTGGGAAATAATTACTTTTAAAAATAATTTAAAATGAAAAATTATTTTTAATTTATCAAAAAAATTATTTTGTATGATTAATTTTAAAAAAAGAAATATTTACCGAAAAAGACAAACTTAAAATAACTTTTGATTTTTAAAAAAATCTCTAAATAAAAATAATCTTTATATTATAAAATATCAAAATCATTTTTTAAACAATTTATAATAAACATATCCTTAATCTTTCACATAAATTAAAATCTTTCCATAGAATTTCTACCAAAATAAAAATAATTTCAATAGAATTTTTTTTATTACTCCTTAGAATTCAATTGATGTATTTTTGTACAAATTTTGATCAATATACATTTACCTTTTCTAATTATTTTTGTTTTTATTTATGGACAATAATGTTCTTCATCCATGGAGCTAGCAATAGCATAACAGTGACTGAACGCAAAAAATCAAAATCAAAATCAAAATCAATAATTTCCTTAATTTAATTTTTTCAATTTATTTTCAGCTTCTTCTTCAATCATTCACTTTTCCACAATCACAATTCATAGCAATGGGTGGTTCTTCACCTCCTACTTCTTTTCCTGCTTCATCATCATCGTCATCATCTTCTTGTTGCTCTCGTTTCTTGTCATCGGCGCTTCGATCCAAACGCTTAGTTACGCCGGCGGAGAAGACAGCTCGCGATAATTCCGGCCGTGGTCTCTCCCGCCGGCTCGGCGTCTTCGACCTTATACTCCTCGGGATCGGAGCTTCCATCGGCGCCGGTATCTTCGTCGTCACCGGCACCGTCGCTCATGACGCCGGACCAGGTACGCCTCTAACTGAGCACGTGTTGTTGAAATTTTTCAAGTTTTTCTTTATTCTTAAAAAATCTTTAATTATGTTTATTTATCAGTTTTATTAGTTTATATTAACGTGAAATTGTGAAAGGAAACTCTTTTACATGTAATATTTTTTTATAATAGAGATTTTTATGTAGATTGGATTATTTATTTTATTTTGAGATATATTTTATTTTATTTTAGATTATCCTTTGCGAGCTTAGAATAGAGCTTCAGTCTTCAGTTGAAACAGTTAGAATTATAATGTGTTTTTTATTTATTTAAGTGCTATGTGATACTCCATTTGAATGAAATATAAGCAGAAATAGTAGTTGAAAAGTTGATGAATTTGGACTAAATTTTTAACTAGATACATCAATTTTTCAACTATCAATTTTCCTTATATTTCATTTTAGATAGAGTAGTAAGTTTTCTTTTGTTAGAGAGAGTATCTATCTAGCACCAATAATTTGGATTGAAAATGTGTTTGGTAGCTAACACATGACACTGTGACAGTGTCTGCAACACGATAGCGATGCATGTGGTTATATTCAATGACTTTCATTAGCTTTATCTGTGTTATTGCCAGTCTCGTGTCTGCGTTTGTGTCCGTGCTTCATATTTGAGTATTGGGTATCTTAGTTGAGGGTGCAGTCTACAGTACACTAGAGATCACAGATAGGACATGAGTACATACAACATGGACATATGAATATGGTAAAAATTTAATATTAGAAAATAAATATTAAATTAAAAGAGATAACTGATATTCTAAAAGTTACGTCTGTATTGGTTATTGTACAGATAAAATATTATAATTTATCTAATTATTATGGTAACAAAGCCAAATTGGTACTCAAATTTTAAAAAGTAATGGTAAAAGAATTGGAGGATGTGTAGGCTAAAAGGGTATCATCTGATGTGCCGAGTCAAAGAATAATGCTTGCTGGTTATTTTGAAAACTAATCTTCATTATGCATTTATCTATATACAATGATTACTTGCTATGTTGAAAAATCAATCTTCATTATGCATTTGTCTATATATATATATATATATATATATCTGCTTTAGCCTTTAAAATATTAATCAGGACATGTGATGGTTATTTTGCTGTTACAGTTTCAAATTTTGTGGCTTATTCGTGGTTTCTTTCTGTAACGTAGGGGTAACAATAAGTTTTATACTTGCTGGAGCATCCTGTGTTATAAATGCACTCTGTTATGCTGAGCTAGCTTCTCGATTTCCTGCTGTTGTTGGAGGAGCATATCTATATGCATATACGGCTTTTAACGAACTTACAGCTTTTCTTGTTTTTTCACAATTAATGCTCGACTATCATATTGGGGCAGCTAGTATAGCAAGAAGCTTAGCAAACTATATTGTTACATTTCTAGAGATCTTCCCTGTTTTCAAAGATAACATTCCAAAATGGATTGGACACGGTGCAAACTTTGGAGACGTGCTATCCATCAATGTCTTAGCTCCGGTTCTCCTAATGCTTCTCACTTTAGTTCTCTGTCTTGGTGTTAAAGAATCATCAGCTGTGAATTCGTTTATGACAGTGACCAAGGTTCCTTTCCATCTTATCAATTACCAAAGTATAACATTGGGCAGTGTGTTAATGCTGGGGTTCATGTGAAAACCAAATCACTAGTTACTTTACTGTCTGCTGCAGGTAACCATTGTTGTTATTGTCATTTTCGCTGGGGCTTTTGAGGTTGATGTTTCCAACTGGTCTCCCTTTGCTCCAAATGGTGTAAGAAGCATCTTTACAGGAGCTACTGTAGTCTTCTTTGCATACGTTGGATTTGATGCAGTTGCCAATTCTGCTGAAGAATCTAAGAAGCCACAGGTGTATTGTCTTGATATTGCTCTAGTGATATATGAATTTTCCTCATGCCATATCTGTCATCTAATGTTTCTGTTGAGAATAATAATGATATTAGAAGTAAATAGTGACGACTTGCATTTTTGTATCTGCTGCCAGATGCAATAATCTATTGTTGATACTTTTCCATCAATTATATTAGAAGTAAACAGTAGCTATTCAGATTTTATTCAGATTTTAAATAGTAGTTATCAATTAGCAGTCATTTTGTAAATGTAATAGTACATCCGAACAGCCGTGTGACAGAAACTACCTTGCAATAATATATTCATCTGTTGTGTTTGATTTCAACTCATGCTTTCCTTTGCGAGTGTTGTCCTTTTTCTATTCTCGCGAATCAGTTCATGATATTTTCTTTCTAACTTTCTTATTTTGGAAATTTCAGCGGGATTTGCCAATAGGCATAATTGGAAGCCTCTTGGTATGTATTGCATTGTACATTGGAGTATGCTTAGTGATTACTGGAATGGTTCCATACAATCTTCTTGGAGAAGATGCTCCTTTGGCTGACGCTTTTAAATCTAAGGGACTCAAATTTGTTTCTATTCTGATTAGCGTTGGTGCTATTGCTGGACTTACAACAGCACTCCTTGTTGGTCTCTATGTTCAGGTGAGTCACTTCTCTATTGATTGATGTGCCTAGTGGCATGTGCTAATTAATGTACATGACAGGATTTTTCTTTCTGATGAGCAGTCTCGGCTATATCTTGGACTTGGCAGGGATGGTTTACTGCCCTCAATATTTGCTAAAGTTCATCCCAAACGCCACACCCCTATTCATTCTCAACTTTGGGTTGGCTGTATTGCCAGTATTTTGGCTGGGCTTTTTAATGTGCACATGCTCTCGCACATTCTTTCTGTTGGTACGCTGGTAAGAGTCGATTTCTAATATCATGGCAGTCAGTGTTGTCAACAAAATGTATATATGTTCTATCTCATCCTGTACTAAGTATCCATGTTCTAACTTCTAAAATATCTATGAAGTCTAAATACTTCAAAACTGCTAAAGTTTCCATGTTCTATACAGCTATATAAGGTTGTGGGACATTAGTGGAGATTCACACGATTCACTTGATGATGGTGGTAGACTTTTTGAATTAGCAGAGTTGTCTCTAGATGAACCATACTCAAAAGCTATGCCTTTTTTCGATAATGAGAATGTGTGAGATGAAAGTAGGCAATTGAATCGAGTCAAAACTTCTTTTAAATGGGACTAACGTTGCTTTTTGCGACATTAATAGGGTGAGAAGTATTTAATTTTGGTGACGTTTATTGGGAATAAAAATATTTTGACATGGACAAGTATAAGATATGTGCCTATGTTCTTTTGTTATGATCAAGTATCTTTTTGTAAACTGTGATCATTACCTACTCCCTCTGTCCCAAAGTATAAGTAAGCATAATGGGTCAAAGAAAGTGTAAGAATTTCCTATATCCATACTGTACATTTTAACGAATAATACCACGTATTTGTCTATGAAAAAAATATACATCATAATTGAATAGTTTGTAAATGGCTGGAGATAATGCCCCTCACATGATATTTTCACTTATTTCAGACCGGCTATTCAGTTGTATTGGCATGCGTTGTTGTACTTCGCTGGAAGGATAAGACAAATGGCCTAGTATCGTCTTCAGCTAGGCGAGAAGGTGTAATTTGCCTCATTGCTGTTGCTGTTTGTGGATTTGCTGCGGGGCTCTTGTTCCGTTATGAGGCTTCACTTATCTTTGTAATTCTGGCTATAGTTGTTGGAGTTGGTGCTTCTCTTGCACTTCTTTTCCGCCAGGTCAGTGTTATTTTTATTTTTTTTAAAATATTTTTTGTCTTAACTCTCTGGCTCTCAGGGGAAATAAGTCCTGGTAATATGGAGTTTGGTTGAGAGGTGAGTAAAGCCTAATAAAAATTGTTCCTGTTAGGGTTCCATCTCAACTTTTCCCAAATGATTCACCCTATTGACTTGACTGCTACAAATTTCAAAATGGTCATGCTAGAAATCAATTTAATGTGCCACTCACCTGCAAATAATTAATGTCCTATTTAGTTCTTAGACAAGGCATCGAAATGTCATGAAATTGAATCTTGTCATTAGTAGGGAGGAGGAAAAAATCATTAATTTTTTGTTGGTTTTTGCCATCATTTCCTGAATCCTATAACAAAGCTAGAAAATTTCTTGCATATTTCCTTGGTATTTTGCAAAATATAAAGAAGTTAAACGAGAAGTATTTAAAACATTGATTTGTTGATAAAAATTATTTTTAAAGTTAGTCCAATTGATAGAAAATTACATTCATCTGCAAATGTTCATTTATGTTGACTGTTTAATATTGATTTTAAAAATACAAGTATTATTTAAAAATTAAGAAAATGAAAGTAATTTGATTTAACAAAAGTGAAGAAGAAAATTAATATTTTGATTTGATTTAATATGAAAGATCAGAATACGTGTCACAACATGTGGAAAACAAGTGACTTCACAAGCAGGAGGGTACGGCATGGCTTCATGAGAAGAAGATTAAGTACTGAGGTTATCCCATACTCAAAAAATGAGAATTCAAAATTTTTTATATAGAGATGGATACCAAACCCAGTATGGGTTGTATGTGTCAAAACAATCCAAACAGAAAAAGCAATGTCGAGACCAACATTTCTGCTATGCTCATCAGACATATCATGTGCATTCATTTTAATGTTGATTTCTCTCATTAATTACTTTCATTTTTATCATTTTGTTATCTAGGTTTATGCAGATTCACCAGGGTTTTCTTGTCCGGGAGTTCCTCTTGTTCCCAATGTTTGCATCTTCTTTAACATGTTCTTATTTGGCCAGGTATGGCCACCATCTCTCCATTTTCAAATTTTAGACAAAATAATACTATTTTTGAAGAAGTTAACTGAAAAATGATAATGAACTTTTGTTTACAGTTACATCATGAAGCATGGGTGAGATTTGTGATTGTAAGTATTATTATGGTTGGTGTTTATGCAATATATGGCCAGTATCATGCTGACCCAAGTGCAGAAGATAATGCTATTTATCACGAGGCTCCAGCAGAGTAAGCTCAGTGAGTTATCAGTTCAAGGTTACCAATTTTTTTCCTGGCCCAAGGGGAGAACAGGGTGTTTATTACTTTATTAAAATCTGTTTAGTAAATAAGCTTTTGTATGTTTGTTTGGGAATGCTTACTTTATATGGATAATCACTATCGGGTATACATAGGTTAGATTGTATACAGAACTGTCAGAAATCTTTCCCATTAATAGCTCCTCCTTTTCTCTCCAACACGTGTATGGTGTATCATGTATCTCTTGTTTACAACTTGATTCAAAGGAGAAATTCACCATGTGTGATGGTTCTTTTTTTGTTGACAAAGTCTGAATTATTTTGATGTGTTCAGGTTATTTTGTTTGTTTTTTTAGTAGTTTAATTCAATATCTAATGTTAAACCAATCAACATTACAGTAAAAATTCTACATAGAATAAGATATCTAATAGGAATTTAGATTGTCACACCATGCAACATGCACATGGAAAACAATCGTAAATATGAATCCCATCAGCAGTTACTATGAAGCAGTACATAAAAGAAAAGAAAAGTTATCCACAAGTGAGAAAGAAAGAATCTGTAAGAGCCTTGCAAGTTGAACTACCGCACATGGCTTCAAAATTTTGACGGTCCCAAAATATTAGTTATATATTTTCGATGTTTAGAAATTATTAGATATCTTACAATGGTCAAGTGGCATAATACAATATTTACATGCATGTGGTCTTGAGATCAATTCTCAAAAGTGACATTGTGGGGAATTTTGATTGTCACACCATGCACCATGCTCATGGAAAACAGTTACTACCAAGGAGTATTGTAGTGTGGTTCCTGGAATATTCATTATCATTTACTCTTTTTAAGTACTCCCTGAGTTCCTGAGTTCCTAAATATAAGTATTTATTGCATTTTTCACTCTTATAAAAAAAAATTAATTGCGTAGTTAATGTATTCGTTTTATCTATAGATGTACCTAAAATACCTTTTTTATTTATAAATAGTTAAGTTTGATTTTTCATATTCTAAAATATTTAGTGGTATTAATTAAGAGTTTATTTGAAAAATAAACAATAAATATATTTAATAATTTAAAACAGAGGAGTTTATCAAACATTTATAAAAAAAAATGTCACTGTACGAATAAATAACATCCAATAGATTATACTATTTCCTTGATTGAGATATAATAACATCTTTGACACCATACCACTTATTCACACATATAAATGCATTGCACTCTCTTTACCTTAAACACCATCACCACCATGGAAGACCAACCAACCAAATTTCACATTTGCCGTTTTTCCATGCTTGCTTTTGGTCACATATCACCATTCTTCCCCCTTTCCAAACTCTTAGCTCAAAAGGGTCACAAAATTTCCTTCATTTCCACACCTAGGAACATCAAACGTCTCCCTAAACTACTAACAAATTTAAAAACTTCACTGGAAATCATAGAACTCCAACTTCCACATGTAGATAATCTCCTTGATCATGCAGAGGCTACTATGGACATGCATGGACATTCCACCTCACACTGTTCCATATCTCAAGAAGGCATTTGATGGTCTTCAAGAACCTTTGACAAAGTTTTTAGAGACATCAACTCCCCATTGTATCATATATGACTTTATGTCTTATTGGTTATTACCCAATGATTCCAATTGGGTTATTTTCATCCTCACTTCATTTTAGTGAAGATAGTATGGTTATTTACTAATTAGAAATATGAACGTGTTTGCATACATGTATATGTATTAGTGTATATAAGCCGGATCATATTTAAAGATGTTATGAATTTCCTATATCCATACCCGTGGAGGATCTAGGACCGAGTCAGAGGGTGCAAATATATATATATTTGTTTTAATTATTTGTTCTATAATACACATGTAAAAATAAAGATTTAAATGTTAAAATAATAAATTTTTATAATATCTAATCACATAAAAAAAATCACTTGGATACATATACCTTATAATTCTTCTTTACGTAATTTCAGATTCAAAGCATAATAAAGTGTTTAGAATAGTTAGTCTTTTCAATGGAATATTAAGTGACTTAATCGTGAAACTCTATTGAGTATAATGACATTATTCTTAAATTGTCTGTAGTCAAATTTTACTGTTAAATAGGACAACAATGCATAAATACTATTATGTGATATCAAGTCTTTCACATAGGTACAAATATAAGGAGTAATAATTGTAATAGATTGATCCACAATGAGAACTTTACATAATAGTTATGCAAATGCCATTAATGATTCTCATGTGACCATAACGAGTAGTCATTCGACTTGAAGTCACTAAGATCCATACTTAGAGAGTTGTATACTTTAAGACCATTAAACATTGTCTGTAATAGGACAATCATAACGGTGAGTATTGAGTCTACAATAAACCATATAGAGAGATGTGAGTAGTGTAGATAAGATTCATTCCTTCTGCATAATAGGAGTAGTGTCTTGGGTCTCTTGATAGAATCATATTGCACATATACTAGAGAATCGACAAACAAATTATTAGACCTAACAAGAATGACTTCAACACCCCAAATTTTATAATAAACTATTATATTAATGAAATAGGATTTTAAATAATTAATTTGGTGGTAAAATTATTTTAGAATATATGTTGGATTAGTTTATGTTATATGGGTGCTTCAGATGATGTACTAGTTTTATATATATTAGACTAGATGAGTAATATAAATAACAAATATTATATTTTATTATTTTATATATTTTCTAAAAATAATAGTATTTTAGTGTGATATTTAAAAAAAAAAAAGATTTTAGGCGATTTTACGTGAATATGCACATAAACAATTAATGTGATATTTTCTGTGCGTTTGACTGATGTTAATTGTGCGCATAGTTATATTTAAATTATTTATAACTATTTACTATTTTTAGTTAGTTATTTTATAAATAATTATCTTGAGATGGTAATAATATTGTGTTTGATTTTCTTTATTTTTATATACTTGTTATGAGATTGTCATTTTATATATATTTATTATGATTTAGTAATTAATATAAAGTGTTGATGTTATATTTATTTTATAATTTCGAATATTCTCTGATGGTAGTAATTTAATGTGAGTATTTGGAAACAATAAATATAATTACAATGATTATTTTGAATATGAGAGTTTTGGTTATTAATGTATTTTAAAATCTAATTCATAATAAAATAATAATAATAATGAAAAAAAGGAAAAAAAGGAAAAGACCGAGAACACAACAGTGTCTCCATCTTATTGTAAGTACGCCGTCACACCATAGCTTGTTCTTCTCTCGTCGATTATGACCATTACAGTGGGTGTGATGCAAAACCGAGACCACATTCGTGATTGTTGTGATCTCATCTTTCATTCTCAACCCAAATCACAAATTGATATACCCTATTCCTCTTTGTCAAAAATCACAGCTCCTCCTTTTGATAAAGATTCTGGTCACCACGACTATCACGAACAAAAATTGAGACCATATTTGGACTCCATGAAACACCCTCTTCCATTACCTATGCTTGAAATTGCCAACCGTTACACTTTAAAAAATGGGTTTCCACCATTGTCGCGACTGTTTTTTTGAATTCCGGACGACACATTCATTGTCTTGAAAACTGATATCATTTTTGGATTTCTCTCGTCGAAACCTTCAAGAAGCACTACTCATTTGCGTGTTTCAGTGAAGTTGACGCCGGACCATGTCAGCGCTCCAGCACGTTGGTGAGACTTTTCTTAAAAAAATTGTTTCACGTCGTTTTGAATATGCTTAGAGTACATTATTAGTCATGATTCATTGACTCTGCAAATTTGTCGATGCTTTTGGATTTGCTTGTTGCGCGTTGTCAACATCTCATGGTTGCGAAAAATTGTTCTGATTCTTATGTTGAGAAAAAAACATTTTTGATATATGTTTTAATGACAAAAAACCTTATGAAATAAATGATTAAGTTTTATGAATGGTGATCTACTAATGATTGCACTTGAGTTTTATTTAAGGAACATGAATTGCATAAGTGGACAAGTAAGAAGCCATTCACATCATCAAAGTACATAAATATCCACTCAATAATGAAAGAACCTAAAAAAGAATATATCATATATCAATCATTCAAGAGAATGATTATTACATCTTCAATATAGCATCTTCATGAAGAAGGTGATCAAATACATTCATATAACAATCAATGATCACACCATGTTACAAATCAAAGCAAATCATGTCTTAACTAAATTGGAAATTGATGACAAGATCATTCTGAAAAAACAAAGATAATTCTGGTTTATTAAAAATAGAATTCTGAGAAAGCATGACAATTCTGGTTATTAAAATAGAAAAACAAAGATCGATATGGCTTTCATAACATCAATCCAAGAACGTTCGGGGTTACTTATAACAAAGACTTCTTAAAATTCAAGATCGTTATAGGCTACGAAAATGCATCAAACTACATGGAAAATCACCAGTATTTATTATAAAGGAACAAAATCATATACTCAAGATTATTTTGGATAGATTCGTCAAAAGGATCAACAAAGTCAAAGCAATGCATGAATAATAAATAGTAAGATTAATCTCCAAAATTGATGGCTAAGATAACCAAGGACAACAAAGACACTACTACTGCACCTTTTTGCAGAAAGCACATCATGCTTTTGAGACAAATGACTGACATTATACAACTGCTAAATCCTTCTTGCACGTTTTTCCATACAACACAAATCCAAGAACATTCTGGTTTGCGAAAGAACACAATTTTCTTTAAATAAAGATCGTTTTGGGCTGCAAAAAACTGTCAATCTCCACCACAAATTACAAACTTTCATTATGAAAGCAACAAAATTATATACACAAGATCGTTTTGGACAAATTCGTTCAAAGAGGATCAATAAAGGCAAAGCAAAACATCAAGAACAAACAACAAGATCAATCTCCAGATTGATGATTAAAAAGTACATCAAGGACAGAAATACCAACACTGCATCTCTGCAAAAAGCAACACACATACAGAGCAGAAAAACAGGACACATAACAGTTGTCAAAATCCAGTACTCATACAAAACAGATACGAATACCGTTCTGGTTTTGCAAAAGAACATTCTAGTTATTCTCTTTTAAAGGCTGAATTAAAATAGATAATTTTTCACAGTCTAAAACACAATTTAAAGATTATCAAGATTGCTCAAAATAGTGGTGAAGCCCAGAACTCGAGCTGAATGCCCAAAGGAGGAAAACAACCTCCAGATTGATGGCAAAATTGAGCTCCAAATTGATGATTTGTGAGCAAGGACACAAATACATTGTACTTACATTATTCTGCAGAAAGCTCTACATAATTCTGATTTAAAACAGTACAAACTGACATTTGACAACCCATTCATTCACTCATTCACGTTTTGCATCAGACTCAAAAGCAAGAACGTTCTTTGTTTGTCAAGAACATTTTGGACAACAATATAAACACATGATTAAATTGCTTTAAAATATATCTAACACTTGGGAAGTGTGTACAACGACTATATTCATTTTAAACAAAATATTCAAATCATTTTATCATCTATAAATTGAAGATCAATTGGAAGATGAAGGCAATAGTTCAATTTACAAATCTACCAACACTAGTTCAAGTAAGAAAGAGTCAAAAACTCTTCTAGCAAACTCCAGCTCTCTTAACTATATTTGTGGATCATCATTTAATGAGTTTGTCTTTATTTATCTCAAACAATTATTGAGAAGTTTCAAGATCCCAAACACTTTTATCATACACATCATTTGTAACTCACGTTTATCTTTTATGTTAGATTAAGTATGTTTGTAAAAATCCTTTCAAGGTTGAAAGGTGACTGTAAAAATACTTTCTAGGTTGAAAGGTGAAGATTGTAATTGATCAAGGTGTGATCAAGAGAAAAAGTGCGAAGGAGAACTTTCTGGTTCTGAAGCACATAGTGAAAATCTCACAGTTGTGAGGACTGGACTTACCCGAGTTGGGTGAACTAGTATACTTTTTGTGTGTGATCTTTCTATCCATTATCTTTAACTATTTGAACACACAAATCACACTTCCCTATAAAATAATCTATTTTATTTACTTCTAACATATCCAGAACATTATGTGTTGGAACCAAGTTGGTTCTAAGTACTTAGGATTTTGATGTTTACAAAAGCACTCCATGTAATCTTATTTTGAACCTTGAATTATTAAATCAAATGTCACCAGAAGCTGAAGTAATAAGAAGCAGAAGATCAAAGTGTTCCAATGATTGAATCCTGAAGGTACCAGAAGATACTCCAGGATCTCAAAACACCACCAGAAGATATCTTTGCTGGCCCAGATTAGAAGGAAGCAAAGTCAGAAGGAAACCTGGACCAGACCAGAATGAAGCCTGCCAGAGGGAGACTTGATCCAGACAAGTAGGAGTCAAATGTCAGATTTATTCCAGAAGTTATTCTGACCAGAAGATGGCTTGGCAGTGAAATGATAAACAGTCCAGACTTGTTCCAGACTTAATCAGAGGATGAATTAATGGGTCCAGAACAAGAGAATTAATCCGGATTTGACCCAGACCAGAAGATAGCATGGTGCAGGATATGAAACTAAGTCCAGACCAGAAGAAATGATTTCCAGAATTGATCCAGGCCTGATCCAAAATCAAAGGTAAAATGTCCAGACTGAAATATTACTTGTCCATATTTAATTTCAGTTTAATCCAGACCAAGTCAAGAATTGGTCCAGATCAGAGGGAAGATTTCCAGATCAATGGTTCAGTTTTAATTATTTGGCCCAGTGTTGGCCGAGATCAGAAGATCATACCATGGCCCAGTGTTGGCCGAAATTAGAAGGACAGAAAATGTGGTCCAGCAGTGGCCGAGATCAGAGGATTACAATAGATCAGTTTGCTAGACCAGGACGACTGAGATAAGAATATCATAAGGTTAGGAAGTATGGTCCAAGGATGGCCGAAATTAGAGGATCACAACATATCAATTAGTATGGTCCAGATGTGGACTAGCGCAGAAGATCAAATGGTCCAGATTTAATCAGAAGGATTAATGGTGGAGATTTTAATTTATTTTGATCAAAGTATTTAAAAGATTTGTTACAAAAATAAAGTGACGTATTGTGGAATTCAGGAGCTGTTGGCGGGAAGAAAATAAAGACATGATTGGCTAGTTATTTTTGAAAGAAATCTGAAGCTTAAAAAAGATATGTTTTTTATTTAAATAAAGCCCAATTGGTCAAGATATTTTTGAAAGAGAATCCAACAAGATTCAGCTCGAAATTAAGCTTGGAAGAGGCCCTAATCTGCATCTATAAAAGGAGGCTCAAGGCAGAATACTTAGCATCGAAAATCACAAAAGAGTCATACACTTCCAAAGCAAACACTCAAGTTTTCAGTGAGGTCAATTGTGAGTTCCTGCTTTCAAGAAGTAAGCACTCTTGTTATTTTCTTTCTCGTGTGATCTAAGTTGTTGAAGTAGAGTCTACAATCTGAGGGAGTCAGAAGGGGTAGCAGATTACTTGGAAATTAGTTTCAAAGTGTTGTAATTCCTTCTACAATCTGGGGTTGTCAGATTGGCAGGAGAAGAAAGGTGTTGTATTCCTCAAGAGTATAGGATTGTTAGACTGTTTGAGAAGACTGACTTGGATGGTCAGTAGAACTGCTGTAATTCAAGGTTTGAATTCGTGAAATCCTTCAAGGTGAAGGGACTGGACGTAGCCTCGTTAACGGTGAACCAGTATAAAAATTCTGTGTTTTATTTGTTACTTTATATCCGCTGCTAACTCTGTTTTTATTCATTCATCAAGTTTTGTTTTAAAAGTATAAAAACAGGAAAAATATTCAAGTTTGTCAAACACAATTCAACCCCCCCTTCTCGTGTTTGCACCTTCAATTGGCATCAAAACTCGGTTTCAAGGCAGAGCACTTAACAGTGTTTGAGGAAAGGTCCAAGGGGTTCAACATGGCAGAATCCAGAGAAGAATTGGGAGGCAACATCAACAGACCACCACTGTTTGATGGAGAAAGGTTTGAGTATTGGAAGGACAGAATGAGAATTTTCGTCATATCTCAAGATCCTGAACTATGGAAAATGATAGTCAAAGGATACGCTGCACCTACTGATCCAGAAGATCCAACTAAAAAACTAGACATGGATGATATGAAACCAGATCAGAGCAGATTACACAAACTTCATCACAAGTCCAGAAACATCATGATCAATGCCATCACATTCAAGGAATTTGACAGATGCACAGATAAAGAAACAACAAAGATCATATTCGACAGTCTGGTTCTGACCTATGAAGGAACCCAACAGGTTCAAGAAGCAAGGGCTAACATACTGGTCAAACAGTATGAGATGTTCAAGATGGAAGATTATGAAAACATTGATGGAATGTTTTGCAGATTCCAGACTCTGATATCTGGACTGAAGGTCTTGAAGAAAAGCTACACAATAGCAGATCATGTCAAGAAGATTGTAAGAAGTTTACCAAAAAAGTGGAGACCAATGGTTACTGCAGTTCGGCAAGCCAAAGATCTGAATAAATTAAGACTTGAAGACCTGATCAGCTCACTCAGGTCTCATGAAATAGAACTGGAAGAAGATGAACCAAAGAAGAAGAAGAATCTGGCTCTAAAGTCGAAACAGAAGAAAGCTGCAAAGGCAGCATCAGAATCAGAGGATAGTGACAGTGACGATATGGCTTACTTAACCAAAAAGATGGTTAAGATATGGGAAGACAGGAAGAGAAGAAGTTTCAAGAAGAAACATAACAACAAAGGAAAGGAAGAATCTGACAAGAAGAGTATTGTTTGTTATGGATGCAATAAACCTGGACATATGAAGTCAGAATGTCCAAATCTGGAAAAAGGAAAACAACACAAAGAAGAGTTCCAGATACAGAAAGAAGGGTCTGATGGCTGCATGGGATGTATCAGAATCAGAAGAAGAATCGTCTGATGAAGAAGAGGCAGAAACAGCAATGAAGGCACACATCAGGTCTGCTTTTGGACCCCACAAAGGCACGAATTCAAGAAGGAAAATAGGCAGAAGGAAGAATGATCGAAGCAATCATTCAGGCAAGTCTAGAAGCACATCAGAGGAAGCAATTATGTCTCTGATGGCTCATACCAACTCAAGTTCTGGATACAGCTTAGGCTCTGGAACAAAATCAGCAGATGAAGACAGTGAGGTATTTTCTGATCTCTCTAAATCTGAATTAATTGAGACTTTAAAAGACTTGTTAAATGCAAACAATAAGATGTCTTTAAAACTGAAAACTCTTAGGGAAGATAAGAAAAATCTAACGAAAGAAGTCCAAGTTTTAAAGAATCGAAATTCTGAGTATGCAACTGAAAACAAAGATTTTAAAACTGAAGTTGCAAGACTCAAATCTGAAAACCAAACTCTCAAAAGCAATATTTGTTCCACTTCCAAAACTGTTTGTGAATCTTATATGCATGAGCAATGTTTTCAAAACTTTATTTCAAATGGAATGAAAAGAAGTAAATATGCACATATGATTTATGGAAACAGTAACACTGGAAAGAGAGGTCTTTGTTTTATAGAAACGATTGCTGAAAGTAAAGCTGTTCATTATGATGTTTTATGTATTCTTTGTGCTAAGAAAGGTCACTCTGAACTATCTTGTCCACTGGTAAAATCTGAACAAGATCAGAGAGCTGTTACAATTAACAAACCTGGACCCAATCAGTTATGGGTACCAAAAGATCAAATTGTCTATGTTGCAGATATTCTGAGCAACCAGAAGGAGACACCAACAATGGTGCCTGGACAATGGATGTTGGCAATGCACAAGCAGAAGAAGGTTTATGTTCCTATTACAACAAGACAAAGGCAATCTGAGTCTGATGGAAAAAGGTCTGGTCAACTCAACCAGAACCGGAATCATAATCAGAACCAGAACTCGAACCAGAACAGGAATTGGAACCAGAACCAGAACTGGAACCAGTATCAGAAGCACAGAAACTGGTACCAGAACCAACACTGGAACCAGAACCAATACTGGAACCAGAATCAGAATCAGTGCTGGAACCAGAATCAGAATCAACACTGGAACCAGAACCAGAATCAGATCAGGAATTACCAGAATCACCAAAATTACCAAATTCATCAGAACCACCAGTTTCACCCAAATCACCAGAATCACCAGAATCATCAAGGTTATCAGAATCACTGGATTCACCAAAATTACCAGAATCAAAACATATTCCAGAATCATCAGAGGAACATGGTTTATAAACCAAAGCAGAATCAAGGAAACTGCTCAAACAGGCCAGAAGAAGAACTGGCCCTAATGGCTTGAACAGAAGCTAAGTCTGAATCTGAGTCTGACTCTGACTCTGACAAAGAAAATGCAAGGTCTGATCAGCAACACAAAACTTGGTATCTTGACAGTGGCTGCTCCAAGCACATGACAGGAGATAAATCTATGTTTCTGGATCTGACTATGAAGAATGGAGGCAAAGTTTCCTTTGGAGGAAACCAGAAAGGTCAGATTATTGGTACAGGAACTGTTGGTAACACTTCTTCTCCCTTGTCTATTAAAAATGTTCTGTTAGTTAAAGGGCTAAAACATAATCTTCTGAGTATAAGTCAATTAAGTGACTGCAATTATGATGTTATCTTTAATAAAAAAACTTGGAAAGCTGTCACTCAACTTGATGGGACTGTTTTATTTACTGGCACTAGGAAAGATAATGTTTATAAAATTGATCTTTTTAGTCTTGCTAAGCAACAGGTTAAATGCCTATTATCTGTAAGTGAGTAGAATCTGATTTGGCACAAGAGGCTAGGGCATGCAAACCCTAGACTTATATCCGAGTTGAGCAAACTCCAGTTGGCAAGAGGGCTTCCCAAGGTAAGTTCCAAAACTGAGATTCTGTGTGAAGCATGTCAAAGAGGTAAACAAACTAAAAGCTCTTTTAAAACTAAAAAATGTGTTTCTACCTCTCAACCACTTGAACTGCTTCACTTAGATCTGTTTGGTCCTGTTCAAACAGCTTCCCTCAGTGGTAAGAAATATGGTTTTGTGATTGTTGATGATTACTCAAGGTGGACTTGGGTTAAAATTTTAAAGAACAAATGATGAATCTCACAAAGTATTTATTTCTTTTTGTAAGCAAGTTATGAATGAACAGGGTATTAAGATCATAACCATCAGAAGTGATCATGGAGGTCAATTCGAGAACAAGTATTTTGAAGAATTCTGTGATGAGAATGGCATCTCTCACAACTTCTCATCCCCCAGAACACCTTAACAGAATGGAGTGGTAGAAAGGAAGAACAGATCACTGCAGGAGATGGCCAGAACCATGCTGAATGATATGAAGGTAGCTACCTACCTTTGGGCAGAAGTTGTCAACACAACCTGCTACATTCAGAATAGAGTCTACATCAGGTCCATCTTAAATAAAACTCCCTATGAACTGTGGAAAGGTAAGAAACCCAATATTTCCTACTTTAAGCAATTTGGCTGCATCTGTTTTATGTTAAACACTAAAGATAACCTAGCTAAGTTTGACTCTAGATCTCAAAAGTGTATCTTTATTGGCTACTCTGAGAGATCAAAAGCTTATAGAGTGTTTAACAAAGAAACTAACACTGTGGAAGAATCAATCCACATTAAGTTTGATGATAAAATGCTTGACTCTAAAAAGTCAAAGCAAGATGAGGCAATTGCAAGTGAACCAGAGGCACAGGAACCAGAAGCTGAACCAGAAGCAGAATCTGAGAAAGATCAAGATGAAGAAGAACATGCTGACTCTGAAAACAAGTCAGAGGGAAAGAATGGATGGAAGTACAAGTCTTCACATCCAGAATCTCTCATTATTGGCAGTGCAGTAGAACCTTTAAAGACCAGATCATCAAGTAGAGAAACCAGTCTGTTTGGTTTACTATCAACAATTGAACCAAGCAATATTGATGAGGCTTTGGCAAAGGAAGGTTGGATACTTGCAATGCAAGAAGAGCTGAATGAATTCCAAAGGAATGATGTTTGGGATATGGTACCCAGACCAAACAAAAACATTATTGGAACCAAATGGGCTTTCAAGAATAAACTTAATGAAAAAGGTGAAGTGGTAAGGAACAAAGCCAGACTTTTAGCTCAAGGATACAGTCAACAGGAAGGTATAGACTACACTGAGACATTTGCTCCAGTGGCCAGGTTAGAAGCAATTAGAATTCTCTTATCATTTGCTACTAATCATGATATAATGTTGTATCAAATGGATGTTAAAAGTGCATTCTTAAATGGCTACATAAGTGAGGAAGTCTATGTCAAACAGCTCCTTGGATTTGAAGATTCTGATTTTCCAGACCATGTTTTTAAACTTAAAAAATCCTTCTATGGTTTAAAACAAGCACCAAGGGCATGGTATGACAGACTTAGTAACTTTCTGCTTAAGAATGAATTTAATAGAGGCCAGATTGATAATACTCTATTTAGGAAATCCATTAAAAATGATATTTTGATTATTCAAGTTTATGTTGATGATATCATATTTGGATTGACTAATGGCACTTTGTGCAAAGAGTTTTCTGACCTAATGCAGAAAGAGTTCCAAATGAGCATGATAGGAGAACTCAAGTTCTTCCTGGGAATTCAGATTCACCAAGGTAAATCAGGTATACTTATTCACCAATCTAAATATACTAAAAAACTTCTTAAAAAGTTCAAAATGAGTGAATGTAAGCCTATGGCCACCCCCATGCACCCAACCTGCTCACTTTAGAAAGATGAAACCAGCCAAAAGGTAGACCAGAAAACATACAGAGGTATGATTGGATCCCTTCTTAATTTAACTGCTTCTAGACCTGACATCTTGTTTAGTGTTTGTGTCTGTGCCCGATTTCAAGCTGACCCTAGGGAATTCCATTTAACTGCTGTCAAACGAATTCTGAGATACCTTAAAGGAACCACCAACCTTACCCTGTTATACAAGAAAACCCCCACCTACAAACTCAGAGGTTTTTGTGATTCCGACTATGCTGGAGACAAGCTTGAAAGGAAAAGTACAAGTGGCAACTGCACTTTCTTAGGTGATAATTTGATCTCTTGGTCAAGCAAAAGACAAAGCACCATTGCCATGTCAACAGCTGAAGCTGAATATATATCAGCAGCAGGATGCAGTTCACAGTTACTCTGGATGAAACATCAACTTGAAGATTAGAACATCTTTGAAACCAATATCCCTTTGTTATGTGATAACACTTTAGCCATAAACCTAACCAAGAACCCTATCTTACACTCTAGAGCCAAACACATTGAAATAAAACACCATTTCATTATGGACCATGTTCAAAAAGGGACTTAAAGCATCCAGCTTGAGGACACTGATCATCAATGGGCTGATATCTTCACCAAAGCATAACCAGAAGATAGGTTCGAGTTCATCAAGAAGCATCTCAACATTGTCTCCACATCTGACTAGCTCAAGTAGTCTTCTTAGGAGTTTTTTTTTTAATTTTTCTTGTAATTTTATTTTATGCTTTTTTTATTTTCTGTTTTATTTTCTGTAATTTGTAAAGAGAAAACAAAAAATACAAAAATAGTAGGACCTCTTTTTGGCTGATGACAAAAAGGGGGAGAAAGAGATAAAAAGGAGAAATAAGTAGAAAAGGAGAGATAAAAAGAAAGAAGGAGTGGAAAAGAAAGAGATGAAAAAAAAAGAAGAAGTTGAAAAGGAGAGGAAACAATGAGAGAGAAAAATAAAGAGAGAAAAAGAAAGAGTGAAAAGAGAAGCAGTTGAAAAGGAGAGGAAACGTGAAGAGAGAAGGAGTTGAAAAGGAGAAGAAACAGGGAGAGAGAAAAAAAAATCAGAAAGAGATGGAAAGAGAAGGAGTTGAAAAGGAGAGGAGAAGAGAAGAAAAGAAAGAGTGATCAAGAAGGAGTCGAAAAGGAGAAGAAAAATTCAGCATCAGACTTAGGGGGAGAGATTGGTCTGAGGGGGAGTAATTCAAGTCTTCGAGTTACAAGCTAGCAAAATGAGTTAAGGTTTTGTTATCATCAAAAAGGGGGAGATTGTTGGAACCAAGTTGGTTCTAAGTACTTAGGATTTTGATGTTTACAAAAGCACTCCATGTAATCTTATTTTGAACCTTGAATTATTAAATCAAATGTCACCAGAAGCTGAAGTAATAAGAAGCAGAAGATCAAAGTGTTCCAGAGATTGAATCCAGAAGGTGCCAGAAGATACTCTAGGATGTCAAAACACCGCCAGAAGATATCTTTGCTGGCCCAGAATTAGAAGGAAGCAAAGTCAGAAGGAAACCTGGACTAGACCAGAATGAAGCCTGCCAGAGGGAGACTTGATCCAGACAAGTAGGAGTCAAATGTCACATTTATTCCAGAAGTTATTCTGACCAGAAGATGGCCTGACAGTGAAATGATAAACAGTACAGACTTATTCCAGACTTAATCAGAGGATGAATTAATGGATCCAGAACAAGAGAATTAATCCAGATTTGACCCTGACCAGAAGATAGCATGGTCCAGGGTATGAAACTAAGTCCAGACCAGAAGAAATGATTTCCAGAATTGATCCAGACCTGATCCAAAATCAAAGGTAAAATGTCCAAACTGAAATATTACTTGGCCAGATTTAATTTCAATTTAATCCAGACCAAGTCCAGAATTGGTCCAGATCAGAGGGAAGATTTCCAGATCAATGGTTTAATTTTAATTATTTGGCCCAGTGTTGGCCAAGATCAGAAGATCAGACCATGGCCCAGTGTTGGCCGAAATCAGAAGGACAGAAAGTGTGGTCCAGCAGTGGCCGAGATCAGAGGATCACAGTAGATTAGTTTGCTGGACCAGGATGACCGAGATCAGAAGATCAGAAGGTTAGGAAGTACGGTCCCGGGATGGCCGAAATCAGAGGATCACATCATATCAATTAGTATGGTTCAGATGTGGACTAGCGCAGAAGATCATATGGTCCAGATTTAATCAGGAGGATTAACGGTGGAGATTTGAATTTATTTTCATCAAAGTATTGAAAAGATTTGTTACAAAAATAAAGTGAGGTATTGTGGAATTCAGGAGCTGTTGGCGGGAAGAAAATAAAGATATGATTGGCCAGTTATTTTTGAAAGAAATCTGAAGCTTAAAAAAGTTATGTTTTTTATTTAAATAAAGCCCAATTGGTCAAGATATTTTTGCAAGAGAATCCAGCAAGATTCAGCTCGAAATTAAGCTTGGAAGATGCCCTAATCTGCATCTATAAAAGGAGGCTCAAGGCAAAATACTTAGCATCGAAAATCACAAGAGAGTCATACACTTCCAAAGCAAACACTCAAGTTTTCAGTGAGGTCAATTGTGAGTTCCAGCTTTCAAGAAGCAAGCACTCTTGTTATTTTCTTTCTCGTGTGATCTAAGTTGTTGAAGTAGAGTCTACAATCTGAGGGAGTCAGAAGGGGTAGCAGATTACTTGGCAATTAGATTCAAAGTGTTGTAATTCCTTCTACAATCTGGGGTTGTCAGATTGGCAGGAGAAGAAAGGTGTTGTATTCCTCAAGAGTCTAGGATTGTTAGACTGTTTGAGAAGACTTACTTGGAGGGTCAGTAGAACTGCTGTTATTCAAGGTTTGAATTGGTGAAATCCTTCAAGGTGAACGGACTGGACGTAGCCTCGTTAACGGCGAACCAATATAAAAATTCTGTGTTTTATTTGTTACTTTATATCCGCTGCTAACTCTGTTTTTATTCATTCATCAAGTTTGATTTTAAAAGTAGAAAAACAGGAAAAATATTCAAGTTTGTCAAACACAATTCAACCCCCCTTCTCGTGTTTGCACCTTCATTATGGACATTTTGTTTCAACCAAGATTGATCTTGGGTTTATTTAAATTAAATTCATGAATCAAAATTTTAAAAATGATCATAATTCAACCCCCCACTACTTGTGATTGACATTGCTACTTCATCTTATATCGTATGATAGCGTCTAACTGACGTAAGGAGTGAGTGAGCGTTTGAATTCATGAGTATATTATATTGTTAAATGAACAGGAAAACTGTATTTCTCAACGATTCATTTAGGGCTCGCTACGTATAGCGGTAGCCCTTTAAGAGATAAATTAATTAATGTAAAAATATAAGAATTGTGAGATTAAAATGTGAAACATAAATATTTATAAGGTGTTGATTGATTTAATTTTTGATAATTGTGTGGTATTTGATATTATGGTGATGTTGTATGACGAATGAAATTTTGTGCATATGTTTGATTAGACGAGTTTATGTGATGTGATAATAAAAGATTGATGCATTGTATGATTTATGATAGTGATGTTATAAATTTGTGATAAGTTTATGTGATGATGATTATTTATGATTGATGATAATGTTGTTATAAATTTGTGATAAGTTTATGTGATGATGATTATTTATGATTAAGGATAGTGATGTTATAAATTTGTGATAAGTTTATGTGATGATGATGGTGTATGATTAATAATAGTGATATTATAAATTTTTTAGGAGAATTTTGATGTGGCCTTAATGGAGTAGTGATGATAGATGTTGATGATGCTCTTAATGGAGTAGTCTAGGTCAACGAAGGGGGAAAATAGATGTTGATAATTTTTTAAATGGAGATTATTTTGTCATCGTATAGGTTGGGCCTGATAAGCATAATGATTTTGGGGAAATACTACTGAATGAGCTTGATCGTGGTGGTCTATTGTTGAGCCTTATGGAGAGATTATTAGACCTTGGAAGTATTCGGGTGAGGAATTCCTAGGTGACTTGGAGGTAGCACTCCAAATGTTGGGAGCTACCATGCAACACACGTTGTCGTGAGCTACCATGCAACACACGTTTACCTCGACTGTCGCGTATATGTGTGTCTGGTTGAGTTGAGGGGATCTATGAGGACAAGGCCAATTTGAATTTTCCGTCCACTCGAGTGGTGGCATAGTATTAAGCCTTGTAAACAAGTACTTCAGAGTTAGAATGGTACCAAATTGTGAAGTAGAGTTTAAGCTCATGCATAGCATTGCATTGCATTTTCTTGTGATTGTATTGTTGTGATTAATATGTATTGTGTGCGATAATAATTTTCCTAGATGATTCGATGTTATAGAATGATGTATTGATTTTCCTTGGGTGATTTTGACTTTATAATGTGATATTTTTCTCTGAAGAATGTTTGTGTAATGATTTTTTTTAATGATTAATTGCATGTTCTTCTTACTCATATTATACTATCAGCATGATTTCGAAAGTCACCTCCTTCATTGTTTGTGTTTGATTGGTTTGGCCATGCATTTGCTAAATCGCAGTTATTATAGGTTAGTGAGTCTTGAAGTTCAAGTTTGGGAGAAGCCCCGCTCGGTTAGGTGCTATCGAGAATTAGAGTAATAAGTTGAATTTTACTTATTTAATTAGAAATGACTTTTGTATTAAAACCTTATAAGTACTAGTAATTTGTTTGAATTAAATCAAGAAATTATAGTTAAATCAATTTTATGGAGATTGCATTGTTTTATAGGAGGAAAAACGTTTAACGTGTTTCATTTGTATTTTGAGAAAATTTGATATTGTAAATAACTCATAAAAGTTTCTTTTTCATTTGAAAGAGTTTTTTATTTCTGCTTCTGGTGGTTGTCGTTATAAAAATTCTAGGTGTTTCTGCCTCTGGTGGCTCTCTTCAGGTTGCCTCTGGTGGTGGTCATTAATAAAACTCTAAGTGTTTTTGCCTCTAGTAAAATATCTTCTTATCTTCTTCCTTTGAAGTTGCTTTTTCCTCTAACATTGATTCTTCTTCTCTTCTTCCTTTAATGTTTCTCATTCTCTTCTTCCTATGACTCTGATCAGTGTTAACATTTCTCTAACTCTGATCATTGTTAACATACCTCTAACTCTGATCACTGTTCACATTCCTCTAATTCTGATCACTGTTCACATTCCTCTAACTTTGATCATTGTTAACATTCCTTTGACTCTGATTATTGTTCACATTCCTCTAACTGTGATCATTGTTCACTTTCCTCTGACGCTTATAACTAGTCAACATCATCTAGGCGCATATCCTCCAATAGATCCTCTGGACGCGTATCCTCTAATACATCTTCTGGACGCGTATCTTCTAATACATCCTCTAGACATGTATCCTTTGATGCATCCTCTGGGCGCATATCCTTTAGACGCGTATCATGTGACCGGGAGTTATGCCCTTGGCTAAGTTGCGTCTGGTCCAACTCTGATTAGAGACTTAGAATTTAATATCCACTTGAATTTTCAATATATTGTTGAGTTCTTAGGAGTATTAGGGTGTGATAATACACTTCAAACCAATGGTACTACGACAATGCATAAATAACATTCTCAAGTACGTTACATTATCGTTAATCAATTCATACATGACCTTATTCACGATGGACATTCAAGGTTGTTCCAGACATGGTACAACAGGTAGAAGAGAACAATCAGGACGTTTGTTGGGGTTTGACCAGACCACCTTTACAACAGGTAGAGGAGAACAATCTGAAAAGATTTGAGATCATGCATAGTTTCAAAATCATAAAGAAAGAATCATAATTTCATGTTCTTATGCATATCTATGAAAGAAATATTTTTAAACTAGCCTTCTCTTTATTTTTCAGAACTCACCGATATTTTATATCTCACCCCTTTATTTTTTATTTCCTTAACAGGTGGAGGAACTTGAGATGGGTTTAACATCATGGAATAATTCCAGATTGACTAGAATTTGAATTTAATGTTTTATTTTTTTTATTTACATTATAATCAGATATTTGCAGTTCATTTCCAAATGCAATAAATTATGAATCTATTGAATAAATTGTAAATTATAATCAGGACGTTTGTTGGGGTTTGACCAGACCACCTTTACAACAGGTAGAGGAGAACAATCTGAAAAGATTTGAGATCATGCATAGTTTCAAAATCATAAAGAAAGAATCATAATTTCATGTTCTTATGCATATCTATGAAAGAAATATTTTTAAACTAGCCTTCTCTTTATTTTTCAGAACTCACCGATATTTTATATCTCACCCCTTTATTTTTTATTTCCTTAACAGGTGGAGGAACTTGAGATGGGTTTAACATCATGGAATAATTCCAGATTGACTAGAATTTGAATTTAATGTTTTATTTTTTTTATTTACATTATAATCAGATATTTGCAGTTCATTTCCAAATGCAATAAATTATGAATCTATTGAATAAATTGTAAATTATAATTGTCATTGTAATTTTCAATTGAGTTGGTGATTCTAATTTATTATTCGTTATGATTTGCCTCTGTTTTTATTAAGGTGTATGGATCCAATTTCCAAGTTCTAGATAATTGGTGTTGGGTCTTACATGTTGGTATCATAGCCATATAATTTAATTAGGACTACGGGTTATGGGTTACGAATTAGAATAGTTTCTTTTACTATACATTCTAATTATCATTTCACATAATATTAAGTCTAATCAGCTTAGTATTTTGTGTATGGTACGCAGAAGTATGGATGAAAGATCTATAAGGAGGGGAAGGCCAGGGAGGAATACCTCACTTGAGGACAATATGACCCCGCCACCTACTGAGGAACCCTGGGAAAGGGTGATGGAAGCTATTCAAATTCAAGCCACAACTACCCATAATTTGGTGCTACAAATGACAGTGCAAAGAGATATCACTCAAAATACCAATTGGGTGTTCTATGATTTCCTTAAGTTGTAGCCTCCAACCTTCTAGGGCATCCACGATCCTCATAGTCTCAAGCTTGGCTGGATGAGAATAATGAAGGCATTTGAAGTAGTGCCCTATATTGAGGAACATAAAGTTGCATTTGCTGCCCATCTACTGAAGGGTGAGGCAGAGTACTGGTGTAGGGGTTCAAGGACTTACTTCAGACTCAAGAAACCCCTGCGAATTAGGAACATTTTAAAGTGGCCTTTCGGGACAAGTACTATTTGAAGGTGCAAACACGAGAAGGGGGGTTGAATTGTGTTTGTCAAACTTGAATTCTTTTGTTGTTTTGTTGAATATTGATGTGAGTTATTTTATGGATAATTAATTAGACTCAGCAACGGATAATAATAACATAAGAACCCAACAATTTATCTTGGTTCACCATTAACTAGGCTACGTCCACTCCCTTCCTTCAGAAGGCATTTTCACTAATTCAAACTTCTTTGAATTACAACACTACTGACCCTTCAATCTAGTCTTCCAAAACAGCCTGACAACCCTAGACTTTTGAGGAATAACAACACCTTGACTCTACAAGCCAAGTATTCTCAAACAGCCTTACAACCCCAGAGTTTTGAGGAATGATAACAATACCTTGACTCTACAAGTCAAGTCTTCTCTTACCAATCTGACCACCCCAGATTGAAGAAGGAATCTACACCACTATCGAATTAGATTAAGAGGGTTTGGAACTTTGCAAAGTTGCTTCTGAAAAGCTGATTATTGCACTGATTCTTGTACTCTTTTGTTGCTTCTGGAAAGCTAATTGTTGCTATAAATTTCTCTCTCGAAAACACTTAGAAAATATTGCTCTTGCACCCTTGTATTTCTCTCTTTTGAACTCTCAGATAACTTTGAATTGAAGCTTGAGTTCTTGTGTTTTTTGATGCTTTATTCTTCAGCACTAAGCCTATATTTATAGTTGAAATTAGGGCTTTACTTTGATCTGATGCTTTATTTCTGGAGTGTATTTCGATTAATTCTGTTTTGAGAGTATTCTGAAGTATTTTGCTCAGATTCTGTTTCTGGAGTCTTTTGCTCCGATTCTGTTTTGAACATTTTTTTTTTCAGATTCTATTTTGAGCATGCTTTTAGCTAGATTCTGTTTCTTGAGTCTTTTGCTCCAATTCTGCTTTGAGCATTTTTCTCAGACTCTGTTTCGAGCATACTTTTAGCTAGATTCTGTTTTTCTGATTTTCGTCTCTAATGAGATCCTCTTATGATATCCTCTGACAGGTTCCTCTGATGATACCCTCTAATGACCATCGTCTGGTAATCATCCTCTGGTGACGTCATCTTCTAGTGACGTTATCCTCTGATTTCTGCTTCTGGTTACGTCATCTGATTTTTCATTTTTCTTCAAAGTCAAAAAACGATTTTCATAAAATACATTTGTTAACATCAAAACTTTAATTGCAAGAACCAACTTCATTCCAACACTATCCAATATGTGCCAAAAGACAAAAGGAGCTAGAGTTTGTGCAACAACAATGAGACATGCATGTTGTAGAATATGTGTCCAAGTTTGAAAAACTAACTAGGTTTTCCCCATATGCCCAATATGAACCCACTGAAGAGTTGAAGATGAACCAGTTTAAGTGGGGATTGAGGTATGAAATCAGAGGAAATATAGGCCATATAGAGCTTACCCACTATTCCATTTAGGTTTACAAGAGCTATATTGTGGAAGACAATTTAAAGATGGTATAAGAGGAAAAGCAAGCTAAGTGGCAGGAAAAGAGACAGTCTGGAAAGTTTGGCCAACAACTAAAGGTAAAGACTCCTCAAGGGAAGGGAAAACGTGTACATGCCTCTATTTCCTCGAGAGCAAGGAATTGCGTTATGTGTGGCAAGGAGCATGTGGGAGAATGCTTGGTTCAGAAGCAAGTATGCTAATACTATAAGCAACTTGGACATATGGCTTCTTCCTGTCCAATGCATCAAAAGCAAGGAGATTCCAACCCAAGCAAACCTAACACTAGGAGAGTCTTTTCCCTCAATGCTAAGAAAAGGTAAGAATCACAATCTGATTACTGGTACTTGTTTCATAAATCAAATTCCTTTGACTGTCATGTTTGATAGTGGTGCATCCTGTTCATTCATATCCTCATATTGTGTTTTGCAACTTAATCTTTCCTTGCTTGAATTACCTTTTCCCTTAGTTGTAACTACTGCAATTAAGAATTCGATGGAAACTTTCTTAATATGTCATCAATGTCCAATTATTTTATTAATAGAACTTTTTTAATAAATTTAGTTTGCTTACCCCTTAAGGGATTAGACATTATACTAGGAATGAAATAGATGTCTAAACATTCAGTAACTCTGGTCAACCATGGTAAGGAAATTATCATTCCCGCAGATAATCCCCAACCAAAACTACCAGAACCTACTTCCTTATCCAAAACTCCCCAATTCTTCCAATGTTTGAACAATGGGGGTCAAGGAATACTTTTGCTTTTATCCTCTAACACAGGGTTAGAAGTAGATTTAGCAAACATTTCAGTTGTCAGTGAGTATGAGGATGTCTTTCCAGAAGATGTGATATCCCTGCCTCTAGAAAGAGAAATAGAATTCTCTATAGACTTGGTCCCTGGAACAGGACCAATCTCCATTGCCCCATATAGAATGTCTCCACTAGAGTTGAGTGAGATGAAGAACCAGTTGGAGGATTTGATAAGTAAGTAGTTTATCAGACCGAGTGTATCACCTTGGGGAGCCCCTACATTGTTTGTGAAGAAAAAGCATGGCAATATGAGACTTTGTATAGATTGTAAACAATTAAACAAAGTAACCATTAAAAATAAATATCCTTTGTCAAGGATAGATGACCTTTTAGATTAATTAGGTGGAGCTAGTGTGTTTTCCAAGATTGATTTGAGATCAAGATATCATCAAATCAGAATAAAGGCAGAGGATATCGCTAAAACAACCTTTAGGACTACGTATAGACAGTATGAATTCTTAGTCATGCCTTTTGAGGTGAGCAATGCCTCAGCTATATTTATGGATTATATGAATAGGATTTTATATCCTACCTTGATAGATTTTTAGTGGTATTAATAGATGATATTTTGATATATTAAAAAAACCCCAAAGAACATGCAGAACATCTCTAGATAATGCTACAAATACTTAGAGATAGGAAATTGTATGCCAAACCTAGTAAATGTAAATTCTAGATGTCATAAGTGAAATTCTTAGGCCATGTGATCACCAAGGAAGGAGTGACAGTAGATCCCTCAAAGGTAGAGGCAATATTAGAGAGGGAACAACCTAAGAATGTAATTGAGGTTTGGAGCTTCTTAGGATTGATAGGGTACTATAGAAGATTTCCCAAATTGCTTTGCCTTTGACCAAGTTAACCAGAAAATAGCATACTTTTGTTTGGGATCATGAGTGTGAGAAGAGTTTTCAAACACTCGAAACTAGACTGACCACTGCCTCTGTATTGGCTATCCCAGATCCAACTCTAGGATTTGAGGTATACTGTGATGCATCGTTAAAAGGACTAGGTTGTGTGTGAAGGTGCATACACGAGAAATGAGTGTTGAATTGTGTTTTCCAAAGTTGATAACTTTTTGCTAATTTGATGAAGGCTAGTTGATTTTTATGAATTACTTAGGTAAGAAGCAATCGGTTTCAGAAGCAGCAATCAATGAAAGCATAAATAATTGTGCACATGGATTTATCTTGGTTCACCACCAAATTGGCTAAAGTTCCCTCATTCAGAAGGCTTTCATCCACTAATTCAAATACCTTGAATTACAAAACACTTGGCCCTCCAAGTTAGTCTTCCCACACAGCATGACAAACCTAGACTTTTGAGGAACAACACCACCTTAACCTTACAAGCCAAGTCTTCCCAAACAGTCTAATAACCCTAGACTTTTGAGGAAATAACCACCTTGACCTTACAAGCCAAGTCTTCTCCTAAAAACCTGACAACCCGAGATTAAAGAAGGAACTAAACGACTAACGAGTTGGATACAAAAGATTTGGAACTTTAAGTGTTTGCTTCTAACAAAATTGATAATAATAATAATAATAATAATGACTCTTACACTCTAAGAAAACAACTCAGAAAATAATTCTCATTTGAACAAGTGTTTCTCTCTTTGAACTCTAAGATGAATTTGGAATTTGAGTTTGAGCTCTTCAACTCTTTTTTGATTTTTATATGCTCTTCTTCTTTAGCCTTGAGTATCTATTTATGGTTAAAATTTGGGTTTCAGTTTAGTCTTTGTTTAGTTTTGAATTGTATCTTATTCAAATTGAGTTTGTAAATTCGTCAAATTGATTCTGTTCATATTTTGTTGTAGATAAATCTTGATCCAATCTTCTACAAATCTTCTTCAAATCTTGACCATATCTTCTTTTCTACTTGGTCAAATATTTTCTTCAATTATAAAATTGAATCAAATCTTATTTTAGATTGTGTTCAATTATAAATCTGAATCAAATCTTATTTTAGATTTTGTTCAATTTTAAATCTCAATCAAATCGTATTTTAGATTTCCTTCAATTATAAATTTGAATTAAATCTTATTTTAGATTTTCTTCAATTTATAAATCTGAATCAAATCTTATTTTAAATTTTCTTCAAAAATACGAATCTTCTTTCTTACTATTTGAAGTCAAATATATTGTTCTCATAAAATACTATTGTTAGCATCAAACTCTAAGTATAGAACCAACTTGGTTCCAATAGTGTGCTGATGCAAAACTTTCAAGTAATGGCTTATGCTTCAAGGCAACTTAAAGCACATGAGGGGAATTACCATATTCATGACCTAGAACTAGCTGCCATAGTGTTGGCCACCATAAAAGTCTAAAGTACCTCTTTGATCAGATGGAACATACTATGAGGCAAATGAGGTGGGTGGAAATCTTGAAGGATTATGATTTCAAACTAAGATACCACCCAAGCTAGGCCAATGTGGTAGCAGATGCCTCAAGTAAGAAGTCACTCAACTTATCCCATTTGATGATCCAGGAAATTGATCTGATAGAGAAATTTAGAGACCTTATAATGAAGATGACACTTCTACAAGCGGGAATTCTTTTAAACTAGTTTGAATAACCAGTGATCTTATGGAGCAAATTAGGAAGTCCCAAGAACTAGAAGGGGAGCTACAGGCTAAGAAGGAACAAAATAATTTTTCAAGGTCAACAAATAGGACAATTCTATTTCAAAATACAATCTGTAAACCTAGGGACCGAGAATATAAAAGAATAGTATTAGAAGAAGCCCACAAGGGCCACTTGACCATTCACCCTAGAGCCACAAAGATGTATCAGGATCTTAAGAAAGGTTATTGGTGGCCAAGTGTGAATAATGATATGGCAACCTTTGTTGCTCAGTGTTTGACTTGTCAAAAGGTAAAAATGGTGCATCAAAGGCCAGCAGGTCTGCTGCAACCTCTGGATATATTTGAATGGAAATGAGATTCTATTTCCATGGATTTTGTAGTAGGACTACCTCGTACCCAGTTAGGGTGTGATTCCATTTGGGTAATTATAGACAGATTGATTAAGTCATCCCACTTCATACATGTCAAGACAATTTACAATGCCCCTAAGCTAGCTAAATTATTTGTAAATGGAGATAGTAAGGTTACATCGGGTACCTCGCAACATAATATAAGACATGGATTCCAAATTTACCTCCATATTTTGGAAAGCCTTTCAAAAGTATCTAGGAACTAAGTTACACCTTAGTACTGCCTATCACCCCCAAGCTGATGGTCAAACTGACAGGACCATTCAGACTTTGGAGGATATGTTTAGGGCATGTGTTCTAGAAGATGATGGGGGCTGTGATAGACACCTTGTTGAGGAAAAAACCTTTCTGATATATGTTTTAATGACAACAAACCTTTTGAATTAAATGATTGAGTTTTATGAATGGTGATCTACTAATTATTGCACTTGAGTTTTGTTTAAGGAAAAAAGCTATGAATCAAACTGTTCCAACAAGACAGATCAGTCTCCAAGAATGATCAGATCAATCTCCAAAATGATCAGATCAGTCTTTAGAATGTCCAGAATGATCTGCTGTCCAAAATGATCTTCTGTCCAGAATGATTATCATTCTCTAGCATGTTAACATCAATCTCCATTATGTTGACATTAATCTCTAGCATGTTTAACATCATTCTCCAGCAGTATATCACCAGTCTCCATATTGATAAATTATCTCAACAACAAACATCTTTCTCCAGCATGATTAACAACTATCTCCAGAATGATCAAACATCATCCTCTAGTATGATAACATCATTCCAGAACGATACAATCATTCTCCAGCATATTAAACATCATTCCCCACCCTTGTGACATCTTTCTCCAACTTGATTGTCAAGAATGTTGAACGATCTTGAAATATATCATCAATCAAAGGATATCATCAGAGGGAAGAAACAATGACATTATTAGAGGATATTATTCATGGCCCATATTAGAAGGAAACATGGTCCAGAAGGAGACTTAGTCTAGACCAGAAAGTAATCTTGTCCAAAAGGAGACTTGGTCAAACTAGAAGGAAACAAAATTCAAAAGATTACTCAGTCCAAAATAGAAGACATGTTCCAGATTTGGTCCAGAACAGAAGACTTGGTCAGACCAGAAGGAAACAGAGTTCAGAAGATAACTCAGTCCATAATAGAAGACATATCCCAAAATTTGGTCCAAAACAGAATACTTGATCCAGATCAGAAGATAGCATGGTCCAGAATAGATCACATGGTTCAGATCAGAAATCACAGGTCCATATTAGAATATCACATAGTCCAGATCAGAAGGTTACACTGTCCAAATCAGGAAGCAAAATGGTAGACATCAGATCACATGGTCCATACTTGATCCAGATTAGCACATAATATGGTCCATATTTAAATCATGATCAAGTGAAGACTTAATCAAAATTCAAAGAAGACTTGATTGATTTTTGATAGAAATCTAATCAAAGTATTAAGGAGATTTGATTCAAAAATCACGAAAGACTTGAAGGAAATTCGTATCAAAATTAGTTGAGAGAAGTAAGATCCAATCTGAAGATCCAAGAACATTCTAGACAACATTCTGATGTCACCAAAGAATGACGTCATCAGAGGATACCTCCAGAAGTCGTCACTAGAGGATACCTCCAGATGACATCACCAGATGATACCTCCAGAAGTTGTCACTAGAGGATACCTCCATATGACGTCACCAGAGTATACATCCAGAGGATACCTCCAGAATTCGTCACCAGAGCATACCTCCAGATGAGGTCATCAGAGGATACCTCTAAAGGATACCAGAAAATACCTCTAGAGGATATCACCAGAGGATCCCTATAATTTAAAAGTCAAGAGTACGCATCACGGTGATCAAGACTCATTTGCAACACAAAGAAAGAACCAAGTCTGCTCTTGAACATTAGAAGCAGAATGAAAAACGTTCTTGCTTTTTGGCCTGCTCTCACCTAATCACTGACAGAGGATAAGCCAGCTATAAAAGAGAACTCAAGATATAGGCAACAACAAGCACTCACGAAAGCAATTTGTTCATCATTCATAATCAGATTCAAGAGCTTTAAGTTCAAATCAATACATCACTTACATACACTTAATACTTGAAAGCTTCTCAATCACAAACAAAAGATTCAGTTTTTTTCTTCTTTTTCATATCAGAATCATTCTACTGAATTCTTTTGTTAAAGAATCAGAACTCAAACATGAGTTGAGCATACTCAGTTTCGGTCCAAAATCAAAGCTTCAAGTACTAAGCAATTCATTACTCACTTCAATCATAGTTGAAGTTATCTCACTCACATACATTGAGTCAATTCTGATTTTCCTATTCGATTCCTAGAATCATTCTCGTGTATTTCTCTGTCAAAGAATCAGAACTCAAACAAGTGTTGAGCCTTCTCAGATTCTTACAAAACACATTAAATCATACCATTTTAAACTCAAGGCTATAGTGTGAAATATATTTTTGAGTAAGCTTGTTGGAAATCCTTTTATGATTAAAACGTGAACTATAAAAGCCTATCTAAAGATTGATAGGTGATTTGATTGAACTCCTTTCTAGGTGGAAATGATTTATTTTTGTAACAGATCAAAGTTGATCTGAAACAGGGTGTGTAAAACCAAGATTGATCTCTGTTTTAGCACTTAGTGAAAATATCACCTGTGTCATTTGTCTTCCCTTATCTCTATTTACTTTCAGTATTTTAATTATCAAGTTAAATAGATAAACTGAACTGTTGATTTTAACTAACCAAGAACGTTCTCTGTTTTATGGTGAAAACCAAGAACGTTCTCCGTTTTCTATTTTCACAACCAAGATCAATCTTGATTTATTTTCTTAAGTTTTTAACAGAAATTTTAAAAGGGCAAATTTAAGATTCAAACCCCCATTTCTTGTTAATCGACATTGCTACTTCACACATGCCTTTGGTGGATTTTCTATAATAACAATTACCATGCGAGTATAGGTATGGCACCTTATGAGGCCTTGTATGGAAGGAGATGTAGAACACCTCTATGTTGGGTAGAGGTAGGAGACAAGGGGATTTTAGGGCCCGAGGTTATCCAAGAAACCAATGATAAAATTAAAGTCATTAGGGACAAGTTGAGGATATCCCAAAGTAGGAGGAAAAGCTATGTTGACCCTTGGAGGAGACCCTTAGAGTTTAAGGAAGTCGATCGTGTATTTTTAAGGGTTACCCCAACTATTGGCATCAGAAGAGTGCTTAAAGTTAGAAAGCTCTACTCATGTTTTATTGGACCCTTTTGAATTATACAGAGGATAGGTCACTCTGCCTACAAATTAGCATTTGCACCATCCTTGTCTAGATTCAATGATGTTTTTCATGTTTCCCAACTAAAGACATATACTCCAAATCCTCACCATATTTTAAGCCATCAATCTATCCAACTTAAACCCAATCTAACATACAATTCAGTGCTAGTTTAGATTGTGGATAAGAGCATCAAGTAATTGAGGAACAAATTTATTCCCCTAGTGAAGGCTGTTTGGGAAGGATCATCTTCATAGGAAGCAACTTGGGAGGCAAAGGCTGATATGCAGAGAAAGTATCCTTACCTCTTTCAATAGGTAAGTTCTCAAATTTTAAGGGCAAAAGTTTTTAGGAAAGGGGGGGAGAATGTAACTACCCTCTTACTACCTTAGGAATATTTAAAAGATTTAAATACTAACTAGAAAGTCCAAAGTTTTTTTATTTGTTAATGCTGTTTTTTTAGTAATATTAAATTAGGAGCAATGGTAGAATAAGGAAGTAGTAGCATTAACAAGTCCAAGTGGAAAAAAGAGAGCTTACCACCTTTGCTTCTCTCTCCTCCTTTATTCATCTGCATAAACCTACCTTCCACCTTTATCTTTCGTTCATTTTTTCAATCATACACTCTCCAAACATTCGGGAAACACCAACACTGTTATTGTCCATCGTCTTCACCAAATCTCCATTCTTCCTCCCCTTCCAAATTCTCCAATATGAAAAGTTCACTAAAATTTTCTAAACCTGCTCAGAAACCTTGCATGCAGAATCTACCTCTTCATCCATGTGAATCAACTCAAATTAGTGAAGCAAGGAAATTGTCTGCAAGAAGAGCTCAAAGCTGATTTGAACTAGAATCGTCTTATTCTTTAGAGTTATTTTGGTGAGTTACGTTACATTAACTTATTTTTAGCATGAGGGTTATTCATTAAAATCCTTTTTTCTTGTAAAAAATTATTTTTGTGGATTTTACGGGTTAAAAGAGCTTGGATGCATGAGAGAAATGAAATCTTTAGCATATAAGTGTTTTGAACCAACACCCAATGATTTGAATTGACATGCACGTGGTTTGTTGCTTGATTTCTACCTGATTCTTGCAAAGTTTAGTTCAATCTAACCAATTCTTGTAACACCCCAAATTTTATAATAAATTATTTTATTAATTAAATATTATTTTAGATAATTAATTTGGTGTTAAAATTATTTTAGATATATGTTGATTAGTTTTATGACTAATTTTCTTTATATGTGTGTTTTCTATGATGTATTAATCTGTACATATTTGACAAAATGAGTGATATAAATAATAAATATTATATTTTATTATTTTATATATTTTTCTAAAATTAATAGTATTTTAGTGTATATATTGTAAAGAATAATACCTTAGGCGATTTTACATGTATATGTGCTTTCGTAATTAATCCGATATTTTTTTGGTATATTTGACTAATTTTAAGTGTGCACGTATATATATTTTAATTATTTCTATGTATCTCTTATTTTAATTATTTATTTAATAAATAATTATCTTGGGATAATAGTAATATTGTTTTTGATTTCCTTTATTTTTATACAGTTGCTATGGTATGATGATTGTATACATATTTATTGTGATTTAATAATTAATATAAATTATTATTGTTAAATTGATTTATTTTATCATTTTGACTATTCTATAAAGATGGTAGTATTTTTATGCGATTATTTAAAAAATATTATAGTAATAATTATAGTTATTATTTTGAATAGGAGAGTTTTGGTTATTAATGTATTTTAAAAGATTAATTACTTTATTGTATAAAATATTAGTTTTGGAATATTAGTAATATTTTATTAATGAAATTGTGTTTTAAAAAAATAATTTTGGTAATTGTTGGGGTTATTTTCAAAAAAATAAAAGAAAGAAGTAAATTGTGTTTTAGGCCCGTATGCAAGTAAAATCTAATTAAATAATAATAATAAAAAATACAAGGAAGGATGGTGGTGGAGTAGCCGGAGCCGCCTAAGGAAAATAAATAGAAACTATGAATATTGTTTGACATCGATGATCAATAACTATTTCAGAAAAGTTTCTCTGTTTTCGTTCAATAATTGACTTGTTACTTAATTAACTAGTCAATTAAACACACTTTCTCAAATTTTTAACCATTCCATTTTCTCTTTAAAATACCAAACTTCTCGTTTATGCAATTCCCAATTTTACACCGTTCTTCTTCCCCGTATGTCCGATTTGAGTGAAACCAACACCAAAAAGACCGGGTAAATAGTGGCTATATTATCTACTAATTATTTTCGAATTTAGGGTAAGTTGATTTGACACAATTTCAAAATGGACCATTTTAGAGTATGTTATCATAATTTATTTTTGACATTTACCCATAAACTGTAGAGTTAAAGCAATTGAAAGCCAAGGAGTCAAAGAACAAAATATTTTCCTTGTTGACTTGTATTCGCATGTGAAAGCAACGAAATAAGGTAAGGGGTGAGATAATGTTTGAATTCATGAGTATAATATATTGTGAGATGAACAGGAAAACCGTATTTTCCAACAATTCATCCAGGGCTCGCTATATAAGGCAATAGCCATTTGGGTGATAAATTAATTAATGTGCAAAAATGGAAATTGTGAGATTAAAATGTGGAATATAAATATTTATAAGATGTTGATTGATTCGTTAAATGTACGGTATTTGATATTATTGTGATATTTGATTTAATTTCGTTAAATGTGTGATATTTGATATTATTGTGATATTAGATGTCGAATAAATTTGGTGCATATGTTTGATTAGATGAGTTTATGCGAGTTGATAATAAAATATGGATGCATTGTGTGATATGAGTTTATTCGATGATAATGATGTATGATTTATGATAGTGATGTTATAAATTTGTGATATGTTTATGTGATAACGATGATTTATGATTGATGATAGTGATATTATATATTTATGATAAGTTTATGTGATGATGATGATAATAATGATGTTATAAATTTGTGATGAGAATTTTGCAGTAACCCCAAAGTTGATAAAATAGTGATTATTCCAACTTGTGCTAAAGATAATGCTCTTAATGGAGTAGACTAGGCCAACGAGGGTAGAAAATAGATGTTGATAATTTTTGAAGTGAAGATTATTTTGTCATCATATAGGTAGGGTCTGACAAGCCTAGTGATTTCGGGGAAGTACAATTGAATTAGCCTGGTCGTGGCAGTCTATTTTTGAGCCTTAAGGCAAGATTGTTAGACCTTGGAGGTATTCGGATGGGGAATTCCTAGGTGACTTGGAGGTAGCACTCTAAATGTCGGGAGCTACCATGCAACACATGTTTACCTTGATTGTCGCGTATATGTGTCTCAGATTGAGTAGAAGGGATCTATGAGGAAAAGACCAATTTGAATTGTCCGTCCACTCAGGTGGTGGCATAGTATCAAGCCTCATAACCAAGTACTCCAGAGTTAGAATGGTACCACATTGTGAAGTAGAGTCCAAGCTCATGCATAACATTGCATTTTTGTGTGATTGTTTTGTTGTGACTCACATGTATCATGTGCGATAATAATTTCTCTTAGATGATTTGATGTTATAATGATTTTCCTTAAGTGTTTTTGACTTCATAATGTGATGTTTTTCCTTGAAGAATGTTTGTGCAGCGATACGGTTTATTTATGATTAATTGTGTGTTCTTATTTATATTATACTATCAACATGATTTCAAAACTCACCTCAGTGAAACTTTGTGTTTGACTGGCTTGACCCTGTGTTTACGAAATCGTAGTTATTACAGGTTAATGAGTCTTGAAGTTCTAGTTTGGGAAAAGTTTTGCTCTAATAGATGGTACCGAGAATGAGAGTTATAAATTGTATTTTACTTACTTGATTAGAAACAACTTTTTGTTTGAATACCTTTTAAGTACTAGTAAGTTATAAATTATATTTTTGTTTGTCCCTCTCTTTTGGTTAATATTTGTTTAGAGGACTCTATGGGGATTCAATTCCAAAAAGCTTAATTTTGTTTCATTTGTTTGTCTTTATTTCCCTTTGATAAAAAATGGTGGGGAACAAAAAATATCCCAAGAATGAGTTAATAGGGACACCGAAAGAATGATTTTAAAAATCAGACACTAAAAGTATATTTTTATAAGACCAAAAATGCATTTAAGTCTATATTTAAACAAATTATCAAACCATTCATCGTCACTTAATCATATTGTATGTTACATAACTCTATTTTTGACACATCACTTAAAGGTGCAAACACGAGAAAGGGGTTGAATTGTGTTTGCCAAAGTTGAAAACGTTTTGCTGATTTGATGAAGGCTGATGGTTTTTATGAATTACTTGAATAAGAAGCAATCAAATTCAGAGGCAACAAATAATGAAAGCATAAATATTTGGATAGATAGATTTATCCTGGTTCACCACTAACTTGGCTACATCCAATCCCCTCATTCAGAAGGCTTTCATCCACTAATTCAAATACCTTGAATTACAAAACACCTGACCCTCTAAGCCAGTCTTCCTAAACAGCCTGACAACCCCTTACTTTTGAGGAACAAACCACCTTGACCCTACAAGCCAAGTCTTCTCCTAACAACCTGACAACACGAGATTGAAGAAAAAACAAAACCACTATCGGGTTGGATACAAAGATTGGAACTTGAGTAGTTGCTTCTAACAAAGCTGATAATAATAATAACTCTCACACTTTAAGAAAAGAACACTCAGAAAATATTTCTAACTAGAACAAGTGTTTTTCTCTTTGAACTCTGAGATGAATTTGAAATTTTGAGCTTATGAGTTCTTCTACTCTTTTATGATTTTCAATGATTTTCTTCTTCAGCCTTGATTATCTATTTATAGTTAAAATTTGGGCTTCAATTTAGTCCTTATTTAATTCTGAATTGTATCTTGTTCAGATTGAGTTTGTAAATTCTTTAGATTGATTCTGTTCATATTTTTTTGTAGATAAATCTTGATCAAATCTTCGACAAATCTTAATCAAATCTTCTTCAAATCTTGACCATATTTTCTTTTCAACTTGGTCAAAGATTTTCTTCAATTATAAATTTGAATCAAATCTTATTTTAGTTTTTCATCAATTATAATTTTGAATCAAATCCTATTTTAGATTTTCTACAATTATAAATTTGAATCAAATCTTATTTTAGATTTTTTTCAAAAACATGAATCTTCTTTCATACTCTTTGAAGTCAAATTTATTGTTCTCATAAAATACTTTTGTTAACATCAAAACTCTAAATGTAAAATCAACTTGATTCCAACATCACTTTTTTTTTTGTAGTCATGACTAGAATATCTACTCTTTCTATTCTTCATAGTCTTGGGGTATAGTACACTTCATAAACAAAATTAAAAGTTTCAACAGTTGAACAAACATTAATAAGAGCTCATAATGTAAAATACACTTCGATTATACCATTTCACGTACCCATTTTTCTGCTTATTCCAGATACCCTATATAACCTATTTTGTTCTTTAGCTTCATCTCATTTTCTAAGTTTCAATGGAAGAGTACAATTTTTTCTTTTGTTGAACAAATAACCCTTAAACATTGTTGGTTATTTAGCACGGTAACCCCATGATTAACAGAAGTAAGTCTAGGGAATGATGATGTGGTTGGTATTTAGTGGATTTTGGTATTGGTTTCACTTGGTTTAGTGATGTGGATGTTTGAGAGGCATTGGATTAGAGTGATGAGAGATATTCTGACAAGATGGCTGAAAAACATTAGTAATTGAATTTAAACAAAAGAATTTGAAATTTTCTTGCATTAAAATTGTTTAAAATATTCTCTACCTTTTATCATCAAACAAAAAGAGCATAGTAGCCAACAAGCAAGAAAAAGAGTACAACAAAGGAAAGAAATACATAGAGATAAGCAAAAGAAAATGCAGGGAACTACAAAGTTGGGTTAGTTAGTCGAGCTAAGATTAAACTTAGAGGAAGATGAGTCTTCCCTTGATGAGCCTTTAGACGCAACTTTCATGAGTTTTCTAGACTGATTGCTCTATGCTTTCTAAAACTGTAGGATCCATAGATAGAGAATCTAAGTTGTTTGTTTGAAATTTGTAGCATTCTGGAAGGCTAACTGCATTCCACGTCCATTTTACCCTTATCCAGTTGGTGACAAACGAGAAAACCTTGTTCAATTGGTTGGAAACATCATTAGGGTCCAAACTTTGAGCATTCCTATTGCGTGTTGAAGTGATTTTGGCAATAAGAGAAGTAATGAATTAGTTGAATTTTGGAAAGCCAAAAGGAATGAAATGGGTGAAGGAGGAACACATGAGTCTTTTGATGATGTATCATAAACTAAGTTAATGAGGATTTGAGCTACTTTCTCAGCTTCTTGGTGAGGGGGATTCACAGGCCTTGGTGTAGTATGGTCCTACTAGAGGTGGATAGGGTAGGTGTTTGTGGAATCTTAGATTAAGAGGTATTTGTGGAGTGTTAGTTTCAATGGCTAATGGTGTTGGGTTTGGAGTGATGAACTTGAGAGGAAAAGGATGGGTTCTATGTCGAAGGGTGGAAAAATGTTCAGCTAAGGTTTCTTCATACATTTCATATAAGGCGTTGGAGTTAGAGTTAGCTAAGGTAGTAGGTGTAGGATCAGAATGATGGACAACTAAGTTTGTATATTGGGAAGGGAGTGAGAGGCTTTCGTTCATGTTTAGGTTGTTCATTACTACTCGTTTTACCAAAAATAGTAGAAGGAGTAGTTTGCTCATAATTGGATGTTACCTTATATTTCTTTCTTAGAATGTGGTTTGCTTTGTCCTTATTGGCGTTTGTTGCATCTTCGTTTTGCTCTTCTACACATAATTTCTTGGCAACCCTTTTTCGCTTCCTCTCAAACACTTAAGCAACTTTGGGCAGAGAAAGGAAACAAGAGCCATCTCTTGATTTGACTGGCACATCCTTAGGTATTCAAAAACTACTTCTTAATTTTCTTCCTCAAATAAAAAGGCATAAGAGTCCTCATCTATAGAGGGACATAAGGCATTTACTTCTTGTTTTTCTAAATCAAGCAAGTTTATTTTGTAAATATTGTTTTTTCTTTGACTAGTAAATGGTATAGATCCATCAGTTTGACTTATGACTTTACACATCTTTTGATTGAAGACAACATCATAACCACCATCGCTAAATTGATTTATGCTCAGTAGGTTACGCATTAGTCCTTTCACAAGTAAAACATTTTTAATAGAAGGAAAGGAACCAACACCTATTATGTTGTGCCTAATGATCTTACCCTTCTAATTACCTACAAAACATATGAATCCTCCGTTCTTGAGGGTCAGGTCATGGAACATAGACTTTTCTCCCGTCATGTACCGTGAGCATCTACTGCACAAGTACCATGAAAGATGTTTTAACTTTGTTGCAAAAGATATCTGCAAGATAGATAATTTTATTCTTAGGCACCCAAATTTGGTCGGGTCTTGCCTTAGGAGTTTCCTCTAGTTCTTCAAAACCAATACCTCGTGTATTGTGTCTGCTAACTGTTGAGACAAAATCTCAATTAATTGTTTTGACGTCAACAAACAAAGATTAATTAAACACTCTAATTATGATTCTAAATAATGTGTTATTTAACATGTACTTTTGAGTGTGTTAATCTAAGATAGGTACTAAGCAAAAGCAAGCAAAATCAATTTAAGGAAAAGCGAAAAATGAATTGCCAAAAACCAAGAGCATTCTTGACATATTTCTAGAAAATCAAGAACGTTCTCCACGTTTTTCATTTCATCAAAGAAGTTCAAGTCAACTTTTAATACAAGGAAAGATCCTGCAAATTTTGAATGAATTTCCAATACATCTACAAGGAATGTACAACCCTCATATTAGCAAAAGAAATACTCCAAAAAATCAAAGGAGAAAAGACATGACTCAAGGCAAAATGACAGAATCGTTCAAGATCAATCATTCTCCATGTTCAAGAACATTCTCCAGCTTCTGTGATATAAACCAAGAACGTTATTGATACTGAAACTTCAGCATGATTTTGAAACATATATTATCGTGATAAAAAGACCCTCAAACACTGTCCAAATCAAATGACAGAGAATGCATCAAACCAGAAAGTCTTGCAGTAAAAAAGAAGAAACTTTTAGTCAACAGTCTTGTTTACAAATCTGATTGTTTACAACTTGACCAACGGAACCTCTCCAATAGTCATATTAGCTGTCATGGACCTCCTCAAAGCCTATAAAATGAACTCCAATCTTAAAGAAAAATCATATATTCAAGTGCTAAGAAAAAACCATCAATCACTTACATTCATACTTGAAAGTCTCACATTCATAAAAAGAAATCAGTACCATCCATTTATGAATCTATTGTTATTAGCTTATTGAAATATTTTGTAAGGAATCTAAACCTCAAACAAGTGTTGAGATTAATTAGATTTTTCCAAACACTCTGAATCAATATTGTGTAAACTCAAGATTATAAGAATTGTTTATAGTTTGAGTAGTTTGTTAGAAAATCCTTTTATGGTTAAAAGGTGAAGTGTAAAATCCTCTCAAGATTGATAGGTGACCTGATTGAACTTCTTTTTAGGTGGAAATGATTGTAGTTTGTAACATATCAAGGTTGATCTGAACTAGGTGGTGTAAAACCAAGAAGGTTCTTCGTTTGAACACTTAGAGGAAAATCTCACGATTGTGAGGTCTGGACGTAGCTCGGGCTGGGTGAACCAGAATATATCATTGTGTGATATCTCTTTCCTATCTCTATTTACTTTCAGTCTTTCGATTATTAATGTTAAATAGACAAATTGATTTTTGTTTTTAACTAACCAAGAACGTTCTCCGTTTTTCTATTTCCAGAACCAAGAACGTTATTTGTTTTCTGTTTTCACAACCAATATCAATCTTGAATTATTTTCTTTAGTTTTAACAAGGAATTTTTAAATAGGCAAATTTACAATTCAAACCCCAATTCCTTGTAAATTGACATTGCTACTTCACTTACAACATAAATCATATAGGCTTGTTTGCTTTTGATTATGCTGTTTGTAAAGAATTCTTGAAAGACTTTTTCATACTTAAGAGAATTATAGACCCACTTTAATTTATCATACCCATGTACCACTTTCATTAAAAAAAAATTATCTTCCAGTGTTTGTTTTGTTTTTAAAAAAGTTGTTGTTTTTAGATAGAAAACTAGTTCATTAATTGATTGCCGTTGTTGTTCCCACCGCGCGTGGAATATCCAGCCAAAAGCAATTGCAACAAGCAATTGTCCAAATTTCCACAATGCATTAAATACATGGTTTCATTTTTCTTCCTCTAGCATAGCTATGTACATAGCTTATGGCACACAAGATGTAAAACAATGTGATGTAGATTTCTCATTGGCATTACCATTAACTGAGGGAACATGCCGTTTGACTATATCACACGGGTATGAAGCTCAAATAAGTTGTACAAACATGAGTACAAGGATACAAGAAGATTTTTTAAATTCAAGATACAACAGGACTTATATACATTGATAAATACACTAAACCCTCGTTATTAATGTATAACTATAACGATCATAGTTCACGAAATATATTTTAATGTCATTATCGACACAAAACCTATAACAAAGACTAAAATTGATTGCGAGGTTTCTCCTTGTTTATAGGGGAGAGGAAGTATTTTTCTTTCAAAATGTAACAAAGGATTTTTTTAAAATTGTATTTATAAAAACCACAACCTTAAGTATCTTAAACATATTCATGAAGTATCTCAAATGTAATCACAATATATTTAAAAAATAGTTAAATAATTCACTTATAGCTAGATATACGTCTTTGATTTAAAAAATGTATAATACGATGTGGCAGATTAAATTATTATGATTTGATGATGATGTAAAGTTATCTATCTAAAACGGCCAGTGCGCTATATTTAATCTTTATATTATTATTATTATTATTATTATTATTATTATTATTATTATTATTATTATTATTATTATTGCTCCTGATAAAAATGATTAAATGTCTTCTCCATGCTTCATAGCTCCTCAATCCATATCAATGGAGTTTAATTTGCTTTGTAACACAATGACAATCTATCTCCATCTTTCTCTCACACTTCTTCTTCTTATTCTCATTTCTTCAAGGGATTTTATCTAAGAAAAGACTCATCTTGACAATGGTGGCTAAGAAATCTGTCCATCTTCATTTTTAATAGTAGTCATTTTTGGTGTTCTATTTAGTTTCTACAACAAGAAAATCCATCAATGGTCTAACCCACAAAATCAAACCGATTTACCCGCCGACTTGTAACCCGTCTAAACCAAAGTGATGCACGGGGAAATTGGATCTTGAAAGTAGACTCGACATTTTGGGTTGGGTGATGATTTTTGGCACGAATCGCCCGTTCTCAAGCCTTAGTTGTTACTAAAATGAATAAATCAAGGGTGGAGATTGTATCCACCTATGGTTGTTATACATTTGTATTTAACATAAACCATTGATTTATTAATCAACAGTTGATATTACTCACTAGAATTAAGTGAGTTGTTCAGAGAATTCAGATTCATTTATGTGATAGTTAGAATGTTATACTTATATTTCAAAACATTATAGGATTAGTATGTTATTTAATGTGTTCAAATTCCATTTTAGAGAATCTTCTTTATATATAAAAGTTGATTTATACGAAGCAAGGATTTTCCTAGCAAATTATGGATAAATCTGTAAATTAATTATCTTTATTAAAATGATAAAATTTATAAATTAATTTTATTAATTATCAACTTGTTTTTACTACCGTATGTTTTTACTATTCACGTAATTTAATTTTGAATTACATGTAATTTTTGTTTGACTCTTGACATCATTTTACAGCAAACTAATTTTTTTTATAATCTATAACAAAGAAACTGTTAAAATATTTCAATAAAATTAAAACAAAAAACACTACAAATAATAACGATCTCCATTCAATAAAAAGAATTATGATAAAGAGTTATTTGGTTGATTACTCAATTAGGATTATTTTGATGTTTTTTAATTTAAATTCAATTAAAATGTTATAAGCTGATGTGTCATAAATGGAAATGTTACAAATTTATATTACATTTTTGTTCTCAATAGAGTATATGGTAAATAAATTCATACCGTAAAATCCTGGTTCGAACATGAGACATGATATTCAGTCTAATAATGTGTATTTTTCAGTTTAGATAGGCTTTACAGATACTAATTTATTTTATATATTTATTCTCTTTATTTTTCTTTTTATATTTTATAAATTTTTATTGGTTGTAATGAATTTTTTTTATTTTATATTTATTATATATTTTTTATCGTATCTAATTTTTTCTTCATGACATTTATTTATGTCGTTTTATAAATACACATATTTTTTTCTATCATAGTTTCTTTTCATTTTCTCTTATACAAAACTTCTAAATAACCAACTTGTTTTATATTCTTTTTTTCTTTTTTTCATTTTCTTTTCTTCATCAATCAAACAAAGTGTAAGACTAAAATTACATTTATTTTTTTCAAGAGACTAAATTGGGTCTTACTATTTTTCACACAGAATAAAATGAGACATTTAAATTAGTGTAAAATATATTTTTAGACTCTATAAAATTTTGACATTTCAATTTTAGTCCCTGTAAAAAATTAATACAACTTTTAATGTCTACAAAATTGTCATGCATCTAGTTTTAGTCCTAAGTTAGACCAACATTTGAACAAATTTTTGAATACTTGCTTACAACATTTTAAAAAGTTGGTCTATAAGAAATGAGCTCAAAATTCAGTTTTTAAAACCATGTTTTTGTTACTTTTGTCTTGAGCTTTTTACATTTAAAAAATTCACGTTTAATTTATCCAAAGTTAAAAGTTCAAAAATTTTGTCGAAAAACATTTTATAATGTTTGAAATATGCTTGCAAACAATCATTCAAAAAAATTTAAATAGAAGGATAATTAAACGTGTTTTGTTTAGCATGGACTTAAAAACTATTTTCTATATAATTTCATAAGGACTAAAAGTTGTATTTATATAAAGACTAAAAATATATTTAACGCTTTAAATTATGGTAATTATGTTTATGTAATTAGTTAGAATAACAAAAATTATTGGTGTACACCCAAACACTCTCTTAAAACTTTGAAAATAAAGAAGTAGAGATAATGATGTGAATTGAAGAAAAATATAAAGAAAAAATGATGTATTAAATGAGTGTAAAAGAATAACCGAAGTCTTATATTGTTGTTAACCAACTTCAAATAATAACCTACTAAAAGTTGTTGTATGATTCCTACAGTAATTGGAATATACATTATCATTGACTATTAAGTATATGAAACATTCAATATAAACATTAATACAAAAAAATGTTAACAACTTCTTACATCTTTGACACCATATATATACCACATTACAACTACTTATTCACACATATAAATACATTGCACTCTGTTTACCTTAAACAGCATTACCACCATGAAAGATCAACCAACCAAATTACACATTGCACTTTTTCCATGGCTTGCTTTTGGTCACATATCACCATTCTTCCATCTTTCAAAACTATTAGCTCAAAAGGGTCACAAAATTTCCTTCATTTCCACACCTAGGAACATCAAACGTCTCCCTAAACTACCAACAAATTTAAAAACTTCATTGGAAATCATAGAACTCCAACTTCCACATGTAGATAATCTCCCTGATCATGCAGAGGCTACTATGGACATTCCATCTCACATTTATCCATATCTCAAGATAGCTTTTGATGGTCTTAAAGAACCTCTTACAAAGTTTTTAGAGACATCAACTCCTGATTGTATGATATATGGCTTTACACCTTATTGGTTACCACTAATATTGTCTAAGCTCGGCATCTTAGGCGTCTATTTCTCGATTTTTAGTGGATTCGGTTCGTATTTCTTTGCGAATTTATTCATAATGAAATCAGGTGAAAGGCACTTTGATGAATCTAAGAAGAATGTAGCAGCCTTGAAACCTTTTGAGGAAAAGTATTTGTCTGCTCAACGTTTGCGAGAAAATGAATCCGGTGTTTCGGATTTATTCAGGTTCGAAAGGACCCTTTTTGGAGCTGATTTACTTGTTGTAAGAAGTTGCATGGAAATTGAACGTGAATCTCTTACATCACTTCAAAATCTCTACAAGAAACCAGTGATTCCAATTGGACTATTACCATCCTCACTAGATTTTAGTGAAGATAGAAGTAATGATGATGATAATTGGTGTAAAATCCTTAAGTGGTTAGACACACATGAAAAAAATTCAGTGATCTATGTAGCATTTGGAAGTCAGGCATTTATAAGTGATGAAGACTTTACTGAGATAGCTATGGGATTAGAACTATCTGGTTTTCCTTTTCTTTTTGTTCTACAGAAGAAAAACAATGATGATAATAGACATGATTGGTTTAAGAATCGATCAAATAATGGTCTAGTGTGGACTAATTGGGTGCCGCAATTTAGAATCTTGGCGCACAAATCGGTCGGAGGATTCTTGACTCACTGTGGTTGGAGTTCAGGGATAGAGAGTGTTCAAGTTGGTTGTCCACTTATTATGTTGCCTTTGGAAAATGAACAAGTTTTAATTGCTAAAGTTATGGAAGAAAAAATGGTTGGAGTGAAAGTAGCTAGAAATGATCATGATGGAAAGTTCAATAGGGATTCAGTGGCAAAGGCTTTGGGATCAGTTATGGATAAGGAAGAAGGAAAGGTTTATAGAAGTAAAGTTGAAGAGATGAGCAAGATATTTGGAGATATGGAGCTGCAGGAAAAATATATTGATGGTTTTGTTGATTCTGTCAAATTCCATATGCATGCTTCTAAACATTAGTACATGAGATATAAAAAATTTAATTGAACTTTTATAAAATAAGCATTTATCATATAAATGTTTTTATGTAAGTTAGAAGTCAATTTAAATAAGTGTTTTTATACAATTTAGAAGTTGTTATAATAAGTTATCACATATAGTTTGTGGAAATATGCTAACAGCAGCTTACATATATGTCGTATGTCGTTTTTAGAAGTTTTCACTAACAGACTCGCAAGTACTTTGTTGGTGAATAAGCTCGAATAAGTCAATCCAAATAGTTAATATGTAATCTTGTATTCATTCATACCATCTAAGCTTTTTAGTTTGATGTTATAACCAATGTGCATCAAAGTTCCTTTGCACTTTCTTTATGTATATTGTGATAATGATGTTATTGTCCAAACCATACAAGGACTGGTATTTTTGAGTTTAAAAAAACTGTTGAAAAAACAATTTATGTTACCGAAAATGTTATTGGGTTGAGTCGCATACTAGATCGCTCTCTTTAACACGTTTTGTGGCACTGTTCAAATTGTGCAAGGCAGACTATCAACCACGAAGTCCCCAAGATAAAACAGCTGAGATACATTGTATCAGAATTCTACTGAACCGTAGAAAACCGTTCTAGAATTACACTCACAATATGACAGTCGAATGGCTGCCACTCGTGATATGATACTACGACCACTCTAAAGAAAGAGAAGAAGAAGAAGAAGAAAGAAAAAAAAGGAGAAAAAAAGAAAAACCTCATATTTCAGAGAGCTTTCGGTGTGCTTTTTCAACTGAGTAGAACCCTCTATTTATAGAAGAAATCGCCAACTGGATGAGAGAAAAATGTGTGATCCATCAGTCCAACTCCACATAAACGTGCGCTCTGATCATTCCTAGGTTTTTGACCAGACAACAAACTGATGTGAGAGTTCACAAAAAAACGAGAAAACAACTAGGGTTTGACCAGAAAACTGATGCACGAAATCGGGGGGAAGGAACTGATCTGATCATATGTTCAATGTTGACTCAGTGGAAAGCAGACATGTGTACAACATATCAATGAAATAAAAACGCAAGCACACATTCATTTAAAATTAAATAAATAATTTATTCATTTTTCATATACTAAATATAATACACCACTTAGCCCAAGCCCAGGTCTGGCTGAGTCGGACGAACGGCGGCAGCGACGCGTGTAGTGGTCTATTTGCATGCGTTCTCACCCTTCATAAAAGTGAGTACCCTTGAGACACACCACAAATTTCATACCTCCACCTTATAAACATTATTAGTGTATGTAATCTCTCCTATGTGAAATTTTCTTATTTTTTCAATTCACATAACTAGCTCTACCTAAGATATTTTCAACAAGGACATGTTTTATTTACATCCTGTGTGCCATAAGCTATGCAAGCACATTTATTTAATTTAATGCATTGTGGAAATTTGGACAATTGCTTTTGGCTGGACAATCCACACGTAGTGGGACAGCAACAACAATCAATTCATGAAACAAACAACTACTTTTCTATCTAAAAACTAATTTTTTTTTTAAACTTGAAGAGAAATTTGTATTAATGAAAGTGGTACTTAGAGATGATAAAGTGAATAAAAAATAGTTGAATTAAAAAAACCATTTTACTCTACTATGTGGCAGGTTGACGAGTTTGTAGGTCGGTCCACCAAATAATATATTTTTCTTTTAACATTTTAAAAAAATAATGATGATGCTGTCCAAACCATGCAAGGTCATATTTTATTTTTTCTAGTTTGGTGTTACCAAATTTCCTCTAGCATAGATATGTACGTAGCTTGTGGCACACAAGACGTAAAACAATGTGATGTAGATTTCTCATTGGCATTACCATTATCAATCAAGGGAACACGCGGTTTGACTATATGCAAAATATTATGTTTTAATTTTTGTGTAAGTTTTAAATGTTTGGAAAGGTAAAAAAAGAATCTTCCAGAGTTCAAGTCGGATGATAAAAATGTTATTATTTAAAATATATATATATATATATATTTAAAATTCGAATAACTTTTAAATTTCCTTAATTTTTGGGAATTCATAGTAACAATAGTTATTTAATAGAATAATTATTCTTCGATTTATTGTGCAAGTCAAAAGTTAACCACCTATATGATTTGAATTACTTAAACATTTCAAATTTATTATATTTTTCTTTAGAAGAAGTGTTTTAAACAAAAATCAGAAATATAGAATTTTGAGCTTGTTTTATTATAAGCCAGAAACTCTGAGCTTGTTCAACGTGTATGTTCTACGTGATTTTGAGTACAATTAAAGTTGAGTATATACAGTTAAAATATCGTTATCTTACAAATTTTTATGCCAAATCCTTTTTTAAAGGTAAAAACAAATACTTTTCCTACTAGTGTAGATAATGGTTGCGAAAATCATATTAATATAACTCTTGATAAGAGTAGTTAGTTTTTTTGGTTGTTGAATAGATTAAAAATATAGAATGTTTTGGAGGAGACTAAGGAATAATTAACCTAACGAAATCAAATTGTTTGATCTTGTTGATATGATCAAATAAATTGAAAAATATGGTAGCATTTCCCGGGTTTAAATGTTGAGGCAAAGAAGAGGGAATTTAGATCATGGGTTTACACTTATATTTTGTGCAGCGTCAACACTTAATCTAAGCAATCATATCATTATCAGATGACTCTCAATTAGAGAGGGTCCTAAAACTTTTTTATAGAATACTCTAAACTTTGACAAATTATATTGATATTCTTAATTTTTACCCTGATCACTCTAAAAAGTGCATAAGTTCGACAGTCCATAGGGCGCTACACCCACCATACTCCACCGGCTCTCTAACCGTGGGTTTTGCCTTCGCAAATCGTGTTTGAATCGCACGCCACAACCTAGAAGCAGAATCACACTTACTTTTGGGAAATACTTACTTGTGTCCATTTTTAAGTTTATGGATGAACGTGTATTGTTTTATAACCGTTGATAAAAAAATATTTGTATGGATGAGTATAGAATGGTTGTCTGAAGAGTAAAATTGTGATCTCATATATGATTTTGGAGAAACTTTTTCACATGAATTTGATTGAAGCATAAGAGTAGTTAAATTTTATAAGAAAATAATATTTATGTTAAAAAAATTGAAAAAGGAATAATTATGAATTGTGATAAATTTGTGAAAACCAAATTATATAAGTCGACATGATCATTGTTGTTTGTGTGGTTTGGTATATGCTAATTATTATTGTAATTAGCATAAATCTCAACCTGACATGACAGATATGCTAATTTAGATATTATAGTGTATGTTATTGTAATTTTTAGTTTTATAATCGATGTATTTTAGGAGTACAATTGTGATTGTTGTGTTATTATTTACGAATTATATATTTGAGTTTTATAATCAGTTGTTGTGTAAAATGATCATTAGAACCACTAGGGGTGGCAAAGCGGATCGGACTCGTTGTGTCGACTGTTTTGCCCTCTATTTTGAACAGACCAAGCTAACAGTTTGAACTCGTCTATCTAAATTGGTCTGTCTCGTTTAACTCACTCTAAAACACAGGGCGAGGTAGGTTGGCTCATTGGACTAGATTAAAAAATTGCTATTTTTTATTTTATTTTTTCTAACTAAAAGTTAGTTTTTTTTACCAACTCAACCAAACTAAAAGCCAAAATCTGACATATTTATAGGTATTAAGTTTGTAGTGGTGAATCTAAAGCCACCAAAGTTAATAAGGATATGAATTTTATGTATAAGGATAAAAAAAACTAAACCATGCAACTGTAGTTAATTAATACATTATAAAAGTCGGTCCATATTTCTAAAGTTTGAAATGGAGAATTAAATTTCATAGTGGTCATAATACATTTCTTAAATTTTATAATTTTTTATTTATTAGTAGATTGTAACATTAAATAGATTGCAATATATTTATTTGAGATTATTTAATGTTGATGAATTTATGTTGAAACTTTTTTTTTCATTTTAGTGATTTTTTTGTATTTATTATTTGGCAGGCCAACATATTAGAGATAGTTAAAAGGATTAGGTGAAATGTATTAGGTTAGTAACATCAATAGCACTATATAAAAGTGTATCATACTCTAATTGTATAACAATTTCTTCATAATAATCATTTCAAGTTTTATTTTTCTCTTTAATTATTTTTTTCTTTCTTGGGCTCAACCATAATTCTTAATATGGTATCAGGGCAATAATAATTATTCCGCTATATTATTTTTTTCAAATTTTCTTTATCTTTTCTTCCTTATTTTGAATCCAGATTTGTGATTATTCATTCTTTCTTAACTTAGTTGTATAATATTTGTAGATTCAATATTAAATATGCTTCATGCTTTGTGATACAATTCTTTGAAAAGTTTCATTGTTAATTAACGTTCTTTTTAGTGATATATTTCACTATAATTTTATTCTTTTTAGTCATTGTTGACTTTCTCTTTGTGCTTTTACCATATGGTAGTAAAGCAATTATCATTTTCTTTGTTCTTTTACCATATAGTATTAGACATTTCTCATTCTCTTTGTGCTTCCATCATCATATGATGGTTAAGCTTTGTTGGCCAAATTTGGCATTTGAAGATTCAAGATTGAAGTTCTTGATTTTATATTGGAGTGAGTGCCATGGAGACACCGGAAGATTTTTAAGTTAGCCCAAAGTAGGCCAAAGACTTCGACGAGAGTTATGCACCTTGGCCGCTACCACTTTCTACATGAATTTTGTTGTTTAGCCGATGTGATTACGGCTTAAATTTTTTTTCTTATAATTTTCTTTGTATTTTTTTTGTATTGTTCTTTCCAAATTGAAAATGTTACATATTTCCAACTTGCTGGGACTATTAGAGGTAGTTAAAAGATAGTTATGGTTAGGTGAAATGTATTAGATTAGTTACATTAATAGCACTATACAAAAGTGCATCATACTCTAATTGTATAACAATTTCTTCATAATAATTATTTCAAGTTTTATTTTTCTCTTTCTTAGGCTCAACCATGATTCTTAATACAACATGCAAACTCTCCAACCCTCCACGTAGCAGAGTGAAGTGACACTTTTGATTCAACTACTGAAGTTGGTATGCTCCGCCTTGCACTACTTTTTAGCTGGCTAATCACATGACATGCTTACCCGCTTTTTATTTCCAAGTACCCACTTTCATTAATAAAAATTTCTCTTCCAGTTAAAAAAAATTGTTGTTTTTAGATCGAATGTTTGTTTCATGAATTGATTGTTGTTGTTGTGCCCACTACGTGTGGATTGTGTAGCCAAAAGCAATTGTCCAAATTCCACAATGCAATACATGGTTTCATTTTTCTTCCTCTAGCATAACTATGTACATTGCTTATGGCACACAAGATGTAAAACAATGCGGTGTAAATTTTTCATTGGCATTACCCTTATCAACCAAGGGTGAGTATATCACATGGCTATGAAGCTCAAATACGTGGTACAAACGTGAGTAAGATTTTTTTAAAATTCATGATACAACAAGACTTATATATGCTAAGAAATAGACAATAAATTTTCATTATTAATGTATAACTATAACGATCATAGTTCACGAAATATATTTTAATCTTGTTGATACAATGGCTATAACAAAGGTTAAAATTAATTGTGAGGTTTCGTCTTGTTTATAGGGAAAGAAGATTTTTTTCTTTCAAAATGTAAAAAGTAAATGTTTAAAAAATTGTATTTATGAAAACGACAACCTAAAGTATCTCAAACGTATTTAAGTATCTCAAATGTAATTGGTAATATATTTAAAAAAAACAATTAAATAAATTTAGATACTTTAAGATATTTATTTGGAAGCATCCTAAAAATATCATTATCTAATACGTGTCAAGCACGGAAAATTTTCCTTTATTGAAGTATCCAAATTTCATAGTCACCACATATATAATTTTCAACACAAAAATTCATGACGCATAGATTCACTCCGTAACATGTAGAAAATATTTATGATACATTTTAAAGTTATGAATCGGATATAGACACTAATTTATTTATATAGACTATGCTAAACCTAATAGACTTGATTAATGAACTAAATACAATTATGAACGATAATTACAAATAACTGTTATTTACAACAGTAGTTGTATAATGATACTCTTAGATGAGAGTGATGCCACTTGAGTAGAGCTGAAGTTAATCGTTAGCTGTTGAAAGATAACATAGTTTGTTATTTATATTATTGCTTTATAAAAACTTGAGGCTGCAAATGACAACATTTTCCTCTTTTAATTCTCTCTCATTCATTATATTATTGCTTTATAAAATTTTGAGCCATGTCAGTAAACATCGAATAAAGACAGCACAACAATAACTTCTATGAAACACGGATTTTGAAACAAACACTGAATTCAATACTGACACGTCGACACTGATAATAATATAAAAAGATAAATTAATTGAATGTAATGAATGTGTCGGTCTCGAACAAAGACACGTCTTGGATCATAAATGCCAATCCTACCGATATAAGCATAGAGGGGATGCAACATTTCTAACTTTGACACCTGATATCAATTGATATTGTGGTTCTATTGTTCGTATCCAGAAACTCATCACAACCAAATTATGTTTCAGACTGAAAAAAATATAGTAAATTTTAACATGAGAAAGAAACATAGGCACTGAAATCAATTAGTTGTATGTGAAAATAAATAAGTGGAATTCCTGCTGCAACAAAATAACAGAATTTGAACTTAAATCTAATCTCATAAACCGAAGAAAAGCTCGATGAAACAAGAAATCGTTGATGAACTTCATATTCATCTGGTTAGGAACAATTTACAACAAATCACCTAACATTGTCTCCAAATATTTTTTGACCTTTTGATCTTTCAATTGATCCAGTTTTCTGAAGTCTAATCTGAGCTTTGAACTTAGCTATAAATTCACTAGCTTTCTTATCCACCTCAGAATCAAGCCCCGAATCATTGACATATTCAGACACCACATCTTCGTCTGAGCTATCCTGCACATTGTTCTCAAGCTTGATATCCGAGTCTTCGCTTGACACATTCTTCGACGGTTCAGGTTTATCTCTCTTACGATGACCAGAAAACATAGCCTCATGCTTAGGAAAATAGCAATCCAGAGTTTTCTTACGGATCCCTTTCAATAGAAGATCTGGTTCTCTACTTTTGATTTTATCTTTTCTCATTACCACATTATCAACATTATTAGGCTTCTTTACAATCTTTTCATTGGCTTGCTTGCTAGACGCTTCGTCTATTTTCGTCGTCCCTGAAGTCATTCCATTGGCTCTTCGTGTTCTAACTGATTTCCCTCTTGATAGAGCTTTTGCTAGGCTAATAGGCCTGTCTGAGTCTGAGTGCAAACCATGCATCGTTGACTCTTTGTTGCCAAGGTGATCATCCTCGCCTCCAATTCCACTTTTACCCCTCAAATCATCGTTGTTCAGAATACTATTCAGGTCATCTTTGAGCTGGCTATCGATATTATATCCACGACCTTCGAATGCTTGCAATGAAGTTTCACCATTCCTTCTAGCCGAATGTGATGGTGAACTTGAAGAAGAGGAAGAAGAAGATCCATGCAAGCTTCTCTTTTCCCCTATAGCTTCCTGCAGTGAGTTCATATTCTCCGATGAAATGGAATCTACGGAAGAACGTAAACTCGTCTGAGATGAAAAAGATCCCCCAAACTGCAAAGACCGTGAACTAAGCGACTCAAGTTGAGTTTCGTCAGCAGATAGTGGCCTTAAATGCGAAGGACGATAAACAGCAGCATATTTCCCTCTAGTTTCCATCATTTCGTTTCTCGACACCCGAGAAATTTTCTTTACCAATTCCACCTCTTCAAAATCAATATCTTCAGAAACATGCACAAAAGAATTCTTCTGTCCCAAATCTTCCTCTTGGAAATTCACATTTTCCAAAGCATGCACATTTTCCTCCTCGAAATTCATATTTTCTGAAGTATGCACAGGGAACGTCTCTTTTTGTTGCATATCTTCCTCTTGGAAGTCTATAGTGTCTGAAGAAACCGAATCCAACGCAGCATACAGTCTCATGTTCGAAGGAAAAGATCCTGTAGACTGAAAAGACTCAGCACTACGCGACTCGAATTGAGTTTCATCAACCGACATAGACCTGAAATTTGCAGGATAAGTAAAATCAACATGTTTCCCTTTAGATCCCATCCTTCGGTTTCTTAATGAAACCTTCTTTCCCAAATCTCTTCTCTGGAAATTTGTATCCTCAACAGCAGCCACATAAGAATTCATCATCCTTTGTTCCGTATCTTCCTCTCGAAAAATCACATTTTCCAGAGCAGGCACATACGAATTCTTTCTTCGTCTCATCTCTTTGTCAAGAAAAATTGTCTTTTCCGAAGCATTGGGCACATAGGAAGCCTCCTTTTGTCTCATATCATCCACTTGAAAATCCATATAGACATTATCTGATGCAATCGAATCAAATGAAGAATGCATACTAGCAGGTAAAGAGAACGATCCCGTAGATTGCGAGGACCTCGAACCAACTCCTTCAAATTTATTAATCTCATCAACCAAAACAGGCCCAAATTGCGAAGAACTGGTAACATTGCCATAAACTTTCTCCCTTTCCGTCCTTCTAAACCTCGAATTCCTTTGAACCGAGGAAACCATTCCACCACCACCAACATTAGCAACATCATTGAACTTTTTCTCCAAATTAGAAGGAACCAAATCCTCAAACTCCCTAACTTCACTCACATTTAACCTCTTCAAAGAACTCCTCGAACCTAAACTTGAATCACTTCCTTCAACATATTCACAACCATCAACTTCTCTTTCAGCCAATTTCAAACTCCGAACGGGTAATCCAAGCGGTTTATAACCAACAACCTCACCAAATTCACCACAACCATAATAAGGTTGAGCAACAACCACAGGCTCGCTATAACAATACTCAGAATTCCAAGCTTGAACAACATTGGTTCCATTACCATTACCATCATTATCATTATCAAATCTAACTGAATAACCAAAAATTTCATCAGAATTAGGTAATTGGGTATTATTATACTGTTCATTAAAAACACCAACAGTAGTACTACCACTACCCTCATTAGATCCATCAAAATACTGATTATTATTCCAAAAATGCATCATCTTATTCTCATCAAACCCATTTGAATTTTCACTCTCATCACCAAAAATAGTTGAAGCAGGAAAAAACTTAGAAACATAACTAGGTGCATTATTATTATTATTATTAGAAGATTGAGATTCTAAATTAGATTCTAATTCACAATTTCTTGTACTAAAAAGACCATAAGCAACAACAATGCCAATGAAAAGAAGGTGAAGAAGCTCCCATAACTTGGTGAGAATTAAGGTTTTTTGAGAGAAAAATTCAGGAGCTTGTGAAGGAAAAAGTGGAAGAACAATGAACAAAAGTGATAAAAATAGAAACTTTAAGATGAAATCTGAACAAGACTTACTTTTTTTGATGGGTTTTGGTTGGATCCGTAAATGGGGTTTTGAGATAGGGATTGGATCCGCCATTGATGACAAAGGTTGAGTTTTTTTTTTTGGGTGAGAAGGGTTTGGTGTGAAATGAAAAAATGAAAAAATGAAAAAAAATGAAGACTTTGTGGAGAAGGAAAAAAGTGTAACATTGTAGGGGCAAGAATGGAAGATAAAATGTTTAAGGTAATTCGTGTTGGTTGATAGAGTTCAAAAAGTGTCTTTGTCAATTATTAACGTTTTGTGTTAATGACCTAATTACCCTTGTATTGGTATGAGTTTTATCATCTTAGGAATATTATTTGAGAAAGGTTTTTGGGTCATTGTAATAAGGCTATGACAATACGTTATACTTAAATGATGAGTTGGAGATGGGGCAAAGAATCTTTTAATTAATTGAATTAAAGGGTAATCAACCAATATATTTTAAATGTTCACCAAATTATGTGGTGTATAATAGTATTTTAGTAAATTTATTAATTTTTATGAAAAAGTTTTTTTTAGACATTTTAAAATAAAAAATTATTTATTAAATTAAATTGTCTCAATAAAATATTAAATTAATTGATTTTATTATCTGTTAAAAAAATATTATACATAATCGATTAATTTTAGATTTAAAAATGTTAAAATATTAAATTTTTTTATCAAGTTACAAATTTTTTAAAAATTTTTTTTTTTAAGTAAAAATTTATTTAAATTTAGAAATCTACCACAGTTGTTTTTATGATCTTATATTGGGCCGTATATATTAAGTAAGTGTTTACTTTCTTTGTAAATTAGTGTAAAATTACATTTGTTTTATGTCGAAAAATGGGTTTGCAGATATAAAAATTTCACAAGTGAAAATCTTAAAACGAGAAAATAGATTCAATTACTTCATCATAACATTATTATCGCGGCAACGAGTTCAAATTTCTAACGGAATATAATTTGTGGAGTTAACTAGTTTGATTTAAATTTAACAATAAGATTTTAAGTTTTGATTTTATCTACTATTGAGTAATGGTACAAATTTCACTGCTGTCTTTCAGGCCCATATTGAGTTATAGTCAATTACCACTCTTAGAAGCTATATATAAGATAGTTTTCTATTGTCACAAATTGTTGATTGGATGACCACATAATTGCGACTTAATCGTTAAAAAACTAAATTTAATATGGTTTTTACGTACATCCCAAAAATTGGTAGTCCTATTAAATTTAAAATGTGACACTATCATAATACTTAGTAACTTACAAAGAAGATCGGTCAAGAACAAAAACTTACAAAGAAGACTAAATTATGATAAATAGCCATCTATTTGGTGTAGGATGGTGACAATGGAAACCTTAACTATCCATTGAAAATCATGGTATAGAGAGTGAGTTGCTCATGGAAAAAAGGAATTTAGATCCTTTTCTTATCGTTGAATATTAAGATACCTTCTTGTTGAAAGGACATGCATTTTTAATGCAATGCCGCCTTGTGATTAGGTATGTAAGTGTGTTTGGATAAAGAAATGTTTTGAGACAATGTAATTTTTTAAGGTAATTCAAGTCTTTTAGTGTGAATTATTTTGTTTAGATAATAAATATGGAGAATTTTTATTAAGTATTTTGTTGAAATTAAATTTAGAAATTTTTGAATATCACTTAAAATTTAAAAAATTTTTTTTTTTTACTTTATAATAAACAAATAATAAAATGATTCTCATATTTTAATTGTTTTGATACTTTGTCCCTAAGAATTTTCATATTTGGCAAACTGGTCTATAAAAATTTACCAAATAAACCTTCAATTTTTTCACATCTTGACCTAAATTTAATTTTCATTTTTGCATTAAAACTTTTGAAATTGATAAAAATAGTCTAATTTCAAATGAAAATTTTTTTTATATCAAAACAACAAAATTTACAAATAAAATAAATAAATTAAAACATTTAAATTACCTAGAATTATAAGAATTACATGTCCAAAACTCACTTTTAGTGTCTTTTTCTTATTAAGATATTATGCTATTCAATAGGAGAGAGAGAAAAGAGTCTAGATCTATGTTGAAAACGAGAGCTCATTAGAATCGCATGTTGTAGGAGTTGTGGCATGTAATATTTTCAACACCGATACTACATGTAAATGCTCTTAATTTTGATTAAATAATAGAAAGAAAAAAAAAATCCTCCCAAAGTTTATTATCTTATTTATTCAATACTATAGATGTTTATCTTTCTTTCCATTAGCTGGTCCTTTATATATCATAACTTTAACGTTCTTGCCTTTTTTTTTTTAATGTAGTCAATTTTATTATGAAAAATTAATGTGTCTGTTTTCTTTTAAACAACCAAAAACAAGACAAACGGGCATTTGCTCCCACCATCAGATAAATTACACCAAACATAAACAGCAATAAATTAAGAAGATAAGCAACACATAGAGTATGACAGATTGAAACTATACCAATTTTTCTTTTAAACTTATTGAATACCAATTAAACAATTTAATCAGCTTCAACATCCACGGACCATTAAATCCTTCATGCAACAAAATAATAATAATAATCCATCGTTTTCCATACAACTCAAATACGTATCAACTAAATAAAATTAAAAATGTTACATTTTTTAATGTCACAAGCACCTAAGTCACTAAATTATTTGAAATAAGACAACGTTAAAAAAGGTTAAACACTCAAAAAACAAATATTTAATAGATTTTTTTCAAACCACAATTTTTTACGTATAAACGAGAATTTAGATGACAAGTCTAACTTCTTTTACATCAAAATATATTTTTATTTAATTTAAAAATATATATCCACCATTTTTTATTTTTGTTTTCATTTATATTTCTTTTTTGTTTTTCTAGAGGAAATCAAGAGGATCTTTTCCCTAAATAAAATGTGTGTACTCTAATGTAAATTCTTTTATTAAATGTGTAGTAAGGAGAAGTCTAGGAAATATGCTACAATATGAATTCATGATCCAAATTATTTTAAATAAGATTTTTATACTTATAGGTTACAACAATCATTTAAACAAATTTATTTCATTTGACAAAAATATCTCAACAACGAATCTAAAGTTTTCTCTACTTAAACTAAGGCACCATTAACTCATCTTAAATTTTTTTAATAAAAAAATATCCTAACAATATTTAATTAAACATTTTAAAAATAAACATTGTGCATAACAAACAATAGTACTACGCATATTTAACTCTAAAAATGCCATATATTAATATAAAATAAAAAATTGAACAAAAGATATTGATGGGTTTTAGACAGCTTAATAAGTGGACCCATAAAAAGACAATTCAAAAATAAAAATAAAAATAAAAATTATTTAAAATAAAAAATAAAAAAAAAAAAAGAAATTGTGGATACGGCGCCGTTTTAATTTATATATTATAAAAAAACAAGTCTAAAAACCCTGAACCCTTCTCCTATTCCTTTTCGCTATCCCTTCCGTCGAACCAACCTCCATACTGTGGCAGCGACATTTTTGTAACTCTTTGAAAAAATAATTAATAAATTGAATTCAATTAGGTTTAAAAATGGGTTTATCTTCGAAGAAATCTAAAATAATGCAAAAAAGTGATAGTGATTCGGATGATTACTTCGATGATGATGACGATATGTCCCTCAAAGAGGTAACCGCTAACCATTCATTCATTGTTTCAATTTTTTTTTTATTTTTTGCTTACTTTGACCTAAGTTTTTTTTTGAATTTGTGATTAATGATGTTTTTTTTTCTTCTGATGATGTAGGTCAATGATGATAGCGAGGAGGAAGTGGAGGAAGATGAAGAAGAAGATGGAGAGGATGAGGGAACAGATGAAGAAGAAGAAGATAAGACTGAAGAGCAAAACGGATGGCAAAATGATGAGATGGAAGAGCTTGAGAAAGAGTATAGGGATCTTCATCACCAGGAGATGTGAGATTCCAATTCATACACTTTCTTTTGTTTATATTGTGGATGTCATTTTAATTTATATTGCAAGATAGTTACCGGTGTTACCTAATAGCGGCGCTATAACTATAACGAAGCGGAATTGAAGCAAGTTGTTATTGCTATGCAATATGTTATTTAGTACGGAGTATTGTTTTATAGCAGCTACAATGACACTACTGCATTGTAGTGTTGCGGAAATCGAACAAACAACTATTTTTTGCAATCTGTGATTGCCGACACGACAAGCTATGGAACACTGACACAAACACCAACATCGTACATGATAATGACTTACAATACTGACATGTAGACATATGCGCCATGTGTAATAATTTAAGAAAATAGAAGTGATTGAAGGTAATCACATGTGTCAGTGTCAAGCACACACGCTTTTAATCTGAAGTTTCGGTGCTACATAGCTAACAAGTGCTAGAAATTGTTTGGGATATGCCTCTAGGAAAGCTTATGAAATTTTTTATAGCATATATCAAAATAATTTGACTTTGTTCTATCCCTTGTTATATAAATAGCTTATATATAAGTACTTGTATGATAAGTGCTTATAACATAGGCGCTTAATTAAATTGTTTATCCAAATAGGGCCTTTATTTATATTGCTAACTATTACTACTAGATTCATAGTTGCATTTGCAAATACAAGGTAAGACTACCTACAATTTATGCAGCACTTATACTTAAGATTGAAGGTGTGTTTGGTGTCCGACATGTGTTAGTATCACCGACGCGCGTGTGTGTATTACGTTACTATCTTGGACCTGTTTCAGTTGAAGCCTTTGTTTTTGGTTTAATAATTTACTTGTTTCACTGGTTCTACTTGTGTTGAGCATAAGGTTAATTTGCATTAGATATATATTTCTACTAAAATACTATGCATTTGTTAATATGTTTATTTTCTGCTACTACTACTAGGTTCTATCTAATTTGAATACCCTTGAAGGCTTGGAGTTGAACTATCTAATCAGTGAAAATTTGGTTTATGATTGTTGTTGTTATTCCTAAATGTCTTGTATTACTTACCATTGACACCGTTTATTTGACTGAGATTTCTTGCTTCTGTTAATTCTGTGCATTGCACAAGATCTGCAAGATATCGCTTTCGTATTGATATGGAATGTTACTATATCTTGGGTGCCATGCAATATGTTAATGTGAGAAATCTGGTTTGCTACCAACCTGATGGCTCATGAATCATCGTACTTACTGTTATATAGTTCTTTCTATGGAAGAATCGAGTTACAGTGAACTTATTGTACTATTCCCCTTGCTTAATCTATGAGATGTTGTGGATTTTTAAATATGAGAAATTTATCTTTCTTACCTCAGAAACACTTTGAAGAACTTGAAGCATCATAAGGATGAAGATCTCCTAAAAGGACAAGCTGTGAAAAGCCAGAAGGTGTGCTTTCTGTTTTATTGTGGAAATGACTTTTGTGTTTAGTGATGTTTTGTCACTTATTTAATTTAATCTTCTGTTTCCTCATTTGCTTTATACCATAGTACAATGAAAAACGTTTTGTCAATTGTTAACCCAGATATAGATGTTGTCAATTGCTATAGTATTATTTAGTGGTTTCTATTATGAGTTTGTTATAATATCATCAAAATTTGTTTTGATTGAAGGCCCTCTGGTACAAAATTCTTGAGCTCAGATTCCTACTTCAGAAGCCATTCTCAAGTTCAAATAGGCTGCCCCAGGTATTTATTTTCCTACCCCATTTTGTGATTCAACGTGATTTACTATTTTATCGTATCTAAATGTCATGGTCAAACATGGTAAATATCTGCAGGAATCAATAAAAGGTTCATTCTGTGAATCAGATGAGACAGTTAGAGCTGCATATGCAGATTTGATTACTTCTTCCAAGGAGACCTTGGATTCTATATTGGAACTTCAAGAGGTGTGGTTTTAAAAGTAGCTTCTCATCTATGTTGAATGAGCTATTGCATTCTATTTTTCAAAAGCTCTCTCTTTTAACTTGTTTGTAAACATCTGTAACCTTATAAGTATTTTTTGTAAGTGAAGAACCATAAACGTATTCTAATTGAGAAGCTCCCATAAGCTAGAAATTAATTCAAACCAGGCCTATTTCATGTCAAATGAAGACTATAAAGTCAGTATTTGTTATATTGATATTAATATATTCGATCTCGTTCAATTTTATTAGTCACTTATTCTGTCTATATGTAAAAAATTATCAGTTGCTGATCTTTTTCCTTGTTCCAGGCTTTGATTGCAAAGAATCCATCAGTTACCCAAGCCATCAATGGTGATTTCTTCTTGTTCTTATTTCCCATTCTGGTTTCTTCTAGATTTTTCTGTCTTGTTAGTTGTTATCCTTTGTGCTCCATTGACACCTTTGGGAGTGGGACATAACTGTCATACGTTGAAAATTATAAAATTTTTGTCAGGGAAGAAGAATTATAGGAAAAGTTGTCTGACTATCTACCTAATCTATACCGTGTAGCATGTACTTTGTTGCAATAATTATAGGAAGGGGTTTCCTCCATTTGGTAGATTATTTTTCTTTCTTGGCCCAAATATTACACGTTACTGTGATTGAAAGTAGATGGATAAATATGAAACCTAACAAGAAGAGTCCACCAATATCTCTTTTGTTTTGGTGTTAATAATTTCTCATTTGAACAATAATACTTGTTATGCATGATATACATGCTCTTCTTTTTTGTGGGATCATTATCATGGTATCATTTTTAATCAAATAAAATTAAGTGTTATCTTTATGCTTTTATGCACCTCTTTGTGTGTATGTGTTTACAAAGTTTTCTTAAATCTCAATGCCTTAAGTGCTGCTTGAGGTGAGGATTCATATAATAAATGTTTGCCACGTAGAGGACTGGCAAAGTGTTCTTTATGTAGGTCAAAGGATTCATATAATAATTGTTTGGGGGAGTGGAGAACTGGTCAAGTTCTATTTATCTATTTTACTTCTTTCTATTTTCTGCTGCACACATGGAAAGAACACTCTCCAAACTTGCCTTTGTCAGATTTCCAAAAACAAAACTTGCCTTTGTCCTCTCTAAGATAACCTTCTTGAAAACATTGATTTGTGCCGGAGATGATAATGTTCTAATGTTACTTTCAACTTCCAAAGTAACCAAATTTGTCTTTCTTTTAATAAACTCTAACTTGTTGAAAACATTGATTTGTGCCGGAGATGATAATGTTCTAGTGTGACTTTCAACTTCCAAAGTAACCAAAATTTCCTTTCTTTTAATAAAGGTTCAGAAAGGTCATCAAAAGCTTCAGAAGTTTCTAATCATTCAGATGACAGTCTTGACCAAGAGTGGTCACAGATTTCCCAGATGCACAATAGGTATTTTCATAACCTTCTTAGTGCCACTATTTTTGTGCTAGACATTCATTTTCTCGAGACATTGCAGCATTGAGACTTGACTCTTATAGCTTTTGTTTCATGAACCTTATCTTCGAGTCGATTATGCTTGAAACTTCTCCAAACAGCAACTTTTGTACTTTGGCTGCATTTCTATCTTAAACATGTGCTGTTCTTCATTTTGCATGTCTGCTTGGCTGATGTATTCATTGTTGTATCTTGCAGTATAGCATCTTTCAGAGACAAGTCAATCAACAAATGGCAGAGGATGACACAAGTGACAACTGGTGCTGCTGCAATTAAAGGCAAATTGCATGCTTTTAATCAGGTGAGGTTCTGTGACTGGACAGGGGATTCTACAATTTCTACTATGTGACGGATTATTTTACTCCTAATTTGTTGTCCTGTTGTAGGATATCAGCAATCAAGTTGCAGCTTATATGAGAGATCCCAGTAGAATGATCAAGCAGATGCAACTGATAAGATCAGCTGTTAATATACTTGGATCAGTAAGTCAATCTTAGTTGTTTCTAAACAGTAAGAAGCTGATTTAATTACCTTTGTCATTGACACTTACTGGCATAACTCTTCAGGTTGCAGAGGTCAATGATAGCTCTAATGATGCGGTAAGCTTTATATACATTACTAGTGTTTGATTGTTGTTTTGTAAGAACTTATGTGCTAGGTTTTCAACAAGTAATATCTTTTTGTCAGATGATAAGTAATATCTTTTTGTCGGATGATAGCATGTTGCTCAGCCTTAGGTCTTGAATTATAACTTCAATATTTCAGTATTTTATGGTACAGAACGAGGAGTATACATATAAGGTACAGTATGATCACAACTAAATTCCATTTTTGAATTTTACTCTGCTCAGGTAACACATATTGACGGCGATCCTGAACTGCTGGACGATTCTGAATTTTATCAGCAGTTATTGAAAGAATTTTTCGAGACAGTTGATCCTTCATCATCTGGTAAACAATTTCTTTTTGGCTGATTAATTTTAGAGTGTTAAAAAAAACACTCCCTCTAACACTCTTTTCAACACTGATGACTCTCTTATTTGGTGAAATATATGTAGTTTCCACCACTTTAGAAATAGGTCCTACATAGAGTGGTGGAATCCACATAAATTTCACCCAACAAGAGAATTGAAAAGAGTGTTAGAATGAGTGTTGCTCTAAGTATAACTTGTTGTTTTTTAAATTTTATTCTAATAATTTTTTTACTTCTAATACCATTGACTAGTTTGGGCTTTTATTTTTCATGATCATTAATTGAATAGATATGCTATACAGCTATACTGATACATATAAATAATAAAATTTATATAGATGTATACTGATACTGATGCTATCATTATTTTTCATATTTCATCATCTTGTCAGAGTAAACAAGTTTTAAGAACTAATTTTATGTTGTTATAAAACGGTAAAAAAATGATTGGACGTCTATGTAAAATTTGTTTATAATTCGAGAGTATAGTTATTAAACTATACACTATAACACTATATTATAACATTTGGACTGTTAAATAGTAAAAGGATCTATTAATTATCAGAATATTTTCTCTTTGTATTACTATTTTCAAACAGTCAGCTCTATATTTTCAAAGGCTTGAATTTACTCAGGATCATTTTTCCACCATAATATATTTATCATTACCTCTCTTGAAATAAGACTCTTTCCATTTTCTCATTTTCGGCTATTTTCATTTGAATAGAGAAAGCATTCTATGCTTTGAAAAGAATGCAAACCAAAAAACGCAAAATTGTTGATCGTCGTGCCTCAAAAAGTCGCAAGATAAGGTACACAAAATGATCCCAATTAATTTCCTTTTTCTACCATTATCATATATACCTAGCATTTAAGAACTGAATAAGTTTTTGAATGACTTGTTATTGAAGGTATAATGTTCATGAAAAGATAGTTAACTTTATGGCTCCTCAACCTGCAAATCTTCCTCCCAATGCTCCAATGCTATTTGAGAATCTGTTTGGATTGAAAACGCAAAGATCATCTGCTGCAGCCTCATAAGCATGGTTGGCTGACAGACATATAGTTTTGCCCTATTACTTAGTATATGTTGTACTAATTAATTTCCAACATGATGTTTCAATCAGAGATAGAGATAAAATTTAGACGCCATTTAAACAATTTGACCTTAGTTAAACACATTAATCATTTGTCTAACTACTTGATTATGTTTCATAGTTTGATAGCCATGTTACACTGTTAATTTTCTTTTATCAATATATTGGACAAACCAAATCAGATACATATTAACAAAAGCTACTCACCGCATAAGATGTGTTGAGAGTAAAATAATTTCAACACATGTACCCACACTTATCGTTATATAGAAAAATCAAAATAAGTGTTGAGAAGTTTTTACAAACCCACACACAGTGAATTATACAGATGAGAATCACCACAATGAAGTGAATTATCTTTAGTTGGTATTAGGTAGTCAATCATTTAAAAGTCTTCAAGTGAGCAAAAATACCTTTAATTCAAGATGTCTTCCACTTATGCCTGTTTATCATAGGCCAAATTAAAAAGTTGGTTGAAACTATCAGGAAGCACTATTCCATCAGACCATAGATCACACCAAAACGATGTTGTTTGACCATTACCAATAACCTTCAAAATTTGTACAACAAATCAGTTATCAAACCCATTATCCAATTCCTTCTCCACCACCACCACATCACCCACAAACCGAGTCTTTTCTATGACCCTACGAATACCCCCAAACTCTAAGTCATACTTATCAGTCAACACTTTAAACCAAAAATCATATTTTTCTTCCCTCAACAATACAAAGTTAAAATTCACAAGATCGTACAATAACATTTATGATTTTTCACACCATAGACAAGACCCTAGTATGAGTGAATTTATTGAGCATACCAAAAACTCGAATATCCAGAGCTTATAAGAGAAAAAAAATAAAAAACATCAAAATTAATATACTCATAAATAAAAACATCAAAATTAATTTATAGATAATCATCTATTTTCACTTGACGGTACTATAAAAAAAATGTGTATCAGTGCTATGAACATTTTGACCAATAATTTTCTCAAATTGATCCACATAGACATTATTATAGTTTCTTAAAAACTTGACTAAATTAAGAGTTTTGATACATTTATCTATTCAATTTTGACCATAATAATTAAATAAATTGTTTACCTAATTAAAGTTTTAATTTTAATTAAAATCATGAAGAAAAAAAAACATCATTTCAAAATAGACTCAAAAAATTTTAGTGGTGTTAAATCAAAGATATGATCAAACTCATTCATAAATGACGTATAATTAAACTATTAATAATTTAATTTGCTAATACCAAAATATAATAATTTTCAAACGTAGAATTCTCCAAGTTTTATTATTAAGTTACTTATCATATATTACTTTTTTTATTTAAAAAGGCTTGATCATTGTGACTTGAGAACTTATTTCATGTTTCCTAGCCTCCATAATATATTACTTATGGAGAAATATGAAATTTTATTTTTTTTTCTTCCTAAAACCGAGTCATTTATAAAGGCAAAATACTACATATTTCTAAAGAAACAAAAGCATTATTCCTACATATATTTTTAGAAAACCTTATTCTTACATTTAGTGTCCCTCTCATTTTGTTTCAGAGTTATCTACAATAAAATAAGCATTGAGTAACAAAACAATAAGCGAAATTTTGTACAAAATTAAACATACGTGACATAATTCGTAAATAAAAAAAGTATACGTAACATATTTTATTTGTTTGGTTTCTACGTGACATTATTTAAGAAAGAGAGTTGTCGGTTATTCTCAATAATTACATATTCGAAAATAATATATTTTTTACATAAATTTAAAAATGTTCTAAAGGAAATGATAAAAGGAATATTCTTTATTTTAATTGTAGTATCCATCACCATATATCTAGAAAATGACAATAAAACATACATTCTAATATTTTAGAAGCAATCATATAACTTCTACATAATATATAGTCTACAAAACATCATCTGATGTACCAATACATAAAATAAATTACAACTTAATAGAATACACTCGGTGCCGCCAGATAAATAAAAAAGTATAATATTATATTGTATATAAGAATTGTAAGTTGTAAATTTACAAAAATATATTGGAGAGAGATAGTATATCAAATTTAGTTTGCATTATTAATAATTAAAAATTAGTTGGAATTTAGGTCAGAAAATTTGTTTTATTTTATAATTATAGTAGTTATTTTTGTAATTTTTTAAAAATTATTCCCTTCGATTATAATAGACATCTGAATTATAATTTGTCTACAAGAATTGATGTATTTGGTCCATCTTAAAGATTTTGAAGACCATGTTCTGATCTTAAAAATTAAGTCTAATAACAAAAATACAATTTTAATAATTAAAAAAATTGGTAAAATAAATTTTAGTCATATACTTACCAATATATGATGCATGTTATTTGGTTAGGTTAATTCGCGTAACAAGAAAAGATGCACATATTGTTGGAACCAAGTTGGTTCTAAGGACTTAGGATTTTTATGTTTACAAAAGCACTTCATGTAACCTTATTTTGTACTTAGAATTATTATATTAAATGCCACCAGAAGATGAAGCTACTAGAGGCAGACGATGAAGTCACTAGAGACAGAAGATAAGTTACCAGAGGATAAAATCAGACCAGAGGATACACCTCAAGAAGACACCAGATAAAGCATCCAGAAGGTACTAGAGGATGCATCCTGAAGGCACCAGAGGATACACCAGGATGTCAAAACACCACCAGAGGATATCTTTTCTGGCCCAGATTAGAAAAAAGCAGAGTCTAGAAGGAGACCTAAACCAGACCAGAAGGAAGCCTGCCAGAGGGAGACTTGTTCCAAACCAGAAGGTATCATAAGTCAGACTTGGTCCAGAATTTATTCTGACCAGAAGATAGCTTGGCAGTGAAATGGTAATCAATCCAAACTTGATCCAGACTTAATCAGAGCATAAATTAATTGGTCCAGAACAAGAGATTTAATCCAGATTTGGCCCAGACCAAAAGATAGAATGGTTTAGAGTATGAAACTAAGTTCAGACAAGAAGAAATGATGCCCAGATTTTATCCAGACCTGATCCAGAATCAAAGGTAATTATCCAGACAAAATATCATAAGTCCAGATTTAATTTCAGTTCAATCCAGACCCAGTCCAGAATTGGTCCAGATCAGAGGGAAGATATTCAGATCAATGGTCCAAATTTAAGCATCAGGGTCCAGCGTTGGCCGAAATCAGAAGATCAAACCATATGGCCCAGTGTTGGCCGAGATTAGAAGATTAGAATATCAGAACGTGTGGTCCAGTGTTGGCCGAGATCAGAGGATCACAACAGATCAGTTTGCAAGTCTAGCGTGGTCGAAATCAAAAGATCAAATGGTCCAGATTTAATCATGAAGCTATTGGCGGGAAGAAGGATTTGTTCCAAAATTAATTAAAGACAGGATTAGCCCAAGTTATTTTCGAAAGCAAATATGGAGCTAAAAAGATATGTTTTTTATTTAAATGAAACCCGATTGGTCAAGGTATTTTTGCAAGAGAATCCAGCAAGATACAGCTCGAATTTAAGCATGGAAGAGACCCTAATTCACATCTATAAAAGGAGGCTCAAGACTGAAGACTTAGTATCGAAAATCACAAAAGAGTCATACACTTCCAGAAGCAAACACTTGAGTTTTTAGTGAGGTTAATTGTGAGTTTCAGCTTTCTAGAAGCAAGCACTCGTGTTTTTCTTTCCCTTGTGTTAGATCGAAGTTGTTGAAGTAGAGTCTACAATCTGAGGGAGTCAGAAGGGGTAGCAGATTACTTAGCAATTAGATTCAATGCGTTGTAATTCCTCTTACAATCTGGGGTTGTCAGATTGGTAGGAGAAGACTTGACTTGAGAAGTCAAGGTGCTGTATTCCTCAAAAGTCTAGGATTGTTAGACTGTTTGAGAAGACTGACTTGGAGGGTTAGTGGTATTGTTGTAGTTCAAGGTTTTGAATTATTGAAATCCTTCAAAGTGAAGGGACTGGACGTAGCCTCGTTAACGGTGAACCAGTATAAAATTCCGTGTTTTATCTTTACTTTATATCCGTTGCTAACTCTGTTTGATTCATACATCATGTTTTGTTATAAAACTGCAAAAACAGAAAAAGTATTCAAGTTACTCAAACACAATTCAACCTCCCCTTCTCGTGTTTGCACCTTCACATATAGCTTGTCACTTTCACATATTAGACTCACATACAAACGATAATCCAACAATCACAATTTAACTCATAAAAATAATTCTACTCATAAAATACACTGATTATAGATCCCAAAAAACAACATACAACACAATATCTATATTAATTAGTATATCTATTAACATATGTCATGTCAATTTTAGTCGGAATTCATCACAACCAATTAGAATATACCAAACTACAATTATCCTATAAACTTATATAATTTGGTTTTCACAATTAATAATTATTTTTTTTTAAATTTTGTTAACATAAGTATATTTGTCTTCTGGTTTAGCTTTGACTTTGAGACCACTATTCTATACTCATTCACACAAATATACAAATATAGTGAGAAGATAAAGAGAAACACGGAAGATAAAGATAAACTCAATCTAAACTCAATCTCTAAAGAAAAATTTGAACAAGTCTGTTGCAATGAAAGATTGGATCTTGCAAAGTAGATTTTTGGCATAAGAACGATAAATTGTATTGTCTCAACACAATTATATTGTGTAGAGATTTAACATAAACAATTGTTGCAAACGAGTCACTACTTCACACTCCATATGCATACAGTTAGTAGTTTATTGTATGTTATGGTATACACAAGTTAGATATTGCTCATGCAATTATATATGTTATATATTTATGGTAATTGCCTATACAATTGTATTAAATAACAAAAATTAGGGTACCATGACTATGCCAAATTTTTCTGTATAATGAACACCACTAATTGAACAATAAATCAAACATGTCAAACAAATAAGAATAAAGAGCATTATTAATAGCATTAAATATTATAGACAAGACAAACACAAATACATATGTAGAATATATTATGTTATATTATATTCCAAATTCCATGTAATATTTATTCTCTTTCTGTAGAAAAATAAAACACACACATAGAATATATTATGAAAAGTTTTCTTTTATATACTTTTTGTTCTTATTTTTCTTAATAAAAAAAATTCATTTTAAAATAAAATTATAATACATACTTTCAAATCTGAATTTTAAAACAAATACATGACAAGTCCATAATTATATTTTATATAAATCAACAATCTTAGAAAATAATTAAACGGCATTGATTTCTAATTCTCGTTGATCATTTATTTCAAATAATTTGTAAACGCAATTCCTTTCAATTAATGTGCAAAAATAATATAATATAACAATTTATATCATAATTTTATAAATACTTATAACATATAAATAAAAATTCTTTTAAAGAAATAAAAAACTTTTATAAGCTATTTAAGATATCACATTTCTCAAAATTCAAACAAAACAGTTTTTCCTCTTATACAATAGCGCAATCTCAATAAACTTAATTTAACTATAATTGTTTAATTTATTTCCAAAAATTTACTAGTACTTATAAGATTTTCATACAAAAATTCGTTTCTAATTAAATAAATAGAATACAATTTATAACTCTCATTCTCGATATGATCTATCAGAGTAAGGCTTCTCTCAAACTTGAACTTCAAAACTTATTAATTTGTAATAACTGCAATTTTGCAAACGCAAAGCTAAGTTAGTCAAACATAAACGACGAAGGAGGTGAATTTTGAAATAATGTTGATAGTATAATATAAGTAAGAAGAACACACAAATAATCATAATATATGTATTATAACACATCGTGATATATCAAAATATACAAGAAAATAATATCACATTATAATGTCAAAACCACTCAAGTAAAATCAATATATCGTCATATCATCAAATCATCTAAGAGGAATTACTATCACTCTCGATACACACTAATCACAACAAAACAATAATAAGACATTGCAATGTTATGCATGAACTTAGACTCTATTTCTTCGCCATTTGATACATTTCTAACTATGAAGTACTTGGTTAGGAGACTTGATACTATGCTACCACGCAAGTGAATAGACAATTCAAATTGGCCATGTCTTCATAGATTCCCTCAACTCAACACGAGACACATATACGCGACAATCGAGGTAAACATGTGTTGCATGGTAGCTCCTAACAGTTGGAGCGCTACCTACAAGTCACTTAGGAATTCCCCACCAAAATACCTTCAAGATCTATCAATCTTCTCTTAAGACTCAACAGTGGACCGCCACGATCAGACTCATTCAGTTGTACTTCCTAATATCAGTAGGCTTGTCAGGCCCTACATGTATGATGACAAAATAATCTACATGTCAAAATTTCCAACATCTATTTTCTCCCCTAGTTGGCCTAGACCACTCCATTGTGAGCATCATCTTTAGCACAAGTTGGAATCAACATTATTTCATCAACTATGGAGTGACATCAACATACTAATCACAATTTGATAACATCTCAATCTTTAGTCACCATCATCATCCTCATAATATATTATTATGTCACACAATGCATTCAAAGTTTTCATCACATTACAGAATCTCTTCAATCAAACAAAGACACGAAATTCATTCAACATCCAATATCACAATGATATCAAATATCAAATACCACATAATTATAACAAATTAAATCAATAAATACCTTGTAAACATTTCTATTTCATATTTTAATCTCACAATTCTCATATTTTCACATTAATTTATTTCTCAAAGAGCTACTGCTATACGTAGCGAGCCCCAGATGAATCATTAGAAAATACAGTTTTCTCGTTCATCTCACAATATGTTATACTTATGAACTCAAACGGTCTATCACCCCTTACCTTATTTCGACGCTTTAACATGTTAATCTGCGTCCACAAGAAAAATCCTTTGTTGATTTGATCTTTGTTCTCCAATTGATCGAACTCGACAATTTAGAGATAAATGTCCAAAATAAAATCTGAGAATACAGTCTAAAGGTTCAATATCAAAATTGAGTAATGGAAATTTACCCTAAGTTAGAAAACCAATCAGTTCATCATTTAGCCAATGTTCATATGGTCGAACGTTTTGGCGTTGGTTTCACTCAAATCAGAGTTACGGTGAAAAATAACGATACAAAATAGAGAAACCCATAAACGACGAAGTTGGGGGGGGACTTAGTAGGGAGGGCTAAAAATCGGAAAAAGAGAGTTAAATTAACTATATCAATGAAGGAAGGAATATATTGAGACTTGGACAAAAACGGAGAAAGTTTACTTAACAGTGGTGGAACAATGACATTGATTTTCTATTTTATTCTCAGGGCTCCCTCTGTTATTATAGTAGGTTATCTTTGCCCCTTTTTCTTTTTTAGATATTAGGTTATTATTAACCTAACTCATTGAACTCATTTTATTTTTTTACTACATTTTTTTATTTACAGAAGACTCAATTAATTACATTCTTATTTTAATTTATTTATTTATCATTAACATAATATTTTCCAAAATATCAAATTAAAATATTATCATATTTTAAAAATAGTTAAAATGACAAAATAAATAAATATAACATCAATATTTTATATTAGTCACAAAATTTATTAAATATTTATAAAATAGGCACATCATGACAAGCACACATATAAAGAAAATTAAGTGCAATATTATTAATATTTCAAAACCAATATTTTATAAAATATATTAATTAAAGTAATTAACTTTTTAAAATAAAAAAAACTCTAATATTCAAAACTATTTCTATACTTACTAGTATATGCATTTTAAGACATTTTAATACCAAGAGCACGTTTTAACACTTCTATAGGAAAAATAGATACTCTAAAATATTCACAATATATTCAAAGTAATTATTTATAAAATAATTAATTAAAATAAGAAATAGTTAGAAGTAATAAAAATATAATTGTGTGCACATTTATCATTTAGTCAAATGTATATGAAAATATTTTAATAATTATCAATGCACATATGCGCGTAAAATCATCTGAAATTATTCTCTAAAATACACACTAAAATATCATTTTTTTAGAAAAATTAATAAAATATAATATTTATAATTTATACTTCTCATTAAGTTGGATATGTATAAAATTATCACACCACAATTAACATATGTAAAGAAAATTAATCATAATATTTATCAACATATATCTTAAAACACTTTAAATATTACATTAACTCGGTAAAATAGTATTTTAATTAATTAAATAATCTATTATAAAATTTGGGGTTTTATAATTTTTGAGTATGAGATATTCTCAATTAGGGGTGTACGCGAGTTGGGTTGGATCGGTTCTGACAAAATCCGATATCCGACCCGATCGATTATCGTTGAGTTAGGTTAAGTTCTAAACTCGTATTCTTTTATTTAACCCGAACCAACCGACCCGATCAAGAACGGGTTGAGTTGGATTGGGTTGGCAGGTTATACATAAATAATAACTTGTTTTTTATTTTACGGAAAAATATATTGAATGAAAATATATTTAATACTTGAATGTCTCAAAAACTATAAAATTTCAATCACGTAATTCAATTCTTTAAAACAACCAACAACCTCTCACAAAAAAAAAATAAATCCAACAATTTTCAAATACATAAATAAATTCAACAACAGTTAATCAATAAAATATGAAAATTCATCAATTCTAAACAATGTCACTTCAAGTCCAAACACTTAACAGTTAAGTGCTTGAACTTTAAGTTGACATTGCTTAGAATTGATGAATTTTCATATTTTTAGGGGTGTACGCGGGTTGGGTTGGACGGGTTTTGACAAAATCAGATATCCGACTCGATCGATTATCTTTGGGTTTGGTTAAGTTCTAAACCCGTATTTTTTCATTTAACCCAAACCGATCAAGAACGAGTTGGATTGAATGAGCGGATTGACGGGTCGTCCCGCGCCCATGTACCAAAAGAAATGGAACACACCATTATTATAATATTTTGTGTATAAGGTCATTAAATATTTAATCCATGCCACATGTGGGACAAGCTTGGTGATTTAAAACTATTGTGGGCTTGGCAAGCTGAGGGTAAGCAAAATTTTCTACGATTAATAAAGAAAATAGATTATCTTAAGTTGAACTCAATGTGTACAGTGACTGGTTCATATATGCGAGAGAACATGTCAAAAAATTGGTTGATAATTCTAATTGACAAAATAATTATTTAAATATATTTATATATTTTCCAAGAAAAATATTTATACTAAATGTTTGTTGGTTATTGTTTTAGAGGGTGAAATTGCATAGGTGACCACATGTTTTAAGCTTTATCAGCGATTTAATAGACCAAAGATGAAATTAAACGAGTGGTTCAATGAAAAACAATCTAAGATAATCATAAGTATACACTCGTGTTATTTTGAAACAATATGTATACACTAGTGTTGAAGTACTATCTTTTATAAATATAACTAGCAAAATATCCCGGCATTCACACGAGTTCGTGTTGATGTATGTAAATTGAAAAAACCAATTTTATACAAAATAATTTACTTGTATATAGAAATTTATTATTTAGATATTCAAAAGATAAATTAATAGTCAAATATAAATTCATCTATTAACTAATTGACCTGTAAGAATCGTCTACAACTATAAATTTATTTATTAATTAATTGCCTCATGAAGATTCATTTATAACTATGAATTTACATTAAAATATGAATTTATCTATTAACTAATTGATCCGTGAAGAATAATTATCAAGTTTTTTTTTTGATAAATTAATTATCGATATTTTTTCACTAAAATTTAATGATCTCATAGAGAAAGACACAAATAAATAAAATGATGGTATTTGTTCATACGTTTTCGTATTTAGTGGTAACTTTAACGTCTACTATTTATGTATTAAGAGGTAAATTAAAAATAAACACAAAGTGTTAAAATAATTTTCCCTTTAAGTTTGATTATACAAAAGAAACACAAAGATAGATATATGTTTACCAATAGACATTATTTTTTATAGATATATTTTTTTTTTTTATAAACAAATGTTAGTAATTAGTAAGATTATGTTTTATATCTATTTATAGATATATAATAGATAGAAAATATATCAGATAATAGTAATTTAAGAAAGATGAAATAATTGAAAAAAATAATCGGAAATAATAAAATATGAAGAAAAAAAAATAGAGATAAGAGAAATAGAAAGAATAAAAAATACTAAAATATGAAAATATACGAGAGAAAATAGAATAGAAAGTGAAAAGTTTATTTTTAGTGGTAAAAATACATTTTTAATCATTGAAAAACTTATTTTTTATAAAATTAGATTAGAGAAGAAGTTATTTGTACAAGACGAAAGTGAGGAATTCACTTTTGAAAATAAAATGAGTAATATTAATTATTAATAAATAAATTAAATGTTGACATTATATACACATGCATGACCAATTATAATATTAACTATTAATTTATTCTTTTTACTAACTTTTTTTTTTTTAGATGAGCTATATTTTTGCCAACATAAATACACGATCTTTCTTAGCTAATTGACAATGAAACCTCATAATGTTTATAAAAGACCAGAGTAATTCATATTATAATTTTCCTTGTTTTTTATAGAAAATATTTTTGAAATTACACGTTAACATTAGAAGGTGATGTAAAATTATAAATTTAAAATACTTGAGTGTGACATTTATGTTTTATAATGCTTAACGTATACTTTATGATATTTCATTGTTTGAGTGTGACAATTTGGTTGTCGTTTTGGTGCGGGTGTTTGATTTTTCCGTTTTGTTGCAATGTTCATTTTATTTTATTCAAATTGACAAATTAACTTTAATTCAGGGGTATATTTGACCAATGACTTTAGCGACGTTGTAGATATTGAGACATGAGTATTCAAATCACTTTAATTTCATCAAATTTGTAGGTATTTTGCTATTTTATACTATTAATTTGAATGTTTTGAATTTCTTATCAAATTCATCATTTTTAAGTTTAAGCAAATTTATATTAGTATATATGTTTTCGATTAACGTATTCTCTTATTTTGAAGGAATTAATATATTTTTTTAGTAAAAGAAAGAGAGTCTCTTCTAGTGAAATTTAAATTTGGTGTAATTACTAATTGCACACAGTTAGTGACTGTATGATCATTCAATTGAAATAAAATGATTCAGGTTTCAAGTAAATTCTTATTTAAAAAATAAGTGAAGACCTAAAATGGTCCCTAACATTTTGGACGGGGGCCATTTTTGTCCTTGAGAAAAAATAATACCTAACTTAATTTTTGACAATTGCATATAGAAGACATATTAATTCCTTTATTAAGTTTGATACAAACTTGACTAATTATTTTTACTAAAGTGCCATGTAATAATGATGAGATATCAATTATCTATGTCACAATATTAAAAATTGATGAAGGGTAAAAATTTATGACGTAGATAAGTGATACATTATCAGTGTTATCTGACACTTAAACAAAAAAATACCTTTTTATTTTCATTCTTATATATATTCTTCATCCTCATCTTCGATAATTATTTTCTTCAGAATCTACCTTTTCATCTTTGAGTGCATTTATTTAAAGATTATTTGAGATATAATCACTTTTTCAAGTAAAAAAATATATCATTTTTCATATTTTAGTTATGCTTGTGTAAGCTTTTTAAAAAATTATTGCTAAAAAATTTTTGAAAATGCTACTTTGATTAACTTTACAAAAAAAGAAACATTTCTAGTAAAAGATAGAGAAATACAAAGTCACTTTTTTATAAGTTCAACAAACCTAAAATAACTTCTGTTTTTCTTAAAATTCTCTAAAAATCTGAAGTTTTACAATACCTTGATATGAAAAACAAGTTGAGTAATTCCAAAGGAACATTGATCCGGTCACAAGCAAACTTTAGCGAACGAACCAGGGATAGTTTAAATGGCGGCCAACATTACTTGAATGTAAGCTTCCATACTTCACGCACATTAGATGAACCATCTGTGATTTCAGCAACCAGATTACTAGTCATGACACCTGCAAAAATAAAGGGTTGTTATAATATACACTACAACATTTTTTATTTTAGTCCACGCCAAACATGGCATAGACGACAATTTTAATTAAGCAACAGCTCAAAAACCATTGCATAAAACATGGTATAGGCAACGATATTATAGCTGTGGATGATAATGCATATATTCGGCTATTTGTAATAGGTCACATTTAAGAAGTCCTGGAAAATGTATAGACCACACTAATTGGCCAGCATAAACACATAAACATTCATAATCTAATACCATTATATAAAGCAAACTCCTTATTTTGTCATATCATTTTCTGGACAAATTTACTTTTAACAATTCAATTTTTTTCGAATTTAAAACTTAAATCAACACCATAATTTTAGGAAACTCTTTAACAACACAATTTTTCAAAATTCAAATTTAAAAACAGAATATTGACACTTAAATTTAGATAAATTTGGCTAACATGAATATTATAAAACTATAACAAACGTATTAAAATAAAACAAATATTATTCAATGTAAAATATATGTGCATATATATCATCAATACTAGCTCACCATCTTTTTCCACCACAGAAAGAAATCTTCGAGTTCCTCCGCCTACTCCAAAGTAATACTTCTTTGCAGCCATGTACACAACTCCATGAGGATGTATCAAGCACTTCAATATGGAAGAAAACCAATATTTTTATCATCAAAGATGCACATCAATACATACACAGAAAATGCACTCATATACATTGCAATGACTACCTCAATTTAAGAAAAATTCTTTTGATCTTGTCATTTATCAAAACAATACCTTCTTGATAAGATTGTAGAGAGTTTGAAGACTGTTGATTGAGTATACTGTCTCCGCCATCAGAATAAAATCATAACCAGAACCTCCAATGTGTTTAGCATCTGTACTAACATGAGGTAGCAGTTTATCAACTTCACTCCAGTCACCCGCGAAATAGCGAACTTCTGCCTCGTCATTTGTTGAGATTGACGGCGATGGTTGAGATCTTGCAGAAATGTTTGCATTTATATTGGGAATGGTGAGACAACGTAGGACCTCGGCATTAAAGTCTTGAAAATGTACAACAGATGCCCCCTGAATCAACCATAATAAAAAAACACATTATTACATTTTTCAAATTTAATTGAAGATACCAAAGCAAAGGCAACGAATGAACCATAGTTTCACCTCAAGCAAAGCATAGATTCCTGGCAGTCCATGACCGCATCCGACCTGAATCAAATATTTGAAACTCAGTGATTGACAAACAACTTTCCTACCAAGAAACTAGCTTCGACTAACTCTTCTTAACTGATTGGAATATCAAATAACAAAAGTTCTTTTGAAGTGAATTTGATTGACAAACAACTTTCCTACCAAGAAACTAGCTTCGACTAAATCTTCTTAACTGATTGGAATATAAAATAACAAAAGTTCTTTTAAAGTGAATTTGTTTGTAAAATGAGAAAGTATATAATAAATAGATCACAGAATCACCTGAAGAAAGAGATGCCCACCTCTAATACTCGCTTCCCTCCAAATGAAATAAGCTCACTTTTGATATCTGAACGAAGGGCTTTAATTAGATCTAGTGAACCTTCCCACAGCTTCAGTCCTCCTACGCCATAGGAAACCAAAGTTGCAACTGATTTAGTAATCATCAACTATGTAGCACGACATTTCACATTTATTGTGTGTTTGGTATTTGACACGATACCGACACACATAGTTAATATTCAATCACTTATATTTTCTGAAATTGTTATTAGCGTGAATTTGTGTCGGTGTCTAGTGTTTGTGATTCATACGTCATCAACATGAATAAACAAATAGAAATGCAAGGAGCAAAACAGCACTACCTTCATATTTCCCAGGAACTAAATCAGAGTTGGATAAACCAAAAACTTGTTGAGTATTCACCCGCCCCTAAAAGAATGTGATAAAACTAAGCTATAATAATCATAATAATAATAAATTAATAAGTAAATATCCAATCTAATTTAGTCCCTAAATTTCTAGGACTGCATCAATATAGTCTCTATCATTCTCAATATTCTAAAATAATTCCTAGAATTGCAAAATATTGATTAAATTTGTCATCCGAATATTATTATAGTCAGGGGCAGAGCCAAGGGGGACCGGCAGGTGCCACGGTCCCCAAGTTTTATAGGTTCTTTTAAGTTATATATAATGAATTATTATATGACCTTCCGATAAGTTAATTATTAAGCAATTTTTACATAAAAAAAATAATTAAATGTGTAATTTGTTAGTCATTTTGATCTTCAGATGTGTCTTTTATTAGTTAGTTTAATTATCAAATGTATCTTTTATTAGTCAATTTAGTCCATAAAATTACTAACAAAATAGAGGTTTGATAATGTGTTTAATTTTGTTTACATGACTATAGTGGTTGCACCTCACACATTTAGGAAACCAAAATGGCACTTTACTTTTATAAAATATTGGAGTTTTGGTCAAGGCCCCTGAATAATAATTTACGGCTCCGCCACTGATTACAGTCCATGCAAATACTCATGGAAGGAAAAACTAGTTGTTTTAAATTGCAGTCCACAATTCTAATTGCGATATTGCCCAAATTTTCCCGCAATTTAAAATCTCACTGCGTAATCGCAACATCAATTTAAATCCATGACAAACATAATTAATATTTTATAATGTAGAGATCATTTTGAAATATTCATAATGTGGAAACTAAATTGATATATTCCAACAATTTCGGGGCCAAATTGGGTATTTACTCTTAACAATAAATCAATTCCTATGAGAACGAGAACTTGGAAATAAAGAAAGAAACTTTACCTTTAACAAAGTAACACCATCAAAATTTACTGACTCCACATTGAGTTTGTTACGTGAAGCATCCTAAAAAAACAAAGAAGTTTCAAAACGACGTCGTTTCAATTCAAATAATCATGAACAAAGAAGAAGAAGAATACCTCTCCATCAGAGGCGAGAACTTCAACGCAAGGTGGAGGAGGCATAGCAGAAACTTGTTGAGAAACATCATCAAAGATTCCGAAACCAGAACCTACGGAAGAGGAAAATAACTGAAACGTTTCGAAATTCGGTTTCTGAGTATTGTCCTGTTGCAACAAAAATTAAAACCATTTGAATCCAAAAAAATAAAATTAAAACTATTAATTGAAGTGAGAAGAATGAATTAGAAGATTATTGATTCAATGTAGTGACCTTAGAGTTACATTCGGAGTTAGACGCCGCCATTTTTGTTCTTCTTCAGCTACCTCGAACTCGTTAACGGTTTTTCTTTTCTCGTCTGTTTTGGGTTTTGATAATATTGAGGAAATTGGATTGGACTTCTAGTTATTGAACTGAAGCATTTAGCATTCTTTTTTTTTTTGTTTACTTATTGCACGCCCATGTTTGCTTCTCACACTCCCCACTCCTTTTTTTTCCAAAACATACACTTTTCCCAAATACTATTACTTTTAAGCGCAAACGCTACAAATATAAATGTTAAATGAAAAGTAGTAAGAAGTCATATGTGTCCTTGCTACAATCACTTTAATAGGTTGTGTAGGTGATTTATTATGGATTAATGTTTAAAAGTTATTTGAAATTTAAATATATTCTTTGAAATAGTATTGTTGATCTATATAGTTGAGATAATGATTCATTGAAATCAATTTGATCAAAGTAAAAGAAAATAAATGTGTTTAAAAAACGCAACTCATCGAATTAATACTAATCAAGTTACAGTCTCAAGTATAAAAACGAAAAAAAAAGGGTTAATTATACATTCAATTAGTGTCATTCATCATTATTGTAGTTTCAAATAATTTTTTTACATGGTCTATGCTTCATTGGTTCTATCAGTATCATTCTAATTCAATTTTACAAAATCTTATGCTTCATTGGTTCTATCAATATCATTCTAATTCAATTTTACAAAATCTTATTCGATACCCTCCATTCTACTATAATAGTCAATTTTAATTTTGAGTTTTTAATTTTTAATTCTGAATTTCAATTTTTAGTTGAGTTTCAGTTTTTATTTTATTTGAATTGAATCATTCTCTTTACTGTATCTCATTATAAATTCACCAAATATAAAAAAAAATTGACATGTCAAAATAATTAAAAAAATATTAAATTTTAATTATTTTAAAATAATTCAAATATTATAAAATTATATTTATTTAATTATAATAATTTTAATAATAGTGATTGAAAGTAGTAGTTGTGGAAGATGACTATTGTAGTAGGAATCAATTGTCAAAGGCAGCTATAGCGGTTAAAAGAGATCGTTGATAGTTGGAGGAGAGGGTGGACGGTGGTGGCAACTGTTGGAGACGGTGGCGACAGTGGTCAAATGTGAGTGGTCGACGGTGATGGCAGTGGTTGAAGATGGGGAGGCAAGTTGTTAGGAGTAGGTGCTCAATGATATGGTGGTTACAGATGGTAGTGGTGGTTGTCTGAGGTGGGTGGTCAGTGGTGTTGGTGGTGAGAGGAAGTGGTGGATGAAAGTGGGTGGGTGGATGGTGATGATGGTAGTCGGTGGTGGTGGCGGTGATCAGATATAGGTGATCGCGGTGATGGCGCTAGCCAGAGATGTTGTTAGAGGTGGATGGCTATTGGTATTGGTGGTGGTAGGAGGTGAGTGATTGGTGATGGGAGATGGTGACAATGGTCGGTGGTGATTGCAGTGGTCAGAGATGGTGGCGACATTTGTTAAAGGTGAGTAATTAGTAGTATTGGTGATGGCCGGTGGCGGTTGCTTGAGGTGACGGCGGTGGCCGGAGGTGAGTGGTAGGTGACAATAGTGGTTGATGGTTGTGGAGTGGTGATTATGTGTAATATGTTAATTTTAAAACAGAAACTAAAATTACAAAATTTATTATAATTTTTTTTTGAGTTTTAAAGAAAAATTATTTTGAAATTAAATAAAAAATCACTCAATTCCATCAACTCGAACATATTTTTTTTTAAAAATTGACTTTCAAAACTAATGATAAAAAACTCATAACTTCCTCAAATGGACCCTAAATTAATTTAAAATGGAATACATGTGTTAAAAGTGAACATGGGGATGACTATAGTGGTCCATTTGTGGAATGAAATTTAACCTCGGTACAAAATGAAAAATACAAAAACCTAAAATTCTTGTAACTTTTTTGTTGGTGGGGTCATTGTTGTTATTTAATCCTTTATTAGTAATGTTGGATTAACTATAATCAATTATTGTGATTTTTTTAAAAATAATTAATAATTAATTGTTAATTTTATTAGAAGAAGAAATTAAACTCTCAAACTCTTTATTATTTTAACTCTCCCAAATCATTCTATGACTTTCAAATATTTTTTTCTTAGATCATAGAAATCAGTTTTCATACATATTTTGTACATATTTTGTGTGTGAAGGAAATAACTCGATAGTCGTTATTTAAAAATAATATATATACTCAAGATAGTTTGTTATTTTAAAATATCTAAAAATGACATTTTTTTCTCATTTGAATAACTCTTGTATTGAATTTACAAGAAGACAAATCAATGAAACGATTTATTATTTAGCAAAGACTGCAATATCTCTAACTAATTTTCACATCCATGATGATGTATCAACATTTATTGAACACTAATTATTATTAATGAAATGACTGCGGCCATCTTTCGGGAAAAAGAAATATACTCAAGATAGTTGTGCATATTACTTAATGGATATTTGCAGTTGATAGCCAAACATATTTCTTAAAAAAATACTCAAAATAGTTGTACGTATATGCTTAATGGATATTTGCAGTTATTAAGTTGGTAAATTTGTAAAATATAGTAAAAATGTTTATAAATTTATATTTTATAAAATAAAAAATTTAATTGATATGTATTGTCAGAAGTTTAATATTGTCCATACGTCACAAACAATCATTTAGACATGACAATAGAGTGAGGTAGGTTTTGTATCCCCATATTTGAATCCAACTAGTAACAGAAAATCTGCTTCCGCTCAGGTTTTGTGTCAATTGTAAAATTTAAGTCTCTATCTCTACTTTTGACGGGTTTAGATTTCTCCACCCCACACACGCACCATTCATATATATATATATATATATATATATATATATATATATATAATAACTTTAGAAGTCATATTTATTATAATTAATATAATGAAATAATTATTATTATATAACAATAAATTAAAAATATGAAAATTAGTATTTTCTATAGAGATAATATTATAATTTATAATATTTAAAAAATATTAAATATATTAGATATGTAAATATATATAAAATTTAAAAATGACAATAATATTACTAGTAGAGCGAATTTGACAGATGCGATGTGTATATTAGCACCTCAAATTCATCTTCGTTCTCGAGTTTTAATTTCTAGAAAAATTCGCACCCCAATCAAAGTGGTTTTTTTTTGCTCAAATTAGGACGAGTTCAAGTATATACTTACAAGTACTAGTTGTAATGGAGACGAGTTTTGGTAAAAATTGTGATTGACTGACAGTGTAAAACATTTTTACACTGAAATTGTATATAAATTAAATCATAAAATAAATTTCCATAAACAATTCCATAAATGCACAAAAAATTTCAACAATTTTTTGTGTGCAAAAGTTAATATTATTAATATTTTATTAAATGTAAGATCTAACGCGTCACTTTTTTATTACTCCTTTAACTTTTCCACCATTATCTCGAAGTCAATCTTATATTTCAAAAATTCAACATCATTAAAATTAATAATATAATTTCTATTATTAAAATTTTATATATAAATATACATTTAATTACACTTTTTAATTTTTATTGAAAAATATAATAACGACTTTGCATAAAGATATGCCTTTTCTAAAAAGAAGACAAATATGAACACACAAAAATAGCCAAACAAAAAAGAACTCCCAAAAGATTAAGTGATACAATTTTTCTTTACAAGATTTAGTGATACAATCTTCTGGAGCCGCACATGGCTTGTCAAAATATTTTCCTCTTTATATTTGACACACTTGACCCACATTGAGATTTGAGAGAATCAAGGTGTGAGCCTTCAAAATTCTTAAGTTAACTTTTTTTTTAAGAGATAATAAATACTATTATAATTAATTTACAATTAAATTTTAGATTTTAATATGAGATACAACGTTCAATATTGATATTTGTCAATTAAACTAGAATTTAACGACAATTCGAACTTAATTTATTAACATTATTTTAGATAAAAAAATCTATGATTCAACTTCAAATACAATTCAATAAAAAGAGTAAATTAATTTATTTTCTCAAAAAAAAATTAAGATCCGATTTGATCTCAAAAAAAAAAAGTAAAATAATTTTAAATTTATATAATTTGTTATTAGATGATTTTCACATTGTAAACTATTATTATACATTTTTGTGTGAAATGATAATTATTCTAATTTGTTTTATTTTTCGTCACATTAGGGTTAAAGTTAGAAGTTGTTATTGGGTCGATGATCCTATAAAAATTGATATTTCCGGAAATTAAGAGAGTATTGATGTTGATAACATATATTTTGAGTTTATAGTTAGATAACGATAGAGTTTGATCATAAATGTATAGTAGCATTTACACATTACATTTATGCTCTCTTATTGAAGTTGCGACATATTTAATATATATATATATATATGCATGTATTTAATTATTTATTTATTTAATTGTAAAGAGTTTGAATAAACAGAGAAGATTTCTTGAAAAATAACATCAATATATGACAGCGCATTTATCTTTAAAATAGCACATACGACGGCGCTTTTCTTAGAAAAATGCTATTAAAACTATTAAATAACATCTACGACAGCCCTTGTTGTAAAAACTCTATTAAATAACACCTATGACAGTGCTTTTCAGAAAGAAAAAAAAAAGTTTTTTAAAAATACCACCCTCGACCGCGATTTTCTAAGAAAAATGCTATTAAATGACAACTATAACAACGCTTTTTTTAAAAAAGCGCTATAAGGCGCTATTAAATCTTACCTACGACAGCGCTTTTCAGAAAAAGCACTATTAAATATCACCTACGACAGTGTTTTTTACATTTTAAAAGCGTTGTCGTATATTTTAACAACGCTACATACTATAGCGCTTAAAAGCGTTGTTAAATGCATAAAAAACGTTGTTAAAACCTAATTTTAGTGTAGTGATTGCAAATAAAATTGTTGTAGAAGCGTAGGCTTGGATGAAAGTTGAATCATCAATCTCAATTAGATATGTATATAGAGATACTTCCTTGTTCTTTTTCATGATGAAAGATATATTGGGTGAGAATGTGATAAGAGAAGATAGCAAAATTGCAAAAAAGTATTTCATGACTAAACTAAAGATAAACAAACCAAATGAGAATCACAAATTTAGATTCAAAATGAGGAAGAAAGGAGAAGTAAATTTTTTGAAGAAAAAAAATGTAGTGGAATAATTATTATTGTTTTGATATTATGTTAAGAATCATGGTTAAATCCAAAAAAGAAATAAATAATTAAAGAGAAGTATAAAACTTAAAATAATACTGTGAAAAATTATTATACAATTAAAATATGATGCAGTTTTATATAATATTGTTAATATGAGTAACTTAACAAAATTCTAATTCAACATAACTAACTTCTAATTGCTTTAAATGATATCTAACTAAATCTAACGGAATGAGACTTGATTGATTTACTAGATCCTATGTTGGAAGTTGCAGCAACATATTGTCACTTAGCTTTTTGATTACTTGAACTATATCACATTATTCATATGCATGATCATAAACACATTCAAACATGCCCCTTCCGCTTCTATCGTACATGACAAAAGATTCAGCTAGGAAAGTACATAAGTGACCATCGGTAAGGTTGAGATAACGATCGTCCACAACCCTATTTTTTGAGAGACACTAAAAAATTATTTTTTGTTTAGATATTATATCTTGTAGATCACATAATTGACTCACTTAATAATAAATTTGAGTTGTCTAACACAAAAAATTATTTTGAATTTTTATTTAGTATTGAAATGTTTACATCATGATCTAATAGTGAATTAAAAGCACGTTTTAAATATTTTGAAACTTGTCTAAAATATGATAATTCTCTTAATCTTCACAGTAAAATTTTATTTGAAGAATTAATTAAAAGTCATTAAAAAAATATTTAATAGTTGAATCAAAATCTAGTTATATGATATTGAGTTCATTAAAGATTTTTAATTGTATTCCTAATGCATGCATATAACTTATAAAATAATATTAACTATAAATCATTGTTGCATTTGCCAAAAAGAAATTCTAAATTAAAATTGTTAAAATACAAGATAGATCAAATAATATTGCTTTGGTTTCAAATGAAAATAATTTTTAAGAACCTTGATTATAAACAAATTAATAATAATTAATTTTGCAATAAAAAATTACAAAAATATGATATTTAAATAATTTTAAAAAATTTAAATTTTGTTTAAAAAGACTCAATTTTCTTGATTTGCCCATGACATCTCAATTCAAAAGACCTTCCCTCAGAATTTAATTTAGAAAAATCAATTATTGAAAGAAATTTTTTTGGGTCAAGTGCATAAAAGAGAGAGGATAGATTCTGTTTTTCCTATACAAGAATAGAAAAGGTACTTCAATTTTACGAAATTTTAAAATCAATAATTAATTTTTTTATGCAAGTTGAATACACTTAAATTTTTGTTTTAAATTATTTTAAATATTATTATAATTTTATATTTAAGAATTGTGCAGAAATATTAATTATCTTTAAAAAAGAATTAGTATTTATATTTAAAATTTTATATAGTATATATACAAATATTTAAGTTTTTCTAAAAAAAAAAGTTTTTATAATTCACTAAATAACACTCTGAACAAAGAAGTGAGTTGGTCTTTTTTTTTTTTTCACCTATAATTATGTAGAAGTATATATGAAGTATGGTAAACAACTATTTTAATTGAATAGTGCGGCATTATCAACTTGTTTGTTGCCCAACCGAAAATACAAACTATTACTTAAATTATCAACATAATCTTTTAAATATATAATTTACTGTAAAAAAAAAGTTACTAAAAGATACAACTTACAATCAAAGTAGTAAAATAGTATGTGATTGTTACGTCACGTATTAAATTAATTAACATTTTGATGATTTAATGATTAGTTTGAAATTTGAATTAAGTCAAATATCAAAGTAACAACATCATGCACTTTCAATGACTAAATAATTGTTTATCCTATTAAATAGGAATAATTTGTCTTAATTATTACAAATGAACTAAATAAATAATATAATAAATAATATATAAAAGAGGTTATCTATATTTTCTCGTATGTTAATGAATTTAGATAGATATGTTTATGGATGTCTTGATTATTGTTCCATTACTCAATATCAATTTTATTTTACCACTCCAAATCTTTTTCAATAATTCAACTTTAAATTTCTAATGGTTATAATTTTCCCTTAAAAAAATACCATTATATATAGCACGTATAACACGTACCATGGATGTCATTTGCAACATAACCCAAATTGTAGTACTAGAACAAAACTATGAGTGAACTATGAACACAATTAGGCTCAATATTAGCCACTTTGTATATGCGATAATAAAATGTTTTCTACCATCTACATTTCGTGATAATGTAGAAAATGTGGAAGATGTGAAGGAAAATGGTTACATTGTGTGAGTCTGGACAAGGATTAATTGTTATCCTGTGGTTGAAACATCGATCTATTCAGCTACATTATTATTAGGAGTGGAAATTGTACTTGTTTTAATTTTTTTTTCAAGTTAAATTATTAGCATTGGTCTCAAAAAGTTCATTTTTTTGGTGGAACCATCTATTTTCTATATATATTGTATTGATAAAATTATATCTGTCATTTGTTAAAAAAAAAAAATTAAATATGTCATTCTCTTATGCATTTACTTGTCATTCAATTTCAATATCTGATATTTTATATTTATTGATGTCTGGTAAGAATAAAATATTTTAAAATTGTTTTTAAATTATGGTTACAAATTGAGTTACGTGTCTCATGTCACAAGTTTTTATTAGATATCCATGCATAATTATTTTATACACTTGATATCAATGCAGGGGCAGACGTAGGCTTGTTTGGCAGGGGTTCAAGTCCTTCCTAGCCTTTTAAAATAATTGTTTACACCTATTAATATCTTGTTTCAAGCTAATATGTTTTGGATATTTATGAAATTCTCTTCAATTTTTATTCTTTTCATTCTAATATTTTAAATTTAAATTAATGTGTGTTAGTTTTTTTACTAATCCTACTATGTTAATATTTAAAATTTGATTCAATGTGTATTAGTTTTATTTACTATAAATGTGTCTTAGTATTGGTGGAGAAAGATAATTCTATTTGTATTTTTTTTTTATTATAAAAAATTGAATAAAGAACACTCTAAGAAGTCTTTGTAACATCAACATAGAAAAATAACGTCATAATTTTCATGATATTTTTATTGAACTCTAAATTTTATGAACACGAAAATTTAAGATTCAATTATAGATGTTTTTGTAACATACTAGAAAGATTCTATATTTGATAGATTATTAATTTAATTAATATTTTGAAAAAACACACACACATATATATATATATATATATATATATATATATATATATATAACTTTCAAATTTGATAAATATATGTTTGATGGATAAATTTTGATTTATACAATTACTAGTTTTGGATTCGCCCTTGCCTTCAATTTTCTCTATCATTTAATTATTTAGTTTTTTTTTCAGATTCAACATGTCCACAAAAAATAAAATATTTTGATATATAAATTTTAATGTGAAGTATATTAGTTAATTTTTTTTTAAAAAAAGAATATTATAATAAAAAAACCTCCAATTTCCTCTATCGTCAATTATTTGTGTTTTTTTTTACTTTAATAAGTATTTGGTCCCTACTACCAACTTGTCCTAGCTCCTCTCCTGTATCGATGTATAATTATTTTATACCAACGGCGTATGTGTATTAAACTCACTTGACATATATACTTTCAATAAAAATAATTAGGTTTATATATGTTTTAGTCTTTATAAATTAAGAATATTTCAAATTTAATCTTTATAAATTTTTTGACCATTTTTATTCTCTATATTAAAAACGGGTGGTTTTAGAGAGAATGATTAGAATCGTCCATTTTTATAAAATATAAGAAATAATATATATATATATATATATATATATATATATATTACAGAAATATATTTAAATCAAATAATTATTTCATTAAAAAATTCTTTCATTTGTAAGCTAACATTTTCTCTTAAATATATAAGTTGCTAATGTGTTGTATAATTTTGGTGGCAAAGAAGGAGAAAAGAAAAAAAAAATGCATGCGATTTTACCTTAATTCAAGATAAATTAATTTTATTTATGTTTTAAAAAAATCAAATTAATTACAGTTTTTGGAGTTAGAAATTTTTTACCTACCACCCTACTTATATACTTTTCTTTTTTAAAATAGCACAATCTTTCTTTTTTTACAAGAAAATAGCATGTCATTGTATGCAGAGAGGCTACTTTGCTTATCCCAAATTTATATATATATATATATATATATATATATATATATAAAAGTTGGTAATTTATTGAAACAAAAGTTTTTCTTCTAAAATAAGTGTATTTTTGAAATTATAAAAAATAATGTATTTATTTAATTAATTTAATATGTTATTAATTTAATGGTTGTAGTTATTGCATTAATACTCAATCTTCTTGGAAATAGTAAATATATTTAATAATAATTGTGAAAAAATGGTCTCTTTTATGGACATGATAAAATATATAATAGGAATAAGTTATCATATAATGTCTGAATTCAGTGTTTAATGAACTAACAAGGTATAATAAATTAATTCAAAATTTTGTCATATCATGTTTCAAATTTATATCCTGAATATGAGTTAGGTTAGAAACTAGCAGGATATGATAAGAATAATAATTTACTCAATTACACTTATAAAATAAAATATAAAATTCAAATATAATAAAATATAAATATAAAAACAATTTATAAAATATAATTTAAAATATAAATCTAACCAAATATAAATATTAAAAAAAAAAGAATTTGATATTAAACATAAAAATGAAATATTAGTAATTAATTAAAAAAATATTTATGAATTTATCACAAAAGTAGTTTTTGTCTTTTTATATAATTTAATATATTAGTATTGAAAATTATAAAAATATAAAATTAATTGAAATTTTAAAATAAATAGAATTTGTTTACAAAAGTATTTTTGCCATTTAAATATAATATCTATCAAATCTTTCTTTATATTTCAACAAATAAAATATAATTATTTGGTTACTTATAAATTTTTTTAAAAAGTTTAAATTGTATATTTAGTATTGTAGGTGGGTAGTTTTAAATATAAAATTATTTCATTACTTATTTAATTTTTTAGTGTTTTTTGATAATTTATATTATTTAAAATATAATAAGTTATTTTTTAAAAACAAAACTATATGTAATTGTTCACAATGGTAATATTTTTTTTTAAAAAAATATAAATATATCATATTATGTTATTATGATATGTGTACCAAATACATGATAAAATAAAATATTGATATTGTGCCGTTATCAGTACTGTTAATCATGACATTCTCGCCCCATTTCCTCTCAATATGCTCAATTGATTGGTAGTATGAAGGAATGAACGGTGATACTTATCCTCTAGTTATATTGTTTCATCAACATTATAGCACGTACTATTAGATTACACTTTTAGATACATATATTAGATTAATTAGTTTGATTTTTGTTTTAGTAATTATGATTAACAAAACTATTTTCTTAGTTAATTCTAAATATATTTTAGTTTTCAATTTTAAAATAAATAATTTTTAAAATAATAAAAAATATACTTCTAATATATATTTTCTGTGCATTACACAGATTCAATATCTAGTCTCAGTCTAAATGTATACATTTTGAAAAATTATTAAATTTGTGCAGTTCAGACGTGTGTCTCTCTTTTAACCTTCGTTTTTTAAGAAAATAAATTCTAGTAATTTAAAATTCAGCTAAGAAATAAATAAACTATGATTAAAAATTACATTCTTAATTGAAGTTCATTAACTACTTAAATCTAATCACAAGTGCGAGCTTCTAGACAATTTCTACCGGTCAAATATGTATTGTAGAAAACAAGAATAAAAAAATTAACCAGTGATGGAAAAGCAGCTTACCCATGCTGCTAATGTGATTTGGGCCTAGTTAGCCCACATAAATTCAAAGCCTAAAAGCCTAACAGTTTCGAAGATAGAGGACTAGGTTTCTTTTAGGAATTAATTATTAGCCAAAATAATTTCACATTTAGGAGCTTAATTGTTTGATTACATTTTTCTATATACTTCAGTTTAGTAAAATTAAATTATAAACTAACTGATAAAATTTAGTCCAAAAAAATTACTGATCTTTGACAAAATTAAACTATAAACTAATTGACGGAAGATTGATGGAGTGGAGAAAAATTTAAGTAACATATATCAACCTAAACACAAACACACTTGTATTGTTTCTATAATATAGTAAACCTTAAGTTCATATTATCATTATTTGAGTTTTATATATTATTTGTTAGTCACATGTTCTTGAATAGCATTTGAAATATCTTCTTTATATTCTATTTTATACACATTTTTAACACTTTTTCTATACATACTATAAATTTAAATATTTACAATTTACTTTTTTTTCTTAATTTATATCAGTTTCATTTTTGTGTAATCTTTTTTTTTTCTTTCAAAATGTCAAAATTGAATTAAAGAAGAGTTATTCAAAGCACAAAATGCACTAAGAAAAAAAAATTATAAATACAATAAGACAAGTTAGTGCAACAATGGTCCCCATACAAGCCACCTAGATATATGAATGAATCTTGATGAGATCCACTATTTGATGAGTAATATTCATTATAGTTTGATTGAACACACAATCATTATGTCTTTTTCACATAATTCATATAAACGTCGTTCAAATAACCTGTTATCTTTGGTGACATTTTCTTGAACAAAAAAAAAACTTTGAAATTAAAGAAAATGATTTGTTGCACAATTAAATAACACATTTTGTACTCTTAACCAAGATAAAATTTCTGACCAAATTCAGCCAAATGTATTACATTTAAAAGATGAATGTTGTAGTGAACTAGTGATTCATCTTTATTCCATCTTAAGCTTAAAATACCTTGATAAACCAACATATGTAACACGAAACCAACTTATCTTTAGTAATTAATATGTTATTTCCGAGCTTTTGATACAAATATAAATATTTTGAAAAGTACTAATTTATTTCAAATGACGTCAAAGAAAAATCTAAATCTACCCTTGTAATCAATATCGATAAGATTCACATTTTAAAATACATATAAATAAAATTTAAAACAGAAACAATTAAGAATCAAGGCTTAAAAAGAAAATGCTACTAACTAACAAATGTGCATGTATATGAATGATACATCATATACCAAGAAATATAATAAAAAGGATAAAGGAAATTAATTTCTATTGTGTTTATCATATTTTACAAAACATTGATAGAATTTTAAGTCGCCTCAGAAGTAGAAAAAGAAGGGAGGTGCACATAACTTATACTAATTTGGTACATTAATTAACAATATAACGTTACACCAGAGTCCTAGTTCAAATATTAATTTCCTTAGCAGAATTAGTCATCACTTATTATAACCTTTTCAATCTTTATGTATGCAAATAATTAGATAGGTTGACATAAAAAGCATTTATTCATGTGACCCTAAATTTTCAGATTGGTTGACATAAAAATCATTTATTAATGCCACCCTAAATTTTCTACTAGTCAATCATAAGGCACACATCCAATTAAAAATATATAAGAAAATACATTTGTTATGTTTTTAGCTAGTTGCTTCCCATGCTATCGGTCTATATCCAAGATGGACCTGGAAAATTCAATTAGTGGGGACAATCTCATTTACTATAAATGTCAATTAAAAAAATATGAATATACAGCAAAAAAATGATGATAATACTATTTGTAAATTTTAACTTAATTAATAAATGTTTATATTATTAAGCTGAATATTAATTATGTCTGAAATTTGAATTAAAAATCAGTTGTGTGAAATTTCTTTTATTATTTTATCTACAGATAAAAAATAATGACAGTTGTTAAACAAACACTTTTTGAGTGAATAATCATTTTAAGTAGAGATTAAATTGATTTTTTTTATTGAGACTAAAAATTACTTTTATATTTTTCGGTAACTAAATTGAGTTTCTTAATTTCCTAGACTTCGCTCACTTTTTTTAATAATATACATTAAACAAACATATAATAATATATAGAGATTATAAAAATTGACACCATTGTATTTCTCAAAATTGCCTTAACATTCAAGAACTTTAAGTGTTTTTAAAATATATTTTCCATTGTAACTTTTAAATTCAACTTTTATACATAATAAAAATATGCTACTCATCGTTATAATTTGTCCTAAACGTTTTTTTTTTTGTTGAGAAGTCATTCCTTTTTGCAATATATATATACCGTATATTGTAGTATTCTCATTAGTCTTAATTATAAGAAATAAAATTAAAAAACATCAATATTAATAAATTTATTTATTATTATGCTTTTTAAATACTTTTATAAATATACTACTCATAAAAAAGTGTGAGATGATAAATACAACTACTAATATTTAATGAATAAATATTAAATAAAGATAAAAAAGTTATTTACATAATAAATACATTTTAAAAGTGTCAATTTTTTTGTAAATGAGTTTAAAAAGTTTCAAATATTTTCTTATAATTGGAACCCGAAAAAGTAATATTTTTACAAAAAATTAGTATTCCTTTAATGGCCTATCTGGGGACAACTCAATATTTGAAGTAGGGACAAAGCATTAAATTATCAAATTATTCGCTGAAAATCAATTTGATTTGTGGGGTCAACTGCCCCCAATTAGTAATACCTTATATCTGTCATTGTCTATATCACATTTATCCTCATAATATTATTTTGTCATATTTTTTTTAGAGAAATTCTAAATTGAACTAATTTTAATAAATATTTAAAAGTTATTTCAAACATTAATAACGATGGATAACACTTTTAAAAAATATAATTTTACGGTTTTTTCTGTTTTTATAATTGAGACAATGGTTTATTGATAATGTTAATTTTTTCTGTTTTTATAATTGAAACAATGATTTATTAATGATGTTGATTGAAAAAAAAATTTATTTTATTTTTCTTTATTTTTACGTCGATTGAGTTATTTTTTCATTCATAAACTAAAAGAGGATCATTCTAAATACTATTATCTTCGTTAATATTTTGGGTAAAAAACTTAAAAGAGCAACCAAAAATTAAAGCCTTCAATAAATGAGCAACCAAAAATTGCCTCATGCAAAGTATTCAATTATATCAATATGGTAAAGGTTATATATAAAGACATGAACCTAGCTCTACACATATCTAAAACAAACCTTTGAATTAATCAAGTCAACCCTATACCAACATTCAAAGGGTTGATTTCATTTTTCAATGGCACCCTTGTCAAGTTTTGTTCCTAATATTGTTTTTGTTCTTGTTTTGATTTTAGTACTAGTTATTATTGTCCCTAGAGTGGAAGCTAGGCCAAGAGCATTCTTTGTATTTGGAGATTCTCTTGTTGACAATGGAAACAACAACTATTTACATACAAATGCACGTGCTGATTCTCCTCCTTATGGAATTGATTATCCAACTCATAGACCAACCGGTCGTTTCTCTAATGGTTTCAACATTGCTGATCTTATCAGCTAAGTTTCTATATATATTTTTAGTATGTTTTTTATATTTGCAAGTATATATTTTTTTACTTTTCATATCTGTAACTTTTTTTTAAATAGTCTAATGACTTAATTCACAATTGTGGAAAATTTAGTGTTTGAACCTGAATTTTAATATCTTTGCACTTATTAATTGAATTTTATTTCGAGACATTTATGTTTTTTTTAATATTTATAAATATACAATATTTTATTTTTGATTTTTTATATTAATCCGTGTAATATGTATGTAATACTCATTTTAATTCTTATATAAATCGTATGGGATAAACTAATATCAAATATTATATATATATATATTATATGGATCAATTTCAACCTTAATAACTGTTTTGAGGACTAAAATAAAATGAAAAAGAAAAACAAAAGAAAAAAAATAGTATATTTTCATCGAGGAATTTCTTAATAACAAAAGGATTGAAAACAAAAAATAGACCAAATATTTCAAATAACATCAAATATATTTATAATTGCTAATAGTAGAAAGAACATATCTATAACAAGCTATGTTGATTCAGGTCAGAGACTTGGTACTAGGTCTACATTACCATACTTGAGTCCACAATTGAAAGGACACAATCTTCTAATTGGTGCAAATTTTGCTTCAGCTGGAATTGGAATTCTTAATGACACTGGAGCTCAGTTTGTAAGTAGTTAAATCACTAGCTATCTATGCTACACATATTTAGATGATATATTGTATCTTGTCAAATTCGAACGATCTAAATTTTAAAATATATTTTAATTTATTTTTTCAACAAAAATAATAATTTTAAAATTTAGATCGTCTGAACAACCGATCAAATGTGACCTTGTGAAGTCATACTATACTAGTACTACTACAAAACTAATTTGTAAAATTTGTTAGTCAATTATGGTAGAAAAAATTTACAGATAAATTAAGGGAATATAATCACAATATAAAAATATAATGTGAAAAATTCTAAAAGTGAAGAAAAACCACGAATGTATAATCTTACTACATTAAAGATTTTATAATACATACCTAAACTTCTCTCAAACACCCCATCACTTGCAGTACATTTACACTATCCAAAGCAAATATATAAACATCTCACAGTACTTTAAGATAATAGTATATATGAGGAAAAAAGATGGTCAGAAATAAACTTAAATGTTTGAGACTTGTGTATCTTGTAATGAAATGAAATGAAAAATTATAGTCGGTCTTGATCTCCTATGAAGGACAAATACCGACACAAAAACAGACACGCTGACACTGATAATAATTTAAGAAAATAAATTAATTGAACGTAGACATGATGTTAGTGTCGTGTCGGTGTCAGGCACAGACCTGTATTGGACACCGCGACAGGTTTTCGATAAGAAATGTTGGTGATAAAGTGTTCTCTGTCTTTCTTTAACATACTTAGCAATATAAGACATATTTTTCCAAGATTTTTCAATCAACTCGACCAAATTTAAGATTACCTTGATTTAAAATACTCTTATGCTATCTTAAAATTCGAATTATACTAACTCAATTTCAAAATGATAGAATCAAGAGTTCCCTCCTATAATAATATCATTCATTCCTTTGACTCCAAAATAAGCAGAAAAGCAAATTTAACATAAAATTCATACATTTACAGATAGCTATGCTAATGCAAACCTTAATCTTTTGCAGATGAATGTGACAAGAATGCATACACAACTAGATAACTTCAAAGCGTATCAACGGCGAGTGGCGGCTCTAATCGGCACGGCGCGGACTAAAAGACTTGTAAATCAAGCATTGTTTCTCATGACAGTTGGAGGAAATGATTTTGTAAACAATTATTACCTTGGTCCTTCATCTGCAAGGTCTCGCCAATATTCATTACCAAAGTATGTCAAGTTCCTTATGTGTGAGTATAGAAAGCACTTGCAGGTAAAATTATATGTATTTGATATAAATATGTAATTGGTTTCTGCAAACATATTTGTTTTAGTCATTTGATTTTTTTTATGGTAATTGAAATTGGTTTATCTAATATATGTAATATTAGAGAGACTAATTTCTTTATAAACAAGTTTTGCATAAATAAAAATAGAACAACAAAAACCAAAAGCAAAACGTAGTATATTATTAATAAGAATAAATAAATAAAATATTGCAGAGATTAAAAGCAAAAAATATATGTTAAATTTTTTTTTTATTCTTAGCTAAAATGCTTAATCAAAGAATGCTTATAATCCTTATTGCAGAGGCTATATAATCTCGGTGCTCGGCGAGTTCTTGTGACAGGGTCAGGACCATTGGGTTGTGCCCCTGCAGAACTCGCTTCACATGGTAGAAATGGACATTGTTCTCCTAAACTACAACTTGGTGCAGCATTGTACAATCCTCAACTAGAACGAATGTTGCAAGGACTCAATAGGAAACTTCGTAGGGACATTTTCATTGCTGCAAATACAGCACAAATGCACAAAGACTTTGTTACTCATCCAAAAGCTTATGGTACTAACATTTTATATTATATAAAGTCTTTAGTCTTATATTGTGTGTCTTGTCTTGAATATTTATTTGCACATCAAAGTTGTATTAATTGCATATTTCCAACAATACCCTTGTTTGTAAATTGTATTCCATCTATTCTATATTAATTAGTAATTCCACCTAGGTAACTCTTATTATAATTAATAATATGAGACACCGAGATAAATATAGATACTGAACACGATAATGGAACAATTAACATTGAAAAAATAGAAGTAATTGAATGTAATTATATGTATCGTTGTTCTGTTAGTGTGATACATTAACACGTGTTAGACACGAAACACATCTTCAATCTAAAGTGTAAAATACATGTGACATTAATTAAATTGAGTAATCAATTAGCATCATATATATATATATATATGTATGGTGTTAAAATACTAACATTTAAATTATGTTGTTGATTTAATTGTGTAGGATTTGTTACATCAAAAGTAGCTTGTTGTGGGCAAGGACCCTACAATGGTGTTGGAGTGTGCAGAGCATTTTCCAACTTATGCCCAAATAGAGACTTGTATGCATTTTGGGATCCATTTCATCCATCTGAAAAGGCAAATAGAATAATTGTGCATCAAATTATGTCAGGTTCAACAAAATACATGAAGCCAATGAACCTAAGCACCATTCTTGCCTTGGATGCTACCCCATGAATTAAATAAATTAACCTAATAAATGGGGCAACCACAATTTCGTTAATAGACAAATGTTAATGATTAAATTGTTAAAAGAGAAAAAATTGTTAATAGTAGAGATGGAATTTTCCACCTTTCACGTAATACTTTTTCAGTGTCTCAACTCATACCACTCACTAGTCTATTAATTGTAATTGAGTTTGTTAGTAATTTTGTGCTGAATAAAAGTGTTTTTATATAGTTTTCAAATAATCAACTGGTGACACAAGGATGCTTCCATGTAATTACAAAATTTGTGATGTTGTCTGTATTATTTCTTCGGTACCACTACAACAGCTCAAAGAAAGTCCAGCAACAGCAAAACCAATGTTAACTATAACACAAAACTAATAATATCCACATTTGTCAGTTGAGTTAAAATTTAAGGATAAAACAAATAATCATTTTAAATAAAGTTTAATTGTAGTTTTGATCATCATCTACTTTAAAATCCAACATTTTTTATCTCTCCTTCGGATTTTTAAGTAAAAAATGTTAATGTGACATATTTTAAATTATGATACATATGATACAATGATGCTGAATAATTAATATTCATGAAATTGCAATAAAACTGAAAAGACCGCAAGTGCACGATATTATCATGTAGTAAAAATTATTGTTCATACAAAGACTTTGTTATATACTAGTTTCTTTTTACTATGATGATTAGCTAAAACATTAAATGTTAATAATGATTTTTGGATTAAAATTCGTAGTAAAAATAAAGCCTTGAGATTGTAGTTTTTCACAATGATGGATACAATAAAATTAACCTTAGTTATGGGTGTTAAACTCTTAAAAATCAGATAAACAATTTTAACTAATGGCTTCTTTCAAAGAACAAAAGTGTATTTTAAAGTAATAACCAACCTATTTTCATGATTGATGTATTAACAAAATCCATTAAGAGAAGATATATTTCATGATTTCAAGAGAATCAAAATCTATTTTCATGATTTGATTCTCTTCTCCAATCTTAGGGGTCAAATATCAAATCCACATTTCCGTATATTATTTGACATCCACGTATGAACATGATTATTACTAAGATTATATTAAAAGATCAATACTTATGACAGAAAGAAATAAAAATTGTTAGAGATCCATCATTTGAAATCCTACAATACCAAGACAAGGAAGATCTACTCACATATGATCATAGTAGAATCAAAGCTTAAATATAAAAAACATTGAAAATATAAAATAACAGAATAAAATAACAAAGTAAAAATAGAAAACTGAATATTATTGAAATTATAAATTTCTAAGAGAAATACAAGAACAAAAACAAGAGTAACAAGAGATTGTGAGTAGGAATCTGTGTCTAAAACTGAGTATTTCCGTTCTTTATATAGCCTTAGATGCCTTCATGAACTTTAATTACAAGAAACCATCAGGATTTCATAGAAGAAAAACGATTCAGCAGTAGAAGGTGAGCAGTTTATGGCAATTACTGTTAGACAGTAGTAGGTTCAGCAGTAGAAGATGAGTAGATTATGACAATAATAGTTATTCTGCTAGACAGTAATCATTGCTTCCTTGGAGTGGCAAATTCTTGTTTTTTTTTTCTCGTTCATCCATTATGGTCATAATGGCCATTAAAGTTAGATAATAATGTTAGCTGGAACTTGAGTTTCTTTCATTTTCTTGATTAGGATGCACCAAGACTATTGTAACACCCCAATTTTTAACAGCGCGAGTGCATTTTTTTTAAAAAAAAACAACATAATAAAATAATACGTCGTAGCACAAAAAAAAACAAGAGTCATAAATAATTACATCATATATATAAACAAGTTAAGATAGTTTTTGGGACAATAATCCAAAGTATGCAAATGAAAAATACACCGGGGTTATGAGACCTATCAGACATCACTCATACCCCTGGGTATTCTCGGCAGACACATGCACAGAAGTACTGCTCCAAGAATGTTATCCTCCATGGTCATGTAAAAAAAATAGAACATGGACAAAAAAAAGTCAACTGTCAAGGTATATCATAGATACAGTCATCTCGAAACAAAATAAGTACAACAACAAAAAAGACAGTAAGACCCTATACAACCAAAAACTAATATAATCATCCACTAACAACTACAATAACAAGAGTGACCTCCACACTCTGCACAAGTTCCTTCTGACGCAGTATCTCTCCTCGAAGTAACTTTTTCCTCCTCATCAACCATGGAGGGATCAGTCTCCTCAGAAGTCAGGTCCACCCACATGAAATACTGCCCCAGCTCTCCTACTTGTCCTCACCACTCTCCCCGTATATGTAGCCCTGCTTGGGATGGAGTCGTATACCTAAGTAGTCGGCGAATGCCGGTCAGGGAAGTCTAACGACATTTTCGTCGTCAAGGTAACAGTCGGTGGAACGAACTCGGGTATCATATGAGGGCAAAACCCAATTTCTACAATAATGTAAATGGTCACCAACCGAAATTAACAGTTAACATTTAACAATTAACAATTATGTCATAAAGGTAAACCGTAAACACTTAGCAATTACAGCATGAAAACAAACAATAACAGAGCACATATATACATATATCATATCATAACAAACATGACTCGCATGCCAAACACCCTAATGTAATGCTTATATGTCAGTGCACATGATTCCGGAATTTTCGAATCCTCATCGAGGGGTGTAAATCATAAATGTACCGCCTCTCACAGACCAATACTAATTACCAAGGTGCCACCTATCACAGATCAGCACGATTTACCAGAGTGCAGTATATCACAAACCTACACGACTAAAAATCCTCGTAAGGATAAGATAGACCAATGAACTCATGAAACCATCCCATGGCCTATCGCGGTCACCACTAATACCGTGGCTCATCACAGTCACCACTAACTATGAAATGCATAAGCATACTCTGACTTTTTCACAACAATCATTATGTAAATGTAGCTATTAAAAGACTTCTCTTTTAATACTCATTAAACACTAACAATTTTTCATACTTTTCACAGAGCATACTCAAGACATATTCTCATCAATAAAAATTCATAACATGTAGCGACACATGTTATCACTCAAGAATGCATAATCACATCAATATGAATTATCACATATTCACACATCAATCACACATATATGGTCCCTATGTGCAAACTAAAAATTTGGAAGGAGCCCTTACCTCAATTATAGCTTTTTCAACAACTATTGCTACCACAATCAAACACAATGAAAATCTCGCTCGTCCCAACAACTTCAATCAAATGGTGTTTGACTTAGTCAAATTAGTCCCTGAGACTTTAACTATCTTACAACCTTTTTTTTTACTCCTAACCCCTTTAGAGTATATTTCACTAAAAGAGTTTACAACGAATAAGGACTAATAGTATTATTATTCACAATACCCACTTTCAACATATAAAAGCATATTTTTAGAAATCAACATCCTTCAATTTTTCAGAGCATTCGCTAACAATCATTCGAAACATCATAAATTATTTTTCTCAAAATTTTTCACATAACCACAATTTTTCTCAAATTTGTCATAATTCATTTTTTTCTCCAAATAACTACAAGATTGATCTACTGCATTTATAAAGACTAAATGTTCAATCAAAGTATTTACCTCATAACAACTTAACTACACACAAGAATATCAATAAATTTTTTTTCTAGTTTCGAAGTTCTAACTCTTTGAAATAGTTTCCATTCCTTTCAAATTATATATTTTTTTTAACAAAGTTTGTATTTTAATTCATGAAACTTGGAATCTTTAAAATAATAAAATTCTAACTCAAGACTTTAACATTTACTTTATAAACTTGAAACTTAAATTAAAATCATGCAAACTTTTCTAAAGATTGAAAGTATACATATAAAAATTTGAATCCACAATTCACTAATTTTCCTTAAAACACAAGTTCAAATATTTGATAACCACATGTATACATTCTTGATCATCAATCATAATAACTATTTTTGGAAAGATATAAACTAAGAAAATTATTTTTCTTTAATCACCACAACAACATTAATATTGTTGAGACAAAATCTCTTTCAAATGGTTTTAATGATAAAAAAATTATTGATTATGATTCTTGTTAAGGCTAATATGTGCTTTTGAGTGTATTAATATTATAAAACAGGCTGCTCTTCAAAAGAAACAAAATCTGAGTTAATCCAACAAGTTTTTCAAACTGGAGGATGGACTAGAGGATGAACCCTCAAAGAGGATGAACCAACAATTATTCAAAATCTTCAAAATCACGATAACATTGATTTCTTGTGAAAAGAGAAGTTAAATCAGTGTTAAAGTTTGAAAGAAAAATAAAGTCAACTGAAGAAAACAAAGGCAAAGGATGAACATAGAAGAATGAAGTGTTAGAGGATGGACCTCTAGCTCTCTTCATCCTCTTATGATGAAAATGGTTCTACCTTTTCAAAGTACAAAAAGGTTGTACTAAACAAGACCGAAATAGAATCTGACATGTCTTGAAGAACGAAAAAGCAAAAGGAAAGCTAAGGCCCAAACTTCAAGGAGGTTTGAACCTCCTATACGAGGATGAACTATATTCCCATCCTCCTGCGCTCAAACAAGACAAAAGATAGTTGGATGACATTTCTGTAGTTAAAGATTACTACTGGCCTTGGACTTTTGATTAAAGTGCCCAACGGTCATGAAACATCTAAACACATGGATAGACCATCTTACAACTCTATAAAAGGAAATGTGCTCTTCTTCATTCAACACACAACTACAAAGCATACAAAGAAAACGTCTAAGAGCTATGAAGTGCATTCTCATCCTCTTTTTATACTTTCTATTGTCTTACACTAGATCTTTGATACATCTTTTTAGAAAGTGTTAGTAAAGAGAAGCATCACAAACATCATCAAACAATATTGTAATTTCTAAGTGAGTTACACTTAGAAATAGTTGAAATCTGTGAGAAGATATTGTAAGCTTGGTGAGACTCTAGAACACACAAGGTGTAACTGACCTCTGTGAGAGGTTGATCGTTTTTCTTAGTGAAATCTCACAAGTGTGTGAGGACTGGACGTAACTCTTATTGGGTGAAGTAGTATAAAGTTGTGGGTGTCATTTTCTACCCTCTCTCTCTATTTTCATCATCTCGAAGAGGATAAAGCTTTTAACCTCAAAAGAAAATTTAAAACAACAAATATCTCTATTTAACCCCCCTTCTAGTGATATTCTAACTACTTCAAATATTTTAGAGTTCTCTTCACCGTTAACTCAGTGTCAACGGTCTTGATTCCTTTTCGAGACTCAAAGAGCTAACTACATAAACATAAAGATTTATAAAAGAATTTGTTCACCACCAAAATTTATCCAACTACATCATAATTTCCAAAATTAAATCTCTTTCACACACAACTTTTAAAACCAAGTGATACATTATTTATTTAAAACTAAATAAAAACGAATATTCTCCAAACCACACATACACACACCCGACAATTCAAATCTTTATGGAAGAAAATATTTTTATCTTTCAAGTTCTATCACCTCAACCATTAGAGCACAAAAATTAGAGTTAATAAAGTACTCTAAGCTTTTTCTTTAAACTCAGTCCAAGAGTAATTTAAAGAGTAACATTTTTAACTTAAACATTTTAATTTCGTAATCTAACTTTTTGCTTAAATTATTTAACTTAGTCAAAATTTGAACTTTTTCACAACTCTAATTTTTTTGTAAATTTTCAATTTCAGCTTAAACTCATTTATTTGAAAACAACTCATTACATAATTCAAACACAACACAAATTCAAATTTCCTCCTAGGGTTTTGACCACCTCAAATAATATTAGGGGTTTACTTTATTTTCTCATTATTCAAGCAATACAAGATACCAACTTCATACCTACATACCCAATAAATAAAAATCACAAAATCATCTCTCCCATATATGAATAGTCACGGTTTTGGAGAGAAAAAGGGTAGAGGTTTCTTTGTTTTATTTTTCTAACCATTATTAACAACAACAAGAATCAAAGATTGATTAAGAACTCAAAAATTTTACTCATCCCCCACCTATATAAAAGATTACGAATTTAGGAAAAAGGGGAAGGAAGTAAGTGTTTCACCTCAAATAAATTAGCTCACAAACACCACCTTGTAGAAAGGAGTAACTTTGCTTCCTATGACTTCTTGAAATAAAGCTTTGATCAAGGTGTAAAAGTGGAGTTTGTGTCCTCTAAACCAAAGCACTAACACTTATATATATATATATATATATTTTTTTTTTTTTGCTAAGAAAAGTAAGAAGAATGGCAAGGGAAGCAGAACGAGAGAGAACTAAAAGGAGGGATCGTTGGCTTCCTTATTTTTTTCTTTAACTTACAAACACAAAAAAAAAATTATAATTAAATATTTAAATTTTTAGTAAAGTAATCATTACAACATTTAAATACTTTTACACACATCAGATCACTCACTTCTCAATCTAATTTAATAAAAATATATACTATCGCCACAATTCAATTGACAGATAAATTTATCAGCTGATATTTTAAAAATTTTATTTGATAATAAATTTTTTGTAACTTAATTAAATTATATTTAATAAATAATTTTAATCCGGTCTCCAAATATATATATTTTAAACATATTACTAACTCTAACAAAATATATTTTTGGTATTTAATTCATAAAATAAAAATTGGGCTAATAGCCTAAGCAATTCAACACAAAAAACACTAAAATTGCATAAATTAGACTTTAGAAAATTCAGAGTCTTACAACTACACCACTTGACTTCAAGGCTCATTTGCACAAAAAATCTTCACTTATTCCTTCACTTCTCCCTGCAATCTTAACAAAACAAAAAGGAAGTAAAATAGAACTAAAATGAAATTAAAAGCATCAAATTAACATATCAAAAAGCTATAAAAACAAATAAATTATAGCTTATCAAAAACTCTCTAAAAATTTTAGTTTCAACCTATACAATTATTTATTTTTATAATTTAATTAATATTTTATAAATAACTAATGCATTTAAATAATTCTACTTCATAAAATAATGTCACACTATTAAAAATATGTCACATCACAATTTTTAAGTTAAAATATTATGAGGAAGGAACTTGAATTTTAAAATACATAAACCAATTTCACGAATTGGTAAAAATAAGAGATCAAAACTATAATTAAACTTTAAATAAATATATTAATTCAAATATAATTAAACAAATAATTATTTTAAATAATTATATTTGAATTAATACAATTAAAAGTGCAGTCCAAATATCCAATAAAGATTTCACGAGCTTCCCAGCTCCAAGTCTCCTCTTCTGTGTTAGACATGACAAAAAGGTAAGGAATTTAATTACTGATTTGGAGTCCTTTTAGAAATTACGAGTTGTCGAAGTTATTCAAATTGAAACCCTAATCACAAACCTCATGTCTCCATCCAACGAGCCAACGTTCACAAGACAAAAATCTCTTCATACTATGCCAACAAATCGACCTAGATATTTTAATCTTCAATCTCTCTCAACTTCTCACTTCTTCTAACCAAGAAACAAGATCCATGTCCACCATCCTCCTCCGCCGCTGTTTTCTTAAGCTATTAGAACTAAGTCGGTTCAAAGAACAATAACCTTAATTATTTTGATGATAACAAAAATTATTTTGTAGAAACAATTTACTATGTTAATGAAAATGTTCAAGTGTACAAACACTTTAACATAAGTTTTAAAGGCTTTATGCTTAATCATCTAATGAATAGATCGAAGATAAATGAATAATTCAAGGCAATGTTATGAAAAATCTGTTAAATATGTGTTTAACTCTGATCAACGCGTTCTCAATAAATTTGATAATACAACCCCGTTGACCTTTTGGTCAACACATCAAGTCAATACTCTTACAAAGTTAACTTTCTTAAAGTCAAACAATTAAGTCTAGAACTTTGAAGAAGTCAACATCTCAACATTATTTACTATCAAAGTTAGACTTATCATCTGGCTAAAGAAAGGCATGACATTCTTTGAAAATATCCTCTGGTTTCCCTACCACTTCCATCTAGATATGGTGAATAAACTATGAAGATGGATTTGGACAAATTTTTTATGTTGATTCAAAATATCTGAAGATTCGATAGAGTCATTATTTTACATGTTGATTTCATGCGATTACAACAATGATAAGAAGCCCTAATGACTTTGAAGTTTCTCTATAAAAAGGACTTGTGATCTGTTAAGACAAACTCTCATTTTTAATGTTTTGATGAAAATAAACAAAGGTTAATTAAAGATTGTTAATTATGATTCTAAATATATTGTTAATTTAACCTGTGCTTTTGAGTGTGTTATTTCAAAGATAGGTTTCAAAAGAATCAAAGAAAACAGCAGCAGAGAACATTCTTCACACATTCTAGCAAACAGAGAATGTTCGCTAGGCTGTGACAGCATAAAGACCAAACTTTATCCATCACTTATTGAAGTTGTTGGCTCTGGAAGTTACATGGATATGATCACTACATGGCAGAGAACACATAGGATCTATTCAAATCAAAAAGGACATTCAAATTGCGAAAGAAAAAGACTCTCAAACAAGCCTGTCCAGACAGTTCTGGAAATGACTGTCAAGACTGTTAAAACAATCTTGAAGTCAAGTCAGTTTCCAATATGGCCACAAAAACGTCCAGATTGATTATCAGTCTCCAGGATACTTAAAGAACAAAAGTCCAGAATGATCATCAATCTCCAGTCAGTTTTAGAAGCTTCAGTACAAGCTTTCTACATCAAGTTTTCATGATCGTTTTCACTCTGTTTTTATTGATCCAAAGCTTCAGTTCAAGCCAGCAATGTTACCACTTATCAGAAGAATTAGAGGATCATTAATTACTCAAGAAAATTTGATTCAAAATGCAACACACAACCCAGCTTGAACAAAAAAATAAAAATAGTCAAGTGGGATTATTTTTATTTAGAAATAATGCCTCTGGTCAAGTCTGACAAAGGTAATCTCAACGGCTCTATTGGCCTTCATTAAATGCTCTCAAGCCTATAAAAGGAAGGCCACATCTCAAGGAAAATGCATAAGTTCAAGTGCTAACAAGTCTCTCAAATCATTCACATTCATATACTTGAAATTCTGCAAATCACTTACAGAATCAGTTTTAGTTAAATTCATTTTACTCTGATATATTCATACTGATTTATCTGTAAAGAATTGAAATCTCAAACAAGAGTTGAGACATCTCAGATTCTAAACAATCTCATTATTATTGTAAGACTCAAACTATAAGAGTTAAATATAGTTTGGGGTAGATTGTAAGAAATCCTATCAAGACTGATAGGTGATTTGATTAATCTCTTTCTGGGTGGAATTAGATTAAGTTCTGTAAACAAAGATCAAGGTTGATCTAGGCTAGGTGTTGTAAAACCAAGAAGGTTCTTGTTTTAAACACTTAGTGGAAAATCTAACAATTGCGGGGACTGGACGTAACCCAAGTTGGGTGAACCAAGATACATCTGTGTGTGGTATTTCTTATCTTTAATCTCCTTATCAACTTTGATTTTTTTTAAGATTAAAATACAAAACCGTTTTTCTGTTTTACACACTAATCTGAACGTTCTCCGTTTTCTGATAAAACCAAGAACGTTCTCCGTTTTTCTGCTTCCTTAACCAAGAACTTTCTTGAGTTTAAAACTGAAGTTTTTCAGGAAATTTTAAAAAGGGAGATTTACAATTCAAACCCCCCTTCCTTGTAAATCAATTTTGCTACTTCATGATCTTCACCACAAAACAACCCAGACAAGAAACCTACAAATGTCATATACAACGGTGCAAAAGTGGTTTTTAGCTACAAAGATTTATATTAATGACTATCTATTTTAAGGTAACATAAATTATGAGTAAGTTAGATTTTTAACACAAAAAATATTATCACTTAATAAACAAGTAATTATGTTTAATAAAAGAGTAAGTCATAATATAATAATAAAAAGTATTGCAATAAGCATCTGATAATCACCAGTTCGAGTCAAAACATTAAAGACAAATGAAATATAAATCAATAATTGATCCTCTGATTACAAAAAAAAAAGAACGCTACAAATATCATTCACTTATGGCTCAGGTTAACTAAGAACCAAGACTTGTAAGTTCAGATGCGCACCTAAGAGGGGGGTGGATTAGGTGTTTAGAAATTTTCTGGTTTTTAGAGATTTAGTGGATTATTTTTCTAATTTATGATTGTGTATAGTAAAATGTAAATGGCAGAAAAATAAAGAACACAAAGAATTTATCCTGGTTTCCCTTATAACCAAGGGTACATCCAGTCCTCTTGCACACCATAAGAGATTTTCCACTAATATTAGAATAAGTACAAGTCTAACTCTAAGACTTCTATTACAAATTTCTAATACTCTTCCTAAGATAGCACACCACTATCTTAGTTTACAATACTTGAAGAAAGTACACCACTTTCTTCAATAATAACTTGAATGATTTAGATTGAACTTAAGTGAATATACAGTTGATATGATTTCTTTGTACAATGATAACAATCCAATACTATTGTACTTCAAGTGCAGCAAGAGAACCTTTGTCAATGATATGAAAATGTAAAACAATATGCACTTGAAATATGAAAGTTTGACTCTTAATGGATCTTTAAAATTTCTCAAAGAAAGTTCTGAATTTTTGTGAAAGTTGTTCAGAAAGTTGTTAAGTTAAACTCAAGCCTAGGAGGTATTTATACTCTTAAGACATCACTTTAGATCAGTGGCAATCTTCCCTAGAGGTTTGGTGAATATATGCAATGATCCAAAATCAATCAGACCTGAAAAATCACATTGTCTCGCAGTTGTATTCGGCTACAGCCTATGTGTAGTCGAATACACATTTGTAACGTTCATATTTTTCAAACAATTTTAACCATGTATTTGAATACGAATCCTTGTAGTCGAATACAAATAAGTGAATTTTGCCACTGGCTTGATTTTGTATTCGGCTACAACATCCTGTAGTCGAATATAGAAGTGCAGTTTTAGCTACTGACTTGGTTTTGTATTCGGCTACGACATTCTGTAGTCGAATACATTGTATTTGGCTACGACATCCTGTAGTCGAATACAAATATGAAGTTTTTGCTACTAACTTGAGTTTGTATTCGGCTACAACATGTTGTAGTCGAATACAGATGTTCAGTTTTTGTTACTGACTTCATCTGTATTCTGCTACAAATATATGTAGTCGAATACAACTTTAGCTTTTGTCAAAAACTTAATTTTCAAACATTGTTCATGGATTTTGACACTTTGAAAATTCTTTTGATGCATATGCTAAAAGTATAAGGTTCTCATGTGTATTTGAAATATAACAATATTTAGATTGCATCATATACCTTAAACTCTAAGTCTTTTAGCATATTGACAATAGTTGACTTTATTGTTGACTTTATTTTGAACTTGCAATTTGATCACTTTGTTTGGTCTTTGTTTTCATAAAAAAACATAAGTATTTTTGTATATTTACAAGACCTTCATTGATCCTCTGTGTTGGTTTCTCAAATCTCTTTTTGGTGTCCTTGTTTGGTATTAACTCCCGTCATCACGATTAATTATAATTTACAATATATTTAAAATAAATAATAAAACAAATAAATTACCACGACACACAAGTCATATTTTAAAACTAATAACAACACGCTTAAATAATTAAAACTAATTATCTAATATTAAATAATTTAAATATGATTTAAATGCCAAAATAATAAATTCCTTTGGCATTTTCGTATAAGAAATCAATTTATATGAACGATTGTACGAGAATGGCATAATGCTGAGAAAATATGCCATTTTAATTCTACTATAATTGATATTTATTGATTTCAAAACAATCAGTTGTTGCATACCAATATGATAACTTATTCGTCATAATTCAAAAACAAACTTTATGCAATCATAATTTATTCTATAAATTTAAATCCATGTGTAGGAGATTTTTAAAAGCCAACAATATATACCAATATTGTTTTTCCAAACTGTATCATACTGGTGTGTGTGTGTATATATATATATTTTATCTTAGAATCACACTGGTATATTTTATCATAATATAAAATTGAACTCAATTTTGTAAAAAAATAAATAAAAAAGGAACTCAAATTTCTTTTGGTCAAAAGTTTCCAAAACAAAATAGGTGCCTTGATTTTGGTTTTTGCTTTCACGGGAGCTAAGTAAGACTCACACCGTATAATGGTCACAAAATAATATACCAAAGGAAACATACACAACCTTTTGTTTTCATGAATAAAAAATAATACTTTGAATCAAATTGAACAAAAACAAGAACCAACACCTTTTACGAAAAACAATCGAAAAGAACGTTCATCTCCTCTTAAAAGATAACAATCATGTCATACAAATCATATTAGGCATGTTATAAAAAGGCAAACAACGTAGGAAACAAGGCAAAAACGCTATGATACCACAAGTGGAGAATCATGAAATACACTAAAATGATAACACTTATAAAATAAATTGGCGTTAGACTTACACCACCAACATTAATAATTATTTACACTAAAATAATATACAAAATCACTACAAAATAAATCATTTCTACGTACATTTATGGATTTCATTTGTTTTCAACGGTAGAGTAAAAGTTTGTGTACACTATTGAAGTAGCAATGTCGATTTACAAGAAAGAAGAGTTTAAATTATAAATTCGCCCTTTTAAAATTCGGATATATCCTGGTTCACCCAACCCGGGCTACGTTCAGTCCTCACAACGGTGAGATTTTCACTAAGTGCTAAAACAGAGATCAATCTTGGTTTTACACACCCGTTTCAGATCAACTTTGATCTGTTACAAAAACAAATCATTTCCATCCAAAAAGAAGTTCAATCAAATCACCTATCAATCTTTAGATAGGATTTTACAATTCACCTTTTAATCATAAAAGGATTTCCAACAAGCTTACTCAAAACTATACTTCACACTATAGCTTTAAGTTTACAATGATATGATTTAAAGTGTTTTATCAGAATCTCAGAAGGCTCAACACTTGTTTGAGTTCTGATTCTTTGACAGAGAAATACACGAGAATGATTCTAGAAATCGAATAGGAAAAATCAAAACTGACTCAATGTATGTGAGTGAGATAACTTCAAGTATGATTGAAGTGAGTAATGAATTGCTTAGTACTTGAAGCTCTGATTTTGGACAGAATCTAAGTATGCTCAACTATTATTTGAGTTCTGATTCTTTAACAAAAGAATTCAGTAGAATGATTCTTATATGAAGAAGAAGAACATAACTGAATCTTTTGTTTGTGATTGATAAGCTTTCAAGTATGTAAGTGTATGTAAGTGATGTATTAATTTAAACTTGAAGCTCTTGAATTTGATTATGAATGATGAAAAAATTGCTTTCGTGAGTGCTTGTTGTTGCCTATATTTTGAGTTCTCTTTTATAGACTCAAAAAGTACTTTTGACAACTCATTTGCCCATTGGGAATAACTGGCTGTCATTTGTCAGTGATTAGGTGAGAGCAGGTCAAAAAGTAAGAACGTTCTTCATTCTACTTCTAATGTTGAAGAACAAACTTGGTACTTCCTTTGTGTTACAAATGAGTCTTGATCATAGTGATGTGTATTCTTGACTTTTAAATTAGAGGGATCCTCTGGTGATATCCTCTGGAGGTATTTTCTGGTATCCTCTGGTGACATCATCTGGAGGTATCCTCTGGATGACGACTTCTGGAGGTATCCTCTGGTGACATCTGTTGGAACCAAGTTCGTTCTAAGACTTAGGATTTTGATGTTTACAAAAGCACTCAATGTAAACTTATTTTGTAGCTTGAATTATTAAATTAAATGCCACCAGAAACTGAAGAAATCAAAAGCAGAATATCAAAGGAAAATGAATTCTGGAATTTCCAGAAGATATTCCAGGATGTCAAAACATCACCAGAAGATATCTTTGCAGGCCAATATCAGAAGGAAGAAAAATCAGAACGAAACATGATCATACCGGTGGAAAGCCTACCAGGAGGAGAGTTGTTCCAGACCAAGAGGAATCAAATATCAAATTTATTCCAGAAGTTATTCAAACCAGAAGATGGCCTGGCAATGAAATATTAAACTGCCCAGACTTGTTCCAAACTCAACCAGAAGCTAAGTTTATGAGTCCAGAACAAGAGAATCAATCCAGATTTGACCCAGACAATAAGAGAGCATGATTCAGGGCATGAAACTAAGTCAAGAGAAGAAGAAATGATTTCTAGAATGATCCAGACCTGATCTAAAATCAAAGGTAAAATGCCCATACTGAAATATTTATTGTCCAGATTTAATTTCAATTTAATCCAGACCAAAGTATAGAATCAGTCCAGATCAGAGGGAAGATTTCCAGATCAGTGGTTCGAAATTAATTATTTGGTCCAGTGATGGTCCAGATCAGAAAATCAGACCATGGCCCAGTGTTGGCCGAAATCAGAGGGACACAATGTATAGTCCAGCAAAGGCCGAATTCAGAGGATTATAGCATATCAAGTGCGCATCCAAGATGGCCGAAATCAGAAGATCAGAGGGTTAGGAAGTGTGGTATAGGGAAGGCCGAAATCAGAGGATCACAGCATAACAATCAATATGGTCCAGATGTGGACTAGCGCATGAAGATCCAATGGTGCAGATTTAATCAGGAAATTTATACGGTGGAGAATTTAATTTATTTTGATCAAAGGATTAAAAAGATTTATTACAAAAATAAAGTGAGGTGTTGTGGAATTCAGGAGCTGTGGCGGGAAGGAACCAACAGATTTAATTGGCCAGTTATTTTGAAAGGAAATCTAAAGATATGTTTTTTATATGAAGCCCAATTGGTCAAGTTATTTTTACAGAGAATCCAGCAAGATTCAGCTCGAATTTAAGCATTGGAAGAGGCCCAAATCTGCATCTATAAAAGGAGGCTCAAGGCAGAATACTCAAGCATCGAAAATCACAAAAGAGTCATACACTTCCAAAAGCAAACACCCAAATTTTCATAGAAGTCAATTGTGAGTTTCAGCTTTCAAGAAGCAAGTACTCTTGTTATTTTCGTTCCACTGTGTCAAATCTAAGTTGTTGAAGTAGAGTCTACAAGCTGAGGGAGTCAGTAGGGGTAGCAGGTTACTTGGCAATTAGATTCATAGTGTTGTGTGTTAAATCTAAGTTGTTGAAGTAGAGTCTACAATCTGAGGGAGTTATAAGGGATAGCAGGTTACTTGACAATTAGATTTATAGTGTTGTGATTTCTTCTACAATCTGTGATTGTCAGATTGGCTGAAGACATGAGCTGCATTCCTCAAAGAAGTCTAGGATTGTTAGACTGTTTGAGAAGACTGACTTGGAGGGTCAGTAGCAAGGTTGTAATTCAAGGTTTGAATTAGTGAAATCCTTCAAGGTGAAGGGACTGGACGTAGCCTCGTTAACGGTGAACCAGTATAAAAACTGTGAGTTTTATTTTTACTTTTATCCGCTGCTAACTCTGTTTTTAATTATACATCAAGTTTTGTTTCAAAAGTATAAAAACAGGAAAAGTATTCAAGTTAAGTCAAACACAATTCAACCCTCCCTTCTCGTGTTTGCACCTTCAACATCCTCTGATGACGTCATCTACTGGAGTCATCCTCTGGTGACGTCATCTTCTGCTTCTGATTTGATTCGAATTTCCTTCAAGTCTTCCGTGATTTTTGAATCAAATCTCTTTAATACTTTTGATCAGATTTCTATCAAAAATCAATCAAGTCTTCTTCAAATTTTAATTAAGTCTTCACTTGATCTGCATCGTGATTTAAATCTGGACCATATGATCTGCTGATCTGCATCAAGTCTGGACCATGTGATCTGATGTGTATCATTTTGCTTCCTGATCTTGACAGTATAACCTTTTGATCTGGACTATGTGATATTCTGATCTGGACATGTGATCTTCTAATCTGAACCATGTTATCTTCTGGTCTGGACCAAGTCTTCTGTTATGGACCAAATCTGGACATGTCTTCTGTTCTGGATCAAGTCTTCTTTTGGACCACGTTTCCTTCTGATCTGGGCCATTAATAATATCCTCTGATAATGTCATTGTTTCTTCCCTCTCATGATATCATCTGATTGATGATATACTTCAAGATCGTTCAACGTTCTTAGCAGTCAAGTTGGAGAAGGATGTAACAAGGCTGGAGAATGATGTTTAATATGCTGGAGAATGATTGTATCATTCAGGACTGATGTTATCATACTGGAGGATGATGTTTGATCATTCTGGAGATAGTTAATCATGCTGGAGAAGGATGTTTAGCATGCTGGAGAAGGATGTTTAGCATGCTGGAGAATGATAATCATTCTAGACAGAAGATCATTTTGGACAGCAAATAACTCTGGACATTCTGGAGACTGATCTGATCATTCTGGAGATTGATCTGATCATTCTGGACATTTTTGAAGACTGATATGTCTTGTTGGAACAGTTTGATTCATAATCTTTTTCCTTAAACAAAACTCAAGTGCAATAATTAGTAGATCACCATTCATAAAACTCAATCATTTAATTCAAAAAGTTTGTTGTCATTAAAACATATATCAAAAAGGTTTTTTCCTCAACAACTATCTCCCTATGTTTGACAATAAATATCGTCTAAAGTTTTTGCACACATATTAAAAAATATAATTATTAAAATAAAGAGATAAATCATTTTACCAAACAACTCATTTTAACTATTGGTAGATTTTCACTATTATCAAAATATAATAATGTTTTGAATTTTGTATTGATAATAATCTTGAAATGTAGCATAGGAAAATAATTAAAGTTATATTAAAAATCGTAAATGAAATTAATTTTGAGATAATTTTTTTTGCTAAAGTAATACTGATTATGAGACGGAGGGAGTGTATTTTGATATCATCCATACAAATAATTATGATTTGTTAATATTGTTCAACTTTTATTCAATATTATATTAAATGTAATGTTTATTTTTGACTCAATATTAAATGTAATATTTGTATTCATGTAGTAATAATTATATTTCATAAAATAGTTGACATTGTAATCTATATTATAACAATTAGGGCAAAATGCTTTGATCTCCTTTTAAATCTCTTTAAATGATAATCATGCCCCTCTAATTTTTAAAATGTGCTTACCTCTCCGTTATTTAATAAAAAAATTGTGTCAAACGTGTTTTTTCTATCACACTTTGGTCTTTATTTCATTCACAAAAAAGACACTAGAATACATGCTTAAGTTGTTCAATTAGGAACAACTCTAAACCATGTAATTAAACTCAAGTGGTTAATGAACTTCAGGTAAGGGAGAATCATTCAAGAAAACTCGAGTTCGAATCTCAGCTGGAATAACTCTTGATCAAGACTTTATTTACCTCCTGGCCAAACTCTGAATTATCAGGATCTCATTCCATTGAGAACTCACAAAACCATACCAAATGTATGATTGTATTTGTATATCTGCAAATTAAAGTGAAAACTTTAATCATGTTATATAATAAAAGACAAAGAAAAGACGTAAGTGTCACAAAAAAATGTTTGATATATTTTTTTTAATAAATATAGGGAAGGTAATTGCTTTTTAAAATAAAATGAGATATGAATGTCATTTAAAGAAACTTTAGAGAAAGACAATGCAATTTACCCTTACAATTAGTCACACATTGTATCACACTAGTTTTGAATTTTGATACATAAAAATATAAAAAGCTCTCCAAAGAAAATCCAATTTATAACTACCGGAAGGTAGATTCCGAAAAGTGCGTGTTTTTTGGGGGCGGTAAGAGCATCAGCCATGAAATCATAGAAGTGTCACCTATTCATAGCCTGGTTGCCCAACATGGTAGCTGATCGAGCAAGTTTATATATCTTACTGAAATTACACTCAGCAATTGCCTCTTTATCAAATATTGCATCTGACAAAACAACTGACGATGCTCCTCGCGTGATATATTCCACAATAGAATCTACAAGAAATTAGTATATTAGAGTTAAATTAAGTCATTCACATTGAATACTTATAGCTTAATCTGCTAATTAAAATGCATATTGATGTTTATATTACATGTATGAATGAGTTTATTTAGTAATAATAAACAACAATATTTGATAACAAAATATGATGCTTGTAGAAAATAGTTAAATAAGACCAACATTGAGAATGAAAAACACTTCCTCTAGTCTTTATTATAAGCAAACATAACTAACTTCACACATTTAAAAAATTACTTGAGCACAATTAAGTTTCTTGATCTTATAAAAAAAAGTGCAATCTCAAAAGTTTCATTCATAGAACATGTTTCATGTAAATAAAAGTGTCATTCGAAAATCAAACTTATATGAATTGAAGGGTATTTAAAGAACGACTTCATTAGATAGAGTTAAATTTGTTTATATTTGAAACCACCAGATATGAATACATTTTTGCTTATATTCGAAATTGGAGGAAATAATTCCAAAACATATAATACCAATATATTGAAATAAATTTCTCCTATTGTATGATAGATGGCATCAGAATTCAGAACTAACCTATTGTGATTCCCTGAGAAGCAACCATAGAAACATGAGGAAAAGGCTTCTTCAGTGCTTCTATGTATTGAAATCCTCCAAGTGCAGAAACTGGATAAATCTATCACACAAAAAACCAAGTTAAAACATGTAATGCACTCAATCTTAGTGTATAAATAAATCAGAGACAGAGAGTAAAAGGTACAATAGGATGGTAAATAAATCTTTTCACAAAGTTATCAAAAGCACGGTTATCAGTATCTTACGATACATAAGAGTTATATCTCAATTCGATACAAAAGCATGGTAATATTCCAAATGAAGCAGATATATAGAATAAAAAATTGAAGAAATATGCAAAAAGTAATGCGTGTCTGTCAAATGAATGTATTCAGTCGTTATGTTATAATTCTTCAACATGGTAAACATAAATGAGCATCAAAAGGCTTATTATACCTTGACCATTTTAGCACCTGCATCATATGCAGACAATATCTACATTGCAAACAACGAACATTAATCAGAGGTCAAATGCATGCTAGAATAAAATGCAATAAATATAACATTTACAGGCAAGTTCTACACTGGACTGGTACTTGAAAATTGGTCAAAACACCAACAGTTGACGCCACCCTCTAGAAGTAGTAGCTCACAGTCACATTCATCCTCACGACTGAGATGGTGACCAGATTGATGTCGGTTTGACTAAAATAAGGCAAAAAAATATACAAATTTAGTTTTTAGATGCACATGTATGTTTTATCTTGTGTTGGCAAAACTATCATTGATCAGGTCACGGTCTCAGACGTTACAATAGGAGGACCATGAATTCTACTTCTCAGGGTCGACTTCAGTCATCGTTGGAGTTTTGGACGATTTTAAAATATTAGTCCACAGTGGACCACCTAATCTATCAAAGTAGTCCACCATAGAACTTGCCACATTTAGATTGCAAGAATAAATAATGAAATCTGTTAACAGCTTGAACCAAAAAGTTGACACTTACTTCAGTTGGAGTCATTGCACCTGGAATATATAAAACTTCACCACCTTGAACATAATCCATAATATCCTGATAAACAAAGTTTAAAAAAAAAAAACTGCATATTGGTAAGACATCCTAGTATGTCCTCAAATATGAAATTCCATATGAAACGTGGCAGTCAATGATCTCAAAAGCCAATTCCAAGTTCCAACAATGATAATTAATGGGAAAAGAATAGAACAATAATAATTCAAAAATAACTACGTGATTTCTGCACAAGCAGGTATTATTTGACATTTAGTAAATGTAAATAAAATTTCAAACCTTAACATTTGCAGGACTCATTAAAAATTTAGCTCCTGCATTAATTGCAGTTTTTGCATCCTCAATCCTGAGAACAGTTCCAACCTAAGGGCAGATATCTGTTGAGTTCAGACAATAGTTGAAAAGAAACGTAACTTTTTGTAAGTGTAAAAATGACAGCGACTTGATATGTATGTGTTACAAAGACAACAACAATGACAACAAGTGTTATTGATGGTGGAAAGCCAAAAATCTGCCATTCTTTGCTGTGCCATAAAACACCATGGCGCAGCCATCCTTCACAAATTGGCGACGGCGTAATGATATTTTCTCCATATTAATAAACTTTGGTTTGGTTCATGTGATATAACATATAAAGTTGTTGACACACGTGCGAAATTAAAAATAAACTTAAAGGATGAAATCAAACCCCTAGAGCCATTCTAGGATGATCCTTCACCAGCTGCCGTAGAACCTACACAAATCAGAAGCATATTATGAAATTCAAACCTCAAAACAAGGAAAGTGACGAAGCAAAATAGGTTAGGAAAATAACCTCAAACACACCTGGAGTAGAGATCACAATCTCCAACTACATGTAAAGAGAACAAAGATGGTGAGAAGCATATCATTAGAATATAGAGTTGATCATGTTATACTCCATGTAAATGTATTTATCCTAAGTTCCACAAAGTGCAGACCAAGAAGAACCAGTTTTTTCCATTCCCAAATTTCATTCAGCTTTGGGAATTTTATATTTACACTTTGAAAAATCAAACATAAGACTCCAAAGCTATAACGCACTAACACAGATACGAGCACTAGACACGATATTGACATATAAACATTGATAATAAGTTAATGAATGGAAGTAATTGAATGTAACTATTTGTATTAGTGTCGTGTACACAGACACGTGTCAGATATTGAACACGTTTTTGCTGCTACATAGCTCCAAAGCAATTCATATATTTTAAAATGCATAAGGCTGAGTAACTTTCTTTCTAGATAGCATGTGAAACGATTCGACTATAAATGCAGTTGATTTCTTTTTATATTAAAAAGTAATTGATAAGTCAAACTAAAAGAACATCAAAAGTAAACTTACAACTGAAATGCCACCTGCTATTGCAGCATTTGCAGCTTCCAAGGCCACTTCTGCACTATATGTAAGTGACAACTAAAAAGTAAGCCAAAATAAACAGAATGCGAAAAATATTATTGACTATGGTTGTGACTTGTGAACATTAATATTGAGAAAACTTGTCCCAGTTCAGTAAAAGGGGCATGCACTAACACGCACGCGCGCACATACAAGGAGAAAACCCTTCTCATCATCAAGATTCAGCAACAGATCTATATGAGAAATGCTCATTGTTACGATGGAATTCAACAACGAAACACAAGTACAACGTGTCATCTTTTAATTGGCTTGACTGTTTCAACACACTACTTAGTGTGTATGGCCATCTTTCCTCGACTAAATACTTAGCCTTCGTTAGTATTTTGTGAAAATGTCATTCGTACCGCATAGCATTGTTGTATCTATATATCCACAACACAACCCGATTGTTAAGGTTGACTAATCCTCTTTCAACTTTGGTAATCTGTTATTCAACTATGTCTATGATGTCTCTTTGTATCCTTTTGTCAATGGAATTGGCATTTTTTATAATAATTAGTTGTGCAGATTTGATGATATTTGTAATTATGTAATTATTGTCATAATTAATTAGTCCATCCGCTATAGTAAGACTTAAAGCTATATCATTCTGTATCAACATTATTTAAAGGGGAATTTTCAAGTGGAAATGACACATTTTACCAATTAGAAATTCTGAGTTTAACATAGTATCAAACTAGGTTGCGATCCAAATCAAATTTATCTGTTTTTCTGCGATCAAATCTTGAGTTCCTCGGTTTTTTGTTTTTTTTCTTCTTGAAATCATTGTTTCCTTGATGTTTCTACTCTGTTTTTTCTTGAAATCTTAGTTCCTCGCCGCCGACGATCATGGTTTCGTTGCTGTTTCTGGATTCCCTGTTTTACCGTTGAGGTTTCCTAAGTTCTTTGCGTTTGTTTCCCTCGGTGTCATGTTCACCGACAAGCATGATATCCTTTTTGTCCGTCTTAATGGAAAAAACTACTCTACATGGGCATTTCAGCTCCAGATTTTTGTCAAAGGAAAAGAGCTTTGTAGTCATGTCGATAGAATCGATTCTGCCCCTGAGAAGACACAGAAAGATGATGGGAAGTCAAAGATTCACAAGTCATGGCATGGATCATAGGTTCTATTGATCCTAATATCGTTCTCAATCTCCGAGACTCCGACCTTTCGCTACGGCAACAAAGATGTGGGACTACTTGAAGAAAATATACAGCCAAGACAACGCTGCCCGGCGGTTCCAGCTTGAACATGAAATCACAATTTTTCAACAGGAAAGTATTTCCATTTCTGAGTTTTATTCTCATTTTATGAAACTTTGGGCTGTATATAATGACATTGTCTATAAAGACTTGTCAAGCGAAGGGCGCAAATTACTGTGCAAAAAGTTCATGAGACTACCAATCATGATCAATTTTTGATGAAATTGAGATCTGATTTTGAGGGACTAAGGTCCAATCTCATGAACTGAGCTACTGCCCCATTCTTGGATACTTGTCTCAATGAGCTGCTTCGCGAGGAACAACGTCTTTTCACTCAGACAACCATGGAACAACAAAAGGTTGTTTTTCTCCGTGAGGCATATGTGGTACAAGTCCGACCTCGTGGGAGAGACATGAGTATTGTCTAATGTTTCTGCTGCAAAGGACATGGACATATTGCTTCCAACTGTCCTAAAAAGTTATGCAATTACTGCAAACAGGATGGTCATATGATTAAAGAATGTCCAACCAGACCACCGAAGAAAACTGCAAAAGCCTTTACTGCCTCTGTTGGTCCTTCTACAGCTCCTGTTTCTATGAACCAGAATTCGCATTCCACCGTTCCAGCCTCAACCCCTAAAATGGTTCAACAAATGATCATTTCAGCCTTTTCTGCTTTGGGTCTTTCAGTTAATGTTTCTTCCCCTGATTCTCCTTGGTATTTTGATTCTAGGGCATCTAATCATATGACCAACAATGTTACTGCCCTTACCAATGTTACAAGTTACTTTGGTAATCTCTAAATACAAACAGTAGATGGAAACTTAATAGCCAATATGAATTTACCTATTACGGAAATTGGTGATATTTCTTCATCTCTCACCAATGTTTATGTTTCCCCTGGTCTCATTGGTAATCTTATTTCAGTTGGTCAATTAGTTGACAATGATTGTAGAGTTGAATTCTCAAAATCTGGTTGTCTTGTGCAGGATCAACAATTAGGGAAGATGATCACGACAGGGCCTAAAGTTGGAAGTCTTTTTCCTCTTTATTCACTTCTGTCCCCATGTTCTTTTATGCCTTTTATTTCTTGTAATTCTGCAAGTGTTGATTTCCAAACATGGCATAAGCGTCTTGGTCACCCAAACTTAAATGTACTTCATGATTTGATGAAATCTGCAATTCTTGGCAATGAAAATTCCCCATCTCTTAGGGCTATTTAATTTGATTGCATTTCTTGTAAACTTGGTAAAAGTAAAATTCTACCATTTTCAATTCATCAAACAAATGTGAATCAACCTTTTGACATGATCCATAGTGATTTATGGGGAATAACATTTGTTATATCTCATGCTTGTTAAAAGTACTTTATCACTTTTATTGATGACTATAGTCGTTTTACATGGGTTTATTTTTTACGCTTTAAAGCTGAAGCATTTTCTACATTTAAATTTTTTCATGCCTACGTTCAAACTCAATTTTCATCTACAATTAAAATTTTGCATTCTGACAATGGAGGGAATATACATCTTCTTTATTTCAGGAGTTCTTGCAGACAAATGGCATTATATCACAAAGGTCATACCCATTTACACCCTAACAAAATGGGGTGGCGTAAAGAAAAAACCGTCATCTCCTTGATGTTGTCTGTATTTTCATGTTGGACTGCCTTGTACCCTCTCGATTCTGGTGTGAAGCTCTCTTCACCACTGTCCATCATATTAATCGGCTGCCTTTCAAGCCTTAAACAATGATTTCCCATTTTTAAGGTTATATGGACAACAACCATCTTATAGCAATCTTCGTATGTTTGGTTGTGTCTGTTATCCCCAAGAACGCACCAAGCTCACATCTCAATCTGTTAAATGTGCTTTTCTTGGTTACTCAATCCGCCAAAAAGGTTTTATATGCTCTCCTAATCTCAATAGGATTCAGGTTTCTAGAAATATTATTTTTCAAGAGGATGCATTTTTTTTTTCTGCTAACCAAGATACTCATTCTCCTACATCCACATCTGCTTTGCCTTTGTTTTCTAATAATTCTGCAGGAGAACCAGCACCTAAGCCCCTTTTGGTGTACCAAAGACGTCCAAAACCTCCACGACCTCCTCCCGGTCATTCTCTGGCTGGTGATCCGGTACTTCAACAAGAACCAGCAGCTTTACGTCGCAGTACTCGCGCTTGTAATCCTCCAAAAAAGTATGATTCATCTTCATCTTTATCTTTGACAACAACTTTAGCTTCTGTTTCTATCTTTTCCTCATATAAACAGGCTATAGAGCATAAATGTTGGCAAGATGCTACAGAGGCTGAACTTCTAGCACTAGAAGAGAATCAAACATGGGATGTTGTTTCTTATCCCTCATCTGTTAAACCTCTTGGCAGTAAATTTATATTCACTATAAAGCTTCGTTCAGATGGATCCATAGATCACTACAAGGCTCGGTTAGTGGTTTTTGGAAATAAGCAAAAATTTGGCCTCGATTATGATGAGACATTTGCACATGTGGTCAAAATGACTAAAATGTGCACTATTCTAGCCATTGATGCATCTAAATCTTAGCAAATACACCAGCTAGATGTAAAAACCGCCTTTCTTCATGGTGACCTCAAGGAGAAAGTTTACATCAAACTTCCTACGAGTATGACCTCCACTTTACCTAATAATGTTTGCAAACTAAAACGTTCTATGTATGGGTTAAAACAGACACCAAGAGTGTGGTCTGAGAAGTTTAGAACAACACTTCTTGATTTTTCCTTCATCCAAAGCAACTATGATCCATCTCTATTTACACAACAGACATCAAAAGGATTGTGATACTCCTTGTATATGTGGATGACATTGTCATCACCGGTTCAAATCAAGAGGCAATCAATACAATCCAACAATTGTTGCATTCCACTATCCACATGAAAGATCTTGGGCAGTTCAGTTACTTCTTGGGCTTAGAAGTACACTTCCAACCAAAAGGCATCTTCGTTACTCAACACAAATATATTCACGATCTAATTCATCTAGCTCGTCTTACCAACGCCGTTGTTGTTGAAACTCCCTTGGAAGTTAATGTCAAGTTAAGAGGGATGAAGGTGAACTCCTTACAGATCCCACGTTATATCGGAAGTTGGTCGGCAGTCTTATCTATCTTACCATTACAAAACTCGACATATCTTTTATTGTCCACACAGTCAGCAAATTCTTGCAAAATTCTAAACATTTGCATCTTTAAACTGTACACCGAATCATCAAATACCTATTGGGTACTCTTAGTCGCGATCTCTTATTCCCTAATGGTGCAACAATACAACTTCAAGCATACTGATTGGGCTGGTTGCCCAGACACAAGAAAATCTACCACCAATTGGTGCATGATTTTAGGTGATGCTCCTATCTCTTGGAAGTGCAAGAAACAAGATTTTGTATCTAAATCCTCTACTGAAGCAGAATATCGGTCCATGTTTGCAGCATGCTCAGAGATTATTTGGTTGCGCGGCCTTCTTTCGGAACTTGGTTTTTCACAAACAAAACCAACTCCATTGCATGCTGATAATGTGCCATACATATTGCAGCAAATCCAGTATACCATGAAACAACGAAGCACGTAGAAGTCGATTGCCATTCAATTAGGAAAGCCTATGATCGCAAAGTTATTACTCTACCTCATGTCTCAACATCGGTTCAATTGGCTGGTGTCCTCACCAAATCATTGACACGTCAATGGCATAATTTTCTAATCAACAAATTGATGCTTATAGAATCACCAACATCAATTTGAGGGGGATGTCAATGGAATTGGTAGTTTTCATAATTATTAATTGTGCAGATTTGATGATATTTGTAATTATGTAATTATTCTCATAATTAATTAGTCTAGCTGTAGATTAGTCGTTATAGTAAGACTTAATACTACATATCATTATGTATCAATATTATTTAAAGGAGAATTCTCCAATGGAAATAACACATAATGCTACATATTATTATGTATCAACTTAAAGCTACATATCACTAGGTGTTAAACTCATAAATTTGAGTTTAACACCTATATGCTATAGACTGCACAAATCCTTTGATACATTATGGCTTATGTACCAAGTCATCTATAACAAGAAGGCCATATCCATAGCTACCTCGTATGTTGCATACCACCAAAGTTTGCTCCTTTTTCATAATTAATAAACTTGTTTTTACAAGAAACAAGATTTCCACTAAAATTTCAGAGTAGGAAGTACACTACACATGCTATCATCTAAAGGGGGCGATAATAGCCAATATGAATTTAATCTCCTTCTTTATATCTACAGCAAGTACATAGGAATCATGTCATAGAAGAAATCTGACATAGTGTGAACCACAAAGGTCTTAATACAAACTTCACTTATAAAGTATTTACACAGACACGAATATCAAACACGACACCAACATGTAGACACCTATAATTTGAAAAAATTGAAAAGTAATTGTATGTAACAAAACATGTCACTGTTGTGCTGGCGTTGGACATTGACAAGTGTTAGACAACACGCTTTAATCTGATGTGTTGGTGCTACATGGTAATATTAATAAAATACAGTGTTAACCACCAAACTGCATCAAGCACTAATGAAATTTTTATATAGAAATCATGTCACAGAAGAAAACAATGGTTTTAATACACACTTCAACATACACATTTATGAAGCATCGACACAGACGTTGAACACAACAATAACACTGACATGTAAACACCGATAATAATTTAAAAAAGTGAAAGTGATTGTGTGTAACTGCATGTGTTAGGGTCTTGTTGGTTTAGGATATTGACATGCATCTAACACCAAGACACACTTACAATTTAAATTGTAGTGCTACACCCTTGCTATATACTCACAGTTTCAAAATATAAGCAAAAAATGGTGAAAGAAAATTAATGTTTTTATCCAAATTTTAGATCAATCTTTGACCCCTTTTTGCTTATATTTCATACCACTAAGAAGTAGATACACACACAAAAAAGTAGAATAATAAAACACACTATCAACCTCTAAACTACATCAAATACTAATGAAATTCTACCCTCTCCCATATCACCTCAATTCCAAAAATTATAAAATAAAATAACCTTACCCCACTAACTTTATTTTTTCTTATTATCAAAAATATAAGAATTGGAAGAAAAAAGGGAAGCCATAGCCTGAGAGCTCAATTGAGAAAACTTAACATCAAATCATATTTGATAAAAGATAAAAAAAATGATACAATGATACTTCTATGTATATTGGTTAGTGAATACTAACCTTCTCACTAATTCTCTAACTAACTTTAATTGTAACTGACTAACTACTTGAACTAACTCTAACAGTAACTAAAAAAGTGACTAACTCTAACTAACTATTGCTATTCTTAACAATTATTGTCTAAAAAGTTCTCCATGAAACCAAGAAATTAAACACACACAAAAAATTAAAAGCAGAAAAGAAAGGGGAAGGTGGGACCTATTGGCTCTGAGGCAAGCTATGACACCAGAAGTCTTGATTTGGCAGATGGTTTTGTGAACTGAAATCTGCTGAGGATGAGACTCAGAGGCTCTGCATGTAACTCTTCTATGAAGTTTAAGAGAAGAAGAAGATGTAGAAGAATACCACCATTGACATTGGCATAAGGTTAAGGTTTTACTTGCAGAGGCCATTGTTTGTGATTCCATTGCAAACCTCTAGTTGTTGTTGTGCTCTTGTGTTATGCAAAAATATCAAAATGTGGATTTTAGCTGAAGATCGACGGCTTATCCATTGCATGTCCCTATATCTTTTTTATTTATATATATTGTTTCCACGTATGAAAAAATATGTACAAGTTCAAAATGTTTACAAAATAATATATTGAGTAAAAATAAAATAAAATAATAGGTAACTCCAATAATTTTCTCACACAGTTAAAAGACATTTTCTGCACATAGTCTTCACAAAAATTAGATATTTTTTGAAGAAAGTGATAAAATTGGACATTGAACAATTTTTTTCCAAAACATTTAATTTGCTTTCGAAAATCATTTAATGAAAGAGTGACCACCGTAACAATCAAACCAAATTAATTTGTTTACAGAAATAATTTTATACAATTATAGAATAAAACATAGAACGTAGATTAGGGGTTTTGACCTTTCTCCAAATTCCTCAATTCCCAATTTCCTTTTCCATACTTTCATCAAACACATGGTGGGTGTGTCCCTCCCATCACAACAATGCTCACACTCTTCTTCAACCTCAACAAACATTTCCACACACAAATCCTCAACACAACAACCTCGTACCTCCCACTTTCTTCCACATTCAAACTCTACTTCACCACACAATCCAACAACAACAACATAGAAACAATCACAAAAATCATCAATGACCACCCTTTCCCAAACAAACCTCTTCACCCAACACTCCTCCAACACCTCCCTCCTTCAAAACCAATTTCATCTTCCTTCATTGAAAAAACCCTTTCCGCCTTATTCTCTTCTCATTCCAATGGCCTCAAAGCATTGGAGTTTTTCAATTTCACCATCAAATATTTTCACAACACAACCCCATCTCATTCTTCACTTGAAATCACCCTCCACATTCTCACAAGAATGAGGTATTTTGATAAAGCTTGGAACTTGTTGCAACAAATTGCTAAAACACACCCTTTTTTACTTACCCTTAAATCAATGAGCATTGTGTTAGCCAAAATTGCAAAGTATCAATCTTTTGAGGATACCCTTGATGGGTTTAGGAGAATGGAGGAAGATGTGTTTGTTGGTAGGAAATTTGGGACTGATGAATTCAATGTGCTTCTTAAAGCTTTTTGTACACAGAGGCAAATGAAAGAGGCTAGGTCAGTTTTTGTGAGGTTTGTGAATAGGTTTAGACCGGATACTAAGAGTATGAACATTTTGTTGTTAGGTTTTAAAGAATCTGGTGATGTTACTTCGGTTGAGTTGTTTTATCATGAAATGGTTAAGCGAGGTTTTAGTCCGGATAGCGTGACTTATCATGTTAGGATTGATGCTTATTGTAAGAAAGGTCGGTTTGGTGATGGTTTGAGGCTTTTTGAGGAGATGGAGAGTAGGAAGTTTGTGCCTAGCGTTGAAACGATAACTACTTTGATTCATGGAGCAGGGCTGGTTCAAAACACGGGCAAGGCGTGGCAGTTGTTTAATGAGATTAGTTTGAGAAACTTGATGGTTGATTCTGGTGCTTATAATGCTTTGATTACTACATTGGTTAGAAATAGAGATATTGTATCGGCGATTTCGTTGATGGATGAGATGATTGAGAAACATATTGAGCCTGATGGTGTAACTTATCATACATTGTTCTTAGGATTGATGAGGTCAAAAGGGATTGAAGGTGTGTGTGAGCTTTATTTGAAGATGACTGAAAGGAAATCTGTTCCGAAAGTGAGGACAGTTGTGATGCTGATGAAATGTTTTTGTCAAAATCGACGGCTTGATTTAGGCTTAAGCTTATGGAATTACTTGGTAGAGAAAGGTCATTGTCCTCATGCTCATGCTTTAGATCTTTTGGTCACTGGATTATGCTCAAGGGGTATGGTGCAAGAAGCTTTCTTGTGCTCCAAGCAAATGTTGGAGAGAGGGAGATATATGAGTTCTGCATCATTTTTAATGTTGGAGAGGTTTTTGAATCAATCGTGTGACGTTGAAAAATTAAAGGAGCTTGATCAGATGATTAAGAAATTGCAAAGTGTTTTACCACCATCTAGAGGACATGCTACTGGTATTTCTAATTCCAGTGTTATAATGTAGCATTGTTTAATTTCAAATATATATGTTGCCACATGATTTCGGTGGATTTTTTCATGTATATTACTAACATGTATAATTCTTTAAATTATAATTGACTGATTCGGGGTCTGTTTACTTTATATACATCAAATACATGACATTGTGTTGATTAAAATAATGTATATTTTTTAAGCCTAATTATACAATTAATTTACTTGGAGGCTCTTTGGAAATTGGAATACAGTTCTATTTATACATGAATGAATATTTAGCGTAAAAGGCAATCAATCTATGCCAACTGAACTAACATTATCAGGGGTATTGATTGCTTGCTTACATGGTGAGACAATATTGTCAGATAACGGCTAAAGCGTAGCAGAATTTGAACAAATGGCCAGTATTTTGCGATACACTATTTAGTACAAAGTGTTGTCAAATAACGGCTATAGTTGTGCTATAGCACTGTAGCATAATGGAATTTTAACAAACTGCTATTTTCTGCGATCCGCAGTCGATAACATTAGGTGAGAAGATATAGTGGCTGTATTTTGGTGGTATAAGCTAATGAGAAACTAATTTCCCAATATAATTCTTATTGAAACATCAATGTCCTCCATTCATTAAACTTACATTGAACAAATAAAGGAGTGATATTGGACAACGCCATACATTTGGGTGCTAAGTGGTTATTTAAGTTAAATAAATCTTTTCAAGCATTTGATAAACAAAACCAGAACTACAACAGAATAAAAACAAACCTAGATCAGTTTTTATGATCTGATGCTCTCACCATACCAACTTAACAATGAAGCTTACAACAAATGAGAGGATACAACTAATTGTCTAGGTAGAAAATCCCTCAAATATAACAAAACTCTCTCTAATCCATTCAAACATTATTTTAAAAGGGTTCTTGTCAAATGTTCTCTAGCTGTAGCCCATGCTTGAGTTAGTGTCTGCAATATAAAAAAAATTATCTGTCAGGTCGAAGATCAAAGTAATATGATATGTTTATCATAAAATCTAACCATCAAAATCTTGTGATAAAGAGTAAGATAATGACTGTTTTTGGGTCCTCTCAAAAGTATAGCAGGTTTCAGGAACAATTGTAGCAACTTCTTGTAGATATGGAAAACAATGTCTTTCTAGAACATGGTTATCAAATTGAGATTAAAGTCGTGAATTAGAAGATCTATTTTCTGAATTGTGAATTGAATCTTATTATAAATCGTAAGCTGTATTACCAATAAAATTATGACATTTGTAAGGAAAATAGCAAAATTAATAAGTTAGATATATTATATATCAACCTCAAAATAATTCAAAATTCAAGTCATATATCAAATGAAAAAGAGAAGTGGCTGACTTTAGAAGGTTGAAAAAAACGTGACTGGCTTCACCAAATTTAGGTAGTGATTCATTATAATAAATCAGAATTCAAGATAAGATTCATGTCCAAAATAGATACACTAGGGATTCATATTGATTGAGTTCAGTTTTGTATCGAACGAGATACAACTCTATATATCCTAAGAAATTGATAAGATACAACTCTATGTATCCTAAGAAATTGATAACCATGCCCTGGAATGTGAACACACATTACTGACATAAATTAAACAGAAAGAATATTGCAATACCTGCTCAGACAAGGGGGACTCAGCATCTATGTTGTGGGAGGTAACTTTTTCCGCAATTAGTGGTCCATTTGTCTCGAGTATCATCCTTCAACAGAGTAAATTTTTTTAAAAAAAAATGAATTGAACTCATATGAAAGTAACAAAATGTGACTAAACACAGATGCATACCCTCCATCAACAATCTCATCAAGGCATAATAGAATGAGATCCAAGTTCTCAAGTGCCTCTCTTTTGTCAACATTATTCCTAAAAATTGCAGAAAATTATGTTTATATAAAATAGAAGCATGATGAGATAGTTGCATCACCATTTTTGAAATCTAGATATAAAATTATAACCAATATACCTCAACAGAAGGGTGACTGCATCAAAGAAGCCCTGAAGAACTGAAGCTAAAATGATCTCATTTTCATCGTCGCTGCCGGTAACAAAGAAATGGAGGTCTTGTGCAAATTTGTAAATAATTATATTGTTCTCTAGTAATGTTATTTCAGCTGTAGATAATGCCAAACAACATATCAGCCACAAAAGAACACATAAAACACTACTGTCTATATGATATATAGACCAAGACTTTCACAGTTACGCTTGGTAAATGTCATAATAAAATAAACAATATTCCATCTAAAGAATATGACTGTAAACTCCATAAATTCATATTTGGAAGAATAATCAATCTTCTAGTTGTCTCAAATTATAATCTGACTAGCTGGTCATTCAATCAGTGGTTGACAAAAGTTTTACTTTTGTCCATTATATTGAACAGAAACCAAAAAATATTCAATTAATTATTGGGAGCTCTAAGACTATAACTTATTATCTCATCAACTATGAAACATTAACAAAGACACGACACTGACACATAGACACCGCTAAGTGTTTAAAGAATTGCAACACGCCTTTGCTTTGACATCTTGGTGCTATATAGTTCAATCAATTTGGAACTGTAACTGAAAAAGAACTTCTTGAAGATAAAGGCATGATAAATCATACAAACACTTGTGAAACTGTTTTGCAGAGCTTATAAAAGCAACTTATGACATACTTATTTTTCGTAAGTTCTCCAAGATACTACTCTGGAATGAAATCTAAGTAAAAATAGTAAGCGAAAAGTTGATGTATTTGGCCTAAAATTTATATCAGATACATCAGCTTTTCAGCTACTATTTTTCAGTAGTTTATTATAACAGCGTATAACTTATATAAAACAGATTGACTTTATTTTATATCTTATTACATAAATAATTTATATATAATCTCTTATATCATAAACATTTATGTTATGAACACTTACCAATCATGAGTTGATATATTGTGATATTTATACATAATCTCTTATATCATAAACGTTTATGTTATAAACACTTACCAATCATGAGTTGATATATTGTGATATGTGTCAAAACTCTGTATTAATGTTTACCTTCTGTGCGAGCATTTGTCTTAAGAGTCTTACTAAACACAAATTTCTCAAAAGCTAGTTTTGAACTGTTTGTTGGCCAATCATCTGAAAAATATTTGACTGCAACACGCTTTCCCTCAGAGTCTAAAAGAAGGATATTTTTTATCACAGGACATAAACCCTACAAATGAAACAGTATTTCAACAAGCTAAGAAATGTATCATATGATATGATATACTTGTTGCCAGTAATACCTTAACACAAATATTCATAAACACAAAATTCAAATTTTATTAACATAAAATGCAAGTATAAAAGAATGCAGCACATCTTGTATGTATTTTTGTGACCATCAAGTTACTATCATATCATGACATGGTTATGACATTTGATCAGTGGCAGAGCTAGCTTGAATTTTACAAAACATGTGTTTGGTTCTGTGGCAGAAAACCACTGCCTAGCTTCTCAATTTCACGGTGAAAAGGTCTCTAGATGTGCGGTAGCGTTGAACAAACATGGAACCATAGTGCATATAAAAAGTACTCCCTTAGTCTAAGAGAATTGAATTAAGACATGCAACGTAAAATTAGTTTTAATCTTTACTATTAAAACTAATCTCTCTCTTCTTTTTATATTTTAAACCTTCTCTATCAATTTCTTTTTGGTGGTTGAGATTTCACATGATGGTTGTCATTGAAAATAAATATATTTATTTTGTGAAACCGATGCTTCTCCACTCCAAATTAATAAATAAAAAAACCAGTTATTGATTTATCGGTATTAGTATACTTTACAAGCAAATACTAACAATAAAATGTGATAAACAAATCTGAATTTTGAAATAGACACAATATCAAACATACAACATTGATGATCCATACAACATTGATTAACCTTGACGGATCAATGAAAATAATAATATAATATTTATGAATGAAAGAGTTGGTACAATACAAGTAGCAGATGCATTAGTAATAATCAGCTATACATTATGATTTTAATGCATTGAGGAGTACCATAAGATAGGTAAAGATAAAGAGAGAGACATACATGAGATGCCATTTTGGAGAAACAGTGTAATTTTGTTACTTTGGAGATGTAAGTTTATATGAATATAAATGTGACAAGTGAATTATTCAATTTGGTTGAGACAAGGATGATTTGGTAAATTGAAATAATGTTACCTTTGTCATAGCCAGAATCTTTGTTCAAACTAACTAACTCTGAAAATTTCAAATGAAAATGTTTTTTCTTGTTTATTAATTTTTAAATCAAATCATGTTTTTATCTACTTTACTTCGATTTTAATTTTTCAAAAAGTGTACCAACATTAATATATATTTTAATCATTTGAGGTTATTACTTAAGGATGAGGTCCAGATAAACTCACAAACCTAGTTATCCAAATATGTTTGATTTGGGTAGTGAATATAACATTTTAATCATGTAAACTCAATTCATTGATTATATATATATATATATATATATATATATATATATATATATATATATATATATATATATATATATATATATATATATATATATATTTTACTGTTGATTTATAGTTAAAATTTAATTGTTGGATTATATTTATAAATTTGTTGCAAATTTAATTGATTTAATTATTTTGTGGTGTTTGTAGATCTATTTTAAGTATTTAATGATATGTTGTATTATGATTTTGTTATTTTTGATATGTTCAAGTATTTAAATTTAATTTTTATTTCAAATAAAAATTCTTTTTTTTATTATCTTCAGACTCAACCCGTTTATAATCGAGTTGGTTTGGTTCGAATTGATGAAAAAATTATGGGTTGAAAACTCAATCTAAATCAAATGAAATTTGATCATTCAAATATCAAATTTAACACAAAAAAAATTCAACTCATTCCAACCCATAAAAGTAACTTCTCTATTACTAGCAGTTTATGGACCGATGGATATGAATGAAAATCAATTATTCTGAGTGATAAGAAATAGCGTTTTATTTTTTCATTTTTGTTTATAACTTTTTTTTTTTTGTAATTTTGGTTTTCAATTGTTCATCTCCTTATTTATATTAGATAAATTTTTGAACAAACTCACAATAGTCATAATAATAATATAAAACAGAAAGATGTTTACGATTTAATAAAATTAAAGTGACTGAAATATTCTTGTATTTAGATTTGTAGCATTAATAATCAAGTTATTAACGGAATATTTAATAAATCAAAGTTAATATGTCAATTTAAACTAAACTAATATCGCAATAAAGTGGAAAACTAAACAATATTGCACCAAAACAACATAACAAAATAACAAAATAACATCGCATTGGAACGACGAAATTGAAGAAAAATACAAAAAAAAAAAAAATCAAATCTATATTAATAACACAAATTGATAAAATAATGCTTATGTTTACATATGTATATTTGCATAGTTACACCTTTAGTTAGTAGTTTCTCGGTAATATTTTTTAATGTTTTACTTATTTTAATCTTAACCCTATGATTTTCTATAGGTAAATAAATTTAGCTAATAATTATATTAAAAAGTAAGATTTTAAGTTGCGATTGAATTACAATTATACCAAAATGCTATTTCGTCCATCTCATGATGAATTGTTTAAATTTTTTACATGTATATCAAAAAATATAATAATTAAAAGAAGGAGAAAACTAATTTTTTCAAACGACTCATTTTAATTATTGTTGTATTTTTTACTATTATTAATGCAAAATACAATAATATTTTAAAAGTTTTGTATATAGTAATAATTGAAGAATATTATAAAAAAAATAATTAAAATTGTATTGAAAATTGAAAATGACATTTATTTTAAGACAATTTTTTTTATTAAAGTAACACTCATTCAAAAATGGATAGAATTTTTTTTTTAATCATCTGATGTAACAAATTATGTAAAACAAAAGAAGTAAAAACGTTATGAATGTATTTCATGAATAATATAATAAAATAACATCATAACGAAACATCATTTGTGGGCTTTTTATTTGGGGGTATGCTGCAAATCTTGAACAAGAAGAAGATGAAATTGATGATAATGAGGGTTGCACAAATAAATTTTAAAGTATGTGTATCACATAAATTTTATGTTTGATTCGCCCCCACCATTCTATATATATTATATGCAAATTGGTTAGTCAGCAAATCCCTTTTAAAATACTTTACAATCCTTGAAGTGAATTGCACATTCATATTAAGAATTATACTAATTTTTTAAATTTTATCAAAAAAAGTATTTAATATTTACTATTATATGTAATCAAATTCAGAAGAATAAATGACTCATAAATATTTTGACAGAAATTTGATTCATGTAACATAAAAATTGTCTTGTCCTTTATGCCTTTAAAGTCTCTATATTTGTAGAGAAACTCATACTAATTGGTGAAAGAAAGGAATTCTTGAAAAAAATTGTGACATTTGGTAATTTAACAAATGCATTGGTTCGATAACTAATAGATGCACTAAACTCAAACATTGCAACCACTTGATCAAATGATACATTAAATTATTTAATTTTGCTACATTAATTAAATACAACTTAATATATCACTTGGTCAAATGATTGCAATGTTTGGGTTTAATACATATGTTAGTCATCGAATCAATGTATCTGTTAAGTTGCCAAATGTATCAATCTTTTTCAAAAGTTGTTTCCTTTTATCAATTAGTATGAGTTTATCTAAATAGAGATACTTTAGAGGCATGAAGTAGAACACAATTTTCATGTTACATAAGTCGAATTTCTGTCAAAAATATTTCTTAATAATTTTCTCTAGCGCACGAGAGTAAACGAATGAATTTTATTCTATAAACCACTGTTGATTGATAAGCTTGATATGAATGTGGAATTTTACTTCAAGGATTTCAAAGTATCCTGAAGCGTTAATCCGTTTGCATCAAATATATATAGATTGGTGGGGTGAATCGAACATAAAACTTATAATTTATTTGTGCAACCTTCATCATTATCAATTTCATCATTTTCTTGTTCAAAATTTACAGTATATCCCCAACAAAAGATTCAACATTACTTAGATGTAATTTTTATTTTATTTTAAAAATAGATATAATTAGATGCAAGGCATAAATTTCAAATTCATCTACCAAGTGGAATTGGATTTAAATCTCTTATGAAATATCTCGTGTTTGAGTTTTATAGATGAAGAAATCGTATCGAGATGAAAAATTCATTGAAAGTGGCCAATCAAATACTCATATGGGATCACCATTGATACTTTACAAGAATAATATGATAACAATTTCGACATCAAGTACAAAATTGATATTTATATATAGACTCTTTAAAGTAGCAAATTTAAAGTATTTAATAAAATTAATTGTTAAATTAAATTATAAAAATAAAATTACATAAAATAATATTTTTGATTGATATTTGAATTTATTCAATTAAAATAGAAAAAATTATATAACAAAATATAAATTCAAACGGTACTTGAAAAAAGAAAAATTATAATAAAAATGCCAATAAAATAAATTTTTTTCTTCTGAATTTGATTACATATAATAGTAAATATTAAATACTTTTTTTGATAAAATTTAAAAAATTAGTATAATTCTTATAAACAATTAAATTATATTTTTTCTTATGAAATGATATTTTATAAAATAAAAATATTAATAAATAATTATTTTATTCATAAAAATAATTATTAATTTATTAATTTTGAAAAAAAATATACTAAAATACTTGAATTTACAAATTGAAAAAATATTAATGTGAAACTATAGTATATATTTATATTTCTTGTTATCATTTTAATTTATTTAAAAATTAAAAAATTTCCAAAAAAAAAATTCGTTTGAAATTTATTATTTTTGTAATACAATAATTTTACAATAATAAGAAAATAAAAAATTTGTCAAAATAATAATAACAATTAAATACAATTCCATTATTTTTCCTCAATATTATTATTGTGTTGTGTAGAACTACAACCAAGCACTTCTTCTTCTTCTCCATCTTCTCTCTGCGTAGATTTTCTCTGAAGAAGTTGCTTATTCGCTTTCTCTCCGCTTCCGGATCCATTTCCTCAACCCGACCCGAACCAGATCCAATTCAAAATGTACGGATTCGAAGCTCTCACCTTCAACATCCACGGCGGTTACCTTGAAGCAATCGTTCGAGGCCACCGCGCCGGTTTACTAACCACTTCCGATTACAACAACCTCTGTCAATGTGAAACCCTTGATGACATCAAGATGCATCTCTCTGCTACCGAGTACGGTCCTTATCTCCAAAACGGTGCGTTTTTTTCTCGATCAATAATCTCAATTTCGTTATCAACATTATCGTTTATTAATTATTTAATTGATCGGAAATGATTCTGTTGTTTATGGTTATGTGGAATTTCGATATTTGTTTCAATTGTTCGTAGATTTGAAATGATTATGCCTGAAGAATTATTTATGAAAAATTTCAGAAGGGAGATGCTATGTAGTGTAACAGTTTTTTTTAATAAATTATTTGTTTGATGTTAGAAAAAGTGTAACAAATTTAGTGTATGTTTGGGTTGGTGGTGAGGTAGACAAAATCATGGTAGCATCATGATTTTGTTGAAGCTATGAAGTGTAGCTTTTATCAAAATTACTATGGCGCATAGCAATTCTGTCAAACTCATAGTCAATCCAAACATGTACTTAAGTGCTTTGGAGCATGATTATTGATATCTTACGATACATGTGAGATGTGGTTCGAAACAAGATTGAACACAATCGATATGAGTTCTTGGTGTGTATTTATTTTGGACATGAATCTCATGTTGAATCCCTATTCATTATGATGAATCTCAGTTCACTACATAAACTTAGTGCAGCTAGCCACTTTTTTTTTTTTGTCAACTTTGTATAGTCAGCCAATTTTCTTTTTCATTTGATTTATGACTTGTATACTGAATTATTTTGAGGTTTTATATGATATATCAGCTCATAATTTTGATATTTCTCATGTTTTTACTTTAAAATTTCATGATTCATCTTACGATTCATAATAAGATTCGATTCACGATTCGAGAAAAAGGTCTTCCAGTTCACGATTTGAATCTCTATTTAATAACCATACTTCGTAGTCATGAGAACTTACAAATATGTTCATTTTATTGTATTGTATTGTATTGTATTGTATTGTAATTTAATGACTGTTATTTTTGATATTTGATCTACTTTATCTTTGGCTGAACTATCGATAGAGTTTATGATTTTATACCCTATTATTGTGAATTTCAGTAAGATCTTGTTTATTTTTCTTATATTAATATAAAATTAACTATTATTACTGTGGGTTCTGTTCAATTTTCTTTGTTGATGAAGATTTTGAAGATATTTTTTCGTAAATTGTTGATTCAATTTTCAGTTTATTATTGTTGTTGTTATTATTATTATTATTATTGTTATTATTATTATTATTATTAATGCAAGGGTGTATACTTTGATAATTAAAATTATTGATTTATGCTGATGGATGATGAATTACCTGTTGCAGAACCTTCTCCGTTGCACACTACCACAATTGTGGAGAAATGTACTCTTAAGCTGGTTGATGATTACAAGCACATGCTATGCCAAGCCACAGAACCCTTGTCGACCTTTTTAGAGTATATCACGTATGTGAACTTTGAGTTTCTGTTTTCTGTTAGTGTGTTCACCGAATCTTCCACAAGTAAAGCTGAAATCAATATACATATTCTTTTTTAACCTGCAGATATGGTCACATGATAGACAATGTTGTTTTGATTGTTACTGGCACCTTGCATGAGAGAGATGTCCAGGAACTACTAGAAAAATGCCATCCACTGGGCATGTTTGACAGGTATCCCGATTTCTATGCATTTGCCATTAAATTGATGTCAGCACATACAATTTTGACTTAACTTTTTTTTTTTTGGGTGGGATTCTCCTCAGTATTGCCACTCTGGCTGTTGCTCAGAATATGCGGGAGCTTTACAGGCTGGTTCTCGTTGACACTCCTCTGGCTCCATACTTCTCTGAGTGCATTACATCAGAGGTAAATCATCTTTCCAGAAATATTTTGTTTTCCTTTAATTTTGTTCAACTTCGACCAGTCTGTCGTGTTGATTGTTGTAAATTTGTAGTACTATTGCAGAAACTGGAAATTATCTCTATCTTCCCCTAATTTTATCCAGTAAATTGTGATAAAAAATGTGATGTAAAATTGTCAATAAATGAAAGGCAACTAGCTGTTGGTTCCCATCTGGAAGACAATTTTCTTACCTAAAATTTTTCTTTCTGGATTATATGTAGATGTAATGGTAGCAATACTTTGATACTATTGGCATCAATGGCTTTGTTACTTTGTAATTTCACTGCTTTAGCTTCATATGTTTATATGCAGCTGGTTTATTTCTTTGATGTATGTACTCATGGTTGTGGTTTATTTTCAGGACTTGGACGACATGAACATCGAAATCATGAGGAACACTCTTTACAAGGCATACCTTGAAGATTTTTACAGATTTTGTCAGGTGAAGGGTCCGAATCTCTTTTTTGTCAGCTATTTATTTATACCCCCTTGTGATTTTGTCCTGATTTTCATCAACTTCAATGTTATTTCAAACAGAAACTTGGTGGTGCTACTGCTGAGATAATGTCTGACCTTCTAGCTTTTGAAGCTGATAGAAGGGCTGTGAATATCACCATAAATAGGTAAATTACTCAGAATGCTTTGTATAACCTTTTTGTTTATCTGGATAAGTGCCTAACTAGCATCCCATGGTTTCCACTTTGTGCAGCATTGGTACTGAGCTTACCAGAGATGACCGCAGAAAATTGTACTCTAACTTCGGTTTGTTGTAAGCTCTCATCCTTCAGGAAAATATTATAATAAAAATTCAATATATTACTGCTTTGGAGTGTTTGTTTTACTAGTGTCTGACTTATTTTAAACAGCTACCCATATGGTCATGAGGAACTTGCTGTCTGTGAGGACATTGATCAGGTATGATTTGCATCTCAGTTGTGTGATATTTTAGGTTGTTACTCTGGTGTATGTACAGCGTTTTCCCTTTTTCAATTTGTACGCTTCTTTGGCCCTTCTAGATTGTGCTCCTCAGGGTGGTAGATTTGTGTTAATTGGTAGCCAAATTGGTATAATATGCTGCCCCAATATTATTTCTTATCTCTGGTTTAAGTATTGTTGTATGACCTTAACCTGTACTGTCAGGAGATTGTCCTTCGTGCAGATGATTTTTGTTTTAGGTGTCTCTTTCAAGCTTTTATTTCATTTTTTTAGCTCTTTCATCTTCTATTTTCAAGGCATTTACGGTTTGATTGCTTGTTATTTCATTTGTAATTGCTTTTGGCCACCAATTTTTAGAGAATATTGTGTAGTTGAATAATTTATTATCCTTTCTTGCTGGTATCTGTTCTGAAATATTTGAACAATCACGATAGCTGTCTATAACATCCTCTTATTTCTAGTTGATTTCTTTTAGTAGTGCTTTTTGGGCCTAATTATCATACCTGGTTGATCATGTAGGTTCGTGCTGTTATGGAAAAATACCCTCCTTATCAATCTATTTTTGCCAAGTTATCCTATGGAGAGAGCCAGATGCTTGACAAGGCATTCTACGAGGAGGAGGTTAAGAGGCATTGCTTAGCATTTGAGCAACAGGTTTATTTTTTAACAATTCAGAGTATCATAATTTTCGGTCCATGTAGTAACCAGTTAAAATTTTAATGGTTGCTGGATACTTTTTTCCCAAATGATATAAGAAATGGATGCGTCATTATCCCAGAAGAAAATTGATTGGCTTAAATGTAAATATCTTTGTATAGGTTATGTCTTATTCATCACTAAGTCGTGCTAATTTTTCTATATTGCAGTTTCAGTATGCTGTGTTCTTCGCATATATGAGGTTAAGGGAGCAGGAGATCAGGAATCTAATGTGGATTTCAGAATGTGTGGCTCAGAATCAAAAGTCCAGAGTTCATGACAGTGTTGTCTTCATATTTTAGTAGGATTGTTACTCATTGTTATAGCTTGTTTGTTCGTTTGGACAAATTGTTCTGTACACTTTTCTGCATTCTGCATCCGAGTTGCTGATCGGTAGAGACTAGACAGCAGCTGTTTAGAAGATTGTGATACAAATAAGTAACATCTTACGGTGATGAAATCTTCTGTAATATAGAAGGGAGATCTTTTGTCAAATTTGATTAAAATATGTTCAGTTTTTAAAAAAATGCTATATTGAATTTGTATGTTGTGATATTTATAATAAATATTCTTATGGAATATACTTGCCAGCTTAGTCTACGCATTTTCTTTTTAATCTATTTCGCATCCCTTTTTTTGGTGTCCCAGCACGGTGCACTAATTCTACAAATTTTAGCTTCTTAAAAACCATGTTGAAAGAGCAAAGGGACGCAAGAAATTCACTTTGAACGTGAATACAAACAATTAATCTATTTCTTCTATTATTATTTAGATGATGATTGGTTGGCGCTCGTTGAAAGATTGCAACATCTTTTGCTCGATTGGATCAGCGTTCACATGTATTGAACTTGAACGCGCTTCTGTGGTGTTAAACGTGTCTTTACTATCTTATAAAGTTGTTTAGATTGCAAGAGACTAAAGTAATTCTAGTGTACAAAATTGATTTCAAGGGAAGCTGGAAATTGGAGCTTTTATGTGAGTTCTGAGAATCATGTTGAATTAAGAAAGAGAGAAATAATTAAAAAAAATATATAAAACTTGAAATGATAGTATACCAAAAAAAAAAAAATTCCAATGTAACTAATGAAAAAAAAATTATAAGTAGTAATTACATCGACTAAACAAGAAAGTTGATGTAGAAAATAGTAGCGGGCAAGGTGCATAACTCTCATCAAATACTCTATATACTTTGGACTAACTTGAAAATCTTGTGGCATGTTTACGACACTCACTCCCATATAAAATCAAGATCCCAATATTGGATCTTCAAATGCCAAATTGGTCAGCTTAAACATCATAGGGTGGAAACATCATAGGGTGGAAGCACAAAGAGAATGAGAAACGTCTAATATTATAAGGTGAAAGAATAAAAATAATGATAATTGTTTTACTACCATATGGTATGAACACAAAGAGAAATCCAACAATGCATAAAAATAATGAAATTACAGTTAAATATATTACTAAAGAAGATAATGACTAATTAACAATAAAACTTTCAAAGAATCATATCATAAATCACAAACCATCTTCAATCTTGAATATTCAAATATTATACAATCAAGTTGAGAAAGAATGAAAAACACATAGCAAATTGAGAATTTAACTTTAGCATGTTTATCCTTAGTAGTGAAAGTAGATCCAAATTTAAATATTTTTTTGATTGCTTGCATCACAACGTTAGTGGGATGTTGCCGATCAATCAAACCAACCCTACCATCTAAGACAATGTCCAATATAACATTTTCCTTATAGAGCAAAAGAGTAGAGAAGGATACGAGATCAATGATAAAGAAAAATTGGAAAATGAAATTGGATACAACAAGAATGTGACAAAAGTCTTGATAGAAAATCTCAAGAATTCAATATAAAATGAAAGAACTAAAAATGAATCAATGAAGTTTTTCAATGAAAACTTTCTTAAGAAAATTTTGAGAAAAAAAATAACGGAATAATTATTGCTCTGATACTTTGTTGAATATGATGCATTTTTATATAATGTAGCTAATCTAACAAAACTCTACCTAATTATAATTAACTTTTACCTACTTTAAACTCATAGTAACTATATCAAACATTATTTTGAAATCAATTCTAACGTTAATTGGTGAGTGGCGGACACATTTTCTACATTGCCTTAATTTTCTTAATAATTATTTATATTAAGTACTATATTGACCTTTAGGAATTATTCAATCGTTGCAATGGTTTTTTTTTCTTCAAATTTGTATGAGTAAATCCTTAAAAAAATTATGATTTCATTTTTTATCTCTAAATATGTAGGTTTCAAATTTTGAATTTTTTTTATGAATCTGTGTAATTTAATAATAAAAAAGTATTTACATCGTTATCTATAATAGAAATGAAATATTTAGCTTTAAATACAATTAAAATTCATTTTGGCAATTACATTACCTTTACAAAATACATAATTATAATATTTAAACAAATTGAAAATATATAAGAGCTTATATAAATTATAATTGTCTTCTAAAAGATTTTATATTATCAAAATATTCATATTTTTTTCATTATTAAAACTATCAAATATCATTTTCTTATCTATGTAATTAATAAATCATTCGACCACTTATCTTATGGAGACTTAAAATAAAAATAATACTATTATCAAAAAAGTTTATTGTTATCTTGTGGGGACAAGAGTCCCATTGTTTATACGGTGGATCTGCTCCTAATTACTTATAGTCTGTTTATTTCTTAAATTGAATGTTTTTTTTACTCTGATAAAAGATTTTTGAAACAACATTGTTATGACAGAAGATAAAAAATTAATAAAATACATTTTTAAAAATAATTTTTTGTTTTTTAGTCCTTGGTGTAGGATACTGAAGGTGCAAACGCGAGAAGGGGGTTGAATTGTGTTTGTCAAACTTGAATTCTTTTACTGTTTTGTTGAATGTTGATGCGAATTACTCGATGAATAAATAATCAGACTTAGCAGCGGATAATAACAACATAAGAACACAACGATTACATCCAGTCCCTTCACTCCGAAGTCTTTAATCCACTAATTCAAAACACTTTGAATTACAACACCTAACCCTCCAAGTCAGTCTTCCCAAACAGTCTGACAACCCCAGACTTTTGAGGAACGATAACAGCACCTTGACTCTACAAGTCAAGTCTTCTCCTACCAATCTGACAACCCCATATTGAAGAAGGAATCTACACCACTATCGGGTTAGATTACAAGAGTTTGGAACTCTGCAAAGTTGCTCTGGAAAGTTGATTGCTGCACTGATTCTTGCACTCTTTTCTTGCTTCTGGAAAGCTGATTGTTGCACTGAATTTCTCTCTTGAAAACTCACTTAGAGAATATTTCTTTTGCACTCAAGTGTTTCTCTCTTTTGAACTCTCGAATGACTTTGAGTTGAAGCTTGAGTTCTTGTGTTTGATGCATAATGCTGCTGCCTGAAGCCTCCTTTTATAGCTGCAATTAGGGCTTTGTCCAAGCTTAAATTCGAGATAAATCTTGCTCAGATTTCCTTTGAAAATTCTATTGGCCAATCCTGTTTCTCTTAATTTCAAAACGTATCTTTTAGCTTCATATTGCATTTGAAAATTCTGTTGACCAATCTTGTTTCTCTTAATTTTAGATCGTATCTTTTAGCTTCAGATTTCATTTGAATTTCCTTCAAGTCTTCAGTGATTTTTGAATCAAATCCCCTTAATACTTTGATCAAATTTCTATCAAAATTCAATCAAGTGTCCTTCGAATTTTAAATCAAGTCTTCACTTATCTGCATTATGATTTAAATTCTGGACCATATGATCTGCTGATCTGGACCAAGTCTGGACCATGTGATCTGATGTGTACCATTATGTTTCCTAATCTAGACTATGTGATATTCTGATCTGGACCTGTGATATGTTTTGGACCATGTTGTCTTTTGGTCTGGACCAAGTCTAGACCAAGTCTTCTATTCTAGACCAAGTCTGGAACATGTCTTCTGTTCTGGAACATGTCTTCTGTTATGGACTGAGTTATCTTCTGAACTCTGTTTCCTTCTGGTCTGACCAAGTCTCCTTATGGACAAGATTACCTTCTGGTCTTACCAAGTCTTCTTCTGGACAATGTTTCCTTCTGGTCTGTACCAAGTCTCCATATGGACATGTTTCCTTCTGGTCTTGACCAAGTCTCCTTCTGGACCATGTTTCCTTCTTATCTGGGCCATGAATAATATCCTTTGATAATGTCATTGTTTCTTTCCTCTGATGATATCCTCTGATGACATCCTCTGATTCTTGCTTCTGATGGGATTCTCTAGTGATATTATCTGGTATCCTCTAGAGGTATCTTCTGGTATCCTTTGGTGATATCTTCTGGCCGAATCTTCTGGTGGCATTTTTATCTTCTGGTGACGTCATCCTCTGATGACATCTTCTGCTTCTGATTTGTATCTTATGGAGGTATCTTCTGGTGACGTCATCCTCTGGTGACGTCATCCTCTGATTTTTCATACTTCTTATAAGTCAAAATATGATTTTCATAAAATACTTTTGTTAACATCAAACCTTTGATTGAAAGAACCAACTTGGTTCCAACAGACACTACTAAATTTGGTGATTTTTTTAAATGTATACTTTTGAACAACGATGGACTTTGTCAGGGTCCATGGGTGGGCATGATACATCCAATCCAAAGTATTAGTTAAGAATTTACTAATGCGTAGTAGGTTAGGGAGTAAAAAAAAAGGAAATAGCATAGTAACACCAAAGAAAAAAGAAGGCAACAAGGAACTAATCAGTTGATGGGATGGTTTGGAGTACTTATTTATTTGTTATGATGTAATTGATATGTACTCTTAGAACTTTATTTATTTATTTACATTTAGTTAGGCAAAATTGATTGAGTCCATCGAGATGATCTGTTTAATTCGTTGTTGTTTTTAACAGGAAGAGTTGAAATTTTCAATCAGCTATTATTAGTTGACACGCTTTGTTTAATGCACTAAAAAAAACAGAATTGTAACGGAGTTGATCGGGTTGGTCCGTCGATGTCTAAATAAAAACACATTTTTTTTAATTAAAAGTTTTATCTCATTTTAAAATTTTCTCTTATTTTTAGCTCAACTCAATTAACCTAATTAGTAATTAATTTTAGGGTTATTATAAAAATTAATATTTTCTAAGTTGTTTGACAAATAATTACTTACAAATTCACAAAATTTAGAGGATTTTGTTAAATTTTTTTGGTTTCACAATTTTAGCTTCATATTTCTAATAGTTTGTGAATTGATATAGAGTCATTAACATTGTATGGCATATTTTATAGTTTTAGATGATGAATCATAAATGTTTGAATGATAATTTCTATATTTTTGTTTGACTCGTTAGTTTTATATTTTTGTTTCCTTGACTAGTTTTTTTTTTTATTTTATTTACATTTTTTTCCTATAATTTTTATGAATATATTATTAATAGAAAAATTCAAAAAGTTGGCGGGACAGTCTACCAATCCGTCTTGTAGAAGAGCAGAGTAACATTTTCTACTTGTTAACACTAGTTGGTTAGTCTCACCCTTTTCAAATGAGTTTATGATGGGGCAGAACAGACTGATCCGTTTTACCATCCCTATTGATACTATTAGTAAATATCTATAGTAATTTTATTATTATTATTTGTGTTAGAAATGAGATTTGATGTATGTTAGTATTGTTTATTTTTTATATATATTGACAATGCATATACCAAAGTAAATCAAATAAATAAAGAAAAAAGAGGTTTGAATTAATTCCCCTTAATTGTGTTGCATCACTCTATAATTCCTTTTGGCAAGGCATCGCTATATATTTAAAAAGATACTATCTATACTAGAACTAAAATATTTTTGGAAGACAAAATAACAAAGATCAAATTTCTAAAATGATTCTTGTGTGAATACAAATTTGGAAACGCACATACAAAATACATATTTAATTATTTTAAAAATATATATCATTTAATTATTATTTTTTTTAATATTCATGCAAATAAAATATCTAAATGTGTGTAGACACAAGAATTACTCAAATTTCGAACTCCAAAGATAATTTGAACTAAAAAAAAATTGTATACTATATTTTATTTTTGCAAAGGTATATACTATATTTTATATGTGTAGTCCATAATACTTGCGACTGTTTACATTATTCAACCCAACTTTTTCGAGTTCTTTAAATAATTTCCTGCAAGCTCTTAAATGGATAATCATGTTACGATTGAAGTTTTCTACCACCAATTGAAGTGCTAAAGTATGTTTGAAATTCCAGCTCATAAAATTGACTGCGACAGGATTTGAAATGAATAATGCAAGGAATTAATTATAAAGACTTTAAATGGGAAATCATGTTTAGTTTGATGTTTTTAACAAAAATGCACATATTCGTCCACCCAGTTCTAACCGCCCACAATCAACCTATACAATCAAAACATTAGTACAGGACCCTCGATTAGTCAATTTTTTTTAATATATCATGATAAAAATTGCATTAATATCATTACTTTTATACATTGATCATTTTAAAATTTTATATTTGCATCTATACCCATAATAAATACGTAGTCTGAACACACACTATCTTCTCATGTTAGATGATGCATCGATTTTAGGAACTCAAATTATTTGAAACCGTTGATTTATTGATTTTGTGATTTACAATGATACTAGTTTTTTGGTAATCTATTAGATCGCTTCGTATTAATCTATTATTGAATCTATTAGATTTACAATAGAACTCATTACTGATTTATTAGATCTATTATACTAACTTGCTTCAAATAGTGTTAGAATGATGCTTCAAATAGTGCTTCAAATAGTGTTAGAGTGCACTTCAAAACAAGTCAAGCCGTCTAAAAGTGGACTTCTGAAAACAGGAACTTTGAATGGGTTAACAAATAGGGTCAGTGCCGTGTGAATTGGTATGTTTGTATTTATGCACTCAAATCCTTGAATATAAAAACAACCTAATGTGTGCCTAGTATTTTATAAGTGAATGTTTCAGCTTAAATTATTAACATACAATGAGGGTTATGTGGTCTCTTGAATTATTAGTACAGTTTATTTTCCTTTATTTACTATTCTCTTTCACATTTACTACCTGTTTTCCTTTAATTAAGCCAAAGTGTCATCAAGATGAAAGCCATGCCATGTTGCAATTTAAGGAAGGTTTTGTCATTAGTAATTTTTCCTCAGTGAATCCTCTAAGTTATCCTAAAACAACATCTTGGAATGCAAGCATAGATTGCTGCTCATGGGATGGCATTCAATGTGATGAGCACACAGATCATGTCACTGGAATTGATCTTAGTAGCAGCCAGCTCTATGGTACAATTGATGCTAATAGCAGTCTCTTTCGCCTTGTTCACCTTCGAGTTCTTGATCTTTCTGATAATGACTTCAATTACTCTCGAATCCCGCCCACGATAGGCGAGCTTACGCAGATGAGATATCTAAACCTTTCTCTTACAAGATTTTTTGGAGAAATACCACTACAAGTTTCAAAGATGTCCAACTTGTTGTCTCTTGATTTAAGCAACAATATTGCTAATGCTGAATCAATTTATGGAGGTGCAATCAATCTGTTGCAAATCAAATTGTTCAGTTTAAGAAGCATAATTAAAAACTCAACAAAACTTGAGGTGCTTCTACTTAGTTATGTGACTATTGCATCTCCTCTACCTGAGACACTCGCAAATCTAACATCGTTGCAAGAACTATGTCTATACAGTTCTGAATTGTATGATGAATTTCCTGTTGGCGTATTTCATCTTCCAAACTTGAAATATCTGGATTTGAGATATAATCAAAATCTCAATGGTAGGTTGCCTGAATTTCAGTCTAGTTCACTTACCATGTTAAGACTTGATGAGACAGGTTTTTATGGCACACTGTCAGTATCCATTGGAAAGCTTAGTTCTTTAAATACACTATCAATTTCGAATTGCCATTTTTCTGGGTATGTTCCTTCTTCACTAAGCAACCTCACACAACTCATGTATATAAACCTTATGTATAACAAATTTATGGGCAACCCTTCTGCATCATTGGCAAATCTTACAAAACTAAGCAACTTGTATATTGGTTTCAATGAATTTACTATGGAAACCATCACATGGATAGGTAAGCTGTCATTGATGATTGGCTTGGATATATCCTCAGTAAATATTGGCGGTAACATGCCATTATCATTTGCAAATCTCACACAGCTATACAATTTAAGTGCAGAAAATAGCAATATAATGGGTGAAATTCCATCTTGGATAATGAATCTAACAAATTTAGCTTATTTGAACCTTGAATACAACACCCTCTATGGTGAAATCCCCAACTCTTTCTTTAGACTTGAGAATCTTGAACGTCTTGCCCTATCCAATAATTTGCTGCATGGAAAGCTAGAGCTTGACATGTTTTTGAAGTTCAAAAATTTAACTTTTCTAAATTTATCGTTCAACAAACTGTTGTTGCTCGGTGGAAAAAGTTCTTCCAATGTGACTGATTCTCAAATCCGTATCTTAGAATTGGCTTCTTGTAATTTAGTTGAGATTCCAAAATTTATAAGAGATCTAGGTGATCTGACATGTCTTAACTTGGACAACAACAATATAACTTTATTACCCAATTGGTTGTGGAGAAAAGCTAGTCTACAAGGCTTAACTGTTTCCCACAATTCATTGACAGGAGAAATATCCTTATCCGTATGCAATCGCTCGTTCATCTTGATTTATCGTTCAACAAGTTAAGCGGAAAAGTTCCCTCATGTCTAGGGAACTTTAGCCAATCTCTAGAAATTATGATGCTAAAAGGGAACAAATTGTCTGGTCTCATCCCTCAAACATATCTGATAGGAAATGCCCTTCAGATGATTGATCTCAGCAACAACAATGTGCAGGGTCAGTTGCCAAGAGCATTAGTTAACTGCAGACGGCTAGAATACTTTGATGTTAGCCATAACAATATCAGTGATTCATTTCCATTCTGGCTAGGAGCTTTACCTGAGTTGAAGGTATTGGCTTTGCGTGCCAATGAATTTTATGGGACAATAAGGGCCCCCAGGATATGCTCATTTTCAAAGCTTCACATCATTGATCTTTCACACAATGAGTTCTCTGGCAGTTTGCCTTCAGAAATGATCCAGAGTTGGAAATCAATGAAAGCTTCTAACACAAGTCAATTACAGTATGAGCAGTGGCGAGTTTTCTTCCGGTCACAGCCGAAAGGATAATATTGGATAGATTATAATACTTATTATTCATTCACAATGTCAAACAAAGGGTCCATGATGGTTTATAATAAGCTTCAAGAGTTTTACAACATGATAGCCATTGATATTTCAAGCAACAAAATCAGTGGAGAGATACCAAAAGTGATAGGAGACTTGAAGGGTCTTGTTTTGCTTAACTTGTCAAATAACTTCTTGATTGGCAACATTCCATCTTCCTTAGGGAAGCTTTCAAACCTTGAAGCATTGGACCTTTCTCTCAACAATCTGTCAGAGAAAATTCCCCAACAGCTGACACAACTAACCTTGATGGAGTTCTTAAATGTGTCATTTAACAATCTCACAGGTCCTATACCACAAAATAAGCAGTTTTCTACATTCCAAGGCAATTCATTTGAGGGTAACCAAGAGCTGTGTGGGGATCAGTTGTTGAAGAAGTGTATAGATCATCCAAGGCCTTCTCTTTCTCCACCTTCTGCCTCTGGTGATGACCAAGACTCAGAATCTTTCTTTGAATTTGACTGGAAAGTAATTCTTATTGGGTATGTAGGTGGTCTTGTTGCTGGAGTGGCATTGGGAAGCACTTTCTATCCACTGGTACATGGATGGCTTAAAAGGGTCTTTTGAGTGTAAAAAAGAAAACCTCTTTCCTCTGTATTTAAGGTTTTCATTTGATTTGGATAACTTTTTGAAGTTTCAATGATAAATGAAAATGAGGTTTAATCTCATGACAAAACAGTATAATTCCAGCAGCTTATTTGAGTTGTTATATATTGTCAGCTAATGTAATTATTTTTACCCTAATAATACACCTGTTATAGATTATGCAATATTAAATCAATTTCTTTTATGTATATCTAAACTTATGGAGGATTCTACCCTACACCACCATGATAATAAGGAAATAATTTATTAGTGGCATCAACAATTAGCTTCATGTTATCACACCTACTAGTTCCAAGCATAACTAAATTTGTTAGAATATTAGAGAATATCTTATAGTATCTTTTATATTATATTAGAGTATCTTGAGTTATTTCCTATGATCAATTTATAATCATAGAGATACTTTAGAATATCTCTCATTATTATTATGATTTGTTCCTGATTTAATATTGAGGCTATGTTTCTCTATAAATATAGATTAGTATTGAGTCTTTTATAATCAAGTTAGCATAAAGCTATTATCAATAATATTGAAACCCTTATTATTTTCTCTCCTCCTTTACTCTAAAATCCCACAACTTCAACATGGTATCTAGAGCCTATTTCGATCCTCCTTAAACGATCCCGCCTCTATTCTGCTGTCGAGTTCCCAACAGTTTGGGAATATAATCATAGTTTCTCTTTTACAACATGATCATTCCTTTTTCAAACCACTGTCGTCACCCATTCCGACACCAGTTTCACTCGTTTTCCGTTCAGTTTGCTATTGCCGTAGTCACTGTTTCCGGTGACTTTTCCGGAAAACGACCACTCCATCATCTTTTCTTCATCTAGATCGGCCCACACCCCAAAGCGCATCGCCATAAGCCATTGCACACGCCTCACCGTTCACTGCATGTCAGATCCACATGTCGCCGCTCTTCACCGCGCTTCTGGCAGCCGTTTAAGACGCGGCCTCTGTCATTGAACTTGCCTCGGCATCCTAGTTTTGAATCTGGCCTCGTATTCTAGTTTCAGACTACAGTTACACCTGATACCTCCAAGATATGTCACATGCTACTGCCTGCCATTAGGTATTGTGTGCGATTAGGTAGATAAACAACAGGTCACTTTAACTCAGTTGGTTAGATCGTGTGTGGCTATTAACTACAACGTTGGAGGTTCAATCCTTTTAGTTTTGGAGCCCAAACCCCATTGGGTTGTGAAAAGCTTTACAGAACCCTAACCAAAAGCTCTTGCTACTGCCTGCCATCGCTGCTGGAAAAGTTTTACTGCAAGTTTTCTGACACAACCACTTCCATGGTAAAACTTTGCATTTATGAGTTGTTTAACGATTTAGGGTTTTATTTAGGGTTAAGAGTAGTGATCAGGTTTTAACTAGTGAAAAACTGCAATGATCAATTTGATTTTTTGAAAGAAAAAAACTAATGTTGTTTGAATTGGGTAGGAGGTCAGTGATTGGTAGTAACGATGGTTCATTTGGTGATGAATTTGAGAAGGAAACATGTATGTTTCTTCGTGATCAAATAAGACATGGGGTTGATGATCATGAACCTAAATTTGTATAGGAGTGGATCAACTCCTCCAACTATTGAGGTTCTCTGGGTGCAGTTGGTGGGTTATTTGGTGGTGGTTCTACGGTGTCGGCTACTGTTTTGGAGTTTTTGGTATAATGGTTTTGCTTCTGAGGAAAAGCTTAGGTCTGATCCAGCTTATCTTTCATATTATTACAACAATGTGAATTTGAATCCTATACTTCCACCTCCTTTGTTATCAAATGAGGATTGAAGGTTTACACATAGACTAAAAGGTGGAGCTTCTAGAATTGGTGATAGGAGGAAAGTGAATGGAGCTGCTGATGATAATGGGGTAAATCAATCTTTGCTACACCTCCTGGTTTTAAAATGAGGAAAAGAGCTTAGTGAGGTGGTGGTTGATGAAAGTTAGTGAGCTACCAAGTGATTTTGAGAGAGATTGAAAGGTCTTTTGGAGAAGTAACCTAGAGGAGAAAGTTAGAGCTTGGTCTTGTGAAGCTAGTGGTGTTCTTGAATCGGTGTTGGCACAAGTGAGATTTTCGTTGAGTTTGATTGTGGTAGCGATAGTTGTTTTAAAAACTATAATTGAGAATCAGAATGTCATTGTCATCTGCAGAATCTCCCATGATGTCGGAACCACCTGTGGCAATACTTCCAACCATGGTGCTCAAGAATCCTGACTGCACCTACCTCCACCAACCTCCGTTTTGGCTTATTTACATCTTCATTTCCATCGTCGTGGTGGTAGTTGCAGCATTGCTGCGTCGGGAAATACTTCTGTTGCTCTTAGAATGGTGGAATGCACCAGTAGCTGGAGCCGTGGTGCCCATCGAGAACGAGTTGGAGGAGATAGTGGCGGAGGAGCCGGTGCTGGGAATTTAGGCAAGTCAAACTTCTTTGGTTCTTCCCTGTGACAAAGCACTACTGGTCCACATATTGTTGCTCTTAACAACCCATTCGTGGACAGAAATTACTTGAGCAACCCGTACATGAATTTACTTGAGCTTTAGAAAGCTTATATCAGATCTCTGCTTTCACCTCATAAGTCACCATACATTTTCTCACTCCGTTGATTGATCATGGCTTCGCTTCGTTAGAGTCGTGCTGTTTCTTCTTCGGTGTTTGTCATGCAATTTAGTTATTACTAATAGATTATAATAGTGGCTTATATTCCCACCGACGATCATTCTAGTGGTGTCCCTTTTTTCACATATGAATCATATTAGTGATGACTTCTTTCGTTGGTGGTTATTCTAACGATGTTTTTTATTTTCAAGACTCACTTTATCTTGGCAATTTGTCTCAGATGTATTGGCATTGTCTTTCTCTCCTTGAAGCACGCCTCTCTTGTTGAGACAAAACCCCAACTTAAATAATTTTGATGATAAACAAAGATTAATTAAGAATTATAATTATGATTCTAAAGCATGTTTTTGAACCTAATAAGTGTGCTTGAGTGTATTAATCAAGATAGGTACCAAGAATCTTAAACAAAATCAGTTGAGAGAAGCAAGATTGAATCTGAAAATCCAAGAACATTCTGGACAACATTATGATGTCACCAGAGGATGACGTCATCATAGGATGTCACTAGAGGATGACGTCATCAGAGGATGTCACTAGAGGATGATGTCACCAGAGGATACCTCGAGAAGTCGTCACCAGAGGATACCTCCAGATGATGTCACCAGAGGATACCTCCATATGACGTCACCAGAGAATACCTCCAGAGGATACAAGAAAATACCTCTAGAGGATATCACCAGAGAATACCTCCAGATAACGTCACCAGAGGATACCAGAAAATACCTCCAAAGGATATCACCAGGGATCCCTCTAATTTAAAAGTCAAGAATATGCATCACTATGATCAAGACTGATTTGCAACACAAAGGAAGAACCAAATCTGCTCTTGAACATTAGAAGTAGTATGAAGAATGTTCTTGCTTTTTGGCATACTCTCACCTAATCACTAACAGAGGACAAGCCAGCTATTTCCAACGGGAAAATGAGCTGTCAAAAACATTTTTTGAGTCTATAAAAGAGAACTCAAGATATAGGCAACTGGCAGAACTGAACAAAGCAATCATTTTATTATTCACAAATCAGATTCAAGAGTTTCTACATTTTTCATACATTTCGCTAAGTTCTGTCCAGCTCTTAGAAACTGCAACATCCAATCACGATTGTGTTCTAAAACCACTCTCAGTTCCAAAGTTCAGAATCAAATAGTCAAACACGAGTTGAGGATATTTAGATTCTATCAAAACACTTTATCACTATATTGTAATCTCAAGACAAAGTGAGTAAAAACTAGTCTTGAGAAGTTGTGAAAATCCTTCTCTGTTATAGAGAAGGTAGTGTCAGTAATGCTTGAAAAGATTGAAGGATAGATCAGTGAAAAAAACTCATTTCTGAATTGAAAGGTATTGGTTGTAACAGATCGAGATAGATCTGCAGAAAGTTTGTGTAAAAGTCAAGAGAGTTCTTGCCTTGGAGCACTTAGTTGAAACTCTTACAGTTGTGAGGAATGGACATAGCCCAAGTTGGGTGAACCATGATATATCTGTGTGTTATATTCCTTCCCTTATGTATTGACTTTCAAGTATTTAAATATCAAGTTTAATGGATTAACTAAAACTGTCATTTTCAACTAACCAAGAACGTTCTCCGTTTCTGGATCTGAACCAAGAATGTTCTCTGTTTTTCTTATTTACAACCAAGATCAATCTTGAGTTAATATTTTTTCAGGAATTTTTAAAAAGGTTAATTTACAATTCAAACCCCCTTTCTTGTAAATTGTTACTTCAATTAGCATAAGAGCTCGGTCTCTAAAAACAACACCTAAAAAGTGTAGAGAAAAGATCTAGGAAGAAAATGTCAAAAGCAAAGTACATTGCCGAAGGAGGATCATCAAATCGACCACCCTACTTTGATGGCTCAGATTACTACTTCTAGAAAAATAAAATGCAGTTTTTCCTAAAGTCCCAAGACACAGGAATGTGGCGCATCATTACAGAAGGAAACTTCATACCAAGAGTTGATCAAAATGATCCAACATCTGCTGAAAAGAAAGAATGTGACTGGACAGCAGAAGAAAAATCTAAGGTACTACTGAACTCAAAAGCTCAATTATTTTTATCATGTGCCTTAAGCAGGGAAGAAAGTGAGAGAGTCAATGAATGTGACTCTGCAAAAAAGGTATGTGACACATTGTAGACTCATCATGAAGGAACCAGTCATGTAAAGGAAACAAGAATTGATATAGGAATAAGAAAATTTGAGCTGTTTGAAATGAATGAAGGAGAAACAATAGATGAAATGTACTCCAGATTTACAACTATTGTTAATGAAATGCGATCCTTAGGCAAGACCTACTATGTGCAAGATCGTGTAAGGAAAATCATGAGATGTCTTCCAGCTATATGGAGGCCAATGATAACAGCCATAAGTCAAGCAAAAAATCTTGAAACACTTGGGCTAGAAGAATTAATAGGAACCTTGTGAGAACATGAAGTGCTTCTAATGGAAGACAAACCAACAAAGAAAAGAAAATCAGTTGCCTTAAAAGCCTCTCAAGAAAGCATACCATCACAATATGAAGAAGAAATCGAAGAAGAAGGAAAAGAAGAAGCAGATGAAGAAATAGCTCTCTTCACAAGAAAATTCCAAAAAGAATGATGAGAAGAAGGGAGCAAATCAAGAAGGGATTTCCAAGCAAGAAAGAAGGCTTCAAAACTGAAACTGATAAAAGCTAAATCACTTGCTTTGGCTGCAACAAGCAAGGGCATTGCAAAGTTGAATGCCCACTGAACAAAAGAGCACCAAGGAAATTTCGCTTCAAGATGAAATCAATTATGGTAACTTGGGATGACTCTAATGATTCGGACATAGAAGATGTTGGAACCAAGTTGGTTCTAAGTACTTAGGATTTTGATGTTTACAAAAGCACTCCATGTAATCTTATTTTGTACCTTGAATTACTATATTAAAATGCCACCAGAAGATGAAGTTATTAGAGGATACACCTCCAGAAGTCACCAGATAATGCATCCTGAAATTACCAGAGGATACATCAGGATGTCAAAACACCACAAGAGGATATCTTTACTAGCCCAGATCAGAAGAAAGTAAAGTCCAGAAGAAGACCTGGACCAGACCAAAAGGAAGCCCGCCAGAGGGAGACTTGTTCCAGACTAGAAGATATCATAAGTCAGACTTAGTCCAGAAGTTATTTTGACTAGAAGATAGCCTGGCAGTGAAATGATAAAAAGTCCAGACTTGATCCAGACTTAATCAGAGGATAAATTAATGGGTCCAGAACAAGAGATTTAATCCAGATTTTACCAAGACCAGAAGATAGCATGGTTTAGAGTATGAAACTCAGTCAAGATCAGAAGAAATGATATCCATATTTAATCTAGACCTGATCCAGATCAAGAGGTAAATGTCCAAAATTAAATATCCTTTGTCCAGATTTAATTTCAGTTCAATCCAGACCCAGTTCAGAATTGGTCCAGATCAGAGGGAAAAAGTTCAGATCAATGGTCAAGATTTTAGTATATGGCCCAGTGTTGGCCGAGATCAGAAGATCAGACCATGGCCCAGTGTTGGCCGAAATCAGAAGGTCAGAACGTGTGGTCCATCATTGGCCGAGATCAGAGGATCACAGCAGATCAGTTTGCAAGTCCAGGTTGGCCGAGATCAGAAGATCATAAAGTGTGGTCCAGGGTTGGCCGAAATTAGAGGATCATAGCAGATCGCTTAGTATGGTCCAGATGTGGACGAAAGCAGAAGATCAAAGGGTTTAGATTTAATCATGATGATAATCAGTGGACATTTGATTAAATTTGATCAAAGTATTAAAAAGATTTGATACAAAAATAAATTGAAGTCTTGTGGAATTCAGAAGCTATTGGCGGGAAGAAAGATTTTTTCCAGAATTAATTAAAGTTAGAATTGGTCAAAGTTATTTTTGAAAGGCAATTTGGAGCAGAAAAAGGTATGTTTTTTATTTAACGTGAAACCCGATTGGACAAGTTATTTTTGCAAGAGAATCCAGCAAGATACAGCTCGTGTTATCTTCTTTCCCTTGTGTTAGATCTAAGTTGTTGAAGTAGAGTCTACAATGAGGGAGTCAGAAGGTGTAAGACCCTTAAAATTAAGAATTAATTTATGGAATTAATGTCAAGGGTATTTTGGGAATTTTTGTAAAATATTTAATATATGTATGTTTTGAGTAAATATATATATATATATAAATATTTATTTTGGAAGATGAATTAAAATTATTGGATGAAGATTAAATTAATTTAATTTGGAGTAATTAAATTAATCGGACCATTAATTAAAGATTAGTGGCTAATTGCAAAAGGATTAAGTGCTGGAAGAATCTAGCATTATTTTATTATTATTTTTGAGGTGGTAGCACTTGAGTACATTCTATAAGTACATGTGAGGAGGCAGGGCAGAAATCAGAACTTCACATCTCCCCATTTTGCATGTAATAGTGTTGCATGTAACAGTAACCTCTTTTCCCATTTCTGCCTCCTGTTTTCCTGAAACACGGTTTCACGATTTCAAAAAAAAAAAAAATACCAAAGAAAGAGTTGCTAAAAAACACCATAACTGGAAATACAAGCACCAAACCAGAAAACCCCCAGTATTAAAGTTGTTCTCCACGTCATTACGGAGCTAGAGAACCCAGTTTCGTAGCAACAAACTCAAAGACAGCAGTTTCACTGGATTTTGGCGCAGAAACGGGAACGAAAACAGAGACGTGAGCAGTAGCAGACACGCAACAAGGGTAAGGGCACCTTCCAACTTTCTAGTTGCATTAGGGCTGTAAATGCTTGTTGTTTCATTCTGTTTTTGAAGAAAAACTATTTTGCAAGCACATGTTTGAAAAATGAAGATAATGCATTTTTGTGATGTGTAAGGAATCTGTGATGTTGTTGTTCTGGTTGTTACTACAAAGTTGTTTTATTTGTGTGGGAAAGCTGAAAAACGTTTTGGCATGTTATTTTAAATATGATTGAAATGCATGTTCATAAAACTGTTTTGAAAATGGTTTTGAAATGCAAAAATGCATTCTGTTTGTGTTTTGCTGCTCTGTGATGCTGCATGTTATGCTGGTGTGTTGTGAAAGCTGAAATGCTTGCATGTTATTTTGATGTGTTGTGAAAGCTGAAATGCTTGCATGTTATTTTGATGTGTTGTGAAAGCTGAAATGTTTGCATGTTTTTCTGATGGTTTGAAAGTCTGGATGATTTGGTGTTAATCATTCTGGTTCTGTTTCTGATGATTTGTTGTTGATGACTCTGATTCTGTTTCTGTTTGAGTGATTCTGATGATGTTGATGATTTAAAAAGAAAAGGGATTTTTAATGAGGAAAGTATTGTCTGGAAAAAGTGTTGAATCTGTTTTAATGTTGGTTGTTTGTTTTTAAAAGAAAACAGTTTTGAAAAGGGTTGAAATCTCAGGAAAATTTCACTGGTTTTCGAAGGTGTATTCAAATACAACATGTGTGTATTCGACTACAACCTGTCATGTTTCTGTTTTACTTAAGTTTTCAAACTTGTATTCGAATACGAGCCCTCATATTCGAATACAGAGGAAGAATTTTTGCTTTTGTATTCGCATCTGTATTCGACTACGACGATGTCGTTTTCGAATACAGAAGTGGGATTTTAACACTGTATTCGCATCTGTATTCGACTACAGGCATGCTGTATTCGAATACAGAATGCAGGTTTTCACTAGTTTCAGTTTCTGTATTCGAATACAGTGGGTCTGTATTCGAATACAGATTTGTGTTTTTTCCAGAAGCACTATTTTTAGCTTCTGTATTCGAATACAAGGAAGCTGTATTCGAATACAGATTCGTGTTTTCCAGAAAATCAAGTTTTAAACTCTACCTTGTGAATTTTAAAGTGTTGGGAACTTTGAGAAGGATTAAAGTGATTTTAAATGGAGTTCTTAAAATATCTTTGAAGAGAAGAGGATGAAGTATTGAAAACCTTTAAGGATCTGGAAGAAAAGATTAAATTTTTCAAGGTTTTGTCTTCTGTATTCGACTACAGGCATGCTGTATTCGAATACAGAATGTTAAAATTGCAGTTTTTGGCTTTTGTATTCGAATACAAGGGGTCTGTATTCGAATACAGATTCGAACTTCCGGAAATTTCAAGTTTTTAAGAGTGTTTTGTAAACCCTGAGTGTTTGGGGAATGTTGGGATTGTTGTGGTGAATTAAAATGGAATTTTTGCTGATGTTTTGAAGTTGTAGAGATGAAATTTTGAGACTTTACTGATGTAGTGAAAGATGAGGTTGTGTGCACTAAGATTGCCTCTGTATTCGAATACCAAAGGGCTGTATTCGAATACAGAGTGTAATTCTGCACTATTTTTGGCTTCTGTATTCGAATACAGAGAAGCTGTATTCGAATACAGATTCGTAAAATTCCAAAAATCCTCAGTTTTAAACTCTATAATTGAATTTTAAGAGTCTGGGAAAACATTCCAAAGTATTAATGATTAATTGACTATTTAATCATGATTGTGATGAGGTTAATTCTGACTGTGCTGAGATATTTAAAACATGATAAAAAACATGAATTTTCTGATTTTGCATTCTGTTTCTAGAGAAGTGAAACACTGCATATTCATGCATTGCATAGTCAAGTGGTACCCGCGATGGGCCACAAAGTAATGCACAACCACGTGCTGATCTGTTGAGCGATTGCACGAGTGCTGGACTGTTGAGCGTCTGCACTAGGTACTGATCTGTTGAGCGATTGTACCTTGGTATATAGGTGCTGGTCTGTTGAGCGACTGCATTGGTACTGGACTGTTGAGCGTCTGTACCCTGAAATGCGCAGTCACGTGCTGATCTGTTGAGCGATTGCACGAGTGATGGTCTGTTGAGCGACTGCACTGGTACTGGACTGTTGAGCGTCTGTACCCTGGAATGTGCAACCACGTGCTGATCTATTGAGCGATTGCACGAGTGCTGGACTGTTGAGCGTCTGCACTAAGTACTGATCTGTTGAGCGATTGTACTTTTGTATATAGGTGCTGGTCTGTTGAGCGACTGCACTGGTACTGGACTGTTGAGCGTCTGTACCCTAAAATGCGCAGCCACGTGCTGATCTGTTGAGCGATTGCACGAGTGCTAGTCTGTTGAGCGACCGCACTAGGTACTGATCTGTTGAGCGATTGTACCTTGGTATATGTCAAACGTGCTGGACTGTTGAGCGTCTGCACTGGTGCTGATCTGTTGAGCGATTGCACCCTGGTCTTGAGGGCCGTTAATGTCAAACATAATGTGCTGGTATGTTGAGCGACTGCACCTTGGTGATTCCAAGAAAATTGTATACATGAGCATATACATATTGCATTGGGGGATTGACCAGTGGGTCACGATTGATTATATGATGAATGAGTGGAAATTGAATGTGTGTGAGTACTGTTCCAGAATCTGAATTTCTGAATTAATGATTGTGATTTGTTGAGGCGTTGTTTGTACTTAGCACATATTGCATAATAATTGGTTGCTGTTTTTGAAAAGGCATATAGGTCATTAAAATTCAAATGAGCATAATTATTTTCCTCATCATCATATGTTATACCATGGACATAATTGTTGCTGTGAAATATATGCTATGTGATTAATTGTTAATTTTGGTCGGTGACCCTTGCTATTATATTGTGGACTTTGGGCATTGCCCTCAGATGCCCCCCAAACTCATGCCACCCGTGGGTACCCGAACGACGGAAACGTCGTTGGACTTCCTTAATCGCTATTCCCGTACTGCTTGGGTATTTGACCCCATCTCAAGCAGGGCGACTTACACGGGGTGGTTGGAGAGGACGAGCAGGATTGACGGCGTAGAGGATTTCGTGGAGCGCACTCATGCGAGTATAGATTTTCCTGTGCCTTCCCGTCTGGTATTGGAGGCGCACGGAATTTTCAATGATGCTGAGGAGTCAGTTAAAGGGGTTGAGACGGAGGCCACCGTATGAGTGGTGACTCCCAACTCGGTTGTTGGAGGAGTTATACATGAGTCCGAGGTAGAAGGGAAGACTGATGAGCCGAAGCTAGTAGCAGCTGAGATTCCGGGTCCGTCTAGGATCTCCGACGATTGTTATGAGATTCCGGCTCCGCCGAAGCGGCCGAGACTATGTATTGATCTGACTTCTGAGGAGACCGACCTCTCTCTGTATGATAAGGAGGAGGAGGAGGTCACGTCGAGGCGAGCGGCAGACTCGGAGAAGACTTGCTTAGGATGCGGAGGAAATCCGTGCTACTGTAGCTTTAGCGCATGATCAGTTAGACTTGATGTATTAGGATTTGAGCTGGAAATGTATTTTGTTTTTATTTTGAAAAACAATTGTTGTACTATTTATTCCGCACTCTGATATTGACTTTTGGGAATGTTATGACATTATTATCTTCCAAAAATGTTTTATTGTTTATCATTAAATTTCCAGAATTAAGTAATTATTTTAATTCCTTTCGAATTAATTTTGGAAAATTCATTTTAAATATTTATTTGAAGAAAAAAAAATGCACCCGCGTTGCGTTTTAAACTCGGGGTGTTACAGAAGGGGTAGCAGATTACTTAGCAATTAGATTCAAGGCGTTGTAATTCCTTCTATAATCTGGGGTTGTCAGATTGGTAGGAGAAGACTTGACTTGAGAAGTCAAGGTGTTGTATTCCTCAAAAGTCTAGGATTGTTAGACTGTTTGAGAAGACTGACTTGGAGGGTCAGTGGTATTGTTGTAATTCAAGGTTTTGAATTAGTGAAATCCTTCAAAGTCAAGGGACTGGACGTAGCCTCGTTAACGGTGAATCAGTATAAAATTTTGTGTTTTATTTTTACTTTATATCCGCTGCTAACACTGTTGGATTTATGCATAAGGTTTTGTTATAAAACTGCAAAAACTGAAAAAGTATTCAAGTTAGTCAAACACTATTCAACCCCCCCTTATCGTGTTTGCACTTTTAGAAGAAACAAAAAAGGCCAACATATGTCTCATGGCAGGCATAGGAGAAATAGAGGTAACAAATTCTGAACATTGTATTTTGTGTGAACAAATGGGAACTAAATTTGATAACTTACTTAATGACTCAAACCTACTTATCCAAAAATGCAGCTCTTTAAATGAAAAGTTCCATAACGAAAAAAGAAGAAAAAGAAAAAACTCAAAAGATGAATAATGAGCTCAAAAAAATCATTCAAAACTTTAAAGAATCACGAACCAAAAACTTTAATGATGAGAGACAAGAAAATCAAGAATGTTCTTCGATACAAAAGGAGAATGATCTTCTCAAATCTGAAGCTGAACTTCTTAAGAATGATTTGTCTAACTTCATTAAAGCAACATAAACTTTTTAAAAAATCATGGGTTCTCAAATAGGAATTTTTGATAAAGCTGGCATTGGTTTTGACAAAACACAAAAAACAAAGATGTATGAAAACTTGTTTGTGCCAGAAAGAAAAGAAGAAGAATGCAAAATTAGATGTTCATATTGCAAAAAATTAGGACATCTTGAATTTGCATGTTATTTTAAAAAAATGGATGAGAAAATCAAAAAACAGAAGGAATGTTGAAAATGGAGAACGTTCTCCAAGTATTTTACAAAAGAGAGAAAATTCTGAAGCAAAAGCAGAACGTTCTCCAGAAAGTAAAAAGGGGGGATAATGTTCTTAAGGCACATTCCAAGCTGTTTATGAAATCTCAAAAATTCAGAATGTCAAATTTTCTCCAAAACCAAAAATTAAGTGTTCAACTGTTGTAAACTTGGCCATCTTGAGTCAAAATGTTATTTTTTAAAAATCAAGCTTTAAAACTAACTTCCAAGGACCCAAAGAAAAAGGGGTACCTAAAGAAAATGTAACATCATGTGCAGGATGGGTGTCAAAGTGTCAAGAAAAAGCCATGGTTCTTGGACAGTGGCTGTTCAAGGCATATGACGGGAGATAAACAAAGCTTTTTATCGTTCACTAAAAGAGATGGAGGATCAATAACTTTTGGAAACAATGACCAAGCCAAAATAACAGGTAAAGGAACAATAAGTAAGGAAAATTCTGCCAAAATAAATGATGTTCAATATGTTGAAGGACTGAAACACAATCTTCTAAGCATCAAACAACTCTGTGATAATGGCTTTGAACTTGTGTTCAAACCAAACACATGCGAAATCAAAATGGCAGAATCAGGAGAAATTTTATTTTCTGAATCTAGAAGGAAAAATCTCTATGTCTTGTACATTGAAGAATTACCAGCTGAATCATGCTTCATGTCCATCAATAAAGATAAATGGATATGGCATAAGCGGGCTGGACACATCAGTTTAAAAACTATTTCAAAACTGTCCAAATCAGACTTGGTAAGAGGACTTCCCAAAATTAACTTTGATAAAGACAAGATCTGTGAGGCATATGCAAAAGGAAAAATTGTTAAAAGTAGTTTTCATACAAAAGAGTTCATTTCAACTAAAAAAACCTCTTGAACTGCTTCACATTGATCTATTTGGTCCTATCAAAACCACAAGTTTAGGAGGCATGAGATATGGGTTTGTCATCGTTGATGACTTCTCCAGGCATACATGGGTGCTGTTTTTAAAAAATAAAGATGATGCATTCACTACTTTCAAAACATTTTGCAAAAAGGTTTAAAATGAAAAAGAATCCAACATAATTGATGTGAGAAGCGATCATGGAGTTGAATTTATAAACGCATCTTTTAAAACATTTTTTGATGAACTTGACATTTCTCACAATCTATCGTGTGCAAGGACTCCTCAACAAAACAGAGTCTTTGAACGAAAAAAATAGAACATTGCAAGAGATGGCAAGAACAATGTTAGAAGAATCCAATGTTGAAAGGTATTTTTGGGCTAAAGCCATAAACACTTTATGCTACATTTTGAATAGAGTGTCAATAAGAAAAATCTTAAACAAAACACCCTATGAAATCGGGAAAAATAGAAAACCAAATATCTCATATTTCCACATCTTTGGCTGCCACTGTTACATTTTGAACGACAAAGAAAACTTGGGAAAATTTGATGCCAAATCTGACAAGGTGTAAGATCCTTAAATTTAAATTAAATTATGGATTGAATATCGTATGTATTTTGGAATATTTGTAAAGGTATTTGATATATGTATATTTCTTTATGTATATAAATATTTTTGATATTGAGTAAAATTAGTGAACGAAAGATTATTTAATTTAATTACGAGTAGTTAAATATCGGCCAGTTGATCAAGATTTTATCTGCTAACAGAGTTGCGACGGGAGTATTTAGTTGCTTGAGGGGCAAGTTTAATTAGAATATATATATATATATATAGTAAGTGAGGGGTATGCCTATATAAACGTATGTATGTGAGAGGCAAGGGAAGGAAAAAAAATCAGAAACACAGAATCGGTTTCCCTCACCTACCCGAGCTGCCTTCTTCTTCTTCCTCTGTTCAGTTCTATTTGTGTTGGTAGTGAGAAGGGATACTCAAAACTCAAATTACTTGGAAATCCAAGCCTCGAATAGGAAAGTGTCAAGAAGGAAAGTTATTCCTCTCATCTTTACGGTACTAGAGAACCAACTTTGGTAGCGACAACGCGAGCAAGAGTTTCGCGGGTTTTAGTTGCGATAACGTAAACGAACAAGAAAACGTAACGAAGGTAAGAGGCATCTTCCAACTTTTTAGATTGCATGTAGGGACTTTAAATGCATGTTTGATGGATGATTGTTATATGTTATATGTGTTAAGAACGTGTTGTTGTGTTAATACTGAAAACTGCCTTTGCATGTGGTTTGTGGATGATCAAAATGCATGTACTGAGATATGGCTGTACTGTTTTGTGGCTGTTGTTGAGGGTAATGTTGTTGCTGTTGTTGTGACTTGTTTGTTGAGTGGATGATGCTTTTGTTGTTTTGTTGCGGTGAAAGAAATCATTTCTGTTGTGTTGTTGACATTATGGGTTTTGTGGTTCAAGAAATGGTGTTTGTGTTATGGTGGATGTGTTGGTTTTCAAAGAAAAGAGTTTTGAAAATGAAGTGAATTTTCTAGAAAATCCCACTATTTTCGAAGATGTATTCGGATACGGCACTGGCGTATTCGAATACACTTATGTAAAAATTCAGTTTTTATTCAAATTTTGAACCTCGTATTCGAATACGACACTTCGTATTCGAATACAAATACGTGCTTCTTGCTTCTGACTTAACATCTGTATTCGGCTATGACCCTATCGTATTCGAATACAGAATTGTTGTTTTTGCATTGACTTCGCATATGTATTCAGCTACGACAACCTCGTATTCGAATACAGAAGTGCTGATTTTGCAACTGTGTTAGCATTTGTATTCAACTACAAGGAAGCTGTATTCGAATACATATATATATATATATATATATATATATATATTTTTAAATTCTATTTTTAAACATTGGGTTATGCACTTTATGATTTGGGAAACAATTGTAAGGCATATGACAGACTATATGAAGTTCTTGTGATGGTTTGAGGTGGTGATGGAGTGTCTGGGTTTTAGATTGCATTTGCATACTGTTTTCAGTGAAGAGAAAACATAGCATGTTCATGCATTGCATAGTCAGGTGGTGACCGCGATGGGCCACAAAGTTGATGCGGTGACCGTGATGGACCGCGAAGTTAAATAGTTACCGTGATGGGTTATAGAGTAGTTTCGCGTGTCTTAGATGGTCTATTCTATCCGGGTTTCAGAGTGGTTTCGCGTGTATTAGACGGTTCATTCTACTCGGGCTACAGAGTGGTTCCGCGTGTATTAGATGGTCCATTCTATCCATGCGAGGATTTAACTTATGTGTGTTGGGCATGTGAGAGGCTAACATGTGTAAATCGTGCTGGTCCGTGAGAGACTGCACCTTGGTAATTCCAAGAGTTGTGTACATTGGCATATACATATTGCATTGGGATGGTTGATCTGTGAGTTATGATTTGATATGAGCTGATGAGTGGAAATCGAGGTGTGCAAGTATCTCATGAATTCTAAGTGCCAAATAAGTGTTGTGATTGTTGATTGTATTTGTACTTGCAACATGATTTATATGTTAAATTGGCTGTTTTGCAAAGATGTAGATGTTATACATTTTAATAAGTGAGCATACTTATTTATTACTGTTGTCTTAGCATTGGAACATGCCATGAATGTATTTGTTATCTTTGACATAACTGCTATGTGGTAATTGTTAATTTCGGTTGGTGACCCTTTACAATTATTGTGAAAAATTGGATTTTGCCCTCAGATGATACCCAAACCTGTACCATCGACGGTTACACTGACGACGGAAATGTTGTTAGTTTTCCTTGATTTTCACGTACGGAGTATTTGTGGACAGCGTAGAGGGACGGAAAGCTGGAGTGAAGACGAGACTTGTAGAGGATGCGGTGGAAACTGTGCTACTGTAGTTTTAGTGCATGATCAGATCAGTTTAGTCTTGTTGTATAGAGCCTAGTGCTTGGTGGATGTATTTATTTGTACTACCTTTTGATATATTAAAAGTATTAATTCCCAAAATTAAATTACTTGGCTATAATTATGATGTAATTATTTAACTACTTTTGTCGTTTTGGATTACGACGCCATATTATTTTGAAATGGTTTAATTTCAATTTATTTAAGTGGTTTAATTTTAATTTCTTTTAATTCTTTTGAATTAATTTTGAAAATTTCTGTTATTTATTTTGGAAAAAAAATATACTCGTGTTGTTAAAAAATCGGGGTGTTACACAAGGCAATATTCTTAGGATATGCCACAAAATCTAAAGGTTATCGTGTGTTTAATTTAAAAAATAAAACTGTTGAACTAAGTATGCATGTATTATTTGATGAGTTTGATGATCTTGATTTAAGAAAAAAAGATGATGAGGAAGAAGAACAATCTGGACGGTTACATCAGATTGTTCGTTTCAAACTCCTCATAGAAGTTGGAAACTTGTAGGTGATCATCCTCAGAATCAAATAATTGGTGATACAACTTATGGCATTAGAACAAGGCTATCATTCAAGGATGATGTTCATAGCAACATGGCAATGCTATCCCAATTAGAACCAAAAAATATCAAAGAATCCATAATTGATCAATCTTGGGTTGAAGCAATGAAGGAAGAGCTTCTTCAATTCGAAAAGAATGAAGTTTGGACTCTTGTTCCAGATCCTCAAGATCAATCTGTTATTGGAACAAGATGGGTGTTCAGAAATAAGCTCGATGAACAAGGAAAGGTAATTAGAAACAAAGCAAGATTAGTAGATTAAGGCTATAATCAACAAGAAGGAATAGACTATGATGAAACCTTTGCACCCGTAGCAAGGTTAGAAGCAATTTGAATCCTTCTTGCACATGCATCTTACAAATTCATTAAACTCTTTCAAATGGATGTAAAAAGTGCATTCTTAAACGGTTATTTAAATGAACAATTGTATGTTCATCAACCCCCCAGATTTGAAGATCAAAATAAACCAAATCATGTTTTTAAACTCACTAAAGCTTTATACGGTTTAAAACAAGCTCTTCGGGCTTGGTATGAACGATTAAGCTCATTCTTGATCAACAATGGAATTTCACGTGGAAAAATTGACACAACACTTTTGAAGAAAACAAACAAAGATGATTTACTCATTGTACAAGTTTATGTTGATGATATCATTTTTGGTTCAACAAATAAAAAAATGTGTGAAGATTTTTCAAATCTTATGCAAAGTGAGTTTGAGATGAGTATGATGGGTGAGTTAAGATACTTTCTCGGACTTCAAATCAAACAACACAAAGATGGAATATTCATATGTCAAGAAAAATACACAAAGGAACTTTTGAAAAAATATAAGATGTGTGAAGCTAAAATCATGACTACTCCCATGCATCCATCATCCTCACTAGACAAAGATGAAACGGGAAAATCAATTTCTGAAAAAGATATAAGGGAATGATTGGTTCATTACTTTATTTAACTTCAAGTAGACCAGATATTGCATTTGCAGTAGGATTGTGTGCAAGATTTCAATCTGCACCAAAAGAATCTCATCTTACTGCTGTAAAAAGAATCTTTTGATACCTTGTTGGTACTACTGATCTTGGCCTTTGGTCTAGCAAAGGTTCTCACTTTGATCTTGCAGCTTACTGTGACGCGGACTACGCTGGAGATAAGGTTGAAAGAAAATGCACAAGTGGTGCATGCCAGTTCCTAGGAGAAGCCCTGATAAGCTGGTCATGCAAAAAGCAAAACAAGATTGCCTTATCAACCACGAAAGCTGAATACGTTTCAGCAGCAAATTGTTGTTCACAAGTCTTATGGATCAAAAATCAACTTGACGACTTTTTTGTAAGCTATTCTAAAATTCCTATTTATTGTGATAACACAAGTGACATAAATCTCTTAAAAAATCCTATTCAACATTCAAGATCTAAACACATTGAAATTAAACATCACTTTATTAGAGATCATGTCAATAAAAAGGAAATATAACTAATTTTTGTTGATACAAAGAATCAGCTTGCTGACATCTTTAATAAGTCTCTAGTTGAAGAAAATTTCACTTCTATCAAAGAAAGGCTAAAAATCATCAAAAATCCTAGTCAAAACTGAAACCAGAATAATTATGGACAAAACAGAGAATGTTCTCCATTTGGAATAACTCTCTGCAAAATAGCTCCAGAACGTTCTTCTCTCTTTAGGAAAAATAAAAATCTCAAAAGTCAACGAACAACTGTCACTGATCAAAAGAGTAACAGCTACTGCAACCTACTATGCCACTTTCCTACTGCCTCCTCCTTCCCGATGTACGTTCATCCCATCCATCATCATCATCACGCATGGTAACTGTAAAGTAAACAAATAAATTAACTGAAAAGTAAAAATGACTTCTCACTATACAACAAATTTTCACTTTTTTAAAAAAATCTCCTCATCGTTCTACTTGTCTCATATTTCTCTCTTTCACATTTAACAATGGCAAGAACAAAAATCTCTACAAAGAAACATCCCAAATCATCATTACCATCTCTAACTCGCTCACCATCACCTCCACCCAGACTAACACCTCCTCATTCCTCTTCAGAAAAGACCTTTTCTGATTTAATGTCCTCTTCTCGTGAATCATCTACTATCATTCTGCCTCTCAAACCTCTCACAACTATTCTTCCACCATTGCATCAATGTGGACATCCCTCCTTTACTCTGACTCCACCACCACCAAAACGAAGATCAATGCGCGTTATTGTTGGCATTGGTACCTCAAAAACGAAGAAAACAGATAACATGATCCACATAATCTCTGATAATGACTTTGACTGCACACATGTACCAGAACAAATCATCTCCGAACAAATACCACCAAACCCTAGGTCCAACAAAAAACCTTCATCCAAAAAATTGAAAAACCCTAAATCTGCAAACCCTACAGAACATTCACCACAAAAAGAGCCAACCCCAAAATGTTCTTCAAAAAGACCCACAAAGCCTAAAAAGAAATCATCTCCATCAAACAAACCTGTTCATCCCCCGATCTCTCTCAAAATGAAAACAATCTACAATGGCAAATGGGCTCAGCAACCCATTGGCATTGGCCAAGTCTTTATGTTTGAAAATCTGAAAGTTGATGAAACTTATATTCAGCATCACACTGATTCCTTAGGTTGGACCAACTTTCTCAAAATCTCTGATTGTTACTATCCAGAGGTAATGAGGGAATTTTGCTGCAAAGCTGAATGCTTTCCTGAGAAATCCCTTATTATATCAAAAATCAAGGGAACTAAAAGAGGATGTATTTCAGCAGCTGTTTGTTGCAAATTCCACAAATTTTTTGCCTGCAAATTTAAAGCCGGTTCCCAAAATTCTTCACAATATCAGTCAACATTTTGTGCTACCCAGATGTGGAAGCCACAAATTTGTAATTGATAATGACGCTCTAGTCATTTATCATCTTCTTCACAAGAAAAAACTCAATCTGCCCCATCTGATCATGCATCATATTATCTCTGCAATCTGCAAAGATTATAAGCTCAACATCATTCCCTACGATATGGTTTTCTCTCAAATTTTTAAGTTCTTCTCTATTGATTTAAACTCTGAAATCTGAAACACCAAACTATCAAAATTTTCCCTCAAAAATATTGTTCACATCAAACAAACCCCATATGCTCTATCCTCCACCACACGAAAAAGGAACGCTCCTCACTCTCCACAAAAACCAGCCTCTCCTGCTTCTACTGAACCATCACCAATTCCTGATCCAAAACCCACTACTACTGCCCCAACCACTCTTGCAGCATCACCTCAGCAAAATGAATGTTCACCTCTGCCTAATCCACAATGTCACCCATGTTTGTTTCCCCCCAAAATATCTGCTCTTCAACTTTTGGCATTAGCCAATTATTGGCCTTTACAGAAGATGGCTCACCTATACTTTTAAACATCATTACTCAAAACTCTCTTCCAGATGTTTCTTCCTTGTTTGCTACCATTTCCACCTTTTGTACTACTGCTACCCCTCCACAATCAACTCCAACAGGTTCTCAGCCTCCACTGAAAAAGTCAAAAATTGATTCTAACATCTCTAAAACCAATAGAGCCATTTTTGACTCCCTTCAGACAATTCTGGCGCAGAAAATCCATTAGGACAAAGAACAAGCTATTCTCCGTGACTAGATGACAACTCAATTGGCTCCGAAGCTAGGCCTCGAGCCACCCATGCCTAATTCGCCCCCTATATTTGCACCGATCCCACAACTACATCTCTCATCATCATCCGAAGGCTCTTCACCATCTCTCTCTGCTTAGCTGTTTTGATGTCTTCTGTCCCCTTTTTGCTGTGACAAAGGGGGAGAAGTAATATTTATAGATTTTTAAGTAGATTTTTAGTTCCAAGGTTCAAACATAAAAGTTGTGTAATATCTTGCTAATTCTCGCAAATTTGTTAACACATGAACTACCATTTGATACTACTTCTTGCAATATTATGTTTGATCTGATGAAATCTATATGATACTCTGAGTCTGCTGTCATATGTTGAAATTCATGTTGTCATATGCTATCTTGAATCATATGCAAAAAACTGTTTTAAACAATTAGTATTTTTTAGCACTGTTTTATAAAAAGAATAGCACATGTTGAGGGGGAGTTATATCTAAAAACCCTATCTAATTATTTTAGAATCAAAATTAAAATCAAAATTAATATGTTTGTCATCATCAAAAAAGGGGAGATTATTGACACAAAACCCCAACTTAAATAATTTTGATGACAAACAAAGATCAATTAAGAATTATAATTATGATTCTAAAGCATGTTTTTGAACCTAATAAGTGTGCTTGAGTGTATTAATCAAGACAGGTACAAAGAAACTTAAACAAAATTAGTTGAGAGAAGCAAGATCGAATTTGAAAATCCAAGAACATTCTGGACAACATTCTGATGTCACTAGAGGATGACGTCATCAGAGGATGTCACTAGAGGATGAAGTCATCAGAGGATGTCACTAGAGGATGACGTCATCAAAGGATGTCACCAGAGGATACCTCCAGATGATATCACCAGGGATCCCTCTAATTTAAAAGTCAAGAATACGCATCACTATGATCAAGACTCATTTGCAACACAAAGGAAGAACCAAGTCTGCTCTTGAACATTAGAAGCAGTATGAAGAACGTTCTTGCTTTTAGGCCAACTCTCACCTAATCCCTGACAGAGGACAAGCCAGCTATTCCCAACGGGCAAATGAGCTGTCAAAAGCACTTTTTGAGTCTATAAAAAAAGAACTCAAGATATAGGCAACTGGCAGAACTGAACAAAGCAATCATTTCATTATTCACAAATCAGATTCAAGAGTTTCTACATTTTTCATACATTTCGCTAAGTTCTATCCAGCTCTTAGAAACTGCAACATCCAATCACGATTGTGTTCTAAAACCACTCTCACTTCCAAAGATCAGAATCAAATACTCAAACACGAGCTGAGGATATTTAGATTCTATCAAAACACTTTATCACTATATTGTAATCTCAAGACAAAATGAGTAAAAACTAGTCTTGAGAAGTTGTGAAAATCATTCTTTGTTATAGAGAAGGTAGTGTTAGTAATTCTTGAAAAGATTGAAGGATAGATCAGTGAAAAAAACTCTTTTCTGGATTGAAAGGTATTGGTTGTAACAGATCGAGATAGATATGCAGAAAGTTTGTGTAAAAGTCAAGACTGGACGTCGTGAGGACTGGACGTAGCCCAAGTTGGGTGAACCAGGATATATGTGTGTGTTATATTCCTTCCCTTATGTATTTACTTTCAAGTATTTAAATATCAAGTTTAATAGATTAACTAAAACTGTCATTTTTAACTAACCAAGAACGTTCTCCGTTTCTGGATCTGAACCAAAAACGTTCTCCGTTTTTCTGATTTACAACCAAGATCAATCTTGAGTTAATATTTTTTCAGGAATTTTTAAAAAGGTTAATATACAATTCGAACCCCTTTTCTTGTAAATTGTTACTTCATCTCTCTCCTTGAAGTAGATTGTAGTTTAAATATTTTGAGTCTCCGATATTATTGGTTTGAAGCTTCCAAATGAAGTTTTTTAGAAGAACAGAGCTTGCTTTGTTCAATTGCTTGCCATGAATTTCCCTTAGGCTAATTATCAATTAGGCTATCTGGCTAAGCTATATCTATAGCAATTCTCTCCGACTTCACATGCATCCCTTGTTAAAACAAACTCTCATTTTTAATGTTTTGATGATAATAAACAAAAGTTAATTAAAGAATGTTAATTATGATTCTAAAATGTTATATTAATTTAACTTGTGCTTTTGAGTGTATTTATTTAAAGATAAGATTCAAGCAAAGCCAAGAAAAGAGTATAATAAAGAACAGAGAACATTCTTGACATAATCTGGAAAACGGAGAATGTTCTTCAGGCCATGATAACATAAAGACCAATCAATCTCCATCACTTATTGAAGTTATTGCCTCTAGAATTTACATCAATATTAAGAGTACATGACAAGGAACAAATGTGATCAATTACAATCAAAAGAAACCATTCGAATCACAAAAAAAGGCCATGAATCAAGCTGCCCAAGCAAGACTGAACAGTCTCCAGTTTTGCTGTCAAGACTGATTAACGATCTTGACAATGTAAAAGGCATCAAGACAGCTTCCAGTACATTCAGCAATCAGTCCAGATTGATTATTAATCTCCAGGAAATCCAAAAGCTAAAGCTCCAAATTGATTATCAATCTCCAGCAACTACACTACAGTTTTCTACAACAACTTTTTGTGATCTCTTCGAATTTGTTTCAATCAAGTCCAAGACTCAAATTCAAGCTACAAAGCATCATCACATATATACAATATTGAATTATCACTAAAGCTAAAAAATTACTGATCAAGAATAAAGAATTCTGCCCAGTCAAAATAAAAATTAAAAATAGTCAAAAGTTGGATTAGTTTTAATTAGAAATATTTCCTTTGGTCAAGCCTAACAAGGGCACTACCAACGGCTCTATTAACCTCCATTTAATGCTATCAATCCTATAAAAGGAAGGCCAAAGCTCAAGGAAAACGCCGAAGTTCAAGTACTAACAAGTCTCTCAAAATTATTCACATTTACATATTTGAAACTCTCTCATCACTTAAAAAGAATATGTCTGATTAAGTTCTTATTTACTCTAATACATTTGTACTAAATTCTTTGTAAAGAATTGAATCTCAAACAAGAGTTAGGACATATCAGATTCTAACAAAACAATCTCATCATTATTGTAAAACTCAAACTATAAGAGTTAAGTATAGTTTGGGGTAGATTGTAAGAAATCCTATCAAGGTTGGTAGGTGATTTGATTAACCTATTTCTTGGTGGAATTAGATTAAATCCTGTAACAAAGATCAAGGTTGATCTAAGCTAGGTGATGTAAAACCAAGAAGGTTCTTGTTTTAAACACTTAGTGGAAAATCTCACAATTGTGAGGACTGGACGTAGCCCAAGTTGGGTGACTCAGGATACATCCGTGTGTGGTATCTCTTATCCTTTATCTCTTTATTCAGTTTGATTGTTTTTCAAGATTAAAATACAAACTGCTTTCTATTTTATAACTAATTAAGAACGTTCTCCGTTTTTCTGATAAAACCAAGAACGTTCTCTGTTTTCTGCTTTCTTAACCAAGAACATTCTTGAGTTCAAATCTTAAGTTTTTTCAGGAAATTTTAAAAAGGGAGATTTACAATTCAAACCCCTTTCCTTGTAAATCAATTTTGCTACTTAAATTGGTATCAGAGAACAGTCTCTAGAAAGAACACCTAACAAGTGTTAGAGAAAAATATCCAGAAAAATGTCCAAAGCAAAATACATTGTTGAGGAAGGATCCTCAAACAGACCATCATTCTTTGATGGTACTGATTACTATTTTTGGAAAAGCAAAATGCAACTGTTTCTTAAATCACAAGCATGTGGAACATCATAATCAATGGAAATCATATTCCAAGAATGAATCAAGAAGATTCAACTTCAGCATAGAAGAAAGAAGCAGACTGGACTACTGATGATAAAGCTAAGGTACTCATAAATTCTAAAGCTCATTTATTCTTATTGTATGCTTTGAGCAGGGAAGAAAGTGAAAGAGTATACGAATGTGAAACTGCTAAAGAAGTATGGGACACATTGCAAACTCACCATGAAGGAACAAGCCATGTCAAAGAAACAAGAATAGACATTGGTATATGAAAATTTGAATTATTTGAGATGCAAGAAGGAGAAACTATTGATGAGATGTATGCAAGATTCACAACAATAGTGAATGAGATGCGTTCCCTTGGCAAAGCTTACTCAATACAAGACAGGGTGAGAAAGATCATGAGATGTCTTCCAGTTGTATGGAGACTAATGGTAACAGCTATAAGCCAAGCCAAGAATCTTGAAACACTTCCCTTGGAAGAACTAATAGGAACCTTAAGAGCATATGAAATACTGCTACAAGAAGATAAATCTTTGGTTCAACCAATGAAAAAATGTGCGATGCTTTTTCAAAACTCATGCAAAGTGAATTTGAAATGAGCATGATGGGGGAGTTAAGGTACTTTCTTGGTTTACAAATCAAGCAGCATGATGATGGTATTTTTATTTGTCAAGAAAAGTATACAAAAGACCTTTTAACAAAATATAAAATGAATGAAGCCAAAATCATGACTACTCCCATGCATCCATCTTCTTCATTGGACAAAGATGAAAATGGAAAATCTGTTTATGAAAAAGAGTATAGAGGCATGATAGGTTCTTTGTTATATCTAACTGCGAGTAGGCCTGATATTGTATTCGCAGTAGGATTATGTGCTAGATTTCAATCTGCACCCAAAGAATCACATTTAACAGCAGTAAAATACATCTTTAGATATCTTGTTGGTACTAGTGATCTTGGCCTTTGGTATAGAAAAGGTTCACATTTTGATCTTGAAGCTTAATGCGATGTTGATTACGCTGGAGATAAAATTGAACGAAAAAGCACAAGTGGAGCATGTCAGTTCCTGGGTAAGCATTGATAAGCTGGTCTTGCAGGAAACAAAATACAATAGCCTTATCAATCACCGAAGCTGAATATGTTTCAACATCAAACTGCTGCTCACAAGTTATTTGGATTAAAAATCAACTTGAAGACTTCTCTGTAACTTACTCAAGTATTCCAATTTATTGTGATAATACTAGTGCTATCAATTTATCTAAAAATCCTATTAACACTCACATCAAAACACATTGAAATTAAACATCATTTTATTTGTGATCATGTTAACAAGAAAAACATTGAATTAATCTTTGTTGATACACAAAATCAGCTTGCTGATATATTTACAAAGCCTTTAGTTGAGGATAGTTTTAATTTAATTAAAGAAAGACTGAAAATCATGAGAAATCGAGAGAAATCTCATTAAAATTCTGCTTCTGCCGAAAACGGAGAACGTTTATCAATCTCAGTTTTTCAGTCATCTTTCTCCGTTTGAGAAACAACTTTCTCCTCCAGTGTCACTTCTTCTCCGCGCAGGCAAAAGGAAAAAAGGGAGTCTTGGCATTTAATGCTCTTGTCCCCTGCCTCCAAAAAACGCTCTAACACACTGTTAATTGATGCGTTGCATCTCCTCCTCATCCTTCCCTAGGTTTTCACTCATCATTACTTCTTTCTTTCTAAATAAGCAACATTGTCTCTGAAGTTTCTCACGAACCCTTCAAATCCTTCTCTTCATCTTCCTCTAAACCCTTCTTTCTCTCTGAAAATTCCAATGGAAAGAACAAAATATTGTGCGCGCAAAAATGCGTATACTGAATCATCATCACCACCACCCTCTTCTCCGTTTCACAATCGTTCACCTTCTCCACCACCCAGACCTTCTCCCATTAAAATACCCTTCTCATCATCAGACTATTCATCTTCATCATCAAGGGAATCAATCTCTACCAAACATTGCTCAAGTTCCACCACATTTAAGAAATCCAACAAAACCCACAAAAACTCAACGATAGTCTATGAGAATTCTTGTTGGAATAGGACATTAAAACCTAAAAAGACTGATTCTCCCATGTTTATAATCTCTGACAGTGATGAAGAAGAGATTGATGTTCCTCCTTCCAATGTCCCTCTAGAAACCTCTCATCAAACCACTCAAACACCCCCAACACAAAGACAAACTATGTCTTCTGAACCATCATTTACAACTTTCCCTAACCAGAAGAGGAAAAACATAGATGAAATTCTCTCTCCGTCAAAACCATCTCAACCTCCTTCAAAAATCATGAAGAAGAAATCCACTATCACCCTCTCTCAATTTCTTGCCAAAAAGAAATTAAGGAACCATCAGAAGACAAAAATAATTCCATCAATGGCAGAAAGCAACAAGCCTTTATTTTTTAGCCAAAAAGATAAAAAGTGCTAAAGCATCATATAGTAAATTTAACATTTCAACTTTGTTAGCACCCCAAATCAACCACCTATCATGTCTTGCATATCTCTATACACTTACCTTCTACATAAATCCATCAACTAATCAAAATACTCCCTCGATCGTCCTCAATTTACCATATCAGATCATAAAGTACTTATTAATTTTAATAAACATAAATCTAAAAAGCAAAGATATGAGGTTTGAGTTTCTTTCCCTTAAGTTTACATGGCATCACTTTTTATTAAGAAAACAAAAAAACAAGATAGATAAATATATTTGCTTCCTAATTCTTGGAACAAGATGTTTTTAGAAGACAAAATAACAAGATCACACTCAAAAATTTGAAATAATTTGGACTCATAACTTTATATTATAAACTATATTAAATTTTCGACCAAAAAATATATATACTATATTTAATAGAGTTCAATGGACATGCACAGTTTAAAATAGTTTTACACTGTCATTCAGTAAAAAACTAGCGTTCTTTCAAGTCATATCACTAATTTAAAAACCATAGAAAGGTGATATGGAAAATCAAGAGTTTTTAATTGGATGTCAGTGTAAAATAATTTTACTTTGACAATGTATGTTTTTTAAATTCTATTTAATTTTTTTAGTCTAAAAATACATTTTGTTATTTTTCAATTAAATATATATATATACACACACACACACTATACTTCGATTATGTTTAACTATTTTGAATTACTTTAAATAATTTTGTGCAAGCTCTGAAATGGATAGTCAGTTTTGGATTGAAGTTTTATGCATACAATTAAATGATAAAATGCTGAAGATATGAAGAGAGAAGACTAATTGCAGTGTCTAATTCAAAATAAAATTGCATAGGAACAGTCCAAATTGAAATCTTACAATTGACTTGGTCAAGAAATTAAATCGGTTTATGTGTTGAATTTCTCAATAGATTTATAGTTAGACTGAAACTGGTACCCAAAAATGCACGTAAAAGGAGAATCAGAGCAAATTGCTGAGTCAAATAATAGAGCCAAATATGCATAAAGAAGAAAACAAAAACTAGGAATGGACAAAACATTAAGTTTGTGGATGACAAATGATGATGAAGAAAGCCTCACTGCATGATAAAGCGTCAAATAGACCTTGTGTATTGTATTGATCACAGAAGTCCTTGTATAAAATGCATGTGTTTGAAATTATGTACAAGAAACAAGAAATGAAGAGTAGAATCTACTAAAAGATAATGTTTTTTGGAGTTGATCGAGTTAGCCTCACCGTTCTGCTAACACAAGATATAGACCTGGAGTGCAATCCTAACCAAAGTGCACTGTCTCTCATCATCAAGTTCACTAGAAAACATTTTCATTTGTTATAAAATTTAATGTGTGAATTATTGTGTCATTATATGCAGTCAATTCCTTTAGTATAAAAACCACTTAGTATGTGTCTAGAATTTTTAAAATATTAAAATACAATGGTTTTTGTGTGGTCTTTTGTTTTATTCTTACAATTTCTTTTCCTTTATTCATTGTTGTCTTTCACATTTACTACCTGTTTTCCTTTCATTCAGCCAATGCAATGTCATGAAGATGAAAGACATGCCTTGTTGCAATTTAAGGAAAGCTTTGCCATCAATAACTTTGCATCTGCGAATCCTTTTAGTTATCCGAAAACGGTGTCTTGGAATGCAAGCACAGATTGCTGCTCATGGGATGGCATTAAATGTGATGAGCATACAGATCATGTGATTCACATTTATCTTAGAAGCAGCCAACTCTTTGGTACAATGGATGCAAATAGCAGTCTCCTTCGCCTTGTACACCTTCGAGTTCTTGATCTTTCCGATAATGACTTCAATTACTCTCAAATCCCACCCAGGATAGGTGAGCTTTCACAACTAAGATATCTGAACCTTTCTCGTACCATATTTTTTGGAGAAATTCCACCACAAGTTTCGCAGTTGTCCAAGTTGTTGTCTCTTGATCTAGGCTTCAATGCTGTAGCAAGTCCTAGAGGTAGTGCAGTTAATCTTTTGCAACTCAAATTGTCCAATCTCAAAAGCATAATACAAAACTCAACAAAACTTGAGAACCTTCTACTTAATTATGTGACTATTTCATCTACTTTACCTGACACACTCACAAATCTAACTTCGTTGCAAGCACTATACCTATACAATTCTGGATTGTATGGTGAATTTCCAGTTAACGTTTTTCATCTTCCAAACTTGAAATATCTGGATTTGAGATATAATCAAAATCTCAATGGTAGGTTGCCTGAGTTTCAGTCCAGTTCACTTGCCATGTTAGAACTTGATGAGACAGGTTTTTATGGTACACTACCAGTATCCATTGGAAACCTTAGTTCTTTAAATACACTATCAATCTCAGGTTGCAAGTTTTCTGGGCATGTTCCTTCTTCTCTTGGCAACCTCAGACAGCTCAAGTACCTAAACCTTGGATATAACAAATTTAGAGGCGACCCTTCTGCATCCCTTGCAAATCTTACCAAACTAAACTACTTGGGTGTTGCTTTCAATGAATTTACTATTGAGACCATCTCATTATTAGGTAAGCTCTCATCAATAACTGGCTTGGATATATCCTCAGTAAATATTGACAGTGACATTCCATTATCTTTTTCAAATCTCACCCAACTATACTTTTTAAGGGCAGAAAATAGCAATATAAAGGGTGAAATTCCATCTTGGGTAATGAACTTAACCAAATTAGCTCACTTGGACCTTGGAGAAAATAACCTTCATGGTGAAATCCCAAACTCTTTCTTCAGACTTGAGAATCTTGAACTTATTTCCCTAAACTCTAATTTGATGCATGGAAAGCTAAAGCTTGACATGTTTCTAAAGTTCAAAAAGCTAATTTTTCTTGATTTATCATTCAACAAACTGTCATTGTTCAGTGGGAAAAGATCTTCCAATGTGACTGATTCTCCAATTCAAGTCTTAAGTTTAGCTTCATCCAATTTAGTTATGATTCCAGCATTTATAAGAGATCTTGGTGATTTGGAATGTCTTTACTTGCCAAACAACAATATAACTACACTACCCAATTGGCTGTGGACAAAAGCAAGTCTACTAAGCTTAACTGTCTCCTACAGTCCATTGACAGGAGAAATATCCCCATCCATATGCAATCTCAAACCACTCATCCATCTTGATTTATCATTCAACAATTTAAGCGGCAACATTCCCTCATGTTTGGGGAACTTTAGTCAAACTCTACAAATTCTGACATTAAAAGGGAACAAATTGTCTGGCCTCATTCCGCAAACATACCCAATGCGAAACACCCTTCAAAAGATTGATTTCAGCAATAACAATCTTCAAGGTCAGTTGCCAAGAGAATTGGTCAACTGTGGATGGTTAGAGTATTTTGATATTAGCCATAACCATATCAATGATTCATTTCCATTCTGGCTGGGAGATTTACCTGAGTTGAAGGTATTGGCTTTAAGTAATAATGAATTTCATGGAGACACTAGATGCTTTGAGAACATGACATGCTCATTTCCCAAGCTTCACATCATTGATCTTTCTTACAATGAGTTCTCTGGTAGTTTTCCATCAGAAATGATCCAAAGTTGGGAAGCAATGAAAGCTTCCAACACAAGTCAATTACAGTACGAGCAATGGCTTATTTACTTCCATCTTCAGAGGCAGCAACAATATTGGACAGAAACAAACATGTATTCGTTCACAATGTCAAACAAAGGGCTGATGATGATTTATGAGAGGCTTCAAGAGTTTTACAGCATGATAGCCATGGATATTTCAAGCAACAAAATCAGTGGAGAGGTACCAAAAGTTATAGGTGACTTGAAGGGTCTTGTTTTGCTCAACCTGTCAAATAACTTCTTGATTGGCAACATTCCATCTTCCTTAGGGAAGCTTTCAAACCTTGAAGCACTTGACCTTTCTCTCAACAATCTATCAGGGAAGATTCCCCAACAGCTGACACAACTCACCTTTCTGGAGTTCTTTAATGTGTCCTTCAACAATCTCTCAGGTCCTATACCTCAGAGTGAGCAATTTGCTACATTCCAAGGAAATTCATTTGCAGGTAACCAAGGTCTGTGTGGAGATCAGTTGTCAAAGAAGTGTATAGATCATGCAAGGCCTTCTTTTTCTCCACCTTCTGCCTCTGATGATGATGATGATGACAATGACTCAGAATCTTTCTTTGAATTTGAGTGGAAAGTAACTCTTATTGGGTATTTAGGAGGTCTTGTTGCTGGAGTGGCATTGGGAAGCACCTTCTATCCGCAGGTACTTGGATGACTTGAAAGAGTCTTCTGAGTTAAAAGTGAAAAACTTCTCTTTCCTTTGTATATATGGTTCTCATTTGTTCTGGTTTTCTTTTGTTGTTGCAATAGTGTGCTTTGTATACAGTTTAGCTGTTGTTAGTCTGAAATATAATGAAAGTTAGTAATGAGACAAACCAATTTGCAGATTCAGACAAGGTGAGGCATGGTGGTTGGTGTGTATAAAGGTTATTTGAAAGAATTGTAACAAAAGTACTGAGTTAGTTGTAATTCAGCTATAGTTAGGTACCAATCAGTGTTATAGAGTCCTATAAATATGAGACTCGTGTACCTCATTTACCATCTTTTTCAATTAATATAAAATGTTACTGCTGTTATTTACTTGTTGTGGTATACTTTCAATTGAGATCAAAGTAAAACGAAGATTGATCGGTCATTCACCCAAGAATGTTCTTTGTTTCAGTAAAACAGAGATTGATCAGTCATTCACCCAAGAACGTTCTTCGTTTCAGATTTTCAGCAATATTGAACAAAACAGAATTAAAGTTTGCAATGCTAAAATGAACACACACAATTGTTAACCTAGTTTAGAGTTAAACTCCTACGTCTGGGGGACTGGATCCGACTTCGAATTATCACTTATATGATGAAAAATGATTACAATAGTTATTACACTCTTTCTAGTTAGTTTTTTGCACACTATACAAAACTACAAAAATGCCTTATTCTTATACCCTTCAGCATTAATAACTGGGCTTATATCCTAGTTGGTTACAACTAACTAACTGAAACTAACAACCCAAAACAGATTGATTGTTTTTGCAAGTCACCATCATAAATTGATCTATAAAGTCTTTAATTTTAGTACCACTTATTAACACATCTCCACCTTGGTACCAAAATGAGAAGCTTCAACCTGCGATTCTTCAAATCAGATCCTTAGTCCTCAATCTCAGTTTCTAGAATTAATCTTAAGAAAATCCAAGCAATGTCTGAATTTGCTAAGTGTGATAGGTTTTGTAAACATGTCATCTGGATTGTCACTTGTGTGCACCTTTACCACATTTATCTCACCTCTTTGAATGACATCTCTGATGAAATGAAGCCTGATGTCTATATGTTTGGTTCTTTCATGATACATTTGATTTTTACTCAAATGAATGGCACTTTGGTTGTCACAATTTATGCAAACAGAATCTTGTTTAACTCCAAGTTCAGTGATCAATCCTTTTAGTCAGATTCCTTCTTTCACAGCTTCAGCAAGAGCAACATATTCAACTTCTGTGGTTGATAATGTCACTATGTGTTGAAGGTTTGCTTTCCAACTGACTATTTTGTTGAACACTGTGAACACATATCTTGTAGCTTGCTCCACCTCAAGATCAAATTCCTCAGCTTCAATTTGATGTGAACTTTTATTAGCAGCCTTGTTTAAGGACTTATATAGGTTAGCCTCATCAAACTTAACATCTCTGCTGATGGTACATTTCCTATTTTCAGGACACCATATCCTATAACCTTTTACACCACTTGGATATCCAACAAAGTACCCTTTCTTGGCTCTAGGAACTAACTTCCCTTCATTTACATGATAGTATGCAGCACACTCAAATACTTTTAAGTGATTGTAATTTGCAGCTCGTCTTGTCCACATTTCTTGAGGGATTTTGAGTTCAATTGTAGTAGAGGGACTCAAATTTATCAAATAGCAAGCTGTATGGACAGCTTCTCCCCAAAACTGTGCAGGCATACCTGCATTTGACAGAATGCATCTCATTCTTTCAAGCAATGTTCTATTCATCCTTTCAAATAGTTCATTTTGTTAAGGTGTGTTCCTTACAGTCCTATGTCTGTTCACACCATGAGTTTTGCAATAACTAGTAAACTTTTCACTACAAAATTCAAGACCATTGTCTATCCTTAAAGTTTTAATCCTTTTATCAGTCCTACTCTCAACCATAGACTTCAAATTTTTAAAGGTTTTGAATGCATCATCTTTGCTTTTTAACATGTATATCCATACTTTTCTACTATAGTCGTTAAGAAATGTAATGAAATACTTGTCACCTCTATGTGAAGCAATTTTGGCAGGGCCCCATAGATCACTAGGAACATATTCTAGAATTCCTTTTAAGCAATGCTTCCCTATAGAGAACTTGACTCTATGCATTTTTCCATACACACAGAGCTCACAAAATTCAAGATCACCAATCTTGTCACCACCCAACATGCCTTGTTTGTCCATAATCTACATTCCTCTTAGACTTACATGTCCCAGTCTTTGATGTCACAAGCTGGTTTTGCTTGGACCACCACAGTTGTCAATTTATTCACTGCTTGACCATTGAGAAGATAGATACCATATCCCTTTTTCCCTTCATGATTACCAATGATCCTTTTAACACTTTTAGAGTACTTTTCTCTGCTTTGTATGAACAACCAGCTTCTTCCAGCATTCCTAGAGAGATTAAGTTCCTTTTCAGCTATGGAATATGTCTGACTTTTGATAAAATCTTCATAATTTCATCTTCCAGCTTCAGCTTGATTGAGCCAACCCCAACTACCTTGCAGGCTGATTTGTTCCCCATGATCATCTTGCCTCCATCAGTTTCTTTGTAATCAAGAAACCAATCTCTACTTGAGGTCATGTGAAAAGAAAACCTTGAGTCAAGAACCCAATCATCCTCCATGATTTAAGTTGAATTTTCCATAAGAACTTTTGTGCGGTCATTGTTGGAACCAAGTTGGTTCTAAGTACTTAGGATTTTGACGCTTACAAATGTACTCAATGTAAACTTATTTTGTACTTTGAATTATTAAGTTAAATGCCCCAGAAACTGAAGGAAACAGAAGCAGAGATCAAAGGAAAATGAATTCTGGAATTTCCAAAAGATGTTCCAGGATGTCAAAACATCACTAGAGGATATGTTTGGTGGCCCAGAACAGAAGGAAGAAAAATCATAATGAAACATGGATCATACCATTGGAAAGCCTGCCAGAAGGAGAGTTGTTCCAGACAAATAGGAGTCAAATATCAATTTTATTCCAGAAGTTATTCTGACCAGAAGATGGCCTGTCAGTGAAAAATTACACAGTCCAGACTTGTTCAAGACTTGACCAGAAGGTATGTTTGTGAGTCCAGAACAAGAGGATCAATTTAGATTTGGCCCAGATCATAAGATAGCATGATTCAGGGCATGAAACTAAGTCCAGACCAAAAGAAATGAGTTCCAGAATCAATCCAGACCTGGTCCAAAATTAAAGGTAAAATGTCCAGACTGAAATATTTTTTGTTCAAGTTAATTTCAGTTTGTTCTAGACCAAAGTCCAGAATATGTCCAGATCAGAGTAAAAATTTCCAGATCAATGGTTCAAAAATAATTATTTGGTCCAGTGATGGTCCAGATCAGAAAATCAGACCATGGCCCAGTGGTGGCCGAAATCAGAGGGTTAGGAAGTGTGGTCCAGGAATGGCTGAAATCAGAGGATCACAGAATATCAAATAGGCTGGTCCAGATGTGGACTATCGCATTAAGATCCAATGGTGCAGATTTGATCATGAGGATTAAAGAATTGGAGAAAAATGCTCAAAACAGAAGCGGAGCAAAATGCTCAAAACAGATCAGTGAGCAAAAGGCTCAAAACAGAATCTGAGCAAAATACTACAGAATATTTTCAAAACAGATTAATCTAAATATACTGCAGAAGTAAAGCATCAGTGAAGTTCTAAAGTTCAACTATAAATAGAGACTTAATGCTGAAGAATAAAGTATCGAAAATCACAAAAGAGTCATATGCTTCCAAAGCAACCACTCTCAAATTTTCATATAAGTCAATTGTGAGTTTCAGTTTTCAAGAAGCAAGTACTCAGTTATTTTCTTTCCACTGTGGCAAATCTAAGTTGTTGAAGTAGAGTCTACAATCTGAGGGAATCAGTAGAGGTAGCAGGTTACTTGGAAATTAGATAGGGTTGTATCTATGTTGTTGAAGTAGAGTCTACAAACTGAGGGATTCAGAAAGGGTAGCAAGGTACTTAGCAATTAGATTCATAGTGTTGTGAATTCTTCTACAATCTGGGGTGTCAGATTGGCTGAAGAACAGGAGTTGTTTTTCCTCAAAGAAGTCTAGGATTGTTAGAGTATTTGAGAAGACTGACTTGGAGGGTCAGTAGCAAGGTTGTAATTCAAGGTTGAATTAGTGAAATCCTTCAAGGCGAAGGGACTGGACGTAGCCTCGTTAACGGTGAACCAGTATAAAATCTGTTAGTTTTATTTTTATTTTTATCCGCTGCTAACTCTGTTTTAATTATACATCAAGTTTTGTTTTGAAAGTATTAAAACAGGAAAAGTATTCAAGTTAAGTCAAACAGAATTCAACCCCCCTTCTCGTGTTTGCACCTTTAGTCATATCCTTCAGAGACTATTGAGGCATTTCCATAATTATCATCACTATTTGATCCTTTCTTTTCTTTCCAATATGGGCATTCTTTCTTGAAATGTCCCTCTTTCTTACATATGAAACACTTCATTTTAGACTTGTCCTTTTCTTTATTCTTGGATTTATTCTTTTGTTTTTGAGTCTTCTTCCCTGCCTTGGCCTTGACAAACTGTCCCTCACCACTACTTTCTTCTTTCCCATCTGACTTCCTATTTAATTATTTCGAGATTAGTGCAGCTTGCACTTCTTCTAATGAAAAAGAATCTTTACCATAAAGGAGTGTCCCACACAGATTTTCAAGAGAGCTTGGTAATGAATTTATCAATATTAGGGTTTGATCCTCATCATCCAATTTTATATCAATATTTTCAAGATCTAAAACAATCTTATTAAACTCATCCATATGATCTTCAATTGACCTTCCAGATTGTATCTTGAAAGTATATGTTCTTTGGAGTTTTGAAAAAATAGTTGAAAAACAATTTATGGTACCGAAAATATTACTGGGTTGAGTCGCGAACTAGGTCGCTCTCTTTAAAACGTTTCGCGGCACTGCCCAAATTATGCAAGGCAGACTATCAAACACGAAGTCCCCAAGATAAAATAGTTAAGATACTTTGTATCGGAGTTTCACTGTGAAATACTGTTCTAGAATTACACCCTCAATATGGCAATCGAATGGCTACCACTCGTAATATTGTACTAGGACCACTCGAAAGAAAGAAAAACGAGTAGTAAGAATAGAGAGGGAGAAGGAGAGAAAATCCTTAGAAGAATGGAGAACTTTTGGTGTGATTTCCAAATGAGCATAACCCTCTATTTATAGAGGAGATTTGCTACTAGATCTGAGGGATTTCAGGATCCATCACACCATAATCACACAAAAAATGTGCCATATTTTTCTAGGTTAAGTTGACTCCGACTTTTCTAGGGTTTTGACCAAGTGCGCGTCCACAAAACAAACGGGAAAATAGGTAGGATTTTGACCATAAACCAAAGCGCGCAAAATAAGGGGAAGGACTTGACTGGATCAGATATAATGTGTTGACTCAGTGGAGGGCTTACACGTGTTCAATCGTGTCAATTAAGTAAAAACACAGGCAAGGGTGTTGAACTATAGACAATGAGGTATAATAACATAGCATGAGTCTCCTTCACATAAAAAAGATGCTTGTGCCATGCCAACCTATCTTTTTCCAACAAAAAATTGCTTTTCTCTTTAGTTTCATCTACTATTGGACAAAAATGTTACTCCTTTGGTTTCATTATAAGTGTCCTGCTTAGAATATTCCTATGTCTCAAATTATTTGTCACTTTAAAAATATTCTGTTTAGAATATTTCTCCATCTCAAATTAAATAGTTCATTACTACTCCCTCGAGAATTAAATACAAGTATAAAGGGTATTTGAAAAGTTGACTGGTTCTCAAAAATAAATAAAAAAATTTGTACTCTGAAAAATAACATCTGCTTAGTTATGTTGTCAATGTTTGACAATCTCCACAATGAAAAGGTGAAGAAAAATCAAAAGAGGTAGAATAAATTGAAAATGTGTACCTAACTCCAAGTAGTAAAGCCTACTATCCCAAAATGTCCTACCCTTACCTAAGCCTCATTACAACCCGAAAGTCCTCCAAAAGTGTATGTGTTTGTTGCATTGTGATTGCTAACTAGAATTTTTTCGAGTCTATGGTAGCGTGATGCATGTTCTAGGATTTGAGTGATAAATTCATTACCCTGACTAAACACTTTAGAGAAATTTTGGTGAGATTGTGTGAAGAGAGAGTTGAACTTGATGAATAAATGCTAAAGTGTATACATTGTGTTGTTTTGTTTAGCAACCATGAAGCATGATGAATGTTTTGTAGTAGTGGGAATTTTGAGAATAAAGCTTTATGTGATTTGAGAAAATTGAGTTTAAATTACCCTTAACTGTACCAAATATGAAACTAATTGTTGCTTGGGGACAAGCAACAGACTAAGTTTGGGGTTGTGATAACTCTTCATCATATGCATATTTGTCACTATTTTTAGTCTTATTTGTAGGAAATCACTAGTTAATTTAAGGAATTATTTAATATAATTTGTTGATTTTAGTTTTTGGATTTAATAAAAAATTTATGTTCCTATTTCCTTGATTAAGTAGATATTTTTTGTGGTTTTATGTTATTTCTTTATTTTGTGCTGAATTTTGGTAAGAAATCAACATGACCTACATGGAGTATTTCTACCACATCTGGAGTTGTAGATGTCCAATTGGAGTCAAATCAGGTGCAAATGAAAGATAAGATACATAACTACAACTTTCATGAAGACACCGGAACCAAATTCGGACTTGAAAGAGGATAAAAATGCAATAAATGTCAGACATCAGATGTTGTGCGCCTGAAGCGCATTTCAGCACTACTGATTCGGTTTTAATGCGCTTGAAGCGCAAGTATTGCACCTGGGGCACGTGGCGCGCTAAAGAATGCATAAAATCAAGTTTTTCTGATGTTACCCACAAAATTCACCTTTTTTGGTTCTTCTGTGTCATCATCCTCTGGTACTTCACATGCGCCATTTTTATGTGCTCCCCCACAAAAATCACAACTTGTATGTTTCAATAATTTAACAGGGGCCACTTGGGGTTGTATATTTAGAGTTGCCATCCCTTTTTTTATCTCAGCAGCTTTAACCTCTTCTATCTGTTTTGAGAGTAGCTTTCCTTGAGCCAACCCGACATCCATAGCATTCAATTCTAGCATACCACTTTTTGACCCACTTCCTCTATCATACAACATCATTTGCTCATTTGATGCCATAATCTCGATAATTTTTCGTGCTTTTAATGCGGTCTTGTAATTCAAAGAGCCACCTGTTGTAGCATCCAACATAATTCTAGTGCTCGGCCTCAACCCATTGCAGAATATTTGCATTTGAGCGGTGTCGTCATAAGCATGATCGAGGCATCCTGCTAGTAAACTCTTGAACCTCCTGTAAGTGTCACGAAGTGATTCTCCTTCTTTCTGCTTGTAACCAGAAATCTCTTGCCTTTTTCTGACAAACGCAGTTGGGGGAAAGTATTGTTCCAAGAATTTTTCTTCAAGATCGTCCCATTTGGTGATGCTACTGGAGGGTAAAGAATTTAGCCACTCCTTAGCATCACCTTTTAATGACAATGGAAATAGTCTCAACCTCTTGCCTTCTTCACTGCTACCATCCACCTTCATTGTCTCACATAGTTCAAAGAAGTTTGTGAGAAGTCTATTTGCATCTTCATTATGTTTACCGGAAAAATGAATCTCCTTCAACTCTCGATATAGGGCGGGACTTATTTCGAATTTGTTGGCTGTAACCGGTTGGTTATGGATGGCCAACCGAGCACGATTTCTATCACGATTCCCATACTCCCCGAGGGTACGTTCAGGTGGTGGTGGATCATCCATTTCAGCAAATATGAAGCAATCCCTTAGATCTTGTTCTTCCGCTGCTAACTTTCTTTCCCTTTTCCTCCTTTCTCGAACCGCCTTTCGATTTGCTTTTGCGGTCTTTTCTATTTCTGGATCAAAAAGAAGCTTAGCTGAGGATTGGCCTCACATACAAGGTTAGAAAAATCGTGAGAAAATAGAAATAAAAATTTAATAACTAAAGACCCAAAATTTTATTGCAGAGCAAAAAATTTCAATTAAGTAAACAAATTATAACTCAATAATGATATGGCAATCCCTGGCAACGGCGCCAAAAACTTGATAGCATTTCAGCAAATGTACTGAATCGTTGCAAGTAATAATTAAATTGATAGGACCGAGTGTCGAACTCAATGATTGCGTTTTACTATCGAATTATCTTTAATTACTGAAATTGAACAAAAAGTTTCTGAATTGATTTAAGTAATATTTAAAATAACAATAGTAATGAAATTGAACTTTTATAATGAGAAAAATGCCAGGGATGAGTTTCACTTTGAGTCCAACCTTGGTTTCTAATTAGATCCTAGTTACTGAATTCCTTTATTGAATTATTACCGAATTCTCTTTAGTATTCTTGCCGTAATGTCTTAGTGATAGAACCTTTAATTCCAAAATAACTCCTAATTCCTTAGTGGGTTTAAAATTAGAAGTAAACTTTACAATACAAAAATTCTCTTTTTAAACTATTGCCTCTACAACTAATTCAATTGGTTTCATGACCTGCATCTATCCTAGACTATGATAAGTGCCAAATTTATCTAATTTTCCATGATCTTTTGGGCACTTATACGTTTGAAATGTTTAAGATATATGTTAAATTAACCCTCAATAGGTTATTTTAGCAAGTAGTTAGTTTCTATATAAATATTATGGTAAATATGTTAATTATAAGTATTAATTACTTTGTGTTTAATTGTAGGAGAAATATCAAAGTGGTCTAAGCAAAGGAAAAGCAAAAAGTCAAAGTTGAAGAACTTGGCTTAAGCCAAAACAGGTTGGCTTAAGCCAGAAGGATGCTGAAAGCAAAACCAGAAGGACCTCTTAAGCGAAAATGAGGCAGAGACATGGATTTTGAAGAACCTAGTTGGCTTAAACCATATATTTTCTAGCTTAAGCGGGCAACCTTCCTAAGCATGAAGAAACCTGTTAGCTTAAGCCAGATTGGCCTGGCTTAAGCGAGACCATCAACTTATTTCCTTTAAAAACGCATAGATAGACTTTAAAAAAGGCGGTTAGTGAGTTAAAAAAGAGAAATCAAGATAGAAGACAGAGAAAAGAACTGGTTGCTTGATTGGGGATCAACCGAAGAGCTGGAATTGTTCCCGAGACATCACAGAGTCATCCTTTTTTCTTAGATCTTCACTTTGAGCTTGAAAGCATCCATGGCTATGGACTGCTAATTTTCTTTTGTTGGGATTGTATGTAACTCTTTAACTTGGATGTATCTAATTTGATTTCTATATACAGATATCTGTTTCTATGTTATGATTTCAATGATTTAATCTTATTCTTCATACATGTTTTAGCTTGATCACCTAAGGCATGAATTTAGATTTGATATGTGAGTGAGAACTACATGTTTAAGTCGAACATAGATTATCTCATCTAACAAGCTTGATTGCTAGAAATAGAATTAAGTCTGTTTGTCAATTTACATCTGAACTCTTACGGTTATCCTTTTTAATTATGCGAGAGATCGGTAATTAGATTAGGGAATTGTTAATCTTCTCATGTAAGATATTAATGAGATAGATAAGAACTGATGTGATGAAATTAAGCATAGAACATGATTTGTATGTTGAATCAATAGGATACTGACGAGTTAATAGATGAATCCAATTCCAACAGTTTTCTCATAGTGTTTTTAAATTCTTTTTTATTATTGCTTATTTTACATTTCAACCTGGTTACGAAAACAATCATCCAAATACTTGAAAACTTATTATTCGAGTGATTCATTAAAGAACGACATTCTATTTCCAATTCCCTGTTGTCGCGTCCGGTTTGTCCGCGAAAAATGAGTCGCCACCAATTTTATTTTATTTTAAAAAAAAAGGAAAAATTAGATAAAACCTAAAATAAAGTTTTTGAACAAAAAAAAATAGAATCGGGAGTCTATTACGAGTAGACAAAATAATATTACTCTATATCATCCATTAAAACGGTTACCCTATAATTAATTGTATACAAATTATTTATTTACTTAATTATTTATTTTTACCCCCTAAAAGAATAATAAAAAGGAAAATAAATTATTTACATTAATAAAAGAAAGAAAAATATTTTTTTTATAATTTGGTTTGACAAGGAAAAAACCTTGCTCCTACGTATAATTTGGTTTCATAAATTGTATATTTTAATTTTTGTATTTTTTGGTTTTTTAAATAAAGAACAATTGATTTTTTATATAGAAAACAAACGGTAATGCGGTGGTTTATGCACGAAACAGATGGACACGACAGTGAAGCAGCCTATTAAAGGATTTGCTTATGCGTTGTCGGATCTGTCACGGCATAAAGGCCGCTAAGTGATGTGGCGCGGCGAGCAAGGATGAATTTCATCCGACGGCGACGACTGTTAATTCTAAAAATAAAATGAAATAAAAACTATTTATTTGTTGCTATGATTGTTTTTATTTATTTTGATAAACCGTTAAGTGAATTTTGTGTTATGTTACAATGGGTTGAAGTTTGTTTTACTTGGTGATTGGTTTATAAGCATAAATTATTTATAGTGTTTTTAGTATGTATAAAAAAAACAATTTTTTAGAACAAAACACTTAAGGAAAATAAAAACTTAACGTATGAGTTTATTTTTGACAAAAATGACAACAACAAAAACTAAATTACATTTTTAAAGAATGCAATACAAATAAACTAAAAGAAAAATTAAGGAATGCAATACAAATAAACGAAAAAAAAGAAAACATTAGATAAGGATGAGGAAATTGATACCTTACTGCTTAATATGGTTTGCTGAACTGATTTTACCAAATTCAGATTCTCCACTCCTCTTTTGCCTATGATTCTCTCTTTTTTTCTACTCTCAATCGTGCTCCCTTCTTCTACTCATCGTGTAGACTATTTATAGACTTTCAAGTTGAAGGTTACAAAAGACAAAGAAACAATTGTGGATTGATTACCAATTACTAATCATCAATTTGTTTTCGGTTTCTTTTCATTCAAATGATCACCATTATGTTGCTTTTTATTACTATTCATCAATTTGTTTTCGGTTTCTTTTCATTCAAATGGTCACCATTATGCTGATTTTTATTACTATTCATCAATTTGTTTTCGGTTTCTTTTCATTCAAATGGTCACCATTATGCTGATTTTTATTACTATTCATCAATTTGTTTTCGGTTTCTTTTCATTCAAATGGTCACCATTATGCTGATTTTTATTACTATTCATCAATTTGTTTTCGGTTTCTTTTCATTCAAATGGTCACCATTATGCTGATTTTTATTACTACTCATCAATTTGTTTTCGTTTTTTTTTATTCAAATGGTCACCATTATACTAATTTTTATTGTCATCAATCCATTTCCTTTCAATTTCTTTTTATTCGATTATGTACCTTTTTTTTGTTTTAGAAAAGAGTGAACGCCTGAACAAGAATCAGAGACAAATAAGAACCAAAAACACTCATGATTGTATAAATTTTATAGTCTAATTATTTATTTTTATTTGTATTTATTATATTTTTCTCAATTTTTTTTATATATAATATTATATTTTTTTATATAAAAATTTCTAAATAAAGCGGACAAAATTAGGTGTCAACAGCTGCCCCTCTTTACTTAGAATTTACTTGAGAATCAAAGTAAAGATTGTTGGAACCATGTTGGTTCTAAATACTTAGGATTTTGATGTTTACAAAAGCACTCCATGTAATCTTATTTTGTACCTTTAATTATTACATTAAATACCACCAGAAATTGAAGATTGCAGAAGCAGAAAATGCATCCATAATGCATTCTGGAATTACCAGAGGATACACCAGGATGTCAAAACACTACCAGAGGATATCTTTGCTGGCCCAGATCAGAAGGAAGCAAAGTCAGAAGGAGACCTGGACCAGACCAGAAGGAAGCCTGCCATAGGGAGAGTTGTTCTAGATCAGAAGATGTCAAATGTCAGATTTATTCCAGAAGTTATTCTGACAAGAAGATGGCCTGGCAGTGAAATGATAAACAGCCCAGACTTGATCCAGACTTAATCAGAGGGTAAATTAATGGGTCCAGAATAAAGGAATTAATCCAGATTTGACCCAGACCAGAAGATAGCATGGTTCAGGGTATGAAACTAAGTCCAGACCAGAAGAAATGGTTTCTAGAACTAATCCAGACCTGATCCAAAATCAAAGGTAAAATGTCCATACTGAAATATTACTTGTCCAGATTTAATTTCAATTTAATCCAGACCAAGTCCAGAATTGGTCCAGATCAGAGGGAGGATTTTCAGATCAATGGTTCAGATTTAATTATTTGGCCCAGTGTTGGCCGAGATCAGAAGATCAGACCATGGCCCAGTGTTGACCGAAATCAGAAGGTCGGAATAAGTGGACCAGCAGTGGCCGAGATCAGAGGATCACAGCAGATCAATTTGCTGGACCAGGATGGCCGAGATCGAAGATCAAAAGGTTAGGAAGTGTGGTCCAGGGATGGTCGAAATCAGAGGATCACAACATATCAATTAGTATGGTCCAGATGTGGACTAGCGCAGAAGATCAAATGGTCCAGAATTAATCATGAGGATTAACGGTGGAGATTTTAATTTATTTTGATCAAAGTATTAAAAAGATTTGTTAACAAAATAAAGTAAAGTATTGTGGAACTCAGCAGCTGTTGGCGGGAAGGAACTAAAGACTTGATTGGCCAGTTATTTTGAAAGAAAATCTGAAGCTTAATAAAAGATATGTTTTTTATTTAAATAAAGCCCAATTGGTCAAGTTATTTTTGCAAGAGAATCCAGCAAGATTCAGCTCGAAATTAAGCTTGGAAGAGGCCCAAATCTACATCTATAAAAGGAGGCTCAAGGTAGAATACTTTGCATCGAAAATCACAAAAGAGTGATACACTTCCAAAGCAAACACTCAAGTTTTCAGTGAGGTTAATTGTGAGTTCTAGCTTTCAAGAAGCAAGCACTCATGTTATTTTCTTTCCCTTGTGTTAGATCTAAGTTGTTGAAGTAGAGTCTACAATCTGAGGGAGTCAGAAGGGGTAGTAGATTACTTGGCAATTAGATTCAAGGCGTTGTAATTCCTTCTACAATCTGGGATTGTCAGATTGGCAGGAGAGGTCAGGTGCTGTATTCCTCAAGAGTCTAGAATTGTTAGACTGTTTGAGAAGACTGACTTGGAGGGTCAGTGGAACTGTTGTAATTCAAGATTTGAATTAGTGAAATCCTTCAAGGTGATGGGACTGGACGTAGCCTCGTTAACGGTGAACCAGTATAAAAATTCTGTGTTTTATTTTTACTTTATATCCGCTGCTAACTCTATTTTTATTTCATCAAGTTTTGTTTTAAAAGTATAAAAACAGGAAAAGTAATCAAGTTAGTCAAACACAATCCAACCCCCCCTTCTCGTGTTTGCACCTTCAAAGATAAGTAAAGATGACGACTCTAATTTTGTCTGGAAAGAACTTTTATAAAAAGGTGCAAGTCGTTTTCCCGGCTTCAACATGTGGGTCATCTTCTCGGCTTTGGGTGCGAGTCGTTTTCCCGGCATCAACATGTGGGTCATTTTCTCGGCTTTGGGTGCGAGTCGTTTTCCCGGCTTCAACATGCGGGTCGTTTTCTCGGTTTTGGGTGCGAGTCGTTTTCTCGGCTTCAACATGCGCGTCGTTTTCTCGGGTTTAGGTGCGAGTCGTTTTCCCGGCTTCAACATGCGGGTCGTTTTCTCGGCTTTAGGTGCGAGTCGTTTTCCCGGCTTTAAGATGC
>JBBPBO010001986.1:58153701-58215266 GCA_037974295.1 Cicer cuneatum | reverse complement strand
ACATGCGGGTCGTTTTCTCGGCTTTGGGTGCGAGTCGTTTTCCCGACTTTAACATGCGGATTGTTTTCTCGGTTTTGGATGCGAGTCATTTTCCCGGCTTTAACATGCGGGTCGTTTCTCGGCTTTGGATGCGAGTCGTTTTCCCGGCTTTAACATGCGGGTCGTTTTCTCGGCTTTGGGTGCGAGTCGTTTTCCCGGCTTTAACATGCGGGTCGTTTTCTCGGTTTTGGGTGCGAGTGGTTTTCCCGGCTTTAACATCCGGGTCATTTTCTCGGCTTTAAATTTATGAAATGTCATGAATGAATGAATGAATGAATGAATAACTAAATGAATATGTTTGTTTTTATTATTATTTTTTTATTGGACACGATCATTCAAATCATGGATGAGAAGGGCACTTATACATTTTTCTTGAACTTGATATCTTTGATTTCTCTTTTGTCTTCTATGTTTTTTTTTTTTGAAGAATTTTTGTTTTGATCTTGAGCTAGATCTCATGTTGTCGTATGTCTTGTATCCTAAAAAAAACTCTACTATGACTTTATCGCAATTCATTATATCGAGGTATGGTATATGTTTTACTTTCCAGTACATGATAACCATAAGATGCATTTGGGATAGAGGGTTAAATTACAAAGATAATAAAAGTATATATCAATATATTGAGGTTCAATATTCGTCATAAAAAAGAATATACATAAGATAAAATAAAAGAATGGGTGGAAGACCCGACTTGGTTACTAGTAATCAAAGGTAGACTGTACTAACTTCTTGTGCCATAGTTCGATCCATATTGTTGATCTTGTATTCTTTGTTTTTGTTGTTGTTGTTTTTCTTCTTCTCCTAGATTGCCTTTTCAGATTTCCAAATCATTAGGTGTATATTCTATTTTTGTACCCTAATTTTTGCCTAGGTTTTCCTTTCAGATTTTCAACCTAGCGCGTATTTGATTATTATTTTTTTTGTACCCTAATTTTTGCCTAGGTTGCTCTTTCAGGTTTTCAACCTAGCGGGTATTTTATTATTATTATTTTTTGTACCCTAATTTTTGCCTAGGTTGCCCTTTCAGGTTTTCAACCTAACGGGTGTTTTATTATTATTTTTTTGTACCCTAATTTTTGCCTAGGTTGCCCTTTCAGGTTTTCAACCTAGCGGGTATTTTATTATTATTTTTTTTATATCCTAATTTTTACCTAGGTTGCCCTTTCAGGTTTTTAACCTAGCGGGTATTTTATTATTATTTTTTGTACCCTAATTTTTGACTAGGTTGCCCTTTCAGGTTTTCAACCTAGCGGGTATTTTATTATTATTTTATTGTACCCTAACTTTTGCCTAGGTTTCCCTTTCAGGTTTTCAATCTAGCGGGTATTTTATTCAAGTATAATACTTTTTTACAGCGTTTGAGTTTACAGGGAGGACTTGATCTTTTCCGTCCATATTTGTGAGGATCAAAGCTCCACCTAAGAAAGCTTTCTTTATGACATATGGGCCCTCATAGTTAGGGGCCCATTTCCCACGGTAATCCTTTTGAATGGGTAAGATATTTTTTAGCACAAAGTCTCCTTCCCGGAATTCTCGAGGACGCACTTTTTTCTCGTACGCTCTTTTTAGTCTTTTCTGGTATAATTGACCATGGCATAAGGCCGCCAACCTTTTTTCTTCAATTAAATTCAATTGATCGAAATGGGTTTGCACCCATTTTGACTCCTCTAGTTTGGCTTCCATTAATACTTTTAGCGAAGGGATTTCTACTTCAATAGGTAGCACAGCCTCCATCCCATATACTAGGGAAAAAGGGGTTGCCCCAGTTGAAGTGTATATCGAAGTACGATACCCGTGTAGTGCAAACGGCAACATCTCATGCCAACCTTTATATGTTACCACCATTTTCTGCTTCAACTGCGCCATTCATTTTCGGTCTGTATGGGGATGAGTTGTGGTGTTGAATTTTAAAGGTGGCACACAATTCATCCATCATTTTGATATTCAGATTTGTGGCATTGTCAGTAATGATCTTGCTTGGTAGACCATAACGGCATATTAACTCCCTTTTTATGAATTTGACCACCACATTTTTGGTTACCTTGGCGTACGAAGCGGCCTCATGCAGATTTGGGAATAGTTAATTCACAGATGACTGTACTAAGATCTCGCCACATAATTTTGACCATCTTGTTAGTCAGACAGAAAAAGATAATGGAAAAGATTATGAACTTCCTCTAGAATTGTTAAGAGCGGTAGAACAGAAAGCCAAGGGTATCATGCCCCATGAGGAACCAATAGAAATGATTTATCTCGGGACAGAAGAAACGAAGAAAGAAATTAAAGTCGGCACCATCTTAAAAAAGGAAGTGTATCACAAACTAATCCAACTCCTACATGAATACAAAGATGTTTTTGCTTGGTCATATCAGGATATGCCTGGATTGGATACTAGCATAGTAGAGCATAAATTGCCCTTAAAACCTGATTTCCCTCCAGTCAAAGAAAAATTAAGGCGAATGAAGCCTGATATGTAATTAAAAATTTGGGAAGAAATAAAAAAACAATTTGATGCAGGATTCCTCGCTGTCGCAAATTATCCCCAATGGATAGCCAATATCGTACCAGTGCCGAAAAAGGATGGAAAAGTAAGAATGTGTGTCGACTACAGGGACCTTAACAAAGCAAGCCCTAAAGATGATTTCCCGTTACCTCACATCGATATTCTGGTTGACAATACAACTCATCATGCACTCTTCTCTTTTATGGATGGTTTCTCTAGGTATAATCAAATTAAGATGGCAGTCGAAGATATGGAAAAAACAGCTTTCATCACCCATTGGGGAACATTTTGTTACAAAGTAATGCCTTTTGGTCTGAAAAATGCTGGGGCGACCTACCAAAGAGCTATGGTAACCCTATTCCATGACATGATACATAAAGAGGTAGAAGTATATGTAGATGACATGATTGCTAAGTCACAAACAGAAGAAAAACATGTTGTTGATCTAAAGAAACTCTTCAAAAGACTTAGAAAGTTTAAGCTAAAGCTTAATCCCGCCAAGTGTACTTTCGGCGTGAGGTCAGGCAAATTATTGGGATTTGTGGTTAGTCAGAAAGGAATAGAGGTCGACCCCGATAAGATTCGGGCCATCTCAGAAATGCCTCCCCCGAGTACAGAAAGGGAAGTTCGTGGTTTTCTTGGGAGACTAAATTACATTCAAGATTCATATCACAACTAACTGCCACTTGTGAACCGATCTTTAAACTTTTACGGAAAAATCAAACCGTTGTGTGGAACGAAGAATTCCAAAACGCATTTGAAAAAATTCAACAGTATTTACAAAAACCTCCAATTCTAGTCCCCCCAGTTCCGGGCCGACCCTTGATTATGTATCTTACAGTCCTCAACGGGTCCATGGGATGTGTGTTAGGGCAACACGATGAAACAGGAAAAAACGAGCATGCCATTTACTATTTGAGTAAAAAATTTACCGATGTTGAAATGAGATATACAATGTTAGAACGTACTTGTTGTGCCTTAGCCTGGGCGGCCCATCGCTTAAGGCAATATATGTTTTTCCATACAACTTGCTTGATATCTAAGATGGATCCAATCAAGTACATTTTTGAAAAGCCTGCCCTCACAGGGCGAATAGCTCGCTGGCAGGTGATGTTATTAGAATATGATATTACGTATGTTACTCAGAAAGCCATCAAAGGGAGTGCCTTGGCAGATTATCTGGCTAATCAACCTGTTGATGACTATCAGTCAATGCAATGCGAATTCCCTGGCGAAGGTATCATGGTTTTGTTTGAAGAGTGCCATAATGGTAAATGGACCCTGTTGTTCGATTGGGCCTCAAACATAATGGGGCATGGGATTGGGGTTGTTTTAATATCTCCCAAAAAAAGGTTCATACCTATCACAGCACGCTTGTGTTTTGATTGTACCAATAATATTGCAGAATATGAGGCTTGTGCCATGGGAATTTTGGCTGCTTTGGAATCAAAAGTAAGGGTGCTGGAAGTATATGGAGATTCAGCTTTAGTCATTAATCAGCTTAACCAAGAATGGGAAACTTGAGATAAGAAGCTAATACCTTACTTTACATACATAAAGGAATTGTCTTTACAATTTGACAAAATAACCTTTCACCGTATCCCTCGAGAAAACAATCAATTGGCGGATGCTTTGGCTACTTTATCCTCGATGTTCCAAATAAGTCAAAACGATGAAATCCCATCCATTAAAATGGAGAGTCGAGATTGTAACACCCCGAGTTTAAAACACAGCGCGGGTGCATTTTTTTTTTTTAAAACTCAATAAAAAAAATGATTTTCCTGATTTAATTCGAAAGGAATTAAAATAAAGTTTCTGGAAATCAATAAGTACTCAATTTCGGGAAATTTAATAATAACCATTAAGGCATTTTTAAAATGTTAACAATGTCAGAGTGCAGAATAATACGGCGGAAAAAGTCGTATATTAATTCCCAAAATAAAATTACATTTCTCAAAACTCAAGACCCTATACAAAAGTCTAGACTGATCATGCACTAAGCTACAGTAGCAAGGTCTCCACCGTATCCTCTATAAGTCTCGTCTTCAGCCAACCGTCCGTCCCTCTGCGTTGTCCACGTAGACTTCGTACATAAAGATCAGGGAAAACTAACAATGTTTCCGTCGTTAGTGTATCCGTCGGTAGGACGGGTTCGGGTAACATCTGAGGGCAAAGCCCAAAGTCCACAATATAAAGCAAGGGGTCACCGACCGAAAATAACAGATAATCACATAGCATATATTGCGCAACAACATGTATAATCATGGTATAACATATGATGATGAGGAAATAATCATGCTCATTTGAAAATTTATGACTTTCATGCCTTTTCAAAAAACAACAGTCAATGATTATGAAGTATGCAGTAAGTACAAACACACGTCAACAAAACACAATCATTAATTCAGAATTTCAGATTCTGAACAGCATTCACACACATTAATTTCCATCATTCATCATATAAACAATCGTAACACACCGGTCAAATCCCTCAATGTAATGCATATATGCTCATGCATAATTTTCTTGGAATCACCAAGGTGCAGTCGCTCGACAGACCAGCACATCTCAACGGCCCTAATGACCATGGTGCAATCGCTCAACAGGTCAGCACCAGTGCAGACGCTCAACAGTCTAGCACATCGTGCAGTCGCTCAACAGACCAGCACGTTTGACATCACCCAAGGTACAATCGCTCAACAGATCAGTACCTACTGCAGACGCTCAACAGTCCAGCACTCGTGCGATCGCTCAACAGATCAGCACGAGGTTGCGCAATTCAGGGTACAGACGCTCAACAGTCCAGTACCAGTGCAGACGCTCAACAGTCCAGCACTTATATACCAAGGTACAATCGCTCAACAGGTCAGTACCTAGTGCAGACGCTCAACAGTCCAGCACTCGTGCAATCGCTCAACAGATCAGCACGTGGTTGCGCATTTTCAGGATACAGACGCTCAACAATCCAGTACCAGTGCAGACGCTCAACAGTCCAGCACCTATATACCAAGGTACAATCGCTCAACAGATCAGTACCTAGTGCAGACGCTCAATAGTCCAGCACTCGAGCAATCGCTTAACAGATTAGCATGTGGTTGCGCATTTCAGGGTACAGACGCTCAACAGTCCAGTACCAGTGCAGACGCTCAGCAGTCCAGCACCTATATACCAAGGTACAATCGCTCAACAGATCAGTACCTAGTGCAGACGCTCAACAGTCCAGCACTCGTGCAATCGCTCAACAGATAAGCACGTGGTTGCGCATTACTCTATGGCCCATCGCAGGTACCACTTGACTATGCAATGCATGAATATGCAATGTTTCACTTCTCTAGAAACAGAATGCAAAACAGAAATTCATGCCTCTCAATCATATTTAAATATTTCAGCACAGTCATACATAACAACATCACAATCATGAATTAACAGTGAATTAATCATTCACACCTTGAAATGTTTTCCCAACCTCTCAAAAATTCAGACACAGAATTAAAACTGGGATTTTTCTGAGATTTACGAATCTGTATTCGAATACAGAAGCCAAAAACAGTGCAGATTCACACTCTGTATTCGAATACATCCCTCTAGTATTCGAATACATCCCTCTAGTATTCGAATACAGAGGCAGATTTCAGTGCATAAATCAACCTCTTTCATTACATCAGTAAAGTTTTATAAAACTTCATCACCACTACTTCAAAATCTCATCAAAAGTTCCACTTTAACTCACCACAACATTCCCAGTATTCCCTAGACACTCAGGGTTTTTTTTCCAAAACATAATTAAAAACTTGGAATTTTCTGCAAACTCGAATCTGTATTCGAATACAGACCCCCTGTATTCGAATACAGAAGCAGGAACTGAAATTTAACATTATGTATTCGAATACAGCATGGCTGTAGTCGAATACAGGAGTTCAACCTTTGAAAAATTCAGCCTTTCCTCCCCTGTGACTTATAGGTGTTTAAACATCTTTCTCTCCTCTTTAAAACCGTTTCACAGACTTCTTTTCAAATCATTTAAACCTTCTCAGAGTTTCTCAACACTTCAAAACTCACCTGACAATGATTAAAACATGTTTTTCTGGAAAACACGAATCTGTATTCGAATACAGCTTCCTTGTATTCGAGTACAGAAGCTAAAAACTGAGTTTCTGGAAAAACTCGAAGCTGTAGTCGAATACAGCATGCCTGTAGTTGACTACAGTTGCGAATACAGTATTAAAATTTCACTTCTGTATTCGAATACGACATGATCGTAGTCGAATACAGATGCGAATATAGAAGCAAAAATCTTTCCTATGTATTCGAATACAAGGCTCGTATTCGAATATAGGTTTGAAAACTTTAAAATAAAACAGAAACCTGGAAGGTTGTATTCGAATACACACATGCTGTAGTCGAATACACCTTCGAAAACCAGTGAAAGTTCAACCCTTTTCAAAACTGATTCTTTTAAAACAAACAGCCAACATCAAACAGATTCTGCACTTTTTCAAGAAATACCTTTCCTCATTTAAAATCCTTTTTTCCTTTACAAATCATCAACAACACCAGAATTATCACAAACAACCACAATCAGAATCATTTTCATCACCAAAATCCCACAACACAAACCAGAATCAGAACCATTAACACCAGTTTATCCAAAACAGAGACAGATGATCAATCATCAGAACACCATGCAACATTCAGTGTTCTCACTCATCAGAACAAACATGCAACACTTCAGTGTTCACACTCATCAGAACAAACATCCAACATTTCAGTGTTCACACTCCTCAGAACAAACATGCCACATTTAAGTGTTCACAAAATACCAGAGCAAACATGTATGCATTCAGTTTTCTCAAAACACAACAGAATGACAAGCAAACATCACAGAACACTAAGCACCAACAGGATGCATTTTGCATTTTAATGCCATTTTCAAATCAGTTTTAAGACATGCGTTTTTAATCATAACTAAAATGGCATGGAAACATTTTCCAGCATTCACACAGGAATAACACAACATATTTTACCAGTAAAAACAGCCAACAACAACTTACCAGAATAATCACTTATCAACAAAATGCATTTTCTCTCAAAATGTCATTTTTCGAAAATAGCTTTTCTTTTAAAAACAGAACTGAAACAGCACAAATTTATGGCCCTAATGCAGCTAAAAGATGGAAGGTGCCCTTACCCTTGTACCGTGCTCTGCTATTTCTCTTGTTCCTGCTGCGTTCCCTTTTCCGCGTCCAAAAACGGTGAAACTGTTCCCTGAGTTTGCTGCTGCAAAACTGGGTTCTTTCTCTTCGTATTGAGGTGGGGATTAACTTTACTACTGGAGGTTTTCAGGTTTGAGGCTGGGATTCTCATATAATCGTGTTTGGAGGAATTTCCCTCTCTTAAATTTGAACTCGGGAATGGCAGAAACAGAGGCAGAATGGGAGGGGTGATGGAGTTGGTACATGCAATATGGGCAGTATGGAGGAAGGAATAGTGTTCTGATTTCACCATCCTTCTCATTCCTATTTATAGACTCTCACGGTGCCACCTCACTTGCCACTTGTCTGATTTTCCAGCTTTTTAATTATCTTGCAATTAGCCACTAATCCTTACTTAATGGTCCAATTAATTTAATTACTTGAAATTAAATTAATTTAATTCTTCATCCAATAATTTTAATTCATACTTCAAATAAATATTTATATATATATATATATTCTCAAAACATACATATATTAAATATTTACAAAAATTCCCAAAATGCCCTTGACATTAATTCCAATATTAATATTTAAAATTAAGGGTCTTACAGAGATCATCCTGCCTACTGCCACGTAATGGAAGAAGAAACCGACGGGAAACCTTGGTATCACGACATCAAACATTATCTTATCAATAGAGAATATCCTCCTGGGATATCGGAGAATGAGAAAAGAACTCTAAGACGGTTAACCGCAAGCTTTTTCTTGAACGAAAATATTTTGTATAAAAGGAATCATGATATGGTACTCCTCAAATGCGTCGATGTCGATGAGGCAAAAGAAATTCTACAAGATGTCCACGATGGCTCTTATGGGATCCATATGAACGGACATACCATGTCTAGAAAGATTCTTTGGGCCGGGTATTACTGGCTCACACTAGAAAAAGATTGTTTTAATTATGTAAAGAAATGCCATAAATGTCAAATATATGCTGACAATATCCACGCCCCACCAATGCCCCTGAACACCCTTACAGCGCCCTGGCCGTTCTCAATGTGGGGCATGGACGTCATCGGAATGATCGAACCGAAAGCGTCAAATGGACATCGCTTCATCTTGGTGGCAATCGATTACTTTACCAAATGGGTTCAAGGCTAGGATAAGAAAAATGAACATTTTTGGGGAATGAATTTAAAAATTTGAGAACAGCAAGAAAGAACAATAAGAAAACAAAATGAAGATGCATTTGTTGAAATTCAAAGTACTTAGAAAACAAAATTGCGTCCATCCTAAATATAATGAAACATTTTAAAGATCATAGTAAGAGTAACAATGTGTTTATAATTACATGGGAATTGTATTAAATATTATAGGCAACTTGACTATTTTCCAATTCTTGATTTCCTCTCCTGCACCACACGGACGAATCCAATTAGCGTCATCAACGGAAATGTCATCTTCGGCTGCTGCAATATGGATCTCCCTTGTTGATCTTGCCCTTTGGAAACTCTGTTGGATGTCATAGATGGGAATCCTTTCGGTTCTGGGCTCTCGATTCTCAATTCAAGCTAATCTCTTTTCTTTTTTCTCTTTGACCAATCTTCGTTTGTCAGCTCTAGTAGGTTTGTAGCCTAAACCCCACTTATCCCTATTCTCAGGAAGTTCCACCAATTCTTTGAGTCCTTCTTCATTTTTCCCCAAACCATGCCATGGATGGTGTCCTCTGCTCAACATGAATTTAGCCACCATAATAGCAGTGTTTGACATATGTGGTTCTACATGTGTCGTCTCGATGTTAGCAGTGTCCACAATTTCTAGTGTTTGAAATGCAGTCTCTAAGGCTTCTTCTTTCGTCTCAACATAAGGTGTGGTGGACAACTTACTCACCAACAAGTCTTCTTCTCCTGACACGATTACCAATTGATCATTTACCATATACCTCAGCTTTTGATGTAAGGTTGATGGCACTGGCAGAATCGATCCATGGTCTTCCTAACAAGTAGCTATAGGCGGGTACGATATCCATCACGTGAAATGTGATTTCAAATGTGACCGGGCCTATTTGAACTGGGAGTTCGATCTCTCCCATCACTTCTCTGCGACTCCCATCGAAAGCCCTAACCACCATGGGGCTTGGTCTCATATATGTACCATCACAAGGTAGTTTTTCTAACGTTGATTTTGGTATGACATTCAACGAGGAGCCATTGTCAATGAGGACCCTAGATATCATATGATCGAGGCACATTACTGATATGTGTAGTGCTTTATTATGCCCTCTTCCTTCAATTGGCAGCTCATCATCTGTGAAGGTTAGGTGGTTGTTGGCAGTGATGTTATTTATGATGCCTCCAAATTTGTCCAAGGTGATGTTGTGAGTGACATGGGCCTCATTTAGTATTTTCATTAATAGCTTTCGGTGAGACTCAGAATTCATTAGTAGGGACAACAATGAAATCCTTGCGGGAGTACGATTGAGTTGGTCGACTATTTTGTATTCGCTCTATTGGATGATTTTGAGAAATTCACGAGCTTCTTCATTAGAAACCTCTTTCTTATTTTCTACTTTCTCGTTTTCAACTTCTTTTGTTACAATTACATTCTTTTTCCCTTTATCATTGTATGCCTTCTCGGACGTCACTATTATTTCTCTTTCTGATGTTTCCGGGGAATATATCCGACCGCTTCTTGTCATCCCTCCTATCCTTGAAATGTTTGTGACAGGGGTGGTTTTTGAGCTAGAAACATCTTCACTCTTCCGTTCAGCCAAGTGCACCTCTACATTATAGTTCCAAGGTACCGCTTTAGTGTCTTTATATGGAAAAGGGTTTGGTACACGAACTATTAAGGTCCTCATATCACTGGGGGCATTCATATTTTCCTCCTGAGTGAAGTGAATGACCAATGGCTTTGGGATGGTTGTGCCAAGTTTTTCTTCTGATTGGGTTGCGATTACATCGTCATCCTTTTCCCAACGACCTATTTGAACGGTGCCCCCGTTTATCAATTTTTGAAGTTCTTTTTTGAACTCATTGCATTCTTCTATCGAATGATCTTCCTTTAGGTGGAAATTGCATCTTGCTTTCCCATCGGCATTTCCTCGGATTAACCCAACTTTGCATAACTTAAAGAAAATCATTCCCATCGGGGTCTTAATTTCCTCGACCTTATTTATGAATTGGTGATTCTCTTTGATAGCATTCACTATTGGTCCACCATGGCCAGGGAGGGGATTGTTTTTCACACTAGGCTCGTTTTTTTTAAAATTCAACCACCCAGCTTTAAGCAAATCGTGCACCTTAAATTTTAAAGCCAGACAATTTTCAGTCGAGTGTCCTACAGCTCCAGAGTGGTAATCGCATGCCGCGTTTGAGTCATATCCTTTAGGGTAAGGCGGTTCCATAGGTTTCCCTGGACATAGTGCAACCATAGAATTTTTTACCAGATGCAGTAATAATTCTGCATAAGTCATAGGGATTGGATCGAAATGTATAAACTTCTTCCCGCGGTAGTTTCTTCCCCGACTCTCATAGGAATCTTGATTCCCTTGTATATTTTGACTTAGGGTACCTGAGGTTTGTGAGGTTGCAGCGGCATAGGGGCGATGCACGAAAGAAGGATTAGCTGGGTTTGACGCCATAAAATGGCTTTCTCCCTCCTTTTTCTTATTCGCACCTATGGGCGGCTTCTTGGCATTATTTACTCCGAGATAAGCAAAAGCAATCTTCCCTCTTTTCAATCCCATCTCTACTCTTTCACCTATGATGACAAGATCTGAAAAGTTTGACGAGACGCTCCCTATCATTTTGTCATAAAACGGAGGCTAAAGAGTATTTATGAACATGGTAACCATTTCTTTTTCAAATAAAGGGGGTTCAACCTAGGAAGCTAGCTCTCTCCATCGTTGGGCATATTCCTTGAATGTTTCATTATCTCGTGTTGTCATGTTTTGGAGTTGCATTCAATCAGGAGCCATGTCGAGATTATACTTGTATTGCTTCAAAAAGGCATCAACCAAATCTTTCCAAGAACCGATATGAGCTCGTTCAAGGTGCACATACCAACTTAGGGAAGCTCCTGTTAAACTGTCTTGAAAGAAATGGATTAGCAATTTTTCGTCATGAGTGCAAAAACCCATCTTTCGACAATACATGATAAGATGGTTCTTTGGGCATGTAGTTCCCTTGTATTTGTCGAATTCAGGCAATTTGAATTTCGGAGGTATTATGACATCTGAAACGAGGCATAGGTTTGAAGCATCAAACTCGTAATTGTTTCCCCCTTCGATAACTCTCAAGTGTTCTTCCAAGACTTGCCATTTTTCTTTGGATTGATGGCTCTCGAGCGGTCGAGGTTCATGATGTATGTTTAACGTCACCGGCGTAGCTTCGGTAACTTTTCCTTGAGACGAAGAGCCCGGAAAGCCCGAAGTAAGGGGTGAAGGTTGCACTTGAGGAAACTCACCAGTACTATGTTGTGAATTTGTAGCCACGAACAGCTGATTGTTGTTGGGGGGATGAGTGTCTATTGGTGGAGTATAACCTGGCGGCAGACCATAAGGGGGAAGTTGTTGTGGCTTCCCTTCGTGATAATTAGTGTGAAGGTGTGGAGTGACACCCGTTGGGTGCCCAAAAGTGTTTTGGGGCACCCCTTCGTCTACCAAAGGATTCCCATCATTTCTATTTCCAAGCGCTTGTAGCATCTCCAAGATCTTGGTCATTTGCCCTTTAAGCTGGTTCACTTCTTCTCTTATTTCTATTTGCACCAGTTTTTATGTTTGTTGTGTTATTTTTTCTGTGAAAGAATATGGCATGAGTATGCAACATGATGTATGAACATGTAATTATGCATGAATGTTAAAGACCTATTTATTGCTTTTTTGTGAATATCTTAACCAATAATAAAGAGAGAACCATGGGATCAAAAGTAGGGCCAATTTTAATTCATTGAGAAAAAAGAAGATAATAATACAAGTTTTACCATACAATTAGAAAACAAACAGAATTAAAAAAACGAAATTAGAGACCTAAATAGGAAATTTGAAAGTTTAATGAGCAATCAATTTTTTCATTTGCTCGATTAAAATTTTACAATATTCAATGAAAATGGAAATTTCCTGAGGAGTAGAGAGAGGATTAACCATCCCATCAGCAGCTCTTAATAATTGTGGAATATCTCCGATAGCAGAGTTGGTCAAACAAACTAGTTTGGAGAAGCGATCCATCCAAAACATTCCTTCTCGTACAAGTCTCCCGATAGTGTCTTTTTGTGTATGCATCTCGTCTTCTTTTCTTGCAAGTTCGACTCGGTATGCCTCCACGATCTCTTCTTGACACTGCCTTTCTACCATGATCTTGCTTTCACATTCCGCTTTTACCCTTTCTATTTGTTGCCTCATACCTGCTTCTTGTCGACGAATGACTTCATGTTTTTCCCCACATTTCTTTAGCAACTCTTTAAGCCTCAGACCTTCCATCACTGCATCATCCCTTTCTTGACGTCTAAGTCTCAACTCTTCATTCGCACCCCGCAAACATATCTGAGTTCTTTCCTTGCTTTCTTCTTCCTCTCTTGCTCTTTTCTGTACTTTCTCAAGGATAAGGGATTGTTGGGCATTTTTGTACTCCATGTCTCTAGAAGTCTGGTGAGCCCTCTCCAATTCTTGTTGTAATTTTTCAATTTCTTGTCCTTTTAGAGCTAAGTCGGCCTCTAAATCTTCAATACTGAAAAATGATTATGTTGTTACTATTTCGGGGGCAATGGCGTCGCTGTGAAAAGGCAACTTGATCTCTAATGCCCTCTTTTTCACCCAATTATGATATTCCTCTCCTATACCACAACTTCTAGGCCCTAACTCTTGACCTCTTCTAACGACATCTTCCCAAGATTTACGTATTCTTCTTAACAGGCTAGCATCATTAACATCTCGTCCACGAATGACAAAAGATTTTGTTACATCCATCATCGTAGGTTTCATCAAGGGATAACCCAGTTGTCTCAATGCCACATAGGGATTATAATTTATACACCCCTTAGTTCCCATGAGGGGGACATCGACAAAGACACCGCATCTACAAATTACTTCATTTATTTCCTGACTCCGGGAGTACCACTGGACTGTTCTGTCATTGAGATTTGCCAAAATGTTGGCCCATTCCTTTTTGCTTTTAGTTCTTAACTGATGTATATCATGGAAAATATGTTTGACAAACCAAAGATAGAGTATTGGCGAACAACAATGGATTAGGCCGCCCTTTTCTCATGACGGAAGTCGAGCGTGCAGTAAATATCATCCAGAATTGCCGGTACTGGGTTTTCCCCTCTATGCTTGTGGGCCAAAAAAACGTCTACTGCCGTAAAATCCACAAAGTCCTTAATGCTTGGAAATAAAACAATCCCATATATAATTAAGGCGAGCACATCCATGAAAGTGTCTCATTTTCCATTTTTTGCTAGGTTTACTGCTTTCTCTTCAAGATACTTTCTTGGGAACCCGACCAAATCGTCTTTGTTGGTCCTATTATCTTCTATTTCCTTTATAGGGATATCGAGTGTTTCAGCAATTGTTTTCAGTGAGGGGTAGTGTTCCATGTATTGGTAAGGTTTGCTTCCTTTCATTGGATATCCTATTATTCGTTCGAACTCCTCCAACGTTGGGGCCAACTGAAAGTCCTTAAAGGTGAAACACCTGAAATGAGGGTCATAGAATTGGGCCAACGCTGTAACGGCATCCACTTGGACATTGACTTCAAGTAAGTCCAGAATTTTTCCGAATCTCCCCATAAAGATTACACGCTGTACTTTTTTTAACTTTCGAGCAAGATTCTTAAGGTTTCTTACATCTGGTTTGAGAACCCTCAATGGCAAGGTCTTTCTAAATGGAGTAATGTTTAAGCCACCAATTGATCCCATGTTTCCTGTGGTTAAAGTTATTCACAACAAGCCTTACTTTTTATGGTTTTGAAAATGATATGATAATGATTTTCTTCAAAAATGACTATGATAAAGGATATGATGCAAAAAAAAAATAACAATGAGGACAGTGAAAAAAAAATACTTGGGTATGCTAGAGGGTAAAAGTGAACAAGGCATAGGGTAAGTATATACATGTGATTTACACGATTCTTTTCTTAGTATATTTTTTATGTGAACCTTTACTATGTGCGGCTCTATAGTTGTAAATCGGTTCCTATAGCACACAACTCAATTCTAAAATATTAAACCAATTAATAGGTAAACTATTAAAATGCAAATATTCTAGAAAAGGTCAAGTCTAGGTGAGACTTTCATGACAACCAAACAGGATGTACATCCAGAAGATTATCATTAGACAGTCTCTAACTTATCTTAGGTTACACTCAGCCCGGGTATAGAGCCTACTCATAAGTGTGTGAATCGTGTTAAAGTAGTGTATAGAGAAATTAAAAAAATCGTTATAATGAAAATAAACTAACATAGACACATATAATTATATTCACAATAAAACAAAATAAATAAATAAAAAGGGTAATATAAATAAAAATTAAAAAAAAAATTATATACAATTAATTAGATTGGGCTTGACTCTCAAATTCCCCAGTGAAGTCGCCAACTGTCGCGTCCGGTTTGTCCGCGAAAAATGAGTCGCCACCAATTTTATTTTATTTTTAAAAAAAAAAGGAAAAATTAGATAAAACCTAAAATAAAGTTTTTGAACAAAAAAAAAAGGATTCGGCAGTCCATTACGAGTAGAGAAAGTAATATTACCCTACATCATCCTTTAAAACGGTTACCTGAAAATTAATTGTATACAAATTATTTATTTACTTAATTATTTATTTTTACCCCCTAAAAGAATAACAAAAAGGAAAATAAATTATTTACATTAATAAAAGAAAGAAAAATATTTTTTTTATAATTTGGTTTGACAAGGAAAAAACGTTGCTCCTACGTATCCCCAGGTGCAATAGGGAAATCAAAACACACATAGTTCTTGGGTAGAAAATATTTGTGTTATCCGATTTTATTATTATTCTATTTGACTATTGTTTTATTATAGTTATTATTATATATGTATCTAGAAGTAAAAATGTAATAATGATAATAGTGATAATAATAATAACAATAATAATAATAATAACAAAAAATGTGAGATGTCTTCATAAATTGTATATTTTAATTTTTGTATTTTTTGGTTTTTTAAATAAAGAACAATTGATTTTTTTTATAGAAAACAAACGGTAATGCGGTGGTTTATGCACGAAACAGATGGACACGACAGTGAAGCAGCCTATTAAAGGATTTGCTTATGCGTTGTCGGATCTGTCACGGCATAAAGGCCACTAAGTGATGTGGCGCAGCGAGCAAGGATGAATTTCATCCGGCGGCGACTGTTAATTTCAAAAATAAAATGAAATAAAAACTATTTATTCGTTGTTATGATTGTTTTTTTCTATTTTGATAAACCGTTAAGTGAATTTTGTGTTATGTTACAATGGATTGAAGTTTGTTTTACTTGGTGATTGGTTTATAAGCATAAATTATTTATAGTGTTTTTAGTATGTATAAAAAAAAACAATTTTTTAGAACAAAACACTTAAGAAAAATAAAAGCTTAACGTATGAGTTTATTTTTGACAAAAATGACAACAACAAAAACTAAATTACATTTTTAACGAATGCAATACAAATAAACTAAAAGAAAAACTAAGGAATGCAATACAAATAAACGAAAAAAAGAAAACATTAGATAAGGATGAGGAAATTGATATCTTACTGCTTAATATGGTTTGCTGAACTGACTTTACCAAATTCAGATTCTCCACTCCTCTTTTGTCTATGATTCTCTCTTTTTTTCTACTCTCAATCGTGCTCCCTTCTTCTACTCATGGTGTAGACTATTTATAGACTTTCAGGTTGAATGTTACAAAAGACAAAGAAATAATTGTGGATGGATTACCAATTACTAATCATCAATTTGTTTTCGGTTTCTTTTCATTCAAATGGTCACCATTATGTTAATCTTTATTACTATTCATCAATTTGTTTTCGGTTTCTTTTCATTCAAATGGTCACCATTATGCTGATTGTTATTACTATTCATCAATTTGTTTTCGGTTTCTTTTCATTTAAATGGTCACCATTATGCTGATTTTTATTACTATTCATCAATTTGTTTTCGTTTTTTTTTTTTTCAAATGGTCACCATTATACTAATTTTTATTGTCATCAATTCATTTCCTTTTAATTTCTTTTTATTCGATTATGTACCTTTTTTTTGTTTTAGAAAAGAGTGAACGCCTGAACAAGAATCAAAGACAAATAAGAACCAAAAACACTCATGATTGTATAAAGTTTATAGTCTAATTATTTATTTTTATTTGTATTTATTATATTTTTCTCATTTTTTTATATATAATATTATATTTTTTTATATAAAAATGTCTAAATAAAGCGGACAAAATTAGGTGTCAACACCTGTGGATACGATACAACCATTTTGCTATACTATAATTGAATCCTAAGGAATTTGAAAGTAGATTGGTAAAAAACTTTCATCAGACTACAATCTCATGAATTTCTCATGCATTTGTAAAGTCCACTTCTGTTTCAAATTACGAATCGTAGAACATTTTAAAGTTGATCAGGCAATAAAAAGCATTAAGCACAGAGATCAGAAAAATAATTCAATGAATTTATTCATATAACCAGGAATCAAATCAGACAAATAAGGGTTTCATCTTGTTTCATTCATCCCTAACAATTAGAGTTTAGTTACTCATTACAGAGATTAAAGAGATAGAGATTAAAGAAGAAATGCAAGAAAGATTCATGAATGATTCTTGAAAAAAACTCCTTCAATGGTGTAGAACAGCCTGAAGGTGCAAACACGAGAAGGAGGGGTTGAATTGTGTTTGTCAAACTTAATTACTTTTGTTGTTTTGTTAAATGTTGATTTGAATTATTTGATAAATAACTAATCAGATTCAGCAGCGGATAATGATAACATAATAACACATCAATTTATACTAGTTCACCGTTAACTAGGCTACGTCCAGTCCCTTCCTCTAGAAGGCCTTTTCACTAATTCAAATTCCTTTGAATTACAACACCACTGACCCTTCAAGTCAGTCTTCCCAAACAGCCTAACAACCCCAAACTTTTGAGGAACAACAACACCTTAACTAAACCAGCTAAGTCTTCTCAAACAGCCTGACAACCCCAGACTTTTGAGCAATAACAACACCTTGACTAAACCAGCCAAGTTTTCTCCTACCAATCTGACATCCCCAGATTGAAGAAGGAATCTACACCACTATAATAAAGGTTTGGAACTTTGCAACGTTGCTTCAGGAAAGCTGTTTGCTACAGTTATTCTTGCACTCTTTTATTGCTTCTGGAAAGCTGATTGTTGCACTGTATTTCTCTCTCAAAAACACTTAGAAAATATTGCTCTTATTCATTTGTGTTTCTCTCTTTTGAACTCTCAGATAACTTTGAATTGAAGCTTGAGTTCTTGTGTTTTTCGATACTTTATTCTTCAGCATTAAGTCTCTATTTATAGTTGAACTTTAGGACTTCACTGATGCTTCACTTCTGGAGTGTATTTCGATTAATCTGTTTTGAGAATATTCTGGAGTAGTTTGCTCATATTCTGTTTTGAGTCTTTTGCTCACTGATCTGTTTTGAGCATTTTGTTCCGCTTCTGTTTTGAGCATACTTTTAGCTAGATTCTGTTTCTCGAGTCTTTTGCTCCAATTCTGTTTTGAGCATTTTTCTCAGATTCTGTTTTGAGCATATTTTTAGCTAGATTATGTTTCTCGAGTCTTTTGCTCCAATTATGTTTTAAGCATTTTTCTCATATTCTATTTTGAGCATTTTTCTCAAATTTTGTTTTGAGCATATTTCTCAAATTCTGTTATGAGCATTTTTCTCTAACAGATTCCTCTGATGATATCTTCTGGACATATCCTCTGGTGACGTCATCCTCTGATTTCTGCTTCTGGTGACGTCATCCTCTGATTTCTGCTTCTGGTGACATCATCCTCTGATTTCTGCTTCTGGTGACGTCATCTTCTGATCTATTCTTCTGGTGACATTTTTCATTCTTCTTCTAAGTCAAATATGTTATTTTCATAAAATACATTTGTTAACATCAAAACTTTAATTGCAAGAACCAACATGGTTCCAACAATCTCCCCCTTTTTGATGATGACAAACAATGTATTTTTCATTAATACTTTTTCTTTCTTTTGACTTTGACTCCCCCTAAGACTAAGCTTCATTTTATATTTTCTCCCCCTAAGTCTAATGCCCAGATATCATATCAAATACATCATACATCATCTTCTCCTCCTTTCAAATACATCATTTTTTCCGCTCAGATATCATATCAAATATATCATACATCATCTTCTCCTCCTTTCAAATACATCATATTTCTCCTATGATATTTTATCAAATATTACATCTTCTCCCTCTTTGTAATCAGACAAAAAGGATTAAATGAAGAAAAGAGATCCTCTGTTTTTTTTTTTTAATTATAAAAGTACACGAAAAATAAAATAACAAAAAAAAATTAAACTAAGCTATTAGGTTAGGGATGAAGATAAGATTAAGGTTTTTCTTGATGAATTCAAACCTAGCTTCAGGTAGTGGTTTAGTGAATATGTCAGCCCATTGATGATCAGTGTCTACAAATTGAATGTTAAGTACCCCTTTTTGAACATAATCTCTGATGAAGTGGTGTTTGATCTCTATGTGTTTGGCTCTAGAATGTAGGATAGAGTTTTTGGTTAGGCAAATTGCAGAGGTGTTATCACAATAGATGGGTATGTTGGATTCTAATATTTTGTAGTCTTCAAGTTGATGCTTCATCCAGAGTAGTTGAGAGCTGCAGCCAGCTGCTGAAATGTATTCAGCCTCTGCTGTTGACATGGCAATGGTGTGTTGTCTCTTACTGGACCACGAAGTTAAATTGTCTCCTAAAAGGTACGTAGCCACTGATGCTTTTTCTTTCAAGTTTATCTCCAGCATAGTCAGAATCACAGTATCCACTCAGTTTGTATGTAGGAGTTTTCTTGTAAAATAAGGTGAGATTGTTAGTGCTTTTCAGATATCTAAGAATTCTCTTAACAGCAGTTATATGAGATTCTCTATGATCAGATTGAAATCTAGCACATACACACACACTGAATATGATATCAGGTCTAGAAGCAGTAAGGTAGATTAATGATCCTATCATTCCTCTGTAGATTTTCTGGTCAACTTTTGTTCCTGATTCATCTTTATCAAGTGAACAAGTAGGATGCATTGGTGTAGCCATAGGCTTGCAATCACTTATTTTAAACTTCTTGAGAAGTTCCTTTGTATATTTAGTTTGGTGAATGTAAATACCTTCTGGACTTTATTGAATTTGTATTCCTAGAAAGAACTTAAGTTCTCCCATCATACTCATTTGAAATTCATGCTGCATTAATTCAGAAAATTCTTGACAAAGAATGCCATTAGTAGATCCAAAAATAATATCATCAACATAAATTTGAATGATCAGAATATCATTGTCTATTAATCTGCTAAACAAAGTATTGTCTATTTTGAAGGTGCAAACACGAGAAGGGGGGTTGAATTGTGTTTGACTAACTTGAATATTTTTCCTGTTATTACACTTTTAAAACAAAACTTGATGTATGAATAAAAACAGAGTTAGCAGCGGATATAAAGTAAAAATAAAACACAGAATTTATATACTGGTTCACCGTTAACGAGGCTACGTCCAGTCCCTTCACCTTGAAGGATTTCACTAATTCAAACCTTGAATTAAAACAGTTCTACTGACCCTCCAAGTTAGTCTTCTCAAACAGTCTAACAATCCTAGACTCTTGAGGAATACATCACCTGTCTTCTCCTGCCAATCTGACAACCCCAGATTGTAGAAGGAATTACAACGCCTTGAATCTAATTGCCAAGTAATCTGCTACCCCTTCTGACTCCCTCAGATTGTAGACTCTACTTCAACAACTTAGATCTAACACAATGGAAAGAAAATAACACGAGTGCTTGCTTCTTGAAAGATGGAACTCACAATTGACCTCACTGAAAACTTGAGTGTTTGCTTTGGAATTATATGACTCTTTTGTAATTTTCGATGCTAAGTATTCTACCTTGAGCCTCCTTTTATAGATGCAGATTAGGGCCTCTTCCAAGCTTAATTTCGAGATGAATCTTGCTGGATTCTCTTGCAAAAATATCTTGACCAATTGGGCTTCATTTAAATAAAAAACATATCTTTTTTTAAGCTTCAGATTTTCTTTCAAAAATAACTGGCCAATCATGTCTTTAGATTCTTCCCGCCAACAGCTCCTAAATTCCACAATACCTCACTTTATTTTTGTAACAAATCTTTTCAATACTTTGATCAAAATAAATTAAAATCTCCACCGTTAATCCTCCTGATTAAATCCGGACCATTTGATCTTCTGCGCTAGTCCACATCTGGACCATACTAAGTGATATGTTGTGATCCTCTGATTTTGGCCATCCCTGGACCACACTTCCTAACCTTCTGATCTTCTGATCTCGACCATCCTAGTCTAGCAAACTGATCTGTTGTGATCCTCTGATCTCAGCCACTGCTGGACCACACATCTTGACCTTCTGATTTCGGCCAACACTGGGCCATGGTCTGATCTTTTGATTTTGGCCAACACTGGGCCATGGTCTGATCTTCTGATCTCGGCCAACACTGGGCCATATTCTTAAATCTGGACCATTTATCTGAATATCTTCCTCTGATCTTGTGTTTTGGATCAGTTTTGGATCAAACCTGGAGATCATTTCTTCTGGTCTGGACTTAGTTTCATACCCTGAACCATGCTATCTTGTGGTCTGGGTCAAATCTGGATTGATTCTCTTGTTCTGGAACCATTAACTTATCCTCTGATTAAGTTTGGATTAAGTCTGGGCTGTTTATCATTTCACTGCCAATCCATCTTCTGGTCAGAATAACTTCTGGAATAAGTCTGAATTATGATTCCTTCTGGTATGGATTAATTCTCCCTCTTGAAGGATTCCTTCTGGTCTGGTCTAGGTCTCCTTCTGACTTTGCTTCCTTCTGATCTGGGCCAGCAAAGATACCTTCTGGTGATGTTTTGACATCCTAGAGTATCTTCTGGTACCTTCAGGATTCATTCTCTGGAACCCTTTGATCTTCTCCTTTGATTACTCCAGCTTCTGATGGCATTTGTTTTAATAATTCAAGGTTCAAAATAAGATTACATGGAACGCTTTTGTAAACATTAAAATCCTAAGTACTTAGAACCAACTTGGTTCCAACAATATTTGTCCTCTTTCAAAGTTATTTTTTTAAGTAAGAAATTACTGAGTCTATCATACCATGATCTAGGTGCTTGTTTTAACCCATACAAGGATTTTCTAAGTTTAAAGACATGGTTTGGAAATTCAGAATTTTCAAAACCTGGAGGTTGTTTAACATATACCTCTTCACTCAAATAACCATTGAGAAAGCACTTTTAACATCCATTTGAAATAATTTGATATTATTATTTGCAGCAAAGGACAATAAGATACGAATAGCTTCTAACCTGGCCACTGGAGCAAATGTCTCAATGTAATCAATGCCCTCTTGTTGACTGTAACCTTGTGCCACAAGCCTTGCCTTGTTTCTGACTACTTCACCCTTTTCATTTAGCTTATTTTTGAAGACCCACTTGGTTCCCACAATGTTCTTCTCTGGTCTTGGAACTAGATCCCAAACATCATTCCTCTTAAATTCATTTAACTCTTCCTGCATTGCAATAATCCATCCATCATCTGCCAATGCTTCACTAACAGATGTAGGCTCAATCGATGAGATTAAACCAAACAGACTTATATCTTTTAATGATTATCTAGTTCTTAAAGAATCACTTCCACTTCCAATGATCAGATTTTCAGGATGAGATGACTGATATTTCCATCCAGATTTCTCTTCTGACTTCTCATGATTGGTTCTGATTTGATCAGCTTCATCCTTTGAAGATGTGTCACATGCTTCTGATTTATTTGTATCCTTCACTTCTCCAAATTATGTTGGTTTATCTGCTTCTGCTGGTTTGTCTGTTTCTGCTTCCTCTGGTGTTGTTAAATCTGTAATATCAACATCTTGCTTTGACTTTGCAGTGTCAAGCTGTTTGTCATTAAATTTAACATGTATAGATTCCTCTACAATATGAATTTCAGTATTAAACACCCTATAAGCTTTAGATCTTTCAGAGTATCCAATGAAGATACACTTTTGAGATCGAGAATCAAACTTACCAAGCATATCTTTAGTATTTAGCATATAACAGATACAGCCAAATTATTTAAAGTAAGAAATGTTAGGCTTTTTACCTTTCCAAAATTCATATGGTGTTTTATTCAACATAGACCTAATAAAGACTCTATTATGAATATAACATGCAGTGTTGATTGCTTCAGCCCAAAAATGTTTTGCAATATTTAAATCATTTAACATAGTTCTGGCCATGTCTTGGAGTGATCTATTCTTCCTTTCTAAAACTCCATTTTGTTGAGGTGTTCTAGGAGAAGAAAAGTTGTGAGAAATTCCATTCTCATCACATAAACTTTTAAAGAATTTGTTTTCAAATTCTCCTCCATGATCACTTCTAATTGACACTATCTTAAAACCTTTTTCAATCATGACTTGTTTACAGAATGTCATAAATACAGTATGGGATTCATCTTTACTTCTTAGAAATTTTACACATGTCCACCTAGAGTAATCGTCTGCTATAACAAAACCATATTTCTTTCAACTTAGATATGCTATTTTCACTGGTCCAAACAGATCCATATGCAGAAGTTCAAGAGGTTTTGATGTAGTTACTGATTTCTTAGGAGTAAAGGAACTTTTGGTTTGCTTTCCCTTTTGACAGCCTTCACACAAGATTTCAGTTTTGTAACTAAGATTAGGTAGACCTCTTACTAACTTAAGTTTGTTCAATTCTGAAATTGATCTAAAGTTTGCATGACCTAATCTTTTGTGCCACATTAAATTCTCTTCATTCACTGACATAAGACATTTAACCTCTTGCTTTCCTAGACTAAACAGATTTAATTTATAAATATTATTTTGCCTCTGACCTGCTTCTGACTGATTGCCTTGCATGTCTTTTGATTGAATATAATATCATAATTGTTATCACTTAACTGACTTATACTCAACAAGTTATGTTTAAGAACTTTAACAAACAAGACATCTTTAATAGAAGGAGAGTTACCATTACCAATTGTTCCTTGACCAATGATCTGGCCTTTTTGCTTTCCTCCAAAAGTTACTGTGCCTCCTTTGCTTAATGTCAATTCTTGGAACATAAACCTTTTTCCCGTCATATGTCGCGAGCATCCACTGTCCAGGTACCATGACTGGTGTTTTAACTTGTTTGCTAAGGACATCTGCAACAAAAACAATTTTGCTTTTAGGTACCCAAATCTGGTTGGGTCCAGGTTTGTTAGTTTTGAAAAATTTCTTGTTTTTTCTTGTATTTAGCATAGGACAAGACACTTTAGAATGATCTTTCTTGTAACAACCAGTACACACTATATCAGAGCAAACAGGTTTAAATATACGTTTAGGTTTAATTATTGTTTCTTCAAATCCTATACCTCTATTTCTGTTTCTACTGACTCCATAAATCATAGAAGCATATTTGCTTCTTTCCATACCACTATCAAGAAATTCTTGAAGAACTTGTTCATGCATATCAGAATTACTTGTGGTATTTTCAATTGCTGTTGAATTATTATTATTTTTCAGATTTAACCTTTCATCTTTAAGTTCAGTAAAACTATTTTTCAAGCATACATTCTCTGCTTTCAATTCTACAATATCAGTTTTAAGAATGACACTTTCTGTTTTAAATTCTACAATCTGATTCTTTAAAACATTAAGTTATTCTGTTAGATTTGTATTTTCTTTCTTAAGAGTTTTCAGTTTTAAAGATAATTTGTAATTCCTGTTTAAAAAGTCATTCAAAGCAGTAATCAAATCAGATCGAGTGAATTCAGAATATACCTTAATTTCATCATCTTCTGATTCCCTCCCAGAATCAGACTCAGTGTTGGATCCAGAGTTGGTGTGAGCCATCATAGCCAAATCTGCTAGTTCATCTTCAGAAGATTCACCAGAATCATCCCATGTAGCCATCATGCTTTTCTTTTTAGTTCTGAAATCTTTCCTCTAGTACTTCCCTTTCTCCATATTTGGACATTCTTACTTGATATGTCCATATTCATTGCATCCGTAGCAGATGATACCTTTCTTGTCATTTGTATCATCACTTCCTTTGTTGGACTGATTGGAATATCTCTAGGGAAATTTATTCCTTCTGTTATGCCACATCTTTCTGAATTTCCTGAATAAGAAAACAATTTCTTCTTCCTCTGAGTTCAGACTTTGATCGTCTGAATCACTATTTTCTGATGTTGCTTTCAGAGCCTTCTTCTGCTTAGATTTCAGGGCTAGAATTTTGTTCTTCTTCTTGGGTTCATCTTCTTCCAATTCAATTTCATCTGATCTGAGGGAGCTGATTAATTCTTCCAGCTTTAGAGTATTCAAATCTTTAGCTTCCTGAATAGCAGTAATCATTGGTCTCCACTTGATTGTCAGACTTCTAAGTATTTTCCTTACATGATCAGCAGTAGTGTAGCTCTTTTCTAGTACCCTTAATCTTGATACTAGAGTTTGGAATCTAGAAAACATAGTTTCAATGTCTTCATCTTCTTCCATCTTGAATAACTTGTACTTCTTGACTAGAATGTTAGCCTTTACTTCTTGGACTTGCTTACTACCTTCGTAAGTCAGAATCAGACTATCATAGATGCTCTTTGTTGTTTCTCTATTAGTGCATTTGTCGAACTCTTTGAACATGATTGCATTGATCATGAACGTTCTGGATTTGTGATGCAACTTGAACATCTTCTTCTGATCAACATCCATATCTCTTCTGGAAATTTTTATACCATCAGCATCTTCTTGAGCAGTATAACCATCTTCCACCAAATCCCAAAGTTCAAGATCTTGTGAAATAAAAAAACTTCTCACCCTGTCCTTCCAGTATTCAAATCGTTCTCCACCAAATAGAGGTGGTCTGTTGATGTTTCCTCCAATAGCTTCTTCATTGAATCCGGACATGTTGATCCCTTGGATCTTTCCTCAAACACTGTAAAGTGCTCAGCCTTCAGACCGAGCTCTGATGCCAATTGAAGGTGCAAACACGAGAAGGGGGGTTGAATTGTGTTTGTCAAACTTAATTACTTTTGTTGTTTTGTTAAATGTTGATTTGAATTATTCGATAAATAACTAATCAGATTCAACAGTGGATAATAATAACATAATAACACATCAATTTATACTGGTTCACCGTTAACTAGGCTAAGTCCAGTCCCTTCCTCCAGAAGGCCTTTTCACTAATTCAAACTCCTTTGAATTACAACACCACTGACCCTTCAAGTAAATCTTCCCAAACATCCTGACAACCCCAGACTTTTGAGGAACAACAACACCTTAACTAAACCAGCTAAGTCTTCTCAAACAGCCTGACAACCCCATACTTTTGAGGAATAACAACACCTTGACTAAAACAGCCAAGTCTTCTCCTACCAACCTGACAGCCCCAGATTGAAGAAGGAATCTACACCACTATAATAAAGGTTTGGAACTTTGCAATGTTGCTTCTGGAAAGCTGTTTGATACATTTATTCTTGCACTCTTTCATTGCTTCTAGAAAGCTGATTGTTGCACTGTATTTCCCTCTCAAAAACACTTAGAAAATATTGCTTTTGTTCATGTTGGAACCAAGTTGGTTCTAAGTACTTAGGATTTTGATGTTTACAAAAGCACTCCATGTAATCTTATTTTGAACCTTGAATTATTAAATCAAATGCCACCAGAAGCTGAAGTAATTAGAAGCAGAATATCAAAGGGTTCCAGAGATTGAATCCGGAAGGTACCAGAAGATACTCCAGGATGTCAAAACATCACCAGAAGATATATTTGCTGGCCAAGATCAGAAGGAAGCAAAGTCAGAAGGAAACCTGGACCAGACCAGAAGGAACATTGCCAGACGGAGACTTGATCCAGACTAGAAGGAATCATTTGTCAGACTTATTCCAAAAGTTATTCTGACCAGAAGATGACCTGGCAGTGAAATAATAAACAGCCCAGACTTGATCCGGACTTAATCATAGGATAAGTTAATCGGTCCAAAACAAGATAATCAATCCAGATTTGACCCAGACTAGAAGATAGCATGATTCAGGGTATGAAACTAAGTCCAGACCAGAAGAAAAGATCTCCAGATTTGATCCAGAACAGATCCAAATCAAAAGGTAAAATGTCCAGACTGAAATATTATTTGTCCAGATTTGATTTCAGATTAGAGGGAAGATATCAAGATCAATGGTTCAGATTTAAGTATTTGGCCCAGTGTTGGCCGAAATCAGAAGGTCAGAATGTGTGGTCCAGCATTGGCCGAGATCAGAGGATCACAACAGATCAGTCTGCTAGACCGGGTTGGCCGAGATTAGAAGATCAGAAAGTGTGGTCCAGGATAGGCTGAAATCATAGGATCACAGCGAATCACTTAGTATGGTCCAGATGTGGACTAGCGCAGAAGATCAAGCGGTCCAGATTTAATCATAAAGTGAAGTCTTGTGGAATTCAGAAGTTGTTGGCGAGAAGAAACTAAAGACATGATTGGCCAGTTATTTTTGAAAGCAAATCTGAAGCTTAAAAAGATATGTTTTTTTATTTAAGTGAAGCCCGATTGGTCAAGATATGTTTTCAAGAGAATCCAACAAGATACAGCACGAAATTAAGCTTGGAAGAGGCCCTAATTCGCATCTATAAAAGGAGGCTGAAGCCAGAATACTTAGCATCGAAAATCACAAAAGAGTCATACACTTCCAAAAGCAAACACTCAAGTCAATGTGTTGTATTCCTCAAGAGTCTAGGATTGTTAGACTGTTTGAGAAGACTGACTTGGAGGGTCAGTAGAACTGTTGTAATTCAAGGTTTGAATTATTGAAATCCTTCAAGGTGAAGGGACTGGACGTAGCCTTGTTAATGGTGAACCAGTATAAAATTCTGTGTTTTTATTTTTACTTTATATCCGCTGCTAACTCTGTTTTATTCATACATCAAGTTTTGTTTTAAAACTGCAAAAACATAAAAAGTATTCAAGTTAGTCAAACACAATTCAACCCCCCTATCTCGTGTTTGCACCTTCTATTGGCATCAGAGCTCGGTCTCAAGGCTGAGCACTTCACAGTGTTTGAGGAAAGTTCCAAGGGGTTCAACATGGCAGAATCCAGAGATGAATTGGGAGGCAACATCAACAGACCACCACTATTTGATGGAGAAAGATTTGAGTATTGGAAGGACAGAATGAGAAGTTTCTGCATATCTCAAGATCCTGAATTATGGAAGATGGTAGTCAAAGGATACACTGCACCTACTGATCTAGAAGATCCAACTAAAGAACTTGACATGGATGATATGAAACCAGATCAGAGCAGATTATACAAACTTCATCACAAGTCCAGAAACATCATGATCAGTGCCATCACATTCAAGGAATTTGACAGATGCACAGATAAAGAAACAACAAAGAGCACATTCGACAGTCTGGTTCTGACCTTTGAAGGAAGCCAGCAGGTTCAAGAAGCAAGGGCTAACGTACTGGTCAAACAGTATGAGATGTTCAAGAGGGAAGATGATGAAAACATTGACGGAATGTTCTGCAGATTCCAGACTCGGATATCTGGACTGAAGGTCTTGAAGAAAAGCTACACGACAGCAGATCATGTCAAGAAGATTCTAAGAAGCTTACCAACCAAGTGGAGACCAATGGTTACTGCAGTTCAGCAAGCCAAGGATATGAACAACTTAAAACTTGAAGATCTAATCAGCTCACTCAAGTCTCATGAAATAGAACTAGAAGCAGATGAACCAAAGAAGAAGAAGAAGAATCTGGCTCTAAAGTCGAAACAGAAGAAAGCTGCAAAGGCAGCACCAGAATCAGAGGATAGTGACAGTGACTGTGATGATATGGCTTACTTAACCAAACAGATGGTTAAGATCTGGGAAAACAGGAAGAGGAGAGGTTCCAAGAAGAAGCATAACAGCAAAGATAAGGAAGAATCTGACAAGAAGAACATCATCTGTTATGGATGCAATGAACCTGGACATATCAAGTGAGAATGTCCAAATCTGGAAAAAGGCAAACAGCACAAGAAGATTTCCAGGCTCAGAAAGAAGGTTCTGATGGCTGCCTGGGATGTATCAGAATTAGAAGAAGAATCGTCTGATGAAGAAGAGGCAGAAACAGCAATGATGGCACACATCAGGTCTGCTTCTAGACCTCATAAAGGCACGATTTCAGGAAGGAAAGCAAGCAGAAGGAAGAATGATCAAAGCAATCATTCAAGCAAGTCTTGAAGCACATCAGAGGAAGCAATTCTGGCTCTGATGGCTCATACCAACTCAAGTTCTAGATACAGCTCATGCTCTGGAACAGAATCAGAAAATGAAGACAATAAGGTATTTTCTGATTTCTCTAAATCTGAATTAATTGAGGCTGTAAAAGATTTTTTAAATGCAAAAAATAAGATGTCTTTAAAATTGAAAACTCTTAGGGAAGATAAGAAAAATCTGACCAAAGAAGTACAAGTCTCAAAGAATCAAATTCTGAGTATGCAATTGAAAACAAAGATTTTAAAACTGAAGTTGCAAGACTCAAATATGAAAAACCAAACTCTCAAAAGTAATGTTTGTTCCACTTCCAAAACTTTTTGTGAGTCTGATATGCATGAGCAATTTTTTCAAAACTTTATTTCTAATGGAATGGAAAGAAGTAAATATGCATCTATGATTTATGGAAACAGTAACATTGGAAAGAGAGGTCTTAGTTTTACAGAAACTATTGCTGATACTAAAACTGTTCATTCTGATATTTGTGCTAAGAAAGGTCACTCTGAATTATCTTGTCCAATGGTAATATCTGAACAAGATCAGAGAGTTGTTAAAACTAACAAACCTAGACCCAATCAGTTCTGGGTACTAAAAGATCAAATTGTCTATGTTGCAGATATTCTGAGCAACCAGAAAAAGACACCAACAATGGTGCCTGTACAATGGATATTGGCAATGCACAAGCAGAAGAAGGTTTATGTTACAACATCTACCAAACAGAAGCCAAGTGACTCTGGAAGAAGAAGAACTGGTCAACACAATACCTATCAGAACCAGAACCAGAATCATAGGTGGAACAAGAAATATCAAAGATATCACACAAATCAGAACAGGAACTGGAACCAGAATCAAAATAGGAACTGGAACTAGAATCAAAACTAGAACCAGTATTAGAGGAACAAGAACTGGAAACAGAACTGGAACCAGTATCAGAGGTATAGAAACTGGAACCAATATCAGAGGCACAGGAACTGGAACCAGAACCAACACTAGAACCAGAACCAATATAATTACCAGAATCAGTACAATCACCAGAATCACCATAAGTTCCAAAGTCACAAGAGGAACATGGTGTATCAGCCAAAGCAGAAAGAGAAGAATCAGAATCAGGAGAGTTCTTCAAACACTCCAGTGAAATTCATCTAGACTACAAACCTGGAAGGGAATTCAAATCCCTTAATCCAAACCATGTAATCACAGAACATACAGATTTGAAATCTGAAAAATCATAAGCAAGAGGATTTTCAGAGTAAAACTGAAATTGTTGACATAAAGGTTACATCTTGCTGTAAATGCTATTATTGTTTGAAATTTATGTTTACTGTGATAACAAGAAGCTTGATCTTAAAAAATCAAAGCTAGATAAGTATTCTGCAGGTTATCAAGTTGTCAGAGGAACCAGGTGATTCACTCGAATTGAACACTTCAGCAGAAACAACATTCCAGTGGTTTCAAAAACAAGCAGAAACCACCAGAAGCAGAATTAATGGTTTGGCTGTATTGAGTTCATTTTTAAATTAATCGATTTATATTATGTTATATAACAAACTGCTTGATCTTAACAAATCAAAGCAAGATAAAGATAGTGCAGGTTCACCAGAATCAAAGGGAGCAGAAGCCGAAGCAAAAGAAATAGAAGTACCTAGAAAGGTAGATGATACAAGCAAGTCAGCAACACATAACAAATCTCCAAAAGATAAATCTAATCAAGTCAAAAATAGCCATGATAAGTCAGAAGAGAAATCTAGATCTTTACCAGAATCCGAAGCTGTTACATATCTACCAGAATCAGAAGCTGTTGCAGATTTACCAGAACCAGAAGTTGATGAAGACCAACCAATGTTGATGAAGATTTGGCAGAAGAAGGATGGATACTTGCAATGCAAGAAGAGCTAAATGAATTCCAAAGGAATGATGTTTGGGATCTGGTACCCAGACCAAACAAAAACATTATTGGAACCAAGTGGGTGTTCAGGAATAAACTCAACGAAAAAGGTGAAGTGGTAAGGAACAAAGCCAGACTTGTAGCTCAAGGATACAGTCAGTAGAAAGGTATAGATAACACTGAGACTTTTGCTCCAGTGGCCAGGTTAGAAGCAATTAGAGTTCTTTTATCATTTGCTGCTAATCATGATATAATGCTGTATCAAATGGATGTTAAAAGTGCATTCTTAAATGGCTATATAAGTGAGGAAGCCTATGTCAAACAGCCCCCTGGATTTGAAAATTCTGATTTTCCAGACCATGTTTTTAAACTTAAAAAATCTTTATATGGTTTAAAACAAGCACCAAGGGCATGGTATGACAGACTTAGTAACTTTCTGCTTAAGAATGAATTTAATAGAGGCCAGATTGATAATACTCTATTTAGGAAATCCATTAAAAATGATATTTTGATTATTCAAGTTTATCTTGATGATATCATATTTGGATTTACTAATGGCACTTTGTGCAAGGAATTTTCTGACCTAATGTAGAAAGAGTTTCAAATGAGCATCATGGGAGAACTCAAGTTCTTCTTGGGAATTCAGATTCACCAAGGTAAATCAGGTATACTCATTCACCAATCTAAATATACTAAACAACTTCTTAAAAAGTTCAAAATAAGTGAATGTAAGCCTATGGCCACCCCCATGAAGTGGCTAGAATATCACTAGAAGGGGGGTTGAATAGAGATATTCGAGGTTTTAAAAATTTTGTTTTAGTTTTAAACTTTTGTCCTTTTTCAGAGGATGATTATCATATGTTGTAAAGTAGAGAGAGAATAATGACACACGAATTTTTATACTGGTTCACCCAATGAAGGTTACGTCCAGTCCTCACACACTTGTGAGTTTTTACTAAGTATCAAAAGCTATCAGCCTCTCACTGAGGTTGATTACAAATCGTGTATTCTTTAGCTTCACCAAGCTTACAATCATTTCCATCTGATTTCTCTCAAGTGTTACCCACTTGAAGTTCTAAAGATGATATGAAGTAGTTTGATAGGAATTACTTTCTACAAAGATGAAACAAAGATCTAGTGTAAGATTATAGAAAGCTTGAAAGGAGATTTATAATGCTCTTGATAGCCTCTTGATATTTTCTTTTTTGCTCGTGTAGTTGTTTGTGTTGCTGAAGAAGAGCAACCTCCCTTTTATAGAGAGATGGAAACTTTCTCTTCAAGAAAATTTTCCTTTCTGACCGTTTTCCCAAGTTGTAATGATCCTCAGTTTTATTTTGAATTTACAGCCTTGCTATTCTGTCCTTTTACAGCCTGTCACTTGGGAGGTTACTTCTTTACTTAGCTTTCCAGGAGGTTGGATCATTCCATACGTTTTTAACAACTGGCTAGTGCTCTTTTCTGGTTCTAAGACATGACCCTTCTCTGTTCGCGAATGATGCAGCTTTTGATACTTTGGAACTGTTAGTTGTTTTGTAGGAGAATGAAGAAGTAGATAGAGTTCATCCTCTGGTGATCTTTTTATGGTATTCATCTTCTGATATTTACCTTCTGGTGTTTCATCTTCAGATGTTTACATTCTGGTGTTCATCCTCTGATGTTTACCTTCTGGTGTTCATCTTCTGATGTTTACCTACTGGTGCTCATCTTCTGATGTATATCTTCTGATGTTCATTTATTATCCTTTGTCGTTCGTCTTCTGATATATATCTTCTGATATATATCTTCTGATGTATATCTTCTAAAGTTCATCTTCTGATGTATATCTTCTGAAGTTCATCTTATGATGTATATCTTCTGATGTCGGCCAACCTGGACTAGCAAACTGATCTGTTGTGATCCTCTGATCTTGGCCAATGTTGGACCATACATTTTGACCTTCTGATTTCGGCCAACACTGGGCCATGGTGTGATCTTCTTATCTCGGCCAACACTGGGCCATATTCTTAAATATCGACCATTTATCTTAACTTTTTCCCTCTGATCTGGACCAATTCTGAACTGGGTCTGGATTGAACTAAAATTAAATCTAGACAAATGATATTTCAGTCAGGACATTTTACCTTCTGATTTGGATCAGGTCTGGCTCATATCTGGACATCATTTCTTCTGGTCTGGACTTAGTTTCAAACCCTGAACCCTGCTATCTTCTGGTCTGGGTAAAATCTGGATTGATTCTTTTGTTCTGGACCCATTAACTTATCCTCTGATTAAGTATGGATCAAGTCTGAGCTGTTTATCATTTCACTGCCAGGCCATCTTCTGGTGAGAATAACTTCTGGACTAAGTGTGACTTATGTTGATCAAGTCTCCCTCTAGCAGGCTTCCTTCTGGTCTGGTCCATGTCTCCTTCTGACTTTGCTTCCTTCTGATATGGGCCAGCAAAGATATCCTCTGGAGATTTCAGGATGTATCCTCTGGTACCTTCTGGATGCATTATCTGGTGTCTTCAACTTTTAGGTTTTCTGCTTCTGGTTTTCTATTCCAGATGTTTTGCCTCTGGTTTTCTGTTCCAGATGTTCTGCTTCTGGTTTTCTGTTCCAGATCTTCTGTTTTCCTGATGTTCTGCTTCTGGTGTTTTAACTTCATAATTTTTGCTTCAGGAATTAACGGCTTTGTTTCCTGCATGCATTTATTCTTCTGGACAGGAGGTTGCGATCTTTGGATCCTGTTCCTTTCTTAGTACAATACTTAAATGCACGCATTAGTGTAATCATAATCTTAAGATAATTTTGTTATCATTAAAAGAGATTTTTTCTCACCACCCCATGCACCCAACTTGCTCACTTGAGAAAGATGAAACCAGCCAAAAGGTAGACCAGCAAACATACAGAGGTATGATTGGATCCCTTCTTTATTTAACTGCTTCTAGACCTGGCATTCTGTTTAATGTTTGTGTCTGTGCCCGATTTCAAGCTGACCCTAGGGAATCCCATTTAACTGTTGTCAAATGAATTCTGAGATACCTTAAAGGAACCCCTAACCTTACCCTGTTATACAAGAAAACCCCCAACTACAAACTCAGAGGTTTCTGTGATTCCGACTATGCAGGCGACAAGCTGGAAAGGAAAAGTACAAGTGGCAACTGCACTTTCTTAGGTGATAATTTGATCTCTTGGTCAAGCAAAAGACAAAGCACCACTGCCATGTCAACAGCTGAAGCTGAGTATATATATCAGCAGCAGGACGCAATTCACAGTTACTCTGGATGAAACATCAACTTGACGATTACAACATCTTTGAAACCAATATCCCTTTGTTCTGTGATAACACTTCAGCCATAAACCTAATCAAGAACCCTATCTTACACTCTAGAGCCAAACACATTGAAATAAAACACCATTTCATTAGGGACCATGTTCAAAAAGGGACTTTAAGCATCCAGTTTGTGGACTGATCATCAATGGGCTGATATCTTCACCAAAGCATTACCAGAAGATAGGTTCGAGTTCATCAAGAAGCATCTCAACATTGTCTCCATATCTGACTAGCTCAAGTAGTCTTCTTAGGAGTTTTTTTTAATTTTCTTGTAATTTTATTTTATGCTTTTTAATTTTCTGTTTTTACTTTCTGTAATTTGTAAAGAGAAAAACAAAAAAATTACAAAAATAGTAGGACCTCTTTTTGGCTGATGACAAAAAGGGGGAGATAGAAAGAGAAAAAAAGAGAAATAAGTAGAAAATGAGAGATAAAAAGAAAGGAGGAGCGAAAAAGAAAGAGATGAAAAGAGAAGGAGTTGAAAAGGAGAAGAATCAGGGAGAGAGGAAAAGAAAGAGTGAAAAAGAGAAGAAGTTGAAAAGGAGAGGAAACAGGGAGAGAGAAAAATAAAGAGAGAAAAAGAAAGAGTCGAAAAAGAAGGAGTTAAAAAGGAGAGGCTATGTGAAGGGACAAAAGAAAGAGAGAATAAAGAAGGAGTTGAAAAGGAGAGGAGAAGAGAAGAAAAGAAAGAGTGAAAAGAGAATGAGTTGAAAAGGAGAAGAAAAAGTCAGTATCAGACTTAGGGGGAGAGATTGGTCTGAGGGGGAGTAATTCAAGTCTTAGAGTTATAAACTAGCAAAATAAGTTAAGGTTTTGTCATCATCAAAAAGGGGGAGATTGTTGGAACCAAGTTGGTTCTAAGTACTTAGGATTTTGATGTTTACAAAAGCATTCCATGTAATCTTATTTTGAACCTTGAATTCTTAAATTAAATGCCACCAGAAGCTGAAGTAATCAGAAGCAGAAGATCAAAGGGTTCTAGAGATTGAATCCTGAAGGTACCAAAAGATACTCCAGGATGTCAAAACATCACCAGAAGATATATTTGATGGCCCAGATCAGAAGGAAGCAAAGTCAGAAGGAGACCTGGACCAGACCAAAAGGAAGCCTGCCATAGGGAGACTTGATCCAGACCAGAAGGAATCATTTGTTAGACTTATTCCAGAAGTTATTCTGACCAGAAGATGGCCTGGCAGTGAAATAATAAACAGCCCATACTTGATCTAGACTTAATCAGAGGATAAGTTAATGGGTCCAGAACAAGAGAATCAATCCAGATTTGACCCAGACCAGAAGATAGCATGATTCAAGGTATGACACTAAGTCCAGACCAGAAGAAAAGATCTCTAGATTTGATCCAGAACTAATCCAAATCAGAAGGTAAAATGTCCAGACTGAAATATTATTTGTCCAGATTTAATTTCAGATCAGAGGGAAGATATCAAGATCAATGGTTCATATTTAAGTATTTGGCCCAGTGTTGGCCGAGATCAGAAGATCAGACTATGGCCTAGTGTTGGCCGAAATCAGAAGTTCAGAATGTGTGGTCCAGCATTGGCCGAGATCAGAGGATCATAGCAGATCAGTCTGCTAGACCAGGTTGGCCGAGATCAGAAGATCAAAAAGTGTGGTCCAGGGTAGGCCAAAACCATAGGATCACAGCAGATCACTTAGTATGGTCTAGATGTGAACTAGCGCAGAAGATCAAACGGTCCAGATTTAATCATGAGCATTAACGGTGGAGATTTAATTAAATTTGATCAAAGTATTAAAAGGATTTGATTCAAAAATAAAGTGAAGTCTTGTGGAATTCAGAAGCTGTTGGCGGGAAGAAACTAAAGACATGATTGGCCAGTTATTTTTGAAAGCAAATTTGAAGCTTAAAAAGATATGTTTTTTTATTTGAGTGAAGCCCGATTGGTCAAGATATTTTTGCAAGAGAATCCAGCGAGATACAGCTCAAAATTAAGCTTGGAAGAGGCCCTAATTCGCATCTATAAAAGGAGGCTGAAGCCAGAATACTTAGCATCGAAAATCACAAAAGAGTCATACACTTCCAAAAGCAAACACTCAAGTTTTCAGTGAGATTAATTGTGAGTTCCAGCTTTTCATAAGCAAGCACTCGTGTTATTTTCTTTCCCTTGTGTTAGATCTAAGTTGTTGAAGTAGAGTCTACAATCTGAAGGAGTCAAAAGGGGTAGCAGATTACTTGGCAATTAGATTCAAGGCGTTGTGATTCCTTCTACAATCTGGGGTTGCCATATTGGTAGGAGAAGACTTGACTTAGGAAGTCAAGGTGTTGTATTCCTCATGGGTCTAGGATTGTTAGACTGTTTGAGAAGACTGGCTTGGAGGGTCAGTGGAACTGTTGTAATTCAAGGTTTGAATTAGTGAAATCCTTCAAGGTGAAGGGACTGGACATAGCCTCATTAACGGTGAACCAGTATAAAATTATGTGTTTTTATTTTTACTTTATATCCCCTGCTAACTCTGTTTTATTCATACATCAAGTTTTGTTTTAAAACTGCAAAAACAAAAAAAAAGTATTCAAGTTAGTCAAACACAATTCAACCCCCCTTCTCGTGTTTGCGCCTTCAGTTCATTTGTGTTTCTCTCTTTTGAACTCTCAGGTAACTTTGAATTGAAGCTTGAGTTCTTGTGTTTTTCGATGCTTCATTCTTCAGCATTAAGTCTCTATTTATAGTTGAACTTTAGGATTTTACTGATGCTTTACTTCTTGAGTGTATTTCGATTAATCTGTTTTGAGAATATTCTGGAGTAGTTTGCTCATATTCTGTTTTGAGTCTTTTGCTCACTGATCTGTTTTGAGCATTTTGCTCCGCTTCTGTTTTGAGCATACTTTTAGCTAGATTCTGTTTCTCGAGTCTTTTGCTCCAATTCTGTTTTGAGCATTTTTCTTAGATTCTGTTTTGAGCATCTTTTTAGCTAGATTCTGTTTCTCGAGTCTTTTACTCCAATTCTGTTTTCATCATTTTTCTCAGATTCTGTTTTGAGCATTTTTCTCATATTCTGTTTTGAGCATTTTTCTCTGATAGATTCCTCTGGTGATATCCTCTAGACATATCCTCTGGTGACGTCATCCTCTGATTTCTGCTTCTGGTGACGTCATCTTCTGGTGACGTCATCTTCTGGTGACGTCATCTTCTGGTGACGTCATCTTCTGGTGACGTCATCCTCTGATTTCTGCTTCTGGTGACGTCATCTTTTGATCTATTCTTCTAGTGACATTTTTCATTCTTCTTCTAAGTCAAATATGTTATTTTCATAAAATACATTTGTTAACATCAAAACTTTAATTGCAAAAACCAACTTGGTTCCAACACAGCCGTCTCTGAGTTTCTCTGCTACGGCACAAGTCTCTAAGTTTCCCAATTGACAAAAGATCCCTAAAAATTCAGAAAAACTCGGTTTTATGCATTCCTCAGCGTGTCACGCGCCCCAGACGCAAGACTTGCGCTTCCAGCGCATTAAAACAGAATCAGTAGTGCCAAAATGCGCTTCAGGCATGTGCTTTGCGCTTCAGGCGCACAACATCTGATGTATGGCATTTATGGAATTTTTCTCCTCTTTCGAATCCGAATTTGGTTCCGGTGTCTTCATAAAAGTTGTAGCTATGGATCTTATCTTTCATTTGTACTTGGTTTGACTCCAATTGGACATCTACAACTCCAAATATGGTAGAAATAATCCATGTAGGTCATATTGATTTCTCACCAAAATTCAGCATTGCACTGAAAATAAAGAAATAACATAAAACCACAAAAAATATCTACTTAATCAAGGAAATACGAACATAAACATTTTATTAAATCCAAAAACTAAAATCAACAAAATATATTAAATAACTCCTTAAATTAACTAGTGATTTCCTATAAATAAGACTAAAAACAATGACAAATGTGCATATGATGAAGAGTTATCATTGACCTATCTGATTTAAAAATTAAGACCAAATAATTTACTAATGCATCGGACATTAACCGTGGATACCTCTTCTGTCGGAAATTTGAATGCAAGTTCATCACATTGTGGAAGTTTAACCTCTTCTGCTACACCCAACCTTCGTGGGAGTTTAGCCTTTTAAAATTCTTTTTTTGTTGTGTCTGATAATTCTGTTTGGAACTTATACTCACAATGGTAATGAATGATTTGTCTCACACATCGGTATTTGGCCAGAATTCGAAGTGTGTGGCCGGAATCGTCATCGAAACCCAATGATGGGGTCTACCTGCAAAATATTCCAATGCTCAAAATTAGTATGTGTTTGAGGTGGAGGGTAGGGTTTTAAGCATATCTTGAATGATGTTAGTAAGAGGCTTATAATATATAACCAACAAAGAGGAGATATTGGGTTTGAGCTTAATTTGGAGTAGACTAAAGATGAGTTTGGTTTGGGTATCTCTATAATTCTTAAATGTATTAGAATTACACACGTATTTTTAAATGTATTTTATTAATAATTTTATTGACTCAATTGGTAAAAAAAGTATTTGTTCTAGGGTTAAACTAATCAAGGAAAGACACGTTCAACAAGCAAAATAACACATTTAGACATGTTAATGTAATTTTCATACATTCATAGACTATTGTGATAGTGTCTCCCATTTAAGAATCTAAATGATTATTAACTCAATCTAAGATGTTAATCAGTTTTGTCTCATGCTAAATATTATTATAACGATATTAAGTTAGTAATATAAAAAATATATCAAAAACTAAGTGACTAATATTAAGGATACATTTCACAACAAATTAAGATAGTGTCGTGAATCTAATTAACAATTTACAATTTTAAATATAATTTTAAAACTTAAATAATGTGAAGATCTAGATTGATACAATCTTATAATTAAAGATTGAAACATAAATAATCTTTTTTTGAAATTTGAACAAAATTTAAAAATTATTTCAAATGAAAATCAGATTTTAGTAGCTTCTCAAAAAAATCACTTTTCATAATTACTTTTTTTATTAAAAAAAAGAAGAAGAAGAAGTGAATTTCATTCTGGAAAACAAACAGAAAACATCTTATGATTTTCTTTAAAATCTTTAAATTATTGAATATATAAAATCACTGTTTTATAATATGTAACAAACATGGCCAACAGTCCTTCAAACACATGACTAGTAGTAATGAGTTGAAATTTTTTAACATTAGGAGATTTAAATGACACCAGATGCTTTATACAAGCCATGATTTCCATATACACATTCTAGCATCATGCATGTTGTATTAATTCAAAGTATTATTTGAGATCTAAATAATACAAACCTATGTATAAAATATTGAATACAAGTCTCTTTCTTGCAACTCTATGTTGCATTTGTTGGTATCAAAGTCAAATTGGATATTGTCAAAACCATCATAGAATATTCCTCCAAACTCATCATCACTAGCTGTATTATGTTGTTGCTGTTGTTCTTTTGTGACTTCATGATCCTCAGATACATTTGAATTCTTTTCGAGTAATTCTCTAAACAACGAAGATCGAAGGAGAAGGCTAAGCGCAGTAGGAGAAGTTGACTTGTTGCTCAAGAAACTGTAGTTTTTGTTTTCAAATGATGATTCTTGCTTTTCATTTGAATTCATGTAATCTGAATTGAAAAAGCTCTTTTTAAGAGCTAATAACTTTGATTCTTGTATTAGAGTAGAGTTATTTGGTGATGCTTCTTTTTGTGAGTCTTGTGGAAGTGCTTTTGATTCATGTTTTGTTTCTGTGGTACTTTCTGGCTTTAACCATTTTATGTAACTGCTTAATTCAAAGTTGGTTACAGCATGAACTCCTCTGTACTCAATTGCAGCTATGTCATAAGCTCTTGCAGCTTCCTCTTGTGTACCTTTATTGGTTAACAAGATATCTTATTGAGATGTTAATGGAAGAAGAAAAAAAAAAAAAGATAGTCTATCATAATCAAATAATTGGATATCTAAGATCATCTATAAGAAATTATTTTGGATGTAAAAATTTTTGTTAAGAATTAGTACGTTCTGAGATGATAATTTTAAGGAATTATCAGTGAACTTGTTTTTCTAAATGACTAAATTAAACGACATATTATTTTTCAAGAACTAAAATGAATTTTTACTCTTTTTTTTTAGTGGCATGGATGTGAAGATTTAACTTACTATAGGTTCCAAGGTAAAGATATTTGTTTCCAAAAACTCTTCCTATTCTTGCTTCCCATCTACCATTATGATGGTGCCTGCAAAATATTCACCAAGTATTAGTGATTTATGTTCATCATCAACAATTGACAAACCAATGATTGTTCTACATAAGAGAGAGTATTTATCACCTTGCAACACCTCTATACTTTGAGACACCTCTTGAAAAGCCACTGCTCTTTCTGTTAAATTAATTTTAAGAAAAATATCATTGATAGGGTGACCTATGGAAATGTACTCAAATTATATTGTGATATTTTACAAAAATTTTATCAGCTGCAACCTCAATTGTTACTATTTATTCTCACTTATAAGGTACAAAAGTTAAAACTATAGTAAAAAAGTAGGATGGTTCGTCATGAACCGAACTCGTATAAAGGTTTAGTGCATTGATTCTATGTTTTCAAACCGTTACTACTTGTAGAAAATTAGATTGTACCTTTTTGAACTAAATTGTTTCTTTGTAAACCAAACTGTACTAAATTGCTATCATTAATCGATATAAAGACCGTTAAAAAAGTAAAATAAAATTGAATCGAACCGTTAACCTAAAATGAATCACACTAAAAAAAATTGAACTGTGTCGGATAATTTGCAAATGGTTTAGTTTGTAAACTATCTATCACAATTGAATTTATTTTTTGTAGTTCAATTTAATTTAGCAATTCGGTTTTTTATATTTTTCAAATGTGCTGGCCAAAAGGACAATATCTCTTGTATTTACCTTCTTAATGTAGCCAAGTACTCCTCTTTGGTCATAGTATTCATTATTTCTACCTCTTTCACATAATCTGATATCTGTTGGAAGTATAAGAAACATTAGATGAATCAACCATCTACATCTAGACCATACAAATCATTATTATTTCATAGCTATTTACTCTTATGTGTCTTATTTAAAATGTGCACATTTTTAAAAAAAATTATTACTTTTACAAATTTTCAATGTAAGTAATATTTTAAAACTAAAATATCATTCTACTTCATTTATTATTTATTTACTGTATAGTTGTAACTACTTTAATAAATAAAAGTAACATCAATAAAAATGATAAATAATTTAAGACAGAAAAATATTTCTAATAAGATATATAATATAAGACATATTGAGTATTTGTTATTATCATCGTATTCTCGTACCGAAAAATTTGTGAAAGTTGATGTTCCCCAATACTTAATTGCAGCTAAATCATATGCTCTTGCAGCAGATTCTTCTTCATCATAAGCCCCTACAATATTTAAAACATAACTTAATTATGATCTTAGATTTGACCAACAATATGAAGGAATCAAAATCTTGTGGTTTTCATATTCAAGATACTCACCAAGGTAAACTATTAGTCCCAATGTCAAATTCCAGCCAAAATTCCAAGTGGAAAGGATGTTCATAAACATTAAATAAATAAAAAATTAGAATAGTTAACAAATTAATGTGCAATAATAGATCACTAGAGTTAATGCTAAAAATAAATGGAGAAATTTTACCTTGCTTCCCTTTCTTCTTTTGTGTTATGTTCCAAGAATGTTTGTCCCACAAATGAGCTTCATATCGACCTGTCCATCTATGCCTATTTACATTTAAACTTTGATTAGAAAAATAATTAAATACAATAAATGAAATAGTAAGTATCTAAGATCTATTTGAAAAGTTTTAAATTGCAGTCTGCAACAACATTTGCAACCACAACATAAATTTTTTAGAAATTTTCATAACTTACGAATGTAATTGTAGTCCGATCAGCAGTATCTCTCTGCATTTTTCTACAATTCCAAAGTTTTCAACATATTGTTTTAGAAATTTTCATAACAGCATTGTAAATGCAATTGCGACCGCATCAACCACATTTATCTGCAATTTTCTACAACCCTAAAGTTCGCAACTTAACTATAATTGTAATTTAAAATCATGTTTGAAATTATAGAACAACGAAATTCCTTCATATAATAACCTGCTGACACCGCGAAATTTTGAACTTCTCTTTGTAGTATTATTTGTAGAATTTTCAATGTCACCAACTTGTTGGTTATGGTTATCATGGCCTCTTTTTGATGCAATAACATGCTCTCTTCTTTGTCTCTTGACACAACGTGCTCCTTTTACCTCAATTTCTTCCATGAACCTTTGACTCTTTTTCAAACTCTTTTCATTCTCTAACATCATTGCCATTTCTTGTGTTTATTTAATGTTGTTAATGTTAGGTAGAGTTTTGTTCCTAATTCTTCTCAACTTTGAACTTAATTTGATACAATGTGTGTGAGGTATGTGTTATGTATTAATTATAGGATGCATGCTTGTTTTGTCCTTATTATGTTATTTTTGTATTTATTGTTACCAACATAATTACACGATTGAAGTTACAAACAAGGGAGGACGATAATTTCATGGAAATTTTTTGTTGCCAGCTCAAAATTTTAAGTGTTTTTTAATTTGATTAGTGAGAATTATATATATCCTCCCCTGTTTTTAATAAGAATCCCTTTCACAATGTGATAGTGATGCCCCAAAATTTAAGTCAACACCCCACTTTTATTATGTCGTCATGATTTGAAATTGTAAGGGTTTGGTAACTCCTTAAATTTGCAAAACGTCAAATTTAGTCCCTTAAATTAATAGAATATTAGTTAATTTAATATTTTTGAATTTAGCACCATAATTATAAAGGTTTAATGTTTGTATTGATGCAACATGAGACGATTTAAGATATAATATATAGATCATTCTTTAATTTTGGTGAATACTTTTTAAAGAGATATATGGAAGGATTAAATTAGCAACAGTTTGATAAAAATATTAAATTGTTATTTCATAAATTTGAGGATCTAGTATATAAATTTCCATTGGAAATAATCGACTTGGATTCAATGACATAATTAAAAGGTTAAGTATGAATATATTTAGGATATAGAAATTATATATAATAAATTTTACTTTTACATATAATAACTTGGTCTTGTATGGAAAATACTATTTTTTTTTGTTGATCAAGATTAAGGAGGAGTGGCATTAAGTTAATAAATTTCTCTATTATTAAGTGTTTGTTCATGGAAGGAAAAAAAAAGTTAGGATTAAGCTACTAATTGTTAGTATGATCCTAGGTGGGGTCACGTGGAATTGGAGAAGGAATTTATTTGTGTGGAAGTAGAATTTAATGTTGGATTGTATTATGTTTTTAGGAAATTTGGTAGCGCAGAACAATATGGTTGATAGATGGATTAGGCGAAACGCGTATGGTGAACTATATGTGGTAAAAAAAAGTGTATCATCTTCTGTCACATGACTCTAAAGTCAACGATTCATTAATAGCGTATTTATTTGAAATAAATTGATTCCTCTTAAATTGTCACTTTTTGCGTGACATCTCTTCGATAATCAGATTTCAACTAAAAGCAACTTAGTAAAACGTAGAGTTTTAAATTATCATAGTATCATATGTGTTGGAGGTTGTGAGAAGGAAGAGTTATGCTAACATTTATTTTTTTTAATGTCAAATTTTTAGTTGTGTCTGGTCACATATATTAGTTTGTTTAGGAGTTCAAAGTGCTTTACATAAGCATGATTTTCCTCATGCTCAACAAATTGAGGACCTAGTTGGTTCTAATAAGGTATCAATTAAGACAAAAACTACAAGTGCTTTGGTTGGCCTGTAATCAACACGAAAGTAATGTAGCTCAAATTGTGGCATGCTAAACTTCTATCTTGGTCATGGATCAAAACAAAGTTAAAAGGAATTTGTTTTTTATTTCAATATTTGGTGGAACAATCCACTTGCTTGTTTTAGTGTTGGTGCTTTGAATAATCTTCTATTAATATGGTTTATTAAAAAAAATACTATTAGTTAGTTTTTCACTTTAATTTTCTTTGGCAATCCTTGTATTTTTGCAACTAACATTTTCCAATTATCAATGTATTGTGAATTGAAGTCTAAAAATAATAATGGTGAAAAGTAAGAAACTAAAATAAGGAAGACTAGTTTGGAACACCTAAAAGCAATCATCTAAAATAAACGTGTTATTTTTGAACTAAACTCAAAGATTTTAACGATGATTTGAAACATCTGAATCAAGATATCATTAAAATTGAAGTGATAGTTGAATATAAATGATTACTAATGTCGGTTCAAGAGAACATCAAATCTCTTGTTTTAGGCCTCTCAAAAAGAAATTATTTGTTATTCTATTCATGTGCCCACTTTTGTTTAAAAAATCTTTAGATCTTAAATGTGTTAGGCTACTCTTGCAATGTCTCTTTGGTATCTTATTGTAGGGCTATTACACTTTATTTAGATACTAATAATTACACAATTGTTAAGGAAAAAAATGCAAACAAGCAAAAATGGAAATTTACAAAGTCTATATATTTAAGTTGAATTTATCCACTTTTTATGTCAATTATTTATTTATTTATGTTATTTATTTTTTTTGAAATATAATTTTATATACTTATTTATCTATAAAATATAATAAAATTTCATCCTGAAGTCTTAGTTTAATTGATAAATATTGATATTATTAAGTTGAACGTATTGTCTAGGGTTTAAATTTAGAAACTCGGTGAATTAATTATGATATTCATAATTGTATGAGTTAATTATGATAATATTTATCATCTTTCTTAACACCAAAAACTATAATATAGTCTTAAGAAATTAAAATTAAGTCCCACAACACATTTCACTTTAGATCTCACGTAACATTGGGACGCCCTAACAATTAATTTTGTATTTTGTTTAAATACTCGTATCAATTTACTAGGAGGTGAATTTACACAGTTACCTATTCTTTAGCAAGAGTGTCATCTTTAATTTTTCTTCTTCACCTTTTATTCATACCACGAGAGATAGCACGAAAAATATTTACTAATAAAGATATATATATATATATATAAAAGATCTTAATATCAGTAAGATGCGTAAAATTTGAGTATCATAATAAACTTTTAGTAAAATATTCAATAACATAAAAATCTTTTGAAGTTTCTGATTTTAACATACCTGAAGTCAATGAAAAAACGTGTCTTTTGTGGATAGAGATGACCAAATTGTAGACAATGTCATTTATTATGAAACTTCTATCAAATATCAATATCAATAGATAAAATTGATTTGTTTTAATATCCGGTGGTTACTATACAATTTATCTTTCCAATTATTATCTCTTAATATTTAGTTGTTACTTTAACATTTATCTTTACAATTGTTAGCTCTTAAAAATTAATAATTACTATAATTTACTTTAAGTCAATAAATAAAAAAGTTATAAAGCCATAAAATTCTTACAAAATTGTGCATAGAAATTTGTATCAAAAAATATATACCATAAAATATGATATGTTAATTTATGTTGTAGTATTTTTAATTATAAACATAGACACTTGTAGGAACTTGAATTACTTTAAAAGATTATGCAAAGGTAAAGTATGTCTCTAAAAAAATTTCATTCATATACAACGTAAGTATTTACTTATTTATTTATAAAAAAATGAATATTAAATATAATTTTTACGCTATTTGTACCTTTCAAATCCAAATCAATGTGATTTTTTTAAAAACTTTACCTTGAATAGCTACTATTATACTCTTACCTCTACAATTTTAAAAAATATCAATTTTATCCTTTTTCATTTTTACAATTTTATAAATTTATATTCACTTTTCCCTTTTTATCATTCAAAGTATTTTTGGGTTCACTACTCCAAAATTTTCAGACGAAATTTTTTTCAAAAGTTTCCAAAAACTTAAATTATGTTCCTTGACACAGAAGCTTATCGAGAATCTTATGTGAAGCTTCCCAAAAACATCCAACAAACTTTTTATTATTTAATTTGTTTATACCATTTTCTGTTATGCATCAATTTTTTTTTTATTATTTAATTTGTTTATACCATTCTGAACATACATAAATAAACTGCTACTATTATGTGATGAAATATGTGTAGATACTACCAATATTTTCATCATAGATTAAATATGAATAATTATAATTAATATTAATATTGTAAAAAACTATTATTCTAATTAATTATTTTAATTTGTTTAATTTATTTTATATTTTATTTCAGATATTTGATACACGAGAAACTGTTGTGAATTGAATTCGGGAGATTGGTATTAAAAACAAAGTGATTGTTATCAACACTAGATCATATAAAGAAACCAGACAGAGAGGAAGAACGAATAAAATTAATATTAGGTTGTGACAAAGGAGAAAAATACAAAAGTGTTCATAGTTCAACTCGATGTTTAACAAAAAAAGTGTGATTACCCTTTCAAGCTTATATCAAAACCATTAAAAGATGACTTAAGATGGACACTTAAAGTAATATGTCAAGTTCACAACCATGAATTATCTAATATTTTATAGGGACATTCATTTGTTGGACTTTTAGATGAATAAGAGAAAAAACATGTCCACGACTTGTTGCACTAAGACACGTGTTACTCTCATTGCAAGATTGGGACAACAACAATGTTATTCATATCTCACAAATATATAACCAGATGAGTATTATTCAATTGCAAGTCTATGACACAAATGCAACATTTACTTAAGTTAATTGAATATACAAAATATGTATGTTAGAATAGAAAGCGGGAACACTCACATATAATGAGTGATATTTTTTAGGTCCATACAAATTCAGTGAAGTTGTCGAACTTACTTTCTATAGTGTTTATTATGGAGAACACCTAAAAAACCAATAAATACATAATGTTATTACTTGAAATTGTTGGTATTGACGTTAACAAGGATAACATTTGTAGTTGGATTTGCTTATTTGAAATGTGAACATGAAAACTTTTATTGGATATTAGAGAAATTAAGAGAATTGTTTGTTACACAAAACAAATTTTCTCATGTAATTGTGACTGATATATATCTTGCTTTGATGAAATCAATTGGTATTACATTTCCACATGCTGTTAATTTGCTTTGTCAGTTTCATATCGACAAAAATGTTAGAGCAAAACGCAAGCAGTGTGTCTTGAAAGATATACAAGGGTTAGTAACTAATATGTGGAAAGACATTATATATTGTAGTGATGAGAAAGAGTATCTCATGTGCTTGCACATGTTTGAGCAAGTATTTGTTGATTATGTGAAAGAGACTTAATTGACTCCTTACAGACAAAGGTTTGTTGAAGCATGGATTAATCCGATGATGTATTTCGGGAACACAACGCCTAACAGGTATGTCACGTCACTATAAAACTTCAAATTAGTAATTTTAGTATATATTGTTGAATAGCTTCATAGTGACAATTTACCTTTTATGATAGGGTTGATTATGTTCACTGGAAATTGAAGATAATGTTGGAACACAGCATGGGTGTGACTTGTGTAAATGTTGGGAGACTATGAACAACGTGAAAGGTTGCAACTTAAAAAAGTTAGGAGCACATTTCATAAAAGTTTCTATGATCAAGAGCATGAACACAACAATCCATTTTATCAGAGATCGAATACATTTGTATCAAGACAAACTTAAAGACGCGTTGTTGAAGAATATGAGAAAGTTGAGTGAATGGGTACCGATAAATATGTATGTGGTTGTTCTCTTAGAAGAACATATATGTTAACTTGTGCATGTGAATTGATACAATATAAAATGACGTATAGATCAATTCCTCTAGATTCAGTGCATACTCAATGGAGAAAATTAAGTATGGAGTGTGAACTCACTCAAGACCTAGAAGATGGATCAAAGTTGAATATGTCTAATGAGATGAATGTATTGTGGAAACATTCGGTCATTCGATGTTATAAAAAAAAGAGTGTTGAAGAGTAACATGCGTGAACAAGTTATGTATCAAAAAACTTGAAAAAGTTTTTTGAAGTGTTAATTTTGTACCGAGAAACTTGAAGAAAAATAATCTAGTAATTTAGAAAAAATTTGGAGTCACTTATATAATGAAAAACTAGAATGAAAATGTGAGTGAAAACGAAAGTTTTTAATATTTATATGAAGGCAAAAACGAAATTTCATCAAATTTGTGAGAGTAGAAGTATAAAAATGGGAGTACATAATAAAATTTATATATTTAAAAAACAATTAATTTATACCTTAATCTTTAAGGTATAATTCAATTTTAATTTATTTTATATATTTAATTATATTATAGACGTGTGTAGTACATTTCTCTTCTTTTATTGATATTTCTATATTTATATATGTATTGAGCAATTGCATATTAAAAAAATCATGAGCAAAAGTGATACTCTATCTCTTTAAGAAGTTTTAGGGGATTGTGTTAAATAGATTATTATCTTACATTGATTGCCAAGATTCTCATATTGCTAGATGTGTATATATATATGTCTGGGTATTTTGTTTTTTGAGTTAGCTTTTAAGAGTGAGATTCAAATTTATTTACTAATTTTAATTTAATTTTATTTTAAATTTAATTGTATATTTAGTTTCTCTAATTTATTAATTGTGTGATTTTGATCTCCTAATTTAAAATGAGCAATTCTGCACCTATAGTGTTTCTTTTTTCTTATTTTTTAGTCTCCAACTCCAATTTTGAAAAATCAATTCTAATGTAGTAAATTAGAAACACTTGTTGGTTCTTATTGCCAAAGTTGATATTAGAATTTTGTTTATAAAAAAATAGTGAGACATTAGACAAGTGTTTCTAATTTAGAGGAGAAAGTGCATAATCCAATCGAGAAGGGGATGAAAAATGAAAAGAAGAACAAGGATGATGAGTTATTTTTGCTTATAAAAATAGAAAAACTAGTGATTTGTTTATCTTTTGAAACTTTTAAAAGTAAATTTATAGGAAAAATTGGATGGAAATTCTAAGTCCTAATATAAATTTTCATTTTTTTACACGGAAGCATACATTAAAAATAAAAGCAATTGATGATTGTGAATAATGGAAAAAAAATACCATTATGTACGGAGTTTATTAGAGATATTGTTATATACTTCATGAAATATAAATAAAAATATTAATTGAAAAGTTAATTTATTTAATGTCAAATCAAAATCAAATACATTAAAAGTAAGTGTTTCTAATTTGCTATATAGTATTGACTTTTCAAAATTAGAGTGAGGGGTTAAGAAATCAAAATGGGAAAAATTAGAGAATCAAAATTACACACAATTAAAAATTATTCTTTTTTCAATTTGTGAATGTCATTTCTAATATGCTACATGTCCACATTTTTAAAACAGGAAAAAATTAATATATTCTGGAATTATACTGAAGGTAGACGGAAGCCAAATAAAATTGGTAACCAAAAAATACAATTATTTATTTTATAAAACAATACATTTTTTAATGTTGCTGACAGGAAAGATACAGAATGCTTTATGTTCTATTGTGACCAAAACAGCGACATTGGACGGTTTTTTTTATTTTTTTTATTAAAGACGTTGGACGGTTTTTTAATTTAAGAGGCAATAAAAGACAAAATGAATGCATGAAAGGTTGAAGGGTTTTTAATCTATTCTTTTTTGTATATTCATCTGTTGGAATTTTTGTTCGGGAAGAAGAATGGAGTTTGGTTACTCCAAGTTAATTATCTATAATTTACGGTATTTCCTATGATAAAAAAGTTCATATAATATTGTAAAAAAAAAAATTGATATAATATTCATCCAAATGTCATTATATTACTCATTCTATATAAAGAGGAGTGATAAAATTTCACAAAACTAACTGCGTTGGAAAAATACTTAATAATAAGTTTAGTTAACACGGATTATTTGGGAGAACCTAGTTTGAATAAGGCTAGAAGCTTAAAGTATAATTATATTTGATCATATTTTATTTTCCTTTATATCAAACTTCATATTATTGAGACATTTATTTTTTGAAAACCAAAAAATTAACACAAATTAAATTTTACTTATGTCTCTAAATTTATAATGTTAACAATATCAAAATAATTAATTGAATATGTATTGGATCGAACCTAATCTTTGGACTTAAATCAAACAAACATTAAAATATGACGAGAAACCAAAACAAACCAACCCGCACATGCAAATATCCACCTAAACTCATTCTGATTTGGACGGAGAAACCCGTTTTGATTGGGTGCGGGTGTAGATTTTTTCTATTAATTCCGAGTGGGTATGTGATGTAGGAGGGTTCGCTGCAAGAATCGAGGAAGAAACGACTATGCGGGGAAATGCAGAAAAAGATCGTCCGGTATTAGATTGCCTATTATTATACCTTTCCGAAAAGGGAATCGCGCCACGAGCACAACTCATGGCTTTGCCATGAAGTATGGGCTCCAAAACCGTTTTGAGCTCGTCTTGGGCCTCAAAACAGTCGTTTTAGTTTTCCCATAATTTCGGGTTTTTCTGTTTTACAACCGCTTTAGTTTTTCCTTTAATTTAGGACTTTTCTGTTTTACCTAATTTTCGTACTAGGGTTTCTATTTTCTATTTAAAGACTTTATGTGCTGTAACAAAAGGGTATCTTTTAATAAAATAATTAATTTTGAGAGTTTTTCTCTTCTCTAGTGGATTCCAGAACTTGTTCTTTTTTTTAGGATTAGCGTTTGCTAACCCTTTGCGATTTCTGACTGCGTCAGGTGGCATCAAAGCAGGTTTTCTCCTGTTTCTTTTCGTAGCTTGAACAGCCATGGGAGATCAACCAATCACAAGAGCAGACATCGAGGGTATCACTGCGGCTTTTACCGCGGCCCTTACTGCTTTGACTACGCAGATGACGACTCAGGTGGCGGCTTTGACGGTTCAAGTGGACGCCATAAATAATAGGAGGGACAGAGGCAGGAGAGACGAACCGCCCAGGCGTCCACATGGAGGCTTGCAGGCTCGTGTTGAATCGGACTCTAGTTCCGAAGAAGAGGTCCAGGAGGAGAATCAGGGTTTCGATAATCAACAGAATCGCAACGACTACAGAGTCAAGGCTGATATCCCGTTGTTCTATGGAACTATGGGGGTTGAAGAGTTTTTGGATTGGCAGATTGAAGTTGATCAGTTCTTCGACGTGATGGGTGTGCCAGAAAACAAGCAGGTGAAGATGGTGGCAATTCGATTGAAGAGTACCGCTGCTGTGTGAGATAAGCGCCAATCAGAATGTGGAGGCGAATGAAACAATTGATGCTGGAGCGTTTCTTGCCTGAAGATTATGAGCAGATTCTATACAAGATGTATATCGATTGCGTTCAGGGTAGAAGGAGCTTGACTTAGTATACAGCAGAGTTCTTGCGTTTCTCAGAACGCAACGAGCTGGGGGAAACGGAGGGTCAGAAGGTGAATCGCTATATTAATGGCTTGAAGGGGTCGATACAGGAGAAGATGGGTCTGCAGACTGTCTGGACCGTGACAGAGGCCTCTACGTTAGCCTTGAAAGCGGAACTGATGGAGAAATCCCCCATAAATTTCTCATCTTTTCGCAGATTCACTCCGCAGGGTAATTCTGAAGTTGCTGGTGATAAGGATAAAGGTGTTGCTGCTAAGGATCCTAACTCCTCAGCAAAGGAAACTGGTGGAACCAGTAGTGCTACGTCCAACAACAAGATGGCGAATCAGAAGTCAGCCAACCCATACGCGAAACCGACGGGAGATAAGTGTTTCCGTTGCGGTGGGCAGGGTCACAAGTCGAATGTTTGTCCTTCCAGGAGAATGGCTGTAGTTTTGAATGAGGAATCTGAGGAAGAGGAAGAAAACAACGAGTATGACGGTGTTGAGTTCGCTGAAGAAGAAGCTGAAGAAGCAGTGAATTTTGTATTACAGAGAGTCCTGTTGTCTTCAAAGGAAGAGGGGCAAAGGAAGAATCTTTTTAGAACACACTGTTCTATTAAGAATAAGGTGTGTAATCTGATCGTGGATAACGGGAGTACAGAGAACTTGGTATCCCAGAAGCTGGTGGACTACCTAGAGTTGTCGACAGAACCGCATGCCAAGCCTTATGCTTTGGGCTGGGTGAGTAAGGGTTCGCAGGTCAAGGTGACGAAGACTTGCAAAGTTCCTATTTTCATCGGAAGGCATTACAAGGAAGAGGTAGTGTGTGATGTTCTGAATATGGATGTGTGTCATGTCCTACATGGGCGACCTTGGCAGTATGATAATGATATCACGTATAGAGGCAGAGATAATGTGATGATGTTCTCCTGGGAAAGGCACAAGATAGCTATGGCCCCGGTTTCTGATTTTAATAGACGAACAGGGAAGGAGAAATCCAGTTTTCTTGTTATGACGCAGGATGAGCATGATTTGACTGAAGCCTTCAGGGAAATTGAGTGGTTTTGCCCAGTGGTGGTCAAGGGTTTGCTGAGTGCTATGAAAGAGGAGCCTGAACCACCAAAAGAGGTGCAGGAAATCTTGGCGGATTTTGGGGAGTTGATCTCGGATGAGCTACCCAACGACTTGCCTCCTATGCGAGATATTCAACATCAAATTGATTTAATTCCAGGTTCCAGCCTACCGAACCTACCTCATTACCGCATGAGTCCCAAGGAGAATGAGATATTGCAGGAACAAATTGAGGATTTACTGAAGAAATGGTTCATTATAGAGAGTATGAGCCCATGTGCAGTTCCAGTGCTTTTGGTCCCTAAGAAGAATAATCAGTGGCGGATGTGCGTTGACAGCAGAGCCATCAACAAGATAACAATCAAGTACAGGTTTCCCATCCCTCGTTTGGAGGACATGCTTGATGAGTTATCGGGGTCTAAGTTGTTTTCGAAGATAGATCTACGGAGTGGTTATCATCAGATCCGAATCAGACCTGGAGATGAATGGAAGACGGCTTTCAAGAGCAAGAATGGCCTTTACGAGTGGTTGGTCATGCCTTTCGGGTTATCCAACGCCCCCAGTACTTTCATGAGGCTAATGAATCAGGTTCTTCGTCCTTTTACTAGATCTTTTGTGGTGGTTTACTTTGATGATATTCTGATTTATAGCAAAACCAAGGAGGATCATCTAGGCCATTTGAAGCAAGTGCTACAGGTCTTGCAAGAGCACCAGTTATACATCAAATTGAAGAAGTGCACCTTCTATACCAACAAGCTGTTGTTTATGGGTTTTGTTGTCGGTGAAGATGGGATTCAAGTGGACGAAGAGAAGGTGAGTGCTATCAGAAACTGGCCTGCACCTAAGTCTGTGACGGAAGTACGCAGTTTCCATGGCCTGGCTACTTTCTATAGGAGGTTTGTGCGCGACTTTAGCACCATTACTGCGCCTATCACCGAGTGTCTGAAGAAAGGAAAATTCCAGTGGGGACCTGAACAAGAGCAGAGCTTTGCGATGATCAAGGAGAAGCTTTGCACGGCACCAGTTCTCGCTTTACCTGACTTCGACAAGATATTCCAGGTGGAGTGTGATGCCAGTGGAGTAGGGGTAGGTGCTGTACTTTCACAAGAGAAGCGGCCAGTGGCTTTCTTTAGTGAAAAACTGAGCGACGCCAGGCAGAAATGGAGCACTTATGACCAGGAATTTTATGCAGTCTTTCGAGCTTTGAGGCAATAGAAGCATTATTTGATTCATAGGGAGTTTATCTTGTTCACTGACCACTTTGCCCTGGAGTTCCTCCATAGTCAGAAGGTGATAAACAAGATGCATGCTCGCTGGGTGAGCTTTCTGCAGAAATTCTCATTCATCATTCAGCACAAGTCAGGCACCCATAACAAGGTAGCAGATGCGTTGAGTAGGAGAGCTTCCTTGTTGATTACCTTAGCTCAAGAGATTGTGGGTTTTGAGTTGCTGAAGGAACTATATGGGTCTGATATTGAGTTCAAGGAGTTGTGGCTCAAGTGTACAAATCAGCATCCCAGCGCTGATTTTCATATTCGAGAGGGCTACCTGTTCAAAGGGAATCAACTCTGCATTCCTAATTCTTCTTTGAGGGAGAAGTTGATTCGAGATCTGCGTGGTGGCGGTCTTGGAGGCCATTTGGGGAGAGACAAAACCATCGCCAGTCTGGATGAGCGGTATTACTGGCCTCATCTGCGTCGTGACATGGGTGTTATCGTCAAGCGCTGCTACACTTGTCAGGTTTCTAAGGGTCAGCCTCAGAACATTGGTCTTTACATGCCATTACCTGTTCTTGATGATATCTGATTAGATCTTTCGATGGACTTTGTGTTGGGGTTACCTCGTACACAGCGAAGAGTAGATTCTGTGTTTGTGGTGGTTGACAGGTTTTCAAAGATATCACACTTTATTGCTTGTAAGAAGACCGCATATGCATCCAACATAGCCAAATTGTTTTTCAAGGAGGTTGTGCGTTTGCATGGAGTCCCCAGGTCCATCACATCAGACCGAGATACCAAGTTCCTCAGTCATTTCTGGATTACTCTATGGCGGATGTTTGGTACTACACTGAATAGGAGTTCTACAGCTCATCCTCAGACTGATGGGCAGACAGAGGTCACCAACCGAACGTTGGGGAACATGATTCGGAGTATTTGCGGGGATAAGCCGAAGCAGTGGGATCTGGCTTTACCCAGGTCGAATTTGCTTACAACAGCGCAGTGCACTCAGCTACAGGAAAATCGCCTTTCTCTCTGGTTTATACTTCTCCACCGCGGCATGTGGTTGACCTGGTGGTACTACCCAAGGCTAATGGGGTGAGTACTGCAGCTGAAAGTATGGCCAAGGATGTGCAAGCCGTTAAGGAGACTGTCAGGGCGAAGTTAGAAGCTATTGGGCAGAAGAACAAAGTCGCTGCTGATAAGCGCAGGAGAGTCAAAGTTTTTGCTGTGGGAGATGAAGTAATGGTGTTCCTGCGTAAGGAGAGGTTCCTAATTGGCACTTACACGAAGCTTCAGCCTCGCAAGTACGGACCTTTCAAGGTGCTGAAGAAGATCAATGACAACGCTTATGTGATCAACTTGCCGGAATCCATTAATATTTCCAAAACCTTTAATGTGGCTGATATTTATGAGTTCCATGAGGATGCTGCCCTTTACCCTGGTATGAACTCGGGGTCGAGTTCTTTGGAGGTGGAGGAGACTGATGTAGGAGGGTTCGCTGCAAGAATCGAGGAAGAAACGACTTTGCGGGGAAATGCAGAAAAAGATCGTCCGGTGTCAGATTGCCTATTATTATACCTTTCCGAAAAGGGAATCGCGCCATGAGCACAACTCATGGCTTTGCCATGAAGTATGGGCTCCAAAACCGTTTCGAGCTCGTCTTGGGCCTCAAAACAGTCGTTTTAGTTTTCCCGTAATTTCGGGCTTTTCTGTTTTACAGCCGCTTTAGTTTTTCCTTTAATTTAGGACTTTTCTGTTTTACCTAATTTTTGTACTAGGGTTTCTATTTTCTATTTGAAGACTTTCTGTGCTGTAACAAAAGGGTATTTTTAATAAAATAATTAATTTTGAGAGTTTTTCTCTTCTAGGGTGGATTTCAGAACTTGTTCTTTTTTTTAGGATTAGCGCTTGCTAACCCTTTGCGATTTCCGACTACGTCAGTATGGGTTGGGGGCGTTAATATTCACTCCGCCTGTTAGTAATATTATTTTTATTTTAAAATTTTATATATATGTATATATATATTTAATATTGTTTTCAATATTAAAAATTATAATATTCTCTCTAAAAAAATGTTATTTTAATATTTTTTATTTTATTATTGTATAATAATAATTATTTTGTTATAATAATTATAATAAATATGATTTTTAAATTTATTATTTTATATATGAATAGATGTGAGTACGAACGAGGAAATTCAAACTCTGTCATGTGTAGAGAGAAATACTTAAATTTTACACTAGATAAAAATGGGTGTCGGTTTTCCGAGTAATCTAAAGAAGTAAAAGACTGCTAGGATAAAGAAATTGGGAGACTAGCAGATGTTGTATTACATTACTTAATAACACAACTTAATGTAAACTTTGTTAAATAAAATAATAATAATGAAAAACTATATAATACACTCAACTTACATAATAATAAGAATAATAATAATAATAATAATAATAATAATAATAATAATAATAATAATAATAATAATAATAATAATAATACACTCAACTTACATATGTATAATAATAAAATAATTTACTCAACTTACATCTTTGTCATTTGCATTTGGGCTAGGCGTAGGATCCACTCTGAAGGACGTGTAGTTTAAGCAAAAGCCACTTCGACAGAGTTTTTTAGATGGAAGTAATATTTTAGTTGATAATGCGAAAATACATTGTGCTCATTGTTCTATATATTAAAATTAAGAGAATGTTAGAATATTTACTTGAAAATATTACAAGTTGATGGTACTTATTGAACTGAAATTGAAATAGGTGAAAAATATATAGTCTACTAAACACCGAAAGATCTCATTCTTTTTAAATGGTATGATTTGTAGTACATATATTTTGAAATTTTAAAGACATTAATTTTTATGTAACTCAATAATATATTAAATGGTTTTAAATTTATGTAAAAATTTGTATAAATAATTTATATGAAATAGTTTTACAATCTAAAAGTCAAGTTTGTAAAAAATATATTAAGTAAAATGTTATTGAGTAGGACTTTTGATTGCAACAATTTTATGTTACAATGAAAATGTGAAAAAATGTTAAGTAGAGTAGACATAGGTTACATCAATTAATTGGGTGACCTAGGCAACTAAAATAAATGCAATTTAAAATATGAGTTGGTACAATTTATAAATTTCAAATGTAGCATATATAACTCTTTCAATGTCTTAATCTAAACTATTGGACTATTTCTTTGAGAACAAAATGAGATGTATTTATGGATATTGACTTAAAAAAAAGGTTTTGAGTCCGAACCAACTCAAATATTTTGAGCAATTTAAATTTTTATTACAATTTTAAGAGAAATTATATTATATGAAATTATGAAAGTAAAAGTTATAACATAACAAAAACAACAAGTCAACAAATATAATAATACATCAAATGTGTTATGTTATCCTTGAGATTATGTGGGGGATATGAAACTATATCTATAGCTTTTATATGAAACTACGCTATAATGTATAAATATAAATTATGTTGACATTATTAGAGAGAGAGAGAGGAGTTTGAGGAAAGAAACTATTTCAAGTAAATAAATTAATAAAATTACATGAGAATAAAACACCAATAAAGAAAAACAAACAAAAATAATTTTAATCAAATGGTCAAATCTTAACCATTTGATTCTTTCGTCATCTTACAATCATTGTGTTCCTAAAATTTACCCTCTAAAAAAACCACATTTTCAACCAAAAGAAATTGATTTCATTAAGATTGGTTGAAAACATCATCTAAGATGAAAGGTGAAGTAAGGTGTAAAATTCCTAAAATGATTTTGTTCTTGTTGTTTTCTTCATAAGTATAATGAATAATTTAATTAATTAATTAATTAATTTTCTAGCATGGCCTACCCATTTGGCAATTTAGTGCCCCTGCAAATCTTGTTAGTCTATTAGCATGTGTTCCAGGTCTTGGTTTCATTAGGTAACCTTTTTTGAATGGAAGTTTCTGAAGAGGTGCTCCTGACTCAATAAATGTTGCACCATTCATGAACAAATCATTTTCTGATCTCCATTGCCATTTTGACCAAACATCTTGTGTTGCATAATCTCTATGTGTGATTGTCTTTGCAGCATTGTTGTTAGGAGCAATGAAACGATTTCCTTGACTAAGAATTGTTGGTCCTGAACTACCACCAATTGCATACATTATCCAATGTGTGTAATCATTGTTCAAAACATGAAAAAATCCCCATCTACACCTTGGCATTCTTTGAATCAATCCTTGTCCAAAATGGTTGAATGCAACTGTAATTTGCATTATCTTGTCCTCTGTGTATGTATCACTAGCTCCAAACAACATCACCTAAAAAAAATAGGGAAATAAAATAAACAACGAAAATTAGACAACAAAAAAATAACTGGTTAATAATAATCGATGTGAAAGCTATGAAGAATAAAAATGAATTTATAAATTATACGCACATCGTTATGTTTGGTCATGTGGCAATTTGAAATGGTGATAGCAGTAGAGCCTTGAATAACATCGATAAGACCATCCTCAGATTCGGATAAAGAAATATGATCAATCCAGATGTTTGATGAACCAAAGACGGAGAGAGCATCACCATCACTCCTTGTTCTTTGTCCAACATGATTATAAGAATCTCTAATCATACCACCAGCTCTAGCCTTAATGTTTCTTATGTGAAGACCATGAATGATGACATTGTTGACAAATTGCATAGTAATGCCACCACCATCCCTAATTTGAACATTGGCACCACGACCATCAATGGTCTTGTCAGATGAAACTAACAACTCTTGATTCAATCTAATGATCATACTACGTGCAAAAATAATCCAAAGTGGTCCATTTTGAACAACACCATATCGAAGAGTACCAAGTTTTGGGCTAACCAAATCATTGTCGGACTCATCAGTAACAACATAGAATTTACCACCAAGTCCTCCTACTGCCTTTCTACCAAAACCTTTTCCACATTGGGCTAATTGTTGACGGTTTTGGGCCCAATCCTTTTTACACCTCCAACAATTATCAATTGGATTATTGGACATGCATACTGATGATCCACCATGCTTTTGCTTTTGCCTTAGTTCCCTCCTTGTGTTGTTTGAATAAGCTTCTTTCATTGCCCTACACACAATTCAAATCAATTATTTGTCAGATTAAATATAATATAGTTTATCATAACAAACAAGATAAGAGTTATGGAAAGTACATATTGACATGTAGATTGAGCTCAGTTGTTATGTTTTCAGGATTTGGCACATATGACTTAAGAGCAATTTGGCGGGCTAAATCGGCTTGCTCTTTGAGATAATCATCAAAGTCAGCAATACCAGCCTCAAGGCATGGAATACTAATGGCCAAAATCAAGATCATAAAGGTAATCTTATTTATAATTCCGACCATTATTATTCCAATGCCTAAATATATATTAATTTTATTGATGACTTTGTTAAATTTTCTTGGTTTATAAGGCAAGAAAGACTAAGGTCTTGGAATTTATTGAGTAGTTAATACTACAAGACCTTAGCTTACCAATGCCTGTTTACCAAGAAAATTTTATTGTTTTGATGTCATATTACTTATGAGTTTGAGTTATGAAAAAACATGTATGCATTTTAAATAGTGAAAATTTTGTTCTATATTTTGAAACGAATGGAGTGGAAAATCGTTTTATTTTCTACGCTATTCTTGATCCATTCATTCTTGCTTAAGAAAAGGACAACATACAAATAAAATTAGCTTGAAAAACTAATGATTATAAATTTGTCCACTTAGCCCAAAACTTTCTCATACTATTAATTTAAGATTAATATTTTCATTGGTCAATGACAATTGGTCAAATTTGCCAAATTTGGCCATATGTAGCTTTAGCATTATAATGGATAGTATTTTTTTTTTCTATAAGAAATGTGTATTAATGAGAGTACAAGGACATAATTGTATTTTTTAATAATAATAATAATAATAATAATATGTTTTTTATTTTCTTCAAGACATTGGGGATAACGCTTTCAAAGTGTTGTTGTATATCATGGTGGCTCAATACATATGGACATCTAAGACGAACCATTTTTTTAAAAATCCATAATAGTGATAATAGAATTTTTTGTAAAATCACCGAATATTGGTTTAAATGTTATTTGTCAAACATTTTAGAATACTAAATGTTTATTAAACTAATGTAACTGATTTTGTTTAAAATTTATGTTCAACTGACCATAAAATCAATTGATTAATTTTTCTCGAGATAATATTAATTTTATATTATATTTTATTAATCTTAGTTTAAAAATGGTTAAATATGAAACTATTTTATAAGTAAAACATCTATTTATGTGGAGTTTTAAAGTGTTTGTCTCAGTAATTTTACTTTTGAGCCGACCCCTATATAAGAGGTACAGTCATATATCAATTTTATAAGCTAACAAATTAAAGATCGAATATACACAAAAATCAAATTGATCTAAAGAACATGGTAAAAGTACTTATATGTCTTCTTTGATGTGCTTAATCATGCCGGGCCGGGGTGACCGTACACGTCAATATTGTTTGTAGTTAGGAATGACGACATAACCTGCACTTGTAGATATTCAGCTGAATTCGGCTTGATTTGAGCGGAAAAAATCTATTTTTCAGGTGTTGATATTTATCCTGCAATCACATCCGAACTCACCACGTTAGTAATATTATTACTAAATACTTTTTTATATATTAAAAATTATAATCACATCTCTTTAGAAATTATTTTTATTTTTATTTTTATTTTTATTGTCTAATAATAATTATTTTATTATATTAATTATAATATAAATAATTTAAATTTATAATTGTATATGTATGAATGGATGCGGGTGTGGGTGGGGAAACTCGAACCCGTTGCAAACGACGATGAGGTCTAAATTACACACCCGCTAGAAAACAGAGACGAGTGTGGATTTTCTCTTATTAGTCAGGTGCAAGAGTGGGGAGGCAAAATCCACCTCCGACCTGCCCGATTGCCATACCTATTTGTAGTTTAATAATATAATATAATATAATAAATGCTAAATAGCACATGTGGTCCCTTAACTTAATTTCAGTTAACGTTTTAGTCCTTTATCTTTTTTTTTCCCGATTTGGTCCTTTATTTTAATTTTAAGTGACAATTTGATCTTTTATGTTTTAAAATGTCAACAATATTATCCTTTTTTTTTACAATAAATTAAAAAATTCATCAAATTTTCAACCAAAACCCATAAAATTAATTATATTCTTTAATATAATACAAATTTTATCAAATTCGTAACTCAAATCTTCAAATAAACTCATATTTTCATTTTTTATTTGATGTTGTTAGAGATGGAATTTTAAAAATCAAATAAAAAATAAAAATATGAGTTTATTTGAATATTTGAGCTACGAATTTGATGAAATTTGTATTATATTAAATAATATAATTAATTTTATGGGTTTTGGTTGAAAATTTTGATGAATTTTT
>JBBPBO010001986.1:58106071-58153577 GCA_037974295.1 Cicer cuneatum | reverse complement strand
TCGGAAAAAAAAAAAAAAAAAGATAAATGACTAAAACGTTAACTGAAATTAAGTTAAGGGACCACGAGTGCTATTTAACCTATAATATAATATAATATAATATAATATAATATAATATAATATAATATAATTAATGATGTGTTATTGTGTGTTTGATTAAGCAAAATAATTTATTGTTTGGTTTTATTTTCTTTTTGTTTTGTTTTTGATTTGTTTTTTATCATTATGTAAACTCTTCTTTGTATTATGCATGGTACGTCTTAAGCTATGGATATTTTTTTTCATATTTATATATATTTCATTTCATTTCTTAAAAAACATCAAAAGAAGTTGAGCACAATATGTACTTAAGCATGTACAAATAGTTAATTACAAACATAACCTCAAACCAATATATTCGATATATTAGGTATAACTGTATAAGAGTAGATGTTTGGGTTCAAGAGTTTTCTGACATAACACTTTGATCTTTGATCTTCTTTTTTTTTTAGTCTTTTATTTTCTAAAATATTTATAAATTTATTGTTTACCTTTTAAAATATATAAAAAGTTATTATTTATCTTTATTTTGTTTAGATCTTTTATTTTTTAATATTTTACAAAATTATCCTTTAAAAACGCCGATGTGTTATTAAAAACATTGAGTGTTTAGTTTACGTAGGATTATTAATAATTTAAAAAAAAACTCAAATTTAATTATTAGGGTTCTTTAAACCCAAAAAATACATCAACATTTTTCGCTTCATCATTTTCTTACTCATTCTCTTCATCTTTCATCAACATCCAAATAAGATTATTAATAATAAACTTGTCAATCCACATTTTTAATGACTTGTCAATGTTTTTATTGGGTTTGTGTAGGATTATTATTAATAATTTTTTAATAAAAAACAAAAAACTTAAATTTAATTTTTAGGTTTCTTTAAACCCAAAAAATACATCAACATTCATTTGCTTCATCATCTTCTTACTCATCACTTGCATGAACTTGCCGGTCAATATTTTTAATGACTTGTCACGTTTTTAAAAGATAATTTTGTAAACATATTAAAAGATCAAAGACTTGAACTAGAAGAAAAAAAGATATATGATAACTTTGTTATTGTAAATGACCAAAATGAGAATACAGAAAGATATAGCACCTAAGTGCAGAACCATATAAAAGACTTAATTGTAATTTCGATCCCTCTGTTTTCACCAATTCCAAAATTTGTCCCCTATTTTAAAATTCCAATAGTTTTAGTATCTCCCTCTATTTTTTATATATTTTAAATGACATGACATACGATCTCATGATGTAGAACCATATAGAAACACTAATTATTTATATGTTTTTAATTAAATTTAAAAATTAATAATTACATAAGTTGAAACTGAAGTTTTTATATTGTTTTATTGCAATTTCATGAATATTAATCATTCGACATCATTGTATCATATATGACATCGTTTAAAATATGTCACATCACCATTTTTTAATTAAAAATATTAAAAAAAGAACAAATACTATTGAATTTCAAAATAAAGGAACCAATTTTACAAATTAGTGAAAATAAAAATATCAAAATTACAATTAAAAATAATAATAATCTTGATCAAAGAGTGTATTGTGGGAAATTTGAAGTCAAAAGTCAAACTTCTTTGGGAACAACGATGAGACATTTGTGGAATGTGTAGCTATTAAGCTTAGGAGCATTTTTTGTCGGAAAGTTTGTTGAGACAATAAGTTTTCTTGTCTAACAAATGTCCTTTGCTCTTTGTTATGATCAATCAAATAGAATCCCTCAATGTGACTACTATACGTAAACTTGCCTTTTGTTGTTAGAAAAAAAAATATATATCATTACCAAATGTGTGCTTTCAAAAGGTTATTTATTGATAACACCACAATTACTTATAATTAGGCTTTATTTCACAAAAAGTATATCATAGCAAGCAAATAAGCAACTGATTGATAAAGGTTGATTTTATATCAAGTAATATACCTCTTAGTTTAAAATATAATTAACAAAAAAAAGAAAAAAAATCTCAATTTCTATTATTATTAAATTTGAAATGTTTAATAAAATTAATAATATGTAAAATTAACTAATATATACAATGATAAATAAATTGATATTTTTAATTAAAATAATAAGGATAAAATCAAGAGAAAGTTCAAAATTATATTTGAAGTAGCATTTGGAAAAAAAAATTCTATAAAGTAATAAAATACTTGTATAAATTAGTGTGAGAAGCGAATTACTAAACAACTTTATTTTAATTATATGATCAAGTTATTTGTTGTCGATTATTAGCAAGCAATTTGCACTTTGTTATGTCAAATACACCCTTAGATCTTCCACGACCAATATATTACTCTTGGTTTTTTTGGACAAATGTTAGTAGAATTCTTAGTTTTCAAGATTTGGATATGAAGCTCATAATTAATTAGTACTTTTTGTGTCCTTTAACTCATTGAACTCAACATAATTAGTCTTGCAACTATCATTGGAATAAAATAAATTTTATAGGTTGAGTTTTTATTCTTTTATTACAAAAGACAACCTGAAGAAAGAGATGATGGGTCTTTTATGGCAAAAAAATCACATTTTTAAAAGCAAATTCCCTACTTGAACACTTGTTCTCACACTTTTGACTAAAACTAGAAAGTATTCTTCTACACACAGTTCTTTCTTTTGTCCTTTGTTACTTAACTCACAATTAATATATTCTTCCCTCCCAGCATTAAAAATATTATAAATGTTTCACTCACAAAAATTTAATTTTTATTTTACAAGAGATATATTAAAATATAAAATATTAACCATCAAAAGTTCAAAAAACAAAAATTAAAGTAATTTGGATCCAAAAATCACATTTTGAATTAATTTTTTATTAAAATTTTTATCATTAACACATAAAAAGCAAATGCAACATTTGATAGAACTTTGATAAAATACCGATTTAATTTGATTTTATAAATAATATAACCGTAAATAAAAAATATTATAAAAAATAAAAATAATAATTCAAATTTTTATAGAAATTGAAAACTAACCGCAAATTATTAAAGTTTAAAGTTTGCAATTGCATGTACCTAATGAAGACTGTTATTTGTTCTTACTTCTCAGAGAGAATTGAGACAAAAGCTGACACTAGCAAAACTAGGTACTTGAATTAAGAAAAAAGTAAAATACATATAATGTTATTTTAATTGAATTTTGAACAAACGATAAGCAAACTTGCTTATTACTACAAATTTTCTTATTACTACAAATTTACGATTTTGGTTCAAGATTTGATATTCAACATATAATATTACTGATATTTTTAGTTAAATTAAATATTATAGATAAAAATTATTTTAAAAAATATTTATTAAATTTTTGTCTTTAGTAGAAATCGAATTCAATACTGCATGATTATAAAAAAAAATATTGAAATCTATTAACTTTTTGCATCTCATGGGACTTTAACATCCTCACTTTATTAATTAATAATAAACTCCTTTTTCAATTATTATCAAATTGATTACATATATCCACCAAAAACATCATAAGATTCATCCTATATAGTGAAATACTAATCTATAAATATAATAAGCATGCGGTTAATAGTTTAAAGAGAATAATGAAAGTTATTATAAAAAAAAGAATAATGAAACTAGTTTAATGCGCATGTTCCAAGATCCAACATAAGGGAAAAGGAAAAAACTTAAAACTAACAATCCAATATTGCATATACAAGCATTACTTTCTATTTTCTTTCCATTTTTTTCTCCTCAACAAAACTTAATTAAGGGTCTCTTAATTGGACAACGCTAATTGTGACTTAAGTTCAATTTTTCAAAGTTGTTTAATAAACTATACATAAATTTGATCATTAACTTTTAATGAAGTTGGTGGTTCTAAAAAATAAGAAGTGTTACTCTTCTACTCAGACTTTTTATCAATTAAAAAGAGTCACTTAATTGAATAGAAGAAATTATCTATTTTCTCTTATTTTGATTAAATTGACATCGATTAAGTTATTGTCTCAATCGAAAAGATGTGAAATTTTTTAAATTTCTACTAAAAGGTGACGACGTCGACTTTCATTGAAGTTTTGAATGATTTTCATGTATCGTTATAACATAAATGAGATACGAGCTTACTCCACCCTAGCAAATATATTTTAATTAAACTCATTATCTAATCTTAGTCATTCTATTGTTCAACCTATTAAGTATAGTTCATATTATACCAACAATATGTCCGTTGTATTAACACAAATTGTAACCTAAAACCCTAAACACGAATCATATTAGAAAGAAACTTCAAGAGCTCTACAATCAAATATATTGGTACAATTAACTAAACTCTGCGATCAAATATCACGTGTACTTTATTTGTATGTTTTTCATATTGGTTTTCTTTTAAACTAAAGTCGTTGTTGTCATGATTTAAAATTACAATCATAGTTACACTACAAACTTTTATATTGCAGAAAAATGTGGTCAATGCAGTCTAAATCGCGGCTGTGATACCGATATGGTGACTTCAAAATCCACAATATGACGTACTTACAATTGCATATCGCAATTTAAAACCATTATAACAAAACTACAAATTAAAAGTAGCCTAAAAAGCAAGTAAGACAACTTAAAAAACAGTAGTTGATCCTGAATGTTTCAACACCAATCCACAGCATGATTTCCTTATCAGATGCTTATCATGTAGTGACAAAAACTGTCCCATTATATGTAACAATGATACTAGCCTATGTATCAGTAAAATGGTGGAAAATCTTCACACAAGAACAATGTTCAGGAATAAACAAATTTGTTGCAAAATTCTCAGTACCCCTTTTGTCATTTCAAGTCATTTCATCCAACAACTTCTACAAAATGAGCCTAAAACTCATGTATGCTGATTTCATTCAGAAACTTCTTGCAATCATTTTGTTGATAGCAATCACTAAGATAAGTGGTAGAGGTGGTTTGAAATGGATTATAACTGGTTTTTCATTGTCATCACTTCCTAATACTTTGATTCTTGGAATTCCTTTGATTAAAGCTATGTATAAGGAAGAAGCTGTTGTTCTTTTAGCACAAGTTGTTTTCTTGCAAAGTATGATTTGGTACAATTTGCTTTTGTTTCTTTATGAGTTTGATGCTGCTAAGAACATGGTTTCTGCAACACCATCACAAGGAACAGGTACATTAATTTAACAACAAGCAATTAAACTAAGTCTTATTATCTCACAATGTATAAGGATTTTGATTTAGATAAATACAAATTTAGAAACATGGCTCATTTCCACTTTTTTTTCTTTCTTATTTGTCATTTCCAAACAATTTCTAAAGAAAGTGTTAAGAGTCTCATATTCGATCCAATTAGATAAAACTTGATAATGTGTTTATAACTGGTGGATAATCCTCACTTTACAAGTCAGTTTTGTAGAATTTAGCTATAAGATCATTTGGGTCACTACGATCAGGTTACTACTATCAGGCCACTCGAGTCATGCTCCAGATGTCTTGAACATAAGAGGGTGTTAAGAGTTTCACATTAGAAAGATAAAGTCCGACAAATTATTTATAAGTGATGGATAATCATTGCCTTACAAGTTGATTTTGTATGGTTGATTTAGGCTCAATTCAAATTCTAACATAAACCAATTAACCAAGTGATCGAGAGAACTTGAGATCAAACTTTGACTGAAATAATTTTTCGCTAGACTTAACTTAACTTTTGGTCGAATTTAAGATTATCGGGACTTTTTTTAATAAAAATTGGAGAATCAAGACAAAAAACAATTTATATTAGAAAAAAATGGTATTGATGCATTTGAGATTGGATACAGTCCCTATTCAATTTTATTAAATCATGTAAGAAATTATAGCATATGATCAATTAAACTTTCTTCAGCCAAATAAAGTAATGAAAACAATCAAAGTGGGGCCATAACATATATATTTTAACTGTCTTTTGTTTCTATGTGATCTTTTACTTTATCCCTTCAGCTAGATGCACTTTGTGTCTTAATTATTTCTCTAAAATACAATTTTGATGATAATTAATTTTTATCCTACTTTTTCAGCAACATATAAATTATTTATAAACTAACACATTGGTCTATGTTATATCACATTTATGCTTCATGGAAGTATATGGTACAAAATTAAAATTTCAATAGTGTCATAAAAGGAAATGATATCATTTCTATCTTTTTATCATAATTTTATATTGCGGTCTGCAAGTGCAATTGCAATTGCACTTGCAATTGCAGTCACGTAACCGAAAATTTAGAATCATGCTTCTTACATCCAGTTCTTATTATCTACTTAAAGGAGAATCGGAAATGGCTCGCGAAATACAATCAAAAGGAGAAGAAGATGAAGAACCAGTTCTAACAAAAAGGAAAATGAAGATTTTTCCAATTCTTGTAACAGTGGGAAAGAAGCTAATAAGAAATCCAAATACTTTTGCATCTTTAATTGGCTTCATTTGGTCAAGCATACAGTTCAGGTAAGAACATAGAAGGGTTGCATTGATGAAACAATTTTAACGATGTCTTAATGTCTTATCATGTTTATAACCCCATTCAAGAGATTATTGTATGTGTATATAATTTTGTTGAGTGATTTTGATAAATAGACAAGTCGCTCGACCATAGTCCTTGTTGTGCTGCAACTCTGGCGTGGTACGATTTAAGATAATTTTGTAAATTGGATTGTAGTATTTAAATGTAAGTTTTGTAATCAATAACCCTAAATTTGAATCACAATAGAGTACTACAGACGATCAATAGTCGAAAATACGTGTATAATTGGCTGAACTTTGTGATCAAATTTCGTATATTTTTTATTTGCATTTTTCGTATATGTTTTCTTTTAAAACGGCTTTGTTGTTTTTCAAAAATTTCCTTAATAGTACACTTTGACGCAGCATCATAGTATATGTTTTCCTTAAAAATTTAGATTCATCATATCATATCATGAGATCATAAAGTAGACTATTAATAAATAACAAGCTGTTGCAGGTGGGGAATACATATGCCTGAAGTGGTTAATCAATCAATAGAATTATTGTCCAATGGAGGTCTTGGCATGGCAATGTTCTGCTTAGGTATGTAATATATATATATAAATAAATTATTCATAAACTTATGAAAATAAGTAAATAACAATATCTAACCATTAATTCTAGATTTGCATTAAAGGTCTATTTTATATATATATATATATATATATATATATATTAAATAGTTAGTTGGTTAGTTAGTTCCACTAATTAGTTATATTTTACATTTAGTTGTTTATCTAATTGACTATATAAATCTTTATAATCTTTAATGTAAAAAATATTATCTCAATTATCAATATCATTCAATTTATTTTGTGTTTGTTGGTGGATATTAATTTATTTATCAGGTCTGTTTATGGCATCACAGTCAAGCATCATAGCATGTGGGCCAAGGAATACAATGGTTGCAATTGGACTGAAAGTTTTGGTAGGGCCTGCTCTAATGGTTGTGGCATCCTTTGTCATTGGATTAAGAAACACATTGTTTAAAGTTGCAATTGTTCAGGTGATCTTTTCTTTTTCTTTTCTGTTCTACTTTTCATAACACGTTTATTTAGAGTTAAATATTAAATTTTAGAATGAGTAAATTATTAATTTAATCCTCTAAGTATCACTCTTTCTCTTAATAATTAGTCTCTAGAGTATGTAAAAATAAGAAAGAGTCTTTAAACTATATAAAATGAGTTAAATTGGTCTCTAAACTATATGAAATTCGTTAAATTAGTCATTGCTCTTATACGTTGACATGAGATATTAGAGACTAAAGAAATGGATTTCATATCATTTATGGTTGACATGACATATTAGAGACTACAGAAATGGATTTCATATCATTTGTGGTCTTTCTTGGCAGATTTCATATAGTTTAAGGACTATTTATTATTTTCATATTGTTTAGAATTAAACATATGGTTGTTTTTGTGGTGAAATTGTTTCAAATGATGTCAACTTTGAAGTAACAATTTATGGCTTTTTTTATTCACATTGGAAGCGCCTTATAATGCAAGAAATCATTATTGGACGTTAAATCAAACATATACTAAATAGGAAAGACTAAGATACTTAAAGAATTAAATTGACGGTTTATTCTATTAAAAATGAATTGTACGCAGTTACGCAATTCACAATCCCAATCATTGATTGTGATTAGATTTTTTTTTCTAGAAAATTAAATAACTAATATAATGAAATGCACATTTATGAAATGAAGTTGGATTTGGTGTGGTCATTAACTGCATGCACTCACACAGTCAATGACTGCGTGACTGTTCGATCAAGATAAGACGGTTCAAATCTCAAATAAATTTTAATTTTTTTTAAAAAACTAAAAATTTTCAAGACTAAAATATGAATTTTCTGATCTTAATTAAATGATCATGCAGTCACTGAATGCGTGTAGTAGTGACTACAAGAAACCAAAATCCTTATAAAACATATAATATGGTCTATAGACTATTTAATTTTGATCAAACTACTTCTGAAAATATGAATGTGTGACAGTAGGATTCCCTAAATAATAATATATGATATTTTCATGTGACAGGCTGCTCTACCACTAGGAATTGTTCCTTTTGTTTTTGCTAAAGAATATAATGTCCATCCATCCATCTTAAGCACTGCGTAAGTAATTAATGTTAAGCATATCTTTCATAAACTTTGAATACATATACATAAATCTTGAATATGATTCTATGCTGTTCTTGTTTTTTGTTACAGGATATTGTTAGGAATGCTTATTGCCTTGCCAGTGGAATTGGCTTTCTATTTCCTCTTAGCACTTTGAAGGATTGTGTTAATTATATACTAGGAACAATTATAAGAGCTTATTGTTGGAAAATATAAATGCTTTACACATTTGTAAATTACACTATATTGATTATCAACATACTAATTAATGTTCTTTTATATATATAAGTAATTTTTTTATCGGCAAAAGAAATGGTAAATATCATTATAAATTCACATATAACTGTGAGATCTCGAATTCGAATCTTAGATAAAATATTTTTATTCTGATCCTTTTTACATGTTACTGTTAACTTATTGTTTTCAAAGTTTAATAAAATATTAATTATTATTTTGTCAATAATACGTTTAATTATAAACGAGATTAAAAAATAGTTAAAAGTATATTATCGAAAAAATAAATAATTTCATAACAAATAACAAAATTTATTGATTTACTTAATATTTAGAAATAACATTAAAACAAACTAAAAAAGGGTTCAATTTGATGACTGACACTTTTTTTTTTTGACAGAATAGGTTATAGGAGCACCTAAATAAAAGAGTTGGATATATGGATGACTTTTTTATGAAATCAAATGAAATGATTTCTATAACGAAAAAGTGAAAAGAATAAATTTTAGCTATAAATCAATAAAATTACGAACGATTAAAATAAAATATTACGTTATTTTCTTAGGAGATCACATGACACTTAAATAATTTTTAATTTATAATCATCTATATATAGAGTTGTATGATTCACATTAAGTTATTTTGTTCTCTCATATTAAAATTCATTTCATTTGATACATCATCGTATATATAAGTACGATAAACTTTTATTTTATTTTTATATTTCATATGTACACCTCTTAATAAATTATATTATATGATATATCATTTGAGTGGGAAGGAGATTAAAGAATTTCTTAAAATGATTTTTAAAATAAATTTTATCTTTATTGAAGCTCTTTCATAATTTGAGTGTAATTCATTTAGGAAAACCTTATTATGAGTTTGTTTTTGCATATGCTAAAAGACTTACATAGCATGTGTACAATAAGCTCTTGGAATTAACTAACACTTTGCGTCTCTTTGCATAGGCCTCAGAATTTAATCCATGGTTAAAAAAAAGCAATCAAATGGCATATGATTTCCCATATGTCTAGATGAAGCCACGTGTAATAGTTCCTTTGATCTCATGAGTAATCTCCGTGGTCACATTCTTGTTGAAAGGGAAGATTATGATCTTTAGTGTGGACATATAGTTTGAGAAATTATCATCTCTTTGTATTGTCTGTCACAATATTAGTCACACGGTCACATAATATAAATGTAGACATTGTCCATAGAGGAAAATCATTAAGATGTGAAGTATGGTTCTCACAAACCAAAACATATTTATGTGGCCAAAGAGATGACAACAAATATGATTCATGTCATTGCTGAGGTTGCACTAGTGGCAGAGGAAGACTTGTGCTATCAACTCTCCATTTATTGATTTTGTTCCAAGTGTTAATATGCATGGCACAATTGTTACTGCGAAAATATCTCTTTTTGACAAAAAACTAAGAGGGTAATTAATGAATCTTGAGATTCGGTTGATACATTTTTTTTTAGTAACTCATTCACGATGAAGAGGTCCAAAAATAATATGGCTAATGAAGTAATAACTTAAATTCTAATGTTTTACAAAAAATAAGTGTCATTCAAATGCTAAAATAAGAATAATACAATCACATTGGCTATGAGTTATGGCATTTCTCATTCATATTTTGAGAACGACACTAATTATTAAGAAAACCAAAAACATTAATTTTAACCGTCAAACTAATTTCTTCTATATATGGTCAATTGTCAAGAATAATGCAAGATCCAGATTATTTAATCTCCTCCATTTATGGAAAAAAAATAGTATAGGTGGTTTCTGACATGATCAATTCAACCACGTATTTACAAGTTATATGTAAAGCTAAATTTGATAATAGTTTTCATAAACTCCTTACTCAAAATATAATAAAATTATTAAATAATAATTATATAATATACTTATATATTATAACAAATTCTATAAACAAAAACATTCTTTCTCGAGTATTTCAATAAATACATGAAATATAAATTTGAAACAGACTAAAAATAACAATAAAAATTATATATAAAAATAGTGATGAAACATAAGGAGAAAAACATAAAAACACCAACACTTAACATTAGATCTCAAATCGGAAATTAATCGAGTGACCAACACACAGAAGGCCTTGTAATGGTACAACGTCGGCGGGATAAAATACTAACTAGAGTAACTTGCTCTTTCTCTTCTCCATTGTCATTGTTGTCAACAATATGAGAGAGCGATAATAAAAACGAAACAACCTTTACAAAGAGGAGTGAAGAAAACAAACTCACAAAGAATAGAAAAAACTTTTAGAACTTCACAAGGAAAGATAAGTAAAAAAAACTCAAAAAATATCAAAGAACTTTTAGAACTTCGCTTAGGTTATTGTGATAGTGACATGTCAATTTTTCGTCTTTTCAAATCCCAATTTTATGCATTATATGAAAATACCCTCCAAGTTTTTGGAAGGTAAGAATAAAATCAATCTAAACAATGATGTTATCTTAATTTATAATGAGTTTGTTGTGGTTACTCTAAATCACAAAGGTATAAACTTAGTAAACAAATGAAGCTTTCTCTAAAGGTGATCTCAAAAAATTTAGCTTGGATTTTGGTTTTGTCCTTCCATAGTTTTGTTCTTTTGTATTCAATTTTTCTTTTTCTTTGTTATTTTTTTTTTCATCAATAATTTTTTGATACTAATGGAAATTAAAGACAAATTCTATTGTGTTTATTTGTCAATATGTGTTTTATTTCTTAACCGTCGATATTAAAAGTCTCATAGATTTAATCATCTTCATTTTCAAATTAAGTTATATATAATTTTGCTTCAAAAGTAGTTTTTTTTTTTAATTATTATATCTCCTTTTTTTTTAAACTAACTAATATACCCTACATTGAAATTTATATACCAAAATGTTCTACTTTTCGGACCTTCAAGAAGTCGGTCGCTGCTATGCGACCTCCTATTAAAAAATATAAAAAATTAAAGTTTATAGATGGTCGCATTCCGAAGATGTGACCTCCTACTGCAGAGTAAAAAAATCATCATTCATGTGGTCGCAGGGCGGGGATGCGACCTCCCGAACGTCAAAAAAAGTATGACATTTTGGTATATAAATTTCAATGTGGGGTATTTTAAAAAGTTTTTAAAAAAATGAGGGATATAAAAGAAAAAAAAAACTCAAAAGTATGGCAAATACAAAAGTGGTGTGCAAGCATTGAAATGAATCATTTTTACTAAATAGGTGAGAGATAAAGAGAAAACACAAGAGTAGAAATAGAGAGTAGAGTGAGTGTGGTGGAGATGATTCAAACTCGTGAGGTTATACCAAGGAAAAGTGTATGATAAACTCATGCGGTTAGGCATGGAAAATACTAACAGGACCCATACTCGTATGTACTCACTTGAACCCGTCATGATTTGACAGAGAAAACCCACTTTGACTAGGTTTAAGTTCGGGTTTGGGTTTTCTCCGACTTTAAAAGATGGGGGTGGGGTGCTTTGACTAGGTTTAAGTTTTGGTTTGGGTCTTCAATTACAAACTCTTAAACCCTAATGAAATAAATGAAGAATTTCATATTACTTTATATGCTAGGGTGGGGGTTGGGTTCGGTGTTTCAGGCTAGGGGCAAATTTTTTAATAGACCGCTGATTTTTATGTAGGATTGGGTAGGGGCGGGTATACCTAATCCACCTTGATTATGGAGTTGGGGTTCTATTTTTCAACCCCGTCAAGGATTAGGGAGGGGATCAGGGAAATATTAAGGAGTCGGGAACGGATTAAAAATTGTCCCTACCCCGACTCGTTGCCATGTCTATGTCTACATGAAGCAATGAGTGCAACCAATCTATGTCTATAAATATATACACCTAAAAGATTAAATAATAATAAAATGCCATTATATTTATTAGTTAAGGATTAAATATTAGAGAGTAATAAAGGTCATTGTATATATTAATTAAATATTAAATATATTTTTAGTCCTATAAAATTATAATCTTTCAAGTTTAATCTCTAACATAAATTTATTCACTTTTAGTCACTATTTTGATTTTATAGTACTTTTTAGAAGACTAAAACTATCAATTTTAAAAATAAAATAAAATTCAAAACAGGAACTAAAAGTGATAAATTTTTTTAGAAATTAAAAAATTGAGAATTTTTTATAGAGACTAAAAATAGAAATTTAAACTTTTTATAGAGACTAAAAACTTATTTAAAATGACAAAAACTTATTTAACTCATTAATTAATAATTATAGATGAGAGTTTTATTTTAACCCTAAGATTTTCGGGAAAAATGAGAAACAAATGGGATTGAAATAAAGTTTACCAAATATTATTTGGGTCAATATTCGAATTTAAATATTCTTGATCAATTCACCATTAATTAAATCTCATTAACTTTTTGAGTCTAACTATTTGTTATATGTAAGAGATTATAAATCATATAAAATAATAAATTTATCCATGTGACATTATAAATTATTAGACATGCTTAAAATAAGGTATAGACAATTCAAACGTCGGTATTGTTGAATATAAATTTTGCTGTACGTAAATGTTTAGCTGCTCTATTTTTTACCCTTATAAATGAGAGTTTGATTTTAACCATAAGATTTTCATGAGAAATGAGAAACAAACCGGGTGGAATTAAAATTTACCAAAGATTATTTCAATTAATATTCGAATTTAAATATTCTCCATTAATTTGTCATTAATTAAATCCAATTAACTATTTGAGTCTAACTTGTTTATGTATAAGAGATTATAAATCATATAAAATAAAAAATTTATCCATGTGACATTATAATTATTAGATATGTATAAAATAAAGTATAGACAATTCAAACATTGATCTTCCTAAATATAGATTTTGCTGGTGTATGTAAATGTTTACTGCACTATTTTTTCCTTCACCGTAGTTTTATCCCTATGGATTTTCCTAGTAAAGTTTTTAACGAAACAAAAGTTTGTATCCTTGAGGATGTTTTCTTGAGTTTTGATATAGTTCTCCTAATCATTTTGTATTTTCTTTTTATTTTTTATTTTTAATAATGTTTTAGAGTGTTGCAAATGATATAGATGATTAACTTATGGGTTAATCATAGATATAATGTCTAATTAATCATGTGATACCTTTGTACTATATTTTTGTTTAAAAAAAATAAGCTAAATAACACATGTGGTCCTTAACTTAATTTCAGTTAATGTTTTAGTCATTTATATATTTTTTTTCCTATTTGATCATTTATTTTAATTCTAAGTGACAATTTGATCTTTTATGTTTTAAAATGTCAACAACATTATCCTTTTTTTTACAAAAATTCAAAAATTCATCAAAATTTTCAACCAAAACCCATAAAACTAATTATATTTTTTAATATAATACAAATTTCATCAAATTGGTAACTCAAATCTTCAAATAAACTCATATTTTCATTCTTTATTTGATGTTGTTAGAGATAGATAACATTGTTGACATTTTAATAAATAAAAGATCAAATTGTCACTTAAAATTAAAATAAAGGACCAAATAAAAAAAAATAAATGACTAAAACGTTAACTAAAATTAAGTTAAGAGACACATGTGCTATTTTACCAAAATAATAATAGAGTAAAAATCATTTCACTCTTTACCATTTGAGTCCACCCGTAGTGTATTTTACGAAAATGATATTTATTGCAAACAATGTATCACAAAAGCATCACTTACTAATATAGAGTTAAATATATTTTTAGTTCCTATAAAATTTCAGTATAGATAAATATGATTGCTTCAAGATTTTTTCCATTTTTTTATAGATAAATATGATTGCTTTTTATTGTAAACATGTCTGATAACTGAAGGCAAATATGAAATTTTTTCGGAATATAGCTTTTGATAGTTAAAATTGAATCGAAAATTTACAATCACCATAATTTATATATAATCTCACAAATAATAATTATTGTGATTAAGCAAATTTTTTTTTTGACAAAGTGATTAAGCATGTCTACATCAAATGTATCCCGGCTTATTAAAAAAATTAAGTGTATCCTAACGTTTATTTTATTAATTAATTAAACTAATTAATGTATATACCAATCGAATTAAATCATCTAATATTTAATATTATAAAAAGATGAAAATATAAGTAATATTATAAAGTCAAATTTTTGACAGAGTATTATAAAGTCAATTAAAACTAATAATATTTTGTAAAGATATTGTTAACATATGAAGAAATTTCCTTTGAAATATTATCATGCATTTGACCATATGCTAAACATGGACACACTAAAAAAATATGATTTATTTTTCTTCTAGAAAAATGAAATATAATATTTTTTATCGGAAAAAACGGAAATATAACATTAAAAAACTTTTTAACATATATTTTTTTTTCTATTTATTAAAACATTATCAATTATTAAATCTAATAATCTTTTGGCAATACATTGTTAAGAAATGAATAAATTTTTCTTTTGAATACATACACTAAACCTGGACACACCGAAAGAAATATATACTTTATTTCTTCTAGAAAATGAAATATAACACTTTTTTTCATAAAAAAAGGATATATAACATTTGAAGAAAAAATTTTAACGTACACTTTCCGTTATTTTTAGAATAGGATTAATTATTTAGTTAGAAATTAACAAATCACTAAATTCCCTTGTATCATTCTGAATGTGAATACATACGCTAAACATGGACACACTAAATTTTTTTTTTATTCCTTCTAGAAAATGAAATATAATATACTTTCTTAAATCAAAAAATAAATATAAAATTTAAATAAATTATTTTAACATATATTTTCCCCTATATGATAAAATAGGATTAATTATTGATTAGAAATTAACAAAATGAAGAAATTTCCCTTATATATCATTATGCATTTGAACACATGCACTAAATATGGACACACTAAAAATATATATTTTATTCCATCTAGAAAAGTGAAATATAATATATTTTTTATGTAAAAAAGGAAATATAAAATTTAAAGAAAAATATTTGATATATATTTTTGTCTATGTGTTAAAATAAGATTAATTATTAATTAAAAGTTAAAATTTAATATAATTTTAGATTAATTTCTGTACAGCAACAATGTAAAAATTTTTTACGTTCAAATTCAATAAAAGTCAAAATTTAATAAAATTTAATAATTATTAGATTATTAAAACTTAAAATTCAATAAAATATTTTTATAAAAGTCTATATAAAATTACTTAATTGGATACACGAGTAAGATAAATTTACACAATATATACAAATTAAATCCTAAAATAATCCATTTGGTAAAACATCACAAAATTTTGAGATTAAACGGTAAATAATTTCTAATTTCTCACATTTCGGGGGTAATAATTAACAAGTAGAATAAATAAATAATAAATATCTTCTAATAAATATAAAAAATAATAGTAATAAAACTTATCCATAAAAAATATATTTCAATTATTTAAAAAAAAAATCAATAAATATCAAATAAAAAATAATGGTAATAAAATCTTGTCCATAAAGAAAGGGTAGAATTAGGGTTTGGGGTTATATATTTATTTGGGGGAAAAAGCTTTGTTTTAATTTCATTCATTCATTCATTCGCATCACACAGTCTCAGCTTCTTCATCTCTTTTCTCGATCCTTCATTTCCACCGAAACAAGCCATGGCTAAGGGTCCTGGTCTCTACACCGACATCGGCAAGAAAGCCAGAGGTACTGTCTCTCTCGACCGAACTTTGTGGTGTCGGAATTTTGATTCCATTTTTTTAGGTTTTTTTTTTTTTTTTTTTTTTTTTTTTTTTTTTTATATCTATGTTTAATTGATGTTGTTTTTGATGAAATTTTTGACGGATTTTTGTAGATCTGTTGTTCAAGGACTATCACAGTGATCAGAAATTCAGCATCACCACTTACTCACCAACTGGAGTTGTAAGTGGATTTTTTTATGTTTTAAATTCATTTTTCACTATTCAGTTTGTTATTTGGTGTTCTATGTTATTTGTATGAATAATAATAATTAATAGTAATGATTATGTTGGTAAAATCACGGAGCTGGTTGAAGAAAATGGGATGGTTTAATTCGAAGATTTGTGTGCTTCTACAGTGGCTTATGTTTTTTTTAAAAGGATCTAAATAAGCATTTTTATGTTATTTAGAAATGAAAAAAAATTGCTTATGTTTGTGATACTTTGGTGTTTTCTGTGGTTTTTTACTTTTAAGCTATGTAGCACTGACACCTCTCATCAAAGGTGTGTCCCTGTGTTGGACTCCACCACGACACCGATACTTCCATTACATTCAATTGATTTACTCAAATTTTTACTGGTTCGAAGTGTCAGTGTCTTATATATATTCTTCACAGCTTTTTAATTTTCACTAGCATTTTTTGTTTTTTTGTCGTTTTCTGAAAGGATTGTATTTTTATATGAGCTTCCTTTTTTCATGTTGTTTTAGTTTTGCATGGTGGGAATGACCTACAGGGTGAAATTGAGATACGTCATTTTATAATGTAGTATATCAACTAAACTTGATTTATTTTTTAACCATTTTTAGATTTTAGAAATAGACTTTCTGATTTATTATTAATTTTCATGTAAACATGGAGTATTTTTTGTCCCTCTCAATACATCACTGTCCTTTTCATTGAATAATTTTCTGTGTTTAGTTGTGCTTCACACACATTTATTATTTGTAGTTTTTTTTATATCACGCTGACATATTTAACTGATAAAATGCTCCATAAATTTTGAGCTTGAACTCTGTTTATTGTCCACTTGTTGGTTGTTTAAGGTTTTAAATCTAGAGATGATTAGTTATGTATTTTTATCAGATTTTATAGTTTTTCCAGTACAACCATGTCTATCTTTGTTATAGCAGCTGCTGCCGGATCCACTCTGTGGTCATAACACTTTAAGTACTTCTCTTCCCTATGTTCTGCCACCGTCTACTCTGGATACTATTTATTCACTTGTTTTTTAACATCAAGTAATAATTTTTTAATATTTAGTACTAATGTTGTAACATGTTCATAGCAAAAAGGAATCACATAACAGATGTTTATATTAAAGTACCGGGTGCAGTTACATGATTTAAACCCTATGTTTAGCAATTTATGTCTTAACACACATTTTTTTGTCTTGTGCTATAGGCTATAACTTCATCAGGTACAAAGAAAGGTGAACTGTTTCTGGCTGATGTTAATACCCAGTTGAAGAACAAAAACATCACCACTGATATCAAAGTTGATACAGAATCTAACGTGAGTTTTGCATTCATGTTATGATATTTATTATTCTCTGCTGTTGGCAGCAATTGAGATCTATACTTGTTTCTGATTTGCATGCCTCTAACAGAACTATCAAACCAATTATTGTTATATATATTTTTTGTTTTACCACTCTTGGAAGGTGTCTCCAAAAGAGTCTGTTTGTTGATTTGTTACATTTTAGGATAGCATGTAAAATTATTATGTCCGACATTGAATTGTCTTATGGAGATCACCTTTTTAATGTACATTTTTAGGTAAGCCTAGTCAAGCTTTTCTTACCATATATATATATATATATATTTATATATCATCCTATGTATGCAAGGTTTAATGAAAGTACTATTTAATTTGCAAACATCTATTTGTTACTGTTTGTCTCAAATTAATTATTTTTACATCGAAAACTTCAAAACAAATTTATAAATTGGTGAAGTGTATATATCAGAACTATAATATATATATGTTAAAAATGTCTGGCTATCAATATTTGGGCCTCTTTTAATTATGTGTAGTCTGAGGTTGATCTACTTTATCTTTCTCTCTGTGTTTTTGTCTACAAATGACCTTATTCCTTTCATTTATAAGAGTTTGTTTGAATATTTGTTAGTTTCTTTGAGCCAGTGTTATCAATGGCTCATTAGGGCCGCCAGCCAAAGATCCGTATTATGTGCTTATTTTACTGTTGAAATTCTGTAGCTACTAAAATATATGCGATACTCCTTTGCTGGTGTGTGATGAATTAAATTTGCTTCTTTTGTCTAGACCTGTTTTTTCTTACATGTAAAACCAGACAAAATTCTTTTACTCTTGGTAGTTAAATTTAATTTTATCTGAAGTTACTTGGACCTTATGACCTCCATATTCCTATGATTATTTCACTGAAGTTGATAATTGCTTGTACATTTCAGCTTTTCACAACTGTCACTATCAACGAACCTGCTCCTGGTGTGAAGGCTATTTTAAGCTTCAAAGTCCCTGATCAGACTTCTGGGAAGGTAAGATTGTCAACCATTTTACATAAACAAGCTTTCAAAAATCAAAGAACATCTCGTTCTTTACAGTGAAAATTACATAGTTTGAGAAAGAAACCTAATTAAAATTGTCTAGTTAGCAGAGCTCTTGCATCCTTTTCCTCCGTGGCAGTAAATTGTGTGCTCTGTTTTATGGAATAGGTGGAACTACAATACTTGCACGACTATGCTGGATTCAGCGGCAGCTTTGGGTTGAAAGCAAACCCAATTGTCAACTTATCTAGTGTTGTTGGAACTAATGTTCTTGCTATTGGTGCTGATCTTTCTTTTGATACCAAACTTGGGGAGTTAACAAAGTCTAATGCTGGACTGAGCTACGCCAAAGACGACTTGATTGCCTCGTTGACTCTGTGAGTAACTGTTGCTTCTCTGTGCTGGAGTATTTCCAGTTTACTATCTGCATTTATTTCACTCTGACATGAATGCTAGCCATTACGTGTGGGAGTTATGGGGTTTCCTAATTAATTTATTGACACATTTAGGGTGCATTTGTCATAGATTATAAAAGTAATTTTTGGTATTCAATAATTTAGAGATTATTAAGTAAAGTAGATATCATTGTGTTTGATTACTATAAACTAAAATCATATTTTTTTTAAATCATCTATTGAAAATGACTTCTAAGAGAAGCTATTCAAAATAGTTTCTCATTTGAAATAGTTTAGATTTTTTTTAGGTTTTTTATTTTTTTTTAATAATCTGTGACAAACGAATGAAAATTCCTAAAAGTGGTTATTTTTTAATACAAAAGTGATTTTTTTCCTTCTAAAAAATACTGACAAACGGGCCCTTAAGTTCTTAGTTTTTTGTTATTGCTTTTTCTATATTCCCCCAGAAATATACCTGTTTACTTCTGTACATAATCTTTGAATTATTTCTGTTTTGTTTTTGTATTGGATGATGGAATGGGTTTATATGCTTTGTAATGTGATTCTTTCTTGTGTGTAGGAACAACAAAGGTGATGCGCTGAATGCTTCATTCTATCATCTTGTTAACCCCTTGACCAACACTGCTTTTGGTGTTGATGTGAATCATAGATTCTCAACCAAAGAGAACACCTTCACACTGGGCACCCAGCATGCATTGGATTCATTGACCACAGTGAAGGCTCGCGTGACCAACGCTGGCAAGGCAAGTGCTCTTATCCAGCACGAGTGGCGTCCCAAATCACTCTTTACCATTTCCGGTGAGGTAGACACCAAGGCCATTGAAAAGAGTGCTAAGGTTGGATTGAGTTTGGCTCTCAAACCCTAATTTTGATCCATCCTGGCAAGAAATTGAGGTAGGGTTTAGGAAAACCATATAGTTTGTCGGATTGACATTGGTTCCCTTCCTGGGTAAGAAGTGTTCATGGTTGTTTTCTTTGCAGTTGACCAATTCAACGTTGTAGAAAATAAATAGGTTTTTTATGAACCAAATGTTACTTTCAAATGTTTACAAGCTAGCCACAAGCTCAGCAAGCTTCTTTTATTGAACTGAGAATTGCTACTCGAGTTTTGAAGCGAAATTTTATATTTTTTGAATTCGGATATTATCGTAATTTACTTGTGGAATTTATTTGCATATATATTGTGGATTGATTATTGTTTTGATATCTCGATTCTCTGTTTGCAATGTGGAATGTAGAATCATATCGAAGCGTTTGGTTTTGGTATGTTCAAAACTATTTTTGGAAATGTTATGCATTGTTTTATTGAATGTTTTCTACTTATATTGGAATTTTAGATTCTCATCCCCTATTGTAACATTTTAAGATTTATTTTATTTTGGTAACAACTTTTAAGAACTTTTTTTAAAGCACAGATGATAAAGAAACCGAAGATAGAAGTTTTGATATTCTTTTTATACTTGAAAAACAAAGAGGCATGCTTGATAAGACCTGCCCTTGTAATAATCTAAATAATAGTCTATGGTTGGAGAGTGGTGTCTGTGGTGACGACAGCATGCATGGCGGCTCAGCGGAGTTTCAATGGTGGTTTTGTTGGTGGTGCAGTTGTGATAGTGTCATCTGGTGATGATTAACAGTTTTGGTAGCAACTAGTTTGATGGGGTGCAGCTTTGGTTGCTCTAGCTGAATGTGTATGTTCCGTTTGTTAGAGTTGATTCATACTCTCCATAAGGGTGTGGATTTAACTTCTGCTGCCAGCGTTTGAAGTATGCCTCAATCCTGACGAGTCTTTAAAACCTAATTTACCTAACTCATAAACTCTCTAAAAAAAAAGTTAATAACCTAAATGTTACACATTTACACTATAGCTACATGTTCAAAGTCTTCAAAACATAGTTGAATATTGGTTACAACTTCCAATATGGTCACAACATATTTAACTCCATATAGAAAGCACATTGACAACCCCCAAGTCTTCTCAAAAGCCCCACATTTGAGTCCACGGAGGACACCCTTACAAGCTAGTCCACATCGCATAGAAATTGAATGACTCAAATTTCGTGAAAACTCACAAATACACACTCAGACTACAGATTTTTTCATCAGTGTATAGTTTGAGTGTGTATTGTAGGAGAAATACACTTTCAAATTGAGAAAAATCTGTGACTGACAATACACACTCAGACTATCAGACTACACATATTGTGTGTTTTTTTGTCCTGAATGTGTACATCCAAAGTACTTTTGGGGTGCAAAAAGTTGGACCCAAAACATTGTCACTCAACTTGGGAGCCTCAATATCCCAACACCTTTGCATGCAAAATTTTAATGAATAGAATCATGATTACAATACACAGATATTGATAACCCATACTGCACAAGCAACTAATCCAACACATTAGTCATAACCTAAGGAAAAGGATAACTAGAAATTAAACCCAGAAATTTTAAAGTCCTTCAAAGCTAGCTCTACAACATGTTTCTCTTACAAGTATGACATTTGATTACATTAATAATATAAGTATTTACTGATGAGTACATTGACCAATGAGTATGTAAATATCTATGAATAACAGCATGAACTAACACCACCATTTGTTTTCTTTACAAAAAAAAAATACATTATGAAAGGAAGAAACCCTATGAAAAGGTGGAAAATGTATAACAAATTCACAATGACAACATATAACTAAATGATTTCTAATGTTTTAGAAAGGCAAATTGTCAAAACACAACAGTTTCTGTTGAGCTAATTGCTTAGGTTGAGGGAGCTGAATGAATAGAGAATCAAATTAACGAGCGAATCGTGATTCTTATCCTTTAGGTTTTGGTGACTTGGTGTAATGACGATACGGAGAACCTTGTTGACCATTTGGACTCGACAAGATCCTTACGGGTTGACCCTTTCTTGATAAAGAAGTTAACTGTTTTTGCATACTGTTTTTAGAATTTGGCATCGACATCGTCCGATCTACTCGAACAACTTGAAAGTGATAAGACACAATGGCCATATCCTTGAGGTTTTGCAAAGGCTTCAGAGCTTGAACAACTTCACTCATCATAGGTCTAACTTTTGGATCACGGCTAAGACATTGAGCGGCTAGTTGGGCAGATTTTTGTGCCCCTTTGATTGAGAAGTGACCTTCGAGACGAGGATCGATTATTTGGAATAACAATCTTCGGTCTCCGAGTACAGGTCTTGCCCATTCCACAAGGTTGTGTTCTCCGTTTGGTCTATTCTTATCGACAGCTCGCCGACCAGTGAGCATTTCAAGTAGCACTACTCCAAAACTATAGACGTCGCTTTTTGATGTCAAATGACCTAATTAGAATCATCAGCTTAGGTCAAAATTAAAACTGCAAGCGGATGCAACAAAGTTATAGAATGATTTTGTATCTAAAGAGTCAACATAAGGGCCTTTTTGTTTGAAAAATGTTATGTTTTCACTAATAATTACAATAATGTCACATTGCTTTCACTTTGTTTTATATTTTCGACGATTAGTATACAACACAATTAAAACAATTTACAAATCTTTGAAAAATAGGAAACAAAGTGACAATATAATTATTGGTAACACGATCATTCAAATGTTTAGTTTTGTCTTACAAGGAAAAGTTCTTCTAGCTACTACAACTGAGGGTTCACAGAGTAGTAAACAAAAACAATCTAGCACATGAAAGGTATAAAACAGTTTACAAATATTTACCATTTATTATGTCAGTTCTTCATGCATACAAAATCTTAAATTTATACTACCAAAAAAACGGGTCAAATTTATTACAGGTCATAGAACTTATAACAGGCAGAAATTTAGGTTGAAATCAATATTAATGCAACAAAAGAATCAATTAGCAATCTAGAGCTCTGTAGCACCAACACTTCTGATCAAACGCGTGTTCAGTGTCTGACACGACACCAACACATGAATTACTTTCAATTAATTCATTTTCTCAAATTATTACTGGTATCTTCATGTTTGCGTCAATGCTTCATCGATCTAGTGCCTCAATCATGTTATGTAGTTTAAAATTTATGAAAATAAAATTTAAAAAAGGAAACTAACCGGTCATAACATACTCAGGAGCGGCATAACCATATGTTCCCATAACTCTTGTTGATATGTGTGTCTTTTCCCCTTGAGGACCATCTTTGGCAAGTCCAAAATCAGAGAGCTTTGCATTGTATTCCTAAAAATAAATTTCGCTTTTATGTTTTGAAGTTGGAAAAAGAATAGAAAATAATTAAAAACCTCTTTCCAACGAACTAACGTACTGCATCTAAGAGAATATTGGATGTCTTGAAATCGCGATAGATTATAGGCCTTTGAGCTTCTTCGTGAAGAAAATGAAGACCTTTTGCGGCTCCAAGCGCGATTTTCATTCTGATAGACCAAGGAAAAGGCAAGGACCCTTCTGCATAATTCATGGTTGTTACCAGAAAACAATAAATTTCCTTATGCATATGAATTTTCTAAAAGCATAGTGCAAAGCAGAAAAAATATGCATTTTAGGATCAGATTCAGTTAATTATAGTTTTTGTTTTATTGACATATAAAATCCTAGGAAGTTGATAAGAGTTAGATCTGAATTAAATATGTATCAAAATTATGGTAGAACATTGAATAGGAAATTCAAATTTAATGTTTGTATTGAGAAAAGTTGTAGCTACAGCAATAATCAAACTCTTTCTAAACTAAACTTTAAGTGCAGTGTGATAAAATTTGATTTAGGTTCTGTTTAGATAAACAGCATAATCGCTTATCATATAAGTATTTATGTATAATCTATTTCTATAACAAAAGAGAAAATAAAGTCAAACTTTTTTTTTATAAGTTGTCCTGGAGAGTTTATGTAAATAAGCTGAAAACAACTTATGTACATGTCTTAAGTTATTTCCATAAACTCTCCCAAACAGTCTGATAAATGCTTATGCAGTAGATAAACTCAAATAAGTCAATCTAAACAGGTCCTTAATGTGCATCAAAAATCTTCAAATTTTCTGCAATGACAAGGGACTGCACACACAAAAAAGCGGTAGTGAAGACATGCTGATAGAAACAAAAAAAGTTCATATCATACTTCTGAAGAGGTGGTTCTCCAAACTTCCACGGGGCATAAACTGATAAACCAATAATCTTTGGTCATCTTCAATACAGAAACCAATCAATTTAACGAGATTCGGGTGGACAATATCACCGAGAATGTTTAACTCAGCCTGGAAACGGATACAAATAAAAACTTAGAATGTTAACAAAAGCAAATTATAAAAGAAATTCATCGAAGGGAAAAAAAAGTCAAGAAATAAGTTCCGTACAAGCCACTCTTTGTGACCCTGAAGTCCGTCATGATTGAGGGTCTTTACTGCGACAGTAAGTCCAGTACCTGGTTTCACAGGTGCAGTTCCGTTCTCCTCGATCCAACCCTTGAAGACGCAACCGAATCCTCCCTCGCCAAGAAGACTCTCCGGTCTGAAATTCCTAGTTGCCAACTTTAGCTCATTGAATGTGAATTTTCTCAAATGAGAAGAAACCTTCAATTCCTCACTGAACTTTGGAGTGGAAGGTATACTTTCTGCATTACTAGTTGTAGATGATCCTGGAGGAGCACTTTTTTCCTTTTTTCTTTTCTCATATGCAGATGTTTTTTCCACTAGTAAAAGAAAATATACTAATTATTATCAATTAAATTCACAACTAAAGAACTAAAAAAACACTCTAACATCATATGATCCTGACATCTATGAAGCACAAACACATACACTTGTTACAATACTGACACATAGACACTGAAAATAATTTGAGAAAATAGAAGTGATTGTGTACAATGACAAGTGTCAGTGACATGTCACTGTCGAACATCACTACATAACCTGACATTCTATTCTACACTTGGCGCAACTTCATTTTCTATCAGCAAGATTGTACAGTAACTAGGTACCACTAAATAGAGTAATGCTAAAGAATTTATCCATAGAAGATCAAGAAAAAGGTTAAAGTTTCATTATTTTATATCATTACACAATGACTTAAATGTCAATACTAGTTTTGAACCATAAATAAGTTCATTTTCCTTAGATGAAATCAACAAATTTTTTTTTTCTCCTCTACCTTTTAGGTAAAGATCAAATGAAGACAGTTCTACTGCTAATACTTATAAAGAAATTATTATGCAGCTGGCAGATGGTAATGCAAACCAGATCATAGTTTTGGAACTCAATTATTTGCAAACATGACCTTGAATTTGCATCACCTCAATTAACTCAGAACCTATATTATTTCTTAAGGACATATTTGGATTGACTTATTTTAGCATATCTATTAGCATAAGCACTTATGAAACTGTTTAGTAGAGCTTATAGAAACAGCTAATGACATGCCCATAAGCTGTTTTTTATCTTATTTTTCATACTCTCCATGATAACTTGTGAAAAAAGCTTATAGCTTAAATGAAAACAAGTTGACTTTATTTTACTTTTTGTTATAGAAATAACTTATACATAAGCACTTTATCTAGATAGGGCCAGAAACTAAAATTAGCAGCTCAGATATAAAAAAAATAAAATTAGATGGACAGAACAAAACCTAAGACTCTAAGAGTAAAGATTAAAAAAAAAATCTTTCTAATTCTACCTAACATTAATGTGAATCAAAAATTATTTCCAGAAATAAAAGAAATCGGGTATAAACGGAAAGAGAAATTACCACTATGAGCACTTGTAGTACCACTTATGGAAGTATCAACCTTTGATCTTGAAGGTAAGCACTTTCCAAAGCAACTAAATTTAATACAACACCCAATTTCCTTCTCATCACCATCTTTCTTCATTTTTCCCTTTGACTTCCCAGAATCCAAACTTCCAGCTTGAATTGCATTATTCCTAAACCCCATCTTCCACAAAACTCTTATAAAAAAGTTTACATACTCAAATCTTCACCACAAAGTTTCAAACTTTAGACAAGGGTTATGAAAAAAGACAAAAATTAAAAACACCCAATTCAAGTAACCTCAAATCAAATCATTGAAGGGTGTGAAATTCATGAAAATTATTTATGGAACTGAAAGAACAAAAACATCATGGTTTAAACAAAAGGATCAAAAGAAGTAAACAAAAGTAATGATTAAAACAAAGACAAACTCAGTTGAGGAATTTGAGTCCAAAAGGGGTGTATGGGTGGAAGAGAGATTGCATTTGCATGTGAAAAGAGAGTTATTTTTTTCAACAACGGGCAGGACGGGCAGGCTTGAAATGTGAAAGGAAGAAAACGGGCAGGGCGGGCAAGAGAGAGAAAAGGACAGCCATTTGCTTTTGCTTTTTTGCTACTTTCCTCTTAATTTGTTTGACTTTGTTTTTTTTGCATTCGTGAAGATAATTTTTTTTTTCTTATATCATTAAATGAAAATCATGTGTTGTAATATTTGATAGGCTAAATACCATTCGTGATTTTAATTTCATAATTTCAGTTAACGTTTTAGTTATTTATTTGTTTTTTAGATTGAATCATTTATTTTAATTTTAAGTGATAATTTGATATATAAAATGTCAATAATATTATCTTTTTTTTTTTACAAAAAATTCATCAAAATTTTCAACCAAAACCCATAAAATTATATTCTTTAATATAATACATATTTTCATCAAATTCGTAACTCAAATCTTCAAATAAACTCATATTTTCATTTTTTATTTGATGTTGTTAGAGATAAAAATATGAGTTTATTTGAAGATTTGAGTTTCAAATTTGATAAAATTTGTATTATATTGAAAAATATAATTAATTTTATGGGTTTTGGTTGAAAATTTTGATGAATTTTTTGAATTTTTGTAAAAAAAATGATAACATTGTTGACATTTTAAAACATAAAAGATCAAATTGTCACTTAAAATTAAAATAAATGACTAAATAAAAAAGAAAGATAAAGAACTAAAACATTGAAATTAAGTTGAAGGACCACGAGTGCTATTTAACCTATTTGATAAATTAATTGATAAGCACAGTTTTTCTTTAAGTGGAAAATTTTTTGAGAAAATAATGTGTTAGATGGTTATTCAAATCTTTGACCAAAAATTTTCAGATGATTTAGTTATTTTCCACCTTGCAGATGTTATGGGCGTTCTTTATCCTCGTCCCTAATTTTTGTGTTCTACTTCTTTTCTTTTTTTCCTTTTCTTTTTTATGTCATGTAATCATAAAAGATTAAAGAATTGATAAACATAAGAGAGAGAAAATTAAGAGCACCCTTTTTCACAGTTTTTCTGCTTATCCTCTTTTATAACCTTCAATCTTTTTTAAATAGTCATTAATCAAATTCATTTTTGTTTTATATTATTTACGGATTTATGTTTTCAAAAACTTTTTTTTATCAATAACAGATTTTATTAATTTTCTATTGATAGTAAGATTTTATTAATTTTTATTTATAAAGTTAAAAGTATTCGGAAAATTCTAGACTAAAAAATTTATATAGTAATTCAAATGTTGATATATATTTAGTGTATTACTACATTTAATCTATGCCAATTAATTTAATGATTATCATGTGTAAAACAATTTTACATTATTGTTCCATAAAAATTTATTATTTTGTCATGTAAGTTTATTCAATAATAAAAACTAATTTATATTGTATATATTTTTATTTAAATTACATATCTACATATGTCACTATCATTCAAACACATGTACGTGGACAAAGTGGTAGGCCCCTAAAGTTAGCATGGTTTGAATTGTATCAAACATTAGATATATTATTCTCTAAATAAATCTATTCAATTTTTTTTAATATTTTTTAAATTTGTTTAACTTATGTGAGATATATCGTAAATATATATTTTCAATTATATGTTAGGTTATCATCTTCAATGCTATATTTATAGTGTGCTAATTTTTTTTTTACATACATAAATCTATATGTCTAAATATTATAGTATTGTCATTCTTATATTAAAAAAAGAGACGGTAATTTTATCAAAAAAATGATTGGAATGAATAGTAAACTATAACTGAAACGTGGAAATTTAATTTATGATTATAATCATAAAAATTTAAATAAAATAAATTTAAATAATTTCTAATGATAAATAATGTTAGTCAAACAAAATTAATAATAATTCATGTAGTTTTTAATATGTATGATTTACAACTGAACTAAATATAGCATAACAAAAATATAACTTATGATGTATTTGGTGATTGCCCATTTTAAAAACACAAAATAATCTATAATCGAAACACCAAATACCATGTGATTTGATCCTAGGAAAAAATGCACAAATCCAATAAATCTAATCAATTAATTATGACATTCATTACACATTCATATACTTATGCTGAATTGTTCAATTCAAACAATTCTGAATAACTCATTACAAATTGTATTCATTTTTATGCCGATTGTAACATCCTCTAAATTTATTATTTAAAACAATTAAGACATACATATATATATATATATATATATATATTTTAATATTAATCTAGGTGTGATAATTATTTGCCTTGTTCGACTTATTGTAGTTGATAAAATTATTAGTAAGAATTATTTAATCAATGGAGAAGTTTTTATATATATGTATATGTTTTTTTTAGTACAAGAAGAATTTGGGTTAGGGGTTTGTGGCTTGGTGTGACCCAACCCATAATAGAAATTTGGGTCTGGAGTTTGTGGCTTGGTTTTTGTATGATCAAGGTTAAGAAAAAAATAAATAAATAAATAGATAAATAAAATAATATTTTCTCCCTTCTATTCCTTATTTAGGCCCAATAATCTCTACTTTAAATTTTCCCTAAACTCCACAATATTTCCATACTAAGTAATAATAAACAGAAAGGAATACCGAAACTCTAACCGACATCACCTTCACACATCCTCTTCTTCGTTCATTAAAAGCTTGGAATTTCTTTTCTTGAGAACAACTTCGTGAAAGCTTAGAGCTTTGTACTAGGAAGAAAAGCAGCCAAGGTAAGGGCGACTTTTCCCCACACAAATTATAGTTAAACCGTTAGTTGGATGACATGAAATTAATAATTGTGATCGCTTGCTTTTTGAAAGGAATAAAATGTAGACTAATGAATAAAAATAATGAAACCCGAATCCTTTCCGTTGAGTGAATATTTAATATACGATTTTTTTTAAGAAGTAAAGTATGGATTTTTATGTTATATATGATAACGTTTTAATTTTTATGAAAGATATGAAGTAAAATATGAATTTTTATGTTATATATATGTCGTTTTATTTTGATGATGTATATGAGTCGGAGTTTGAATTTTTATGTTATATATGTTAAAGTGCTGATTTTTATGGTGTGTATGATATCAAGTTTTTGATTTTTATGTGTATGTGGTGAAAGTTATAATTTTTATGATTATTTGTCCATGAATATGTGATACTCATTATATGGATGTGTGGTGTGTGATCTTAGTGATATGAGCATAAGATGTTGATTTAAAAGAAAAAGTGATTTTGAATGCATATGACATGATTCTTAGTGGGCTGTGTGGGAATATATCTCTTTGATAATATATCATCATGTGATGGTATATGCATCTTCGTGGGAGTTGCCTTAGTGGCAGGTTTATTTCTCAATTGGTATGAGTGATCTTCTGTGTGGAAGTTGCCTTAGTGGCATATTTATTTTCCTCATTGGTATGAGTGATTTTTCTTATTAGAAGTTGCCTTAGTGGCAGGTTTATATTCGGATCATATAGTTTTAAGAGCATGCATTATACATATGTTTTTTATATACAATTTACCGGTTTGCACATTTTTTTCTTTTAAATTGGAAGTTTTTACTTTTATATGTTTTTGTGTTATTCTTCTATATGTTTAGCTTTGGTTTGACGTGAATGATGGAAAAAATCTGACCCTTACAACAATATTTTAGGTACTAATGTGTTTGAGGAGATTCAAGAGTAGTTGATAAGCATTAACGTGCGGCAAACGTGGGGTAAAAATATGGTTTTCAAGACAATTTTGTAATAATAGGATTGTCGCAATATTTTCTATGTCTATTTTTAAATCTTTGTCACCAAACTTTAATAAGATTTTTTTTGTTTTAGTTTTTAAATAAATATTTTTTAATAATATTAAATAAACATGATTGTTACTAATTATTTAAATGGATAAATGTTAGATATTCTTAAAAAAGTTATCGTAAATTTTTCTAAAAGTATTTTTTAGTAACGTATTGGATAAAAAAATTCGGGGCGTTACACTATGGGGATTTTTTGATCCAAAACGTTACTTAAAAAAAATATTTTTAGAAAAATTTACGATAATTATTTTTTGGTAAGCGTATCTAACATTTATGCCTTTAAATAATTAGTAACAATCACATTTATTTAATATTATTAAAAAGTGTTTATTCAAAGGTAAAACAAAAAAAAAAACAATTATTCCTAACGGAAGGGAACCCACTTCCGTATTTCTAGAATTCGAGTGCATTTTAAAGTTTGGTGACAAAAGATTTAAAAATAGACTTAGAAATATCGTGGCAATTCTATTATTACAAAATTTTCCTGAAAAACCTTATTTTTACCCCACGTTCACCGCACATTAATACTCATCAACTACTCTTGAATCTCCTCGAACTCATTAGTAACTAAAATGTTGTTGTAAGGGTCAGATTTTTTCCATCATTAGCATCAAACTAAAGCTAAACATATAGAAGAATAACACAACAAATAAAAGTAAAAACTTCCAATTTAAAAGAAAAAAAAATGCGTAAACCGGTAAATTGTATATAAAAAGCATATGTATAATGCATGCTTCTATAATTATATGATCCGGATATAAACATGCCACTAAGGCAACTTCCACACAGAAAAATCACCTATACCAATGAGGAAAATAAACCTGCCACTAAGGCAACTTCCACACAAAAGATCACCCATACCAATAGGGAAAATAAACTTGTCACTAAGGCAACTCCCACAAAGATGCATATGCCATGACATGATGATATATTATCAAAGAGATATATTCTCACATAGCCCACTAAGAATCATGTCATATGCATTCAAAATCACTTTTTAAAAATCATCATCTTATTCACATATTACTAAGATCACATACCACACATCCATATCATGAGTATCACATATTCATGAACATATAATCATAAAAATTATAACTTTCACCATATACACATAAAAATTAAAAACTTGATATCATACACACCATAAAAATTAGCACTTTAACATATATACCAAGAAAATTCAAACTCCAACTCATATACATCCTCAAAATTAAAACCTCATATATATAACAAAAAAATTCATATTTTACTTCATATCTTTCATAAAAATTAAAAATTTATCATATATAACATAAAAATCCATACTTTACTTATTAAAAAAAACCGTATATTATTTATTGACTCAACACAAAGGATTCAAGTTTCATTATTTTAAATCATTAGTCTACATTTTATTCCTTTCAAAAAGCAAGCGATCACAATTATTAATTTCATGTCATCCAACTAACGGTCTAACTATTATTTGTGTGGAGAAAATCCATTACCTTGGCCTCTTTTCTTTCTAGTACAAAGCTCTAAGCCCCACGAAGTTGTTCTCAAGAAAAGAAATTCGAAGCTTTTGATGAACGAAGAAGAGGAGTTGTGAAGGTGATGGCGGCTAGGGTTTCAGTATTCCTTTCTTCTTATTATTACTTAGTATGGAAATATTGTGAACTTTAGGGAAAATTTAAAGTGGAGATTATTGGGTAGGTAGTGTTGGACCTAAATAAGGAATAGAAGGGAGAAAATATTATTTTATTTATCTATTTATTTATTTCTTAACCTTGATCATACAAAAACCAAACCACAAACTTCAGGCCCAAATTTCTATTATGAGTTGGGTCACACCAAGCCACAAACCCTTATCCCAAATTCTTTTTGTACTAAAAAAATATATATATATAAAACTTCTCCATTGGTTAAATAATTCATACTAATAATTTTATAACTACAATAAGTCGAACAAGGCAAATAATTATCACACATAAATTAATATTAAAATATATATATATATATATTTATAGGTCTTAATTATTTTAAATAATAAATTTAGAGGATGTTACTGTTGGAACCAAGTTGGTTCTAAGTCTTAGGATTTTGATGTTTACAAAAGCACTCAATGTAAACTTATTTTGTACCTTGAATTATTAAATTAAATGCCACCAAAAACTGAAGTAATCAGAAGCAGAAGTTCAAAGGATTCCAGAAAATGAATTCTGGAATTACCAGAAGATACTCCAGGATGTCAAAACATCACCAGAAGATATCTTTGCTGGCCTATATCAGAAGGAAGAAAAATCAGAAGGAAACATGGATCATACCAGAGGAAAGCCTGCCAGAGGGAGAGTTGATCCAGACCAAAAGGAATCAAATATCAAATTTATTCTGACCAGAAGATGGCATGGCAGTGAAATATTAAACTGCCCAGACTTGTTCCAGACTCAACCAGAAGCTAAGTTTATGAGTCCAGAACAAGGGAATCAATTGAGATTTGACCCAGACCATAAGATAACATGATTAAGGGCATGAAACTAAGTCCAGACTAGAAGAAATGAATTCCAGAATAAATCCAGACCTGGTCCAAAATCAAAGGTAAAATGTCCAGACTGAAATTATTTTTTCTCAAGTTAATTTCAGTTCATTCCAGACCAACTCCAGAATTTGTCCAGATCAGAGGAAAAATATTCAGCTTAATGGTTCAGAATTAATTATTGGGTCCAGTGATGGCCCAAATCAGATGATCAGACCATGGCCCAGTGTTGGCCGAAATCAAAGGGACAGGATGTGCAGTCCAGCAAAGGCCGAGTTCAGAGGATTGTAGCATATCAAGTGCAAGTCTAGGATGGCCGAGATCAGAAGATTAGAGGGTTAGGAAGTGTGGCCCAGGGATGGCCGAAATAAGAGGATCACAACATATCAATTAGTTTGGTCCAGAGGTGGACTGGCGCAGAAGAATCTAATGGTCCAGATTTAATCATGAGGATTAACGGTGAAGATCTTAAGTTATTTTAATCAAAGTATTAAAAAGATTTGTTATAAAAATAAATGTGGAGTAGTGTGGAATTCAGGAGCTGTAGCGGGAAGGAACTAATTGATTTAATTGGCTAGTTATTTTGAAAGAAAATCTGAAGATATGTTTTTTATTTATATGAAGCCCCATTGGTCAAGTTATTTTTGCAAGAGAATCCAGCAAGATTCAGCTTGAAATTAAGCTTGGAAGAGGCCCAAATATGAATCTATAAAAGGAGGCTCAAGGCAGAATACTTAATATCGAAAATCACAAAAGAGTTATACACTTCCAAAGCAAATACTCTCAAATTTTCATAGAAGTCAATTGTGAGTTCCAGCTTTCAAGAAGCAAGTACTCGTGTTATTTTCCTTCCACTGTGTCAAATCTAAGTTGTTGAAGTAGAGTCTACAAGCTGAGGGAGTCAGTAGGGGTAGCAGGTTACTTGGCAATTAAATTCATAGTGTTGTGTGTTAAATCTAAGTTGTTGAAGTAGAGTCTACAATCTGAGGGAGTCAGAAGGGGTAGCAGGTTACTTGGCAATTAGATTTATAGTGTTGTGATTTCTTCTACAATCTGGGATTGTCAGATTGGCTGAAGACAGGAGCTGCATTCCTCAAAGAAGTCTAGGATTGTTAGATTGTTTGAGAAGACTGACTTCGAGGGTTAGTAGCAAGGTTGTAATTCAAGGTTTGAATTAGTGAAATCCTTCAAGGTGAAGGGACTGGACGTAGCCTCGTTAACGGTGAACCAGTATAAAAACTGTGAGTTTTATTTTTACTTTTTATCCGCTGCTAACTCTGTTTTTAATTATACATCAAGTTTTGTTTTAAAAGTATAAAAACAGGAAAAGTATTCAAGTTAAGTCAAACACAATTCAACCCCCCTTCTCGTGTTTGCACCTTCAATTGGCATCAAAGCTCGGTCTCAAGGCTGGGCACTTAACAGTGTTTGAGGAAAGGTCCAAGGGGTTCAATATGTCAGAAGAATTGGGAAACAACATCAACAGACCACCACTGTTTGATGGAGAAAGGTTTGAGTATTGGAAGGACAGAATGAGAAGCTTTGTCATATCTCAAGATCCTGAACTATGGAAGATGATAGTCAAAGGATATACTGCACCTACTAATCTAGAAGATCCAACTAAGAAACTAGACATGGATGATATGAAACCAGATCAGAGCAGATTACACAAACTTCATCACAAGTCCAGAAACATCATGATCAGTGCAATCACATTCAAGGAGTTTGATAGATGCACAGATAAAGAAATAGCAAAGGGCATATTCGACCGTCTGGTTCTAACCTATGAAGGAACCAAGCAGGTTCAAGAAGCAAGGGCTAACATATTGGTCAGGAAGTATGAGCTGTTCAAGAAGGAAGAAGATGAAGACATTGAAGCAATGTTCAGCAGATTCCAAACTCTGGTATCAGGTTTAAAAGTATTAAACAAAAGCTATACCACTGCAGATCATGTTATGAAAATTCTAAGAAGTTTACCAAAAAGGTGGAGACCAAAGGTTACTGCAATACAGGAAGCCAAAGATCTGAATAACTTAAGACTTGAAGACCTGATCAGCTCACTCAGGTCTCATGAAATAGAACTGGAAGAAGATGAACCAAAGAAGAAGAAGAATCTGCCTCTGAAGTCAAAACAGAAGAAAGCTGCAAGGGCAGCATCAGAATCAGAGGATAGTGATGTTGGAACCAAGTTGGTTCTAAGTACTTAGGATTTTGATGCTTACAAATGTACTCTATGTAAACTTATTTTGTACTTTGAATTATTAAGTTAAATGCCCCAGAAACTGAAGGAATCAGAAGCAGTGATCAAAGGATTCCAGAAAAATGAATTCTGGAATGACCAGAAGATACACCAGGAATGTCAAAACATGACCAGCAGATATCTTTGATGGCCCAGATCAGAAGGAATAAAAATCAGAATGAAACATGGATCATACCATTGGAAAGCCTGCAAGAAGGAGAGTCGTTCCAGACAAACAGGAATCAAATATCAATTTTATTCCAGAAATGATTCTGACCAGAAGATGGCCTGACAGTTAAAAATTACTTGTTCCAGACTTGTTCTAGAAGGTATGTTTATGAGTCCAGAACAAGAGGATCAATCCATATTTGGTCCAGACCATAAGATAGCATGATTCAGGGCATGGAACTAAGTCCAGACCAGAAGAAATGAATTCCAGAATCAATCCAGACCTGGTCCAAAATCAAAGGTAAAATGTCCAGACTGAAATATTTTTTGTTCAAGTTAATTTCAGTTTGTTCCAGACCAAATTCCAGAATCTGTCCAGATCAGAGTAAAGGTTTCCAGATCAATGGTTCAGAATTAATTATTTGGTCCAGTGATGGTCCAGATCAGAAAATCAGACCATGGCCCAGTGTTGGCCGAAATCAGAGGGACATAATGTATAGTCCAACAAAGGCCGAATTCAGAGGATTATAGCATATCAGGTGCGCATCCAAGATGGCCGAAATCAGAAGATTAGAGGGTCAGGAAGTGTGGTCCAGGGAAGGCCGAAATCAGAGGATCACAGCATAACAATCAGTATAGTCCAGATGTGGACTAGCGCATGAAGATCCAATGGTCCAGATTTAATCAGGAAATTTATACGGTGGAGAATTTAATTTATTTTGATCAAAGGATATACTGCACCTATTGATCCATAGATCCAACTAAAGAATTAGACATGGATGATATGAGAACAGATTAGAGAAGATTACACAAACTTCATCACAAGTCCAGAGACATCATGGTCAATGCAATCACATTCAAGGAATTTGATAGATGCACAAATAAAGAAACAACAAAGAGTATATTCGACAGTCTGGTTCTGACCTATGAAGGAACCAAGCAGGTTCAAGATGCAAAGGCTAACATATTGGTTAGAAAGTATGAGCTGTTCAAGATGGAAGAGGATGAAGACATTGACACAATGTTCAGCAGATTCCAAACTTTGGTATCAGGTTTAAAAGTATTGAACAAAAGCTATACCACTGCAGATCATGTTATGAAAATTCTAAGAAAGTTACCAAAAAGGTGGAGACCAAAGGTTACTGCAATACAGGAAGCTAAGGATCTGAATAACTTAAGGCTTGAAGACATGATCAGCTCACTCAGGTCTCATGAAATAGAACTAGAAGAAGATGAACCAAAGAAGAAGAAAAATCTGGCTCTGAAATCGAAACAGAAGAAAGCTGCAAGGGCAGCATCAGAATCAGAGGATATTGATAGTAACAATGATGATATGGCTTACTTAACCAAAAAGATGGTTAAGATCTGGGAAAACAGAAAGAGGAAAGGTTCCCAGAAGAAACATAACAGCAAGGAAGAATCTGACAAGAAGAACATTATCTGTTATAGATGCAAGGAACCTGGACATATCAATTCAGAATGTCCAAATCTGGAAAAAGGCAAACAGCACAAGAAGTGTTCCAGATACAGAAAGAAAGGTCTGATGGCTGCCTGGGATGTATCAAAATCAAAGGAAGAATCTTCTGATGAAGAAGAGGCAGAAACAGCAAAGATAGCTCACATCAAGTCTGCTTCTGGACCTCATAAAGGCACGAATTCCAGAAGGAAAACAGGCAGAAGGAAGAATGATCGAAGCAATCATTCTGGCAAATCTGGAAGCACATCAGAGGAAACAATTCTGTCTCTGATGGCTCATACCAACTCAAGTTCTGAATATAGCTCAGGCTCTAGAACAGAATCAGAAGATGAAGACAATGAGGTATTTTCTGATCTGTCTAAATCTGAATTAATTGAGACTTTAAAAGACTTGTTAAATGCAAACAATAAAAGGTCTTTAAAACTGAAAACTCTTAGGGAAGATAAGGAAAATCTTACCAAAGAAGTCCAAGTTTTAAAGAATCGAAATTCTGAGTATGCAACTGAAAACAAAAATTTTAAAACTGATGTTGCAAGACTCAAATCTGAAAACCAAACTCTGAAAAGTAATAATTGTTCCACTTCTGAAACTGTTTGTAAATCTGATATGCATGAGCAAGTTTTTCAAAACTTTATTTCCAATGGAATGGAAAGAAGTAAAAATGCATCTATGATTTTTGGAAATAGTAATTTTGGAAAAAGAGGTCTTGGTTTTATAGAAACAATTACTGAAAATAAAGTTGTTCATTCTGATGTTTTATGTAGTGTTTGTGCCAAGAAAGGTCACTCTGAATTATCTTGTCCAATGGTAAAATCTGAACAAGATCAGGGAGTTGTTACAATTAACAAACCTGGACCCAATCAGTTCTGGGTACCAAAAGATCAAATTATCTATGTTGCAGATATTCTGAGCAACCAGAAGGAGACACCAACAATGGTGCCTAGACAATGGATGTTGGCAACGCACAAGCAGAAGAAGGTTTATGTTCCAACATCTACCAAACAGAAGCAAAGTGACTCTGGTAGAAGAAGAACTGGTCAACACAATACCTATCAGAACCAGAACCAGAATTATAGAAGGAACAAGAAATATCATGGATATCACTTGTATCAGAACAAGAACTGTAACCAGAATCAGAACTGGAACAGTATCAGAGGAACATGAACTGGAACCAGAACCAGAACTGGAACCAGTACCAGAAGCACATAAACTGGAAACAGAACCAAAACTGGAACCAGTATCAGAGGTACAGGAATTGGAACCAGAACCAACACTGGAACCAGAACCAGAACTGGAGGCACAGAAACTGGAACCAGAATCAGAATCAATACCAGAACCAGAACCTGAACAGGTATCAATATCAAAGGTTGAGGTATGATCATCAGAACTACTTTAATTATCAAAATAAGTATGATTATCAGAATCACCATAAGTTCCAGAATCACTAGAGGAATATGGTGTATGAGCCAAAACAGAAATTAAAGAATCAGAATCAAGAGAGTTCTTCAAACTCTCCAGTGAGATTCATCAAGACTACAAACTTGGAAGGGAATTCAAATTCCCTCATCCAAACCATGTAATCTCAGAACATATAGATTAGGAATCTGAAAATCAGAAGCAAGAGGATTTTCAGAGTAAACCTGAGGCTACATCTTGCTGTAAATACTATTATTATTTAATATTTACTGTGATAACAAGAAGCTTGATTTTAACAAATCAAAGCTAGATAAGTATTCTGCAGGTTTTCAAAACATCAGAGGAACCAGGTGATTCACACGAATTGAACACTCAGAAGAAACAACATTCCAGTGGTTTCAAAAACAAACAGAAACCACCAGAAGCAGAATTAATGGTTTGGCTGTACTAAGTTCATTTTTAAATTAATTGATTTATATTATGGTATATGACAAACTGCTTGACAAATCAAAGCAAGATAAAGATAGTATAGGTTCATCAGAACCAAAGGGAGCAGAAGCAGAAGCAGAACAAATGGTTTGGCTGTATTGAGTTAAATTTTAACTTATTTGATTTGCATTATGTAAAATGACAAACTGCTTGATCTTAACAAATCAAAGCAAGATAAAAATAGTGCAGGGAGCAGAAGCACAAGAAACAAAAGTACCTGGAAAGGTAAAGGATACAAGCAAGTCAGCAACACATGACAAATCTTCAAAAGATAAATCTGATCAAGTCAGAAACAGCCAAGATAAGTCATAAGAGAAATCTGGATATTTACCAGAATCTAAAGCTGTTACAGATTCACCAGAACCAGAAGCTGATTCATCAGAATCAGAAGCTGTTACAGAACCAGAAGCTGATGCAAACCAAGCATTGTTGATGAAGTTTTGGCAGTGGAAGGTTGGATACTTGCAATGCAAGAAGAGCTGAATGAAATTGAAAGGAATGATGTTTGGGATCTGGTATCCAAACCAAACAGAAGCACTATTGGAACCAAGTAGGTATTCAGAAACAAATTCAATGAAAAGGGTGAAGTTGTAGCTCAAGGATACAGTCAACAAAAAGGTATGGATTACACTGAGACTTTTGTTCCAGTGGCCAGGTTAGAAGCATTTAGAATTCTCTTATCATTTGCTGATAATCATGATATAATGCTGTATCAAATGGATGTCAAAAGTGCATTCTTAAATGGCTACATAAGTGAAGAAGTCTATGTCAAACAACCCTTTGGTTTTGAAAATTCTGATTTTCCAGACCATGTTTTCAAACTTAGAAAGTCTTTATATGGTTTAAAACAAGCACCAAGGGCATAGTATGACAGACTTAGTAACTTTCTGCTTAAGAATGAATTTAATAGAGGCCAGATTGATAATACACTATTTAGGAAATCCATTAAACATGATATTCTGATTATTCAAGTCTATGTTGATGATATCATATTTGGATCAACTAATGGCACTTTGTGCAAAGAGTTTTCTGACCTAATGCAGAAGGAGTTCCAAATGAGCATGATGGGAGAACTTAAGTTCTTCCTGGGAATTCAGATTCATCAAGGCAAATCAGGTATACTCATTCACCAATCAAAATATACTAAAGAACTTATCAAAAAGTTCAAGATGAGTGACTGTAAGCCAATGGCCACCCCCATGCACCCAACCTGCTCACTTGAGAAATATGAAACCAGCCAAAAGGCAGACCAGAAAACATACAGAGCTGGAAAGGAAAAGTATAAGTGGCAACTGCACTTTGTTCTGTGATAACACTTCAGCCATAAACCTAACCAAGAACCCTATCTTACACTCTAGAGCCAAACACATTGAAATAAAACACCATTTCATTAGGGACCATGTTCAAAAAGGGACTTTGAGCATCCAGTTTGTGGACACTGATCATGAATGGGCTGATATCTTCACCAAGGCATTACCAGAAGATAGGTTCGAGTTCATTAAGAAGCATCTCAGCATGACCTCCATATCTGACTAGCTCAAGTAGTCATCTTAGGAGTTTTTTAAAATTTCTTGCAATTTTATTTTATGTCTTTTAATTTCAGTTTTTACTTTCTGTAATTTGTAAAGAGAAAAACAACAAATACAAAAATAGTAGGACCACTTTTTGGCTGATGACAAAAAGGGGGAGAAAGAGAGAGAGAGAAAGAAAGGAGAAATAAGTAGAAAAGGAGAGATAAAAAGAAAGAAGGAGAGAAAAAGAAATAGAGAAAACAGAAGGAGTTGAAAAGGGGAGGAAACAGGGAGAGAGAAAAACAAAGAAAGAAAAAGAAGAGTGAAAATAGAAGGAGTTGAAAAGGAGAGGAAATGTGAAGAGAGAAAAAGAAAGAGAGCAAAAAGAAGGAGTTGAAAAGGAGAGGAGAAGAGAAGAAAAGAAAGAGAGAACAAAGAAGGAGTTGAAAAGGAGAGTATCAGACTTAGGGGGAGAGATTGGTCTGAGGGGGAGTAATTCAAAGTCTTCGAGTCATAAGTTAGCAAAATAAGTTAAGTTTTGTCATCATCAAAAAAGGGGAGATTGTTGGAACCTAGTTGGTTCTAAGTACTTAGGATTTTGATGCTTACAAATGTACTCTATGTAAACTTATTTTGTACTTTGAATTATTAAGTTAAATGCCCCAGAAACCGAAGGAATTAGAAGCAGTGATCAAAGGATTCCAGAAAAATGAATTCTGGAATGACTAGAAGATACTCCAGGAATGTCAAAACATGACCAGAAGATATCTTTGATGGCCCAGATCAGAAGGAATAAAAATCAGAATGAAACATGGATCATACCATTGGAAAGCCTGCCAGAAGAAGAGTTGTTCCAGACAAACAGGAATCAAATATCAATTTTATTCCAGAAGTTATTCTGACCAGAAGATGGTCTGGCAGTGAAAAATTACTTGTTCCAGACTTGTTCCAGACTTGACCAGAAGGTATGTTTATGAGTCCAAAACAAGAGGATCAATCCATATTTGGCCCAGACCATAAGATAGCATGATTCAGCGCATGGAACTAAGTCCAGACCAGAAGAAATGAATTCCAGAATCAATCCAGACCTGGTCCAAAATCAAAGGTAAAATGTCCAGACTGAAATATTTTTTGTTCAAGTTAATTTCAGTTTGTTCCAGACCAAATTCCAGAATCTGTCCAGATCAGACCAAAGGTTTCCAGATCAATGGTTCAGAATTCAGACCATGGTCCATATTTGGTCCATCAATGGTTCAGAATTCAATTCCAAAGATTATTTGGTCCAGTGATGGTCCATATCAGAAAATCAGACCATGGCCCAGTGTTGGCCGAAATCAGAGGGACATAATGTATAGTCCAGCAAAGGCCGAATTCAGAGGATTATAGCATATCAGGTGCGCATCCAAGATGGCCGAAATCAGAAGATCAGAGGGTCAGGAAGTGTGGTCTAGGGAAGGCCGAAATCAGAGGATCACAGCATAACAATCAGTATAGTCCAGATGTGGACTAGCGCATGAAGATCCAATGGTCCAGATTTAATCAGGAAATTTATACAGTGGAGAATTTAATTTATTTTGATCAAAGGATTAAAAAGATTTATTACAAAAATAAAGTGAGGTGTTGTGGAATTCAGGAGCTGTGGCAGGAAGGAACCAACAGATTTAATTGACCAGTTATTTTGAAAGGAAATCTGAAGAGGTGTTGGTTCTAAGTCTTAGGATTTTGATGTTTACAATAGCACTCAATGTAAACTTATTTTGTACCTTGAATTATTAAATTAAATGCCACCAGAAACTGAAGTAATCAGAAGCAGAAGTTCAAAGGATTCAGAAAATGAATTCTGGAATTACCAGAAGATACTCCAGGATGTCAAAACATCACCAGAAGATATCTTTGCTGGCCTATATCAGAAGGAAACATGGATCATACCAAAGGAAAGCCTGCCAGAGGGAGAGTTGATCCAGACCAAAAGGAATCAAATATCAAATTTATTCCAGAAGTTATTCTTACCAGAAGATGGCCTGATAGTGAAATATTAAACTGCCCAAACTTGTTCCAGACTCAACCAGAAGCTAAGTTTATGAGTCCAAAACAAGAGAATCAATTCAGATTTGACCCAGACCATAAGATAACATGATTAAGGGCATGAAACTAAGTCCAGACCAGAAGAAATGAATTCCAGAATCAATCCAGACCTGGTCCAAAATCAAAGGTAAAATGTCCAGACTGAAATATTTTTTTCTCAAGTTAATTTCAGTTCATTCCAGACCAAGTCCAGAATTTTTCCAGATCAGAGGAAAAATATTCAGCTTAATGGTTCAGAATTAATTATCGGGTCCAATGATGGCTCATATCAGAAGATCAGACCATGGCCCAGTGTTGGCCGAAATCAGAAGGACAGGATGTGCAGTCCAGCAAGGGCCGAGTTCAGAGGATTGTAGCATATCAGGTGCAAGTCCAGGATGGCTGAAATCAGAAGATCAGAGGGTTAGGAAGTGTGGTCCAGGGATGGCTGAAATCAGAGGATCACAACATATCAATTAGTTTGGTCCAGAGGTGGACTGGCGCAGAAGAATCTAATGGTCCAGATTTAATCATGAGGATTAACGGTGAAGATCTTAAGTTATTTTAATCAAAGTATTAAAAAGATTTGTTACAAAAATAAATGTGGAGTAGTGTGGAATTCAGGAGCTGTGGCGGGAAGGAACTAATTGATTTAATTGGCCAGTTATTTTGAAAGAAAATCTGAAGATATGTTTTTTATTTATATGAAGCCCAATTGGTCAAGTTATTTTTGCAAGAGAATCCAGCAAGATTCAGCTCGAAATTAAGCTTGGAAGAGACCCAAATCTGCATCTATAAATGGAGGTTCAAGGTAGAATACTTAATATCGAAAATCACAAAAGAGTCATACACTTCCAAAGCAAACACTCTCAAATTTTCATAGAAGTCAATTGTGAGTTCCAACTTTCAAGAAGCAAGTACTCGTGTTATTTTCCTTCCACTGTGTCAAATCTAAGTTGTTGAAGTAGAGTCTACAAGCTGAGGGAGTCAGTAGGGGTAGCAGGTTACTTGGCAATTAGATTCATAGTGTTGTGTGTTAAATCTAAGTTGTTGAAGTAGAGTCTACAATCTGAGGGAGTCAGAAGGGGTAGCAGGTTAGTTGACAATTAGATTTATAGTGTTGTGATTTCTTCTACAATCTGGGATTGTCAGATTGGCTGAAGACAGGAGCTGCATTCCTCAAAGAAGTCTAGGATTGTTAGACTGTTTGAGAAGACTGACTTGGAGGGTCAGTAGCAAGGTTATAATTCAAGGTTTGAATTAGTGAAATCCTTCAAGGTGAAGGGACTGGACGTAGCCTCGTTAACGGTGAACCAGTATAAAAACTGTGAGTTTTATTTTTAATTTTTTCCGCTGCTAACTCTGTTTTTAATTATACATCACGTTTTTTTTAAAAGTATAAAAACAGGAAAAGTATTCAAGTTAAGTCAAACACAATTCAACCCCCTCTTCTCGTGTTTGCACTTTCATTTACAATACTCACCCCCTTAAAAATAGTTTTGTCCTCGAAACTAGTTAGACATGAAAAGGTCAAGGTAGAGCTCTCTCATTTTTTCCTCTAATTCTCAAGTTGTATCTCCAATTGTTTAGTCCCAAACCACCTTGACCAAAGGCGATCTCCTTACCTTGTAGGTGCTTAGTAGTCCTATCTCCAATGCTCTCTAATTAGGATAACACTATGATCTACTTGTAACCTTAGGGTCGTAAGGAAATATTTTATTCACGACTATATAGTAGGTTCAGGTCACACAGTAAGTCGTGCACTAGAGGGTTCCCAGGAAAGAGAGGTGGGTCAACGGACCACTTAATAACCAATTCTTTCCTTAGCCAGAATCCCGTTAATACAAATTTTTACGGTATTACCCTTCCCTTCTATTATGGTGATAGTTGGTTCATGTCACACGGTAAGTCGTGTACTAGAGGAGTTCCCAAGAAAGAGAGGTGGGTCAACGGACCTCTTAATAACCAAGTCTTTTCTTAGCCAGAATTCCACTAATACAACTTTTTACGGTGTTACCCTTCACTTCTATTGTGGGGATCATACAATTTTATACAGGTTAGAGATTTACAACATTGTCTTTATTACAAAAATTTAGATCATAACACAAAATTAAGTAATTAAGGAATATTATAATCATTATAAAATCAATTGGCCTAATTAATTTCATAATTAAGGTGGAGACCAATTAATTGTCGTATGTTTTCAAATCAAAGCAATCTAATTTAATATGCAATAATTCCACAGTATATAGCAAAATAACAACTAAACATTTAATAGTTTAAAAAAAAATTCAATAAATGGCAATTAATTGATAATGTCATAAATGTATAAACAATTATTAAATAACGTCAAATTATATCACGGTATTAAATTATTAAAATTTGGAATCAGGAGTAGTAAATTCGTAACGTCATAATAGTAAATTCATAACGTCATTAAATCACGATTATTAAATTCATAACATAAAACAATTATTAAAAAAATTCAAATCACAAGTAGTAAATTCATAACATCATAATATTAAATTCATAACGTTATTAATTCACAAATAATAAATTCATAACATACTTATTAAAAAAAATTCAAATAACGAGTAGTAAATTCACAATGTCATAAAATTAAAAATAATTATTGTATTGAATCAAATTATATCGAGATAATTTCAAATCATAACACAATAAATTCATAATCCATACCTTCATAAAATCATAATTAATTATGGCATTGAATCAAATTAAAACTATTTCAAATCATACGATCAAGAATTAAAGACATATCATAATTGCAATTAATTGAAGGAAAATTTCTGTTTTTGAGAAGAAAAAAAATCAATTAGCATTAAAAGAGACCAAGTAATCAATGCATAATATTAATTTTCCATATATAAATATATATAACAAAATTAGTAATAAATCATAGAATAAAATATATCAAAGTCATGCATCACACATAAATCAATGCATGCGTCATACATAATTGTCTTACCCCAAAAATTTCCGAGAATTATTGTTCTGATACCATAATGTAACGCTCCATATTTTTTGATCCAAACGTTAGTTAAAAAAAATACTTTTAGAAAAATTTATGACAATTTTTTATTGTAAGAATATCTAAAATTTATGCTTTTAAATAATTAGTAACAATTCATATTTATTTAATATTATTAAAAAACATTTATTCAAAGCTAAAACAAAAAGAAAGCAATTATTCCCAACGGAAGGGAACCCACTTTCATATATAAACATGTCAATAAACCTGCCACTAAAACAACCCCAGAAGATGCATATGTCATGACAAGATGATATATAATCAAAGAGATATATTCCCACACAGCCCATGAAGAATCATGTCATATGCATTCAAAATCACTTTTTAAAAATCAACATCTTATACAGATATCACTAAGATCACATACCACACATCCATATCACGAGTATCACATATTCATGGATAAATAATCATAAAAATTATAACTTTCGCCACATACACATAAAAATCAAAAACTTGATATCATACACACCATAAAAATTAGCACTTTAACATATATAACAAGAAAATTCAAACTCCAACTCACATACATCATCAAAATTAAAACCTCATATATATAACATACAAATTCATATTTTACTTCATATCTTTCATAAAAATTAAAACTTTATCATATATAACATAAAAATTCATACCTTACTTCTTAAAAAATATCGTATATTATATATTGACTCAATGCAAAGGATTCGGGTTTCATTATTTCAATTCATTAGTCTGCATTTTATTCCTTTCAAAAAGCAAGTGATCACAATTATTAATTTGATGTCATCCAACTAACGGTCTAACTATAATTTGTATGGGGAAAAGCCCTTACCTTGGCCGCTTTTCTTCCTAGTACAAAGCTCTAAGCTTCCATGAAGTTGTTCTCAAGAAAAGAAATTCCAAGCTTTTGATGAACGAAGAAGAGGAGGTGTGAAGGTGATGGCGGCTAGGGTTTCGGTATTCATTTATGCTTATTATTACTTAGTATGAAAATATTGTGGAGTTTAGGGAAAATTTAAAGTGAAGATTATTGGGTAGATAGTGTTGGGCCCAAATAAAGAATAGAAAGGAAGAAAATATTATTTTATTTATTTATTTTCTTAACCTTGATCATACAAAAACCAAGCCACAAACTCCAAGCCCAAATTTCTATTATGGGTTGGGTCACACTAAGCCACAAATCCTTAGCCCAAATTCTTCTGGTACTAAAAAAACATATATATATATATATATATATATATATATATATAACTTCTCCATTGATTAAATAATTCTTACTAAATAATTTTATCAACTACAATAAGTTGTACAAGGCAAATAATTATCACACCTAAATTAATATTGAAATATATATATATATATATATTTATAGGTCTTAATTATTTTAAATAATAAATTTAGATGATGTTACACTGATGATATTTAAAAAATATATTAATTTTAACTAATTCTTTAATGAAAGTTATTTTGTGACAAGTATTTATCTTGTGTATCAATGTATGTTTTCACGGCTTTTGTAATGATTAATTTCCAAAAAAATATGAAAAAATTATAGTTTTGGCATTATAACTATTCTCATTTTTATTATAGAATAAAAAATTATACTTTTTAAGTGTTCTTATTTTTACTATCTCATGTATCATTTTTTTACTTAATTATATAATTAATATATTCTGATTTTTATTTAGAGGATATAAAAAAAAATTTAACTTATTGATTAATGACAAACTTTAATCTCATGTATATATTATACGTTCTAACAACTTTTTTAACAACTTATTTCCAAAAAAATAACATGAAAAAATTATAGTTAATATATTATAATTGTCTTGTTTTTATGTTGATGATATTAAAAAAACAATTATGTCTCATACTATTTATATATTAAATTATAATTAGTGTATATTATATTATGATTGTTCTTATTTTTATTTAGAAGATATAAAAATAATACGTATATGTATATGAGCGTAGTG